>CALYLW010000290.1:457960-1102068 GCA_944989445.1 Ampullaceana balthica | reverse complement strand
ATTGTATGATTGTATGTATGTATGTATGTATGTATGTGTGTGTGTGTGTGTGTGTGTGTGTGTGTGTGTGTGTGTATGTGTGTGTGTATGTATGTATGTATGTATGTATGTATGTATGTATGTATGTATGTATGTATGTATGTATGTATGTATGTATGTATGAATGTATGTATGTTTGTTTAATATTTCGTTTAATTATATTTGAAAGATAAATTTTGTAATACTAGTTATTTGTAATAAATGTATTGATAATATTTTATTTTTATAGAATCTTTTCTCACTATGCGATTTGAAATTGTAGCTGAATTGTTATCATCGAAGTATTTTATACCTACTAAAAAGAAAAGATGAACTTGCAGTTGTGATTCTCTTGTGTTGATACTCTTTTTTTTTGTTGTTGTATCCCCTGAAGCTTTCTAATATTTTAGAATATCTGGCAATATAATATTGTAACATCAAAGTACCATTTAAAGACTTTGTAAAATATGTTAACGGATAGATACAAATTTCTTAGTTACTTTTTCTCTTATGTACAAATCTCTATATTGGTTTGTCCAGTCCATAATCATTCATAATGTCATAATAAGTTTAGACACTCTAGAAAGGGGCGTTATAAATTATACGCAAAAAAAATTTAATGTTAGACATGATTATTTGAGCAAACGTCTAAATTTTATGTAACATCTGTAAAATGCTTTAAAATTTTAATATATTTTTTGTGTTTCAAACAGTAATGGCAGTTAAAAATTCAAATTCATAAAGAAAAATAATACACGTGTACAGTAATAGATAATTTCATAATCGTGCTATGAGATCATCTATTCGTACTTTGTGTTATTAGGAATATAAGGTTCAATAATTGCAAAGTAATTCTGATTTTTTAAAAAATAATTTAATTTAAAAAATCTATGTTTGTGTGCATGGGCGTCGCTAGGAATTTTTCCAGCAACAAAAAAAACCCACTGTTTTATTTTAACTGACAATGCCATACAGGTACAATTTTCAATTAAATGCAAGTTCAGTATAAAATAAAGGTCGAAAAAAGCCTTAGAAATTAATAAGACTTACAAATTAGTGATGTAATTGCTAAAATACAACATTTATTAGTGCATTTAATAAATTAAAAACTTAAGTTCTCACGAGAAAATTGAATTTTGCTGTGAAATAATATACGTGTACAAACTGCAGGATTACCAAGGATGGAGATCAGAAATTTTTTTACAGGCTACAAAAAAAGTCGAAAAGTAGACCTATCGCGGGATTCCGAAATGCCGTTATTAGAAGATTTTGGGGCGTCTGCAGCATCTGACTTATCATTGGCATTGAGGACAACAGTACACGTTCAACAGCCAGAGACAACTGAAACAACTGTTCCTAATTTGATTGTCGCTGACACTTATTCATTTCCTAAATTGGATATTGGAAGGTATGTCTGGACATACGACCTTTCAGATAAGTTGAAATTGCAGCTGATTCGTGATTGTTGGATCCTTGATAAAAATTATGATTTTAGAGCTGACAGTTAGGGAAACAGAGTTTTTAGTTTTTAGATATGCATGGTTATCAGACTATTCACCGTGGCTTGTATACTCGCAAATGTTAATAGGTGGGTATTTGTCATAAAAACCATGTACAAAAATATAAAGATTTCAACGAAGATGCACGTAGCAACCTGCAAAGCACATTATGGCACAAAGGCTCTCATGAAGATGCAAGCAATTTTATTTGCTTTATTGGAAGCCAAAGCAGTTTCTATAGATGAGCAGTTGGACTTATCATTTAGAAGACAAATTCAAGAAAATCGCAACCAACTGGGTCCCATCATTTCTACAATCCTATTTGTCTGCATGCATGTTTTAGCACAGGGGTTCCTAACCAGTGGTGCATGCACCCCCAAGGGTTGCATGAGCAGGTTCCAAGGGGTGCATGAACCATTCAGGGAAGAAAAAAAGAAAAAGAGTAAGAAAAAAAAAGAAGAAGGAAAAAAAAGAAAGAAAAACTGATAATCTGAAAATGTAAACCATAAGCATTATAGGGCGTTAAAGGGCGCCCATATACAACCTGTTTTATTACTCGTTCGCGCATCGTTCTGCGCATGTCGAAAATTGACGAAAAAACGTTCGCAAAATGAACGGTTCGCTTTACGTGTTCCTCGGAATTTCGAGTTTTACGTCACAGTTTTGTAAAAATAAATTAATTTTTTCATCAAATACGTCAGATATATCTCTTCCAGTGACCCTCTAACTGTTTTGAGCGGATGTAAACGTTGGGATTTTTTTTCCTTCACTTTTATTGCTCTGTACGCTGCAAAGGTCTTAAAAACGTTAATTGTAAGCCATTATTCGTCATTGAAACCTAAAATCTTGAGTTGAGCATCCAATTCCGGTAATTAAAAAGCATCAACTTTGTCAGATAAAAATTTGCCTGTGACTGGTACGACTTTCCGATTGTCATCACCCCCTCAAAATCGTTAATAAATAATTAAAAAAAGAGAGGAGAGAGATGGAACACAAAAGCCTCAGTGCTTCCACTGTGGAAAAATCCTGTGCAATGACAACATGAAGCCTGTTAGACTACGAGAGCACTTGGAGAAAGTCCATCCATCCAATTCCAAAGACAGTGTTGAGGTCTTTCAAGCAGAAGAGAGCTCGCTTCTTGACCTCAGGTACCTTGCCCAAGCTTGGATTTTCTTTGTCACAGAAATCTGCACTGGAGGCATCATTCAAGGTTGCATATCTTATTGCAAAGAACAAGAAGCCCCACACCATTGGAGACCTTTGGTGAAGCCTTGTGCTCTGGAGATGGTGGAACTGATGTGTGGTCACCAGCAGAGGAAGCAGGTTTGAGAAAGTTCCTTTGTCCAATGACACTATTCATTCCAGGATTAGTGACATGGCTGCAGACATTCTGGATCAAGTCTTGTGCGAGATGAGAAGCAGTCCTTTTTCCATTTAGCATGCAGCTGGATGAATCCACTGATGTAGCACAATGCAGTCAGATTCTTGTATTTCTGAGATATGTTCTCAGTGGATTGCTGAAGGAGGAATTTCTCTTTTGTAAGCCACTCCTAGCTACTACCAAAGCTGCTGATGTGCTGCAGCTAGTCAGGGCATTCTTCATTGAAAACCAGTTTGACTGGACTTCAAGAATTTCTTCAATTTGCACAGGTGGTGCTCCCTCCATGCTCGGTAATAAGTCAGGATTTTCAGCACTGGTAAAGAAAGAAGTTCCAGATATTGTCACTACACACTGTATTCTTCATCGTCAGGCACTGGCATGCAAAACTCTACCTCCAACCTTGAAGTCAGTTCTTTCTACTGCAGTCCAAGTTGTAAATTTTATCCACTCACATGCCTTGAACCACTGCCTCTTCAAGTTGTTCTGTCAGGAGGTGAGCTCTGAGAATGAAGTTCTGCTCTACCACACTGAGGTGCGCTGGTTGTCCAGGGACGGATACTTTCTCGGTTAGTAGAACTGAGAGTGGAGCTTGCCATTTTATGCAAGAAAAAGAGAGTGACCCTTGCTGACAAGTTTGACTGTCCAAATTTCATTCATTACTTGGCATACCTGACTGACATCTTCACCATCTTGAATGAGTTGAACACATCTCTCCAAGGACCTGCTGTGACTGTAATGGATGCTACTGAGAGATTGCAAGCCTTTCTTAACAACGTGCCACTATTCCAACGACGACTAGAAAAGTCCAACTTGGCCAACTTTCCACTCTTGGATGAAGTTGTAATATCTGGTGCAGAAGGAAGCACTGAGGGATCACTGCCTGACAACATCAAAGGGGAAATTTCAGAGCACCTTTCAACATTGCAAAGGTCCTTTGATGGGTATTTCTGTCAAGACATTGCTAGGAAAGATCTTTGGATTCGCAATCCTTTTCTCTGTGACTTGGACAACATTGATGACAGTGACTTTGCTAAAGATGACCTGATTGATTTGAGAACCAGAGAAGTACTGAGGAGTGCCTTCAGTTGCAATACCTTGATTGAATTTTGGTGCGCCCAGCTAGATTCCTACCCGTTTCTAGCCAAGAGGGCAGTACTGACTCTCCTTCCATTTGCCACAACCTATCTCTGTGAAGCAGGATTCTCCACACCTTTGACGATTAAAACCAAGGAAAGGAATAAGTTGAATGCAGAGGATGACATGAGAGTTGCTTTGTCCAAAACAGTCCCCAGATTTAAATCGCTGATTGATCATAAGAAGCAGCAGATCTCTCACTAAATTCCCTGTTGCCTATGGTCAAAACTGTTGTGTTCCTAAAATAAACAATGTTTATTATGCATTTTCTGCAAGTGTCACGAGGGGGTGCATGAAACTTTTTTGGGCATCTGAAGGGGTGCATGGACCCCAAAAGGTTAGGAACCACTGTTTTAGCACTTCGTGAAACAGAATCAAATTCTGGTAATTTGTATGAACTGTTAGAGTTTCGTGTTGAATCTGGAGATTAGGTTCTTGGTAATCTTTTGTTAATTGGTTCTTGTAGTGCTGAGTATGGTTCATCGACAAAACGCCCCGGACAAAACGGCCCCGACAATTGGGCTCCGACATAACGGCCCCGACAAAACGGCCCTGGACTAATAGATGGACAAATAGTAAAATTTACAATCAAATATATTTGTATTTTTACTCACCTATTCAGTGTCAAGCTTAGCTAACAATAAACAATAATAATAACACCACAAAAGGGAATTTAATAGCATTTACGCGAAATGTTACCAATAACGGTTGTTTGTTGACAAGAAACAATATAATAACGTCACAAGAAATAATTTTACAATTTTACCACTTGTTTTAAGGGTGAAAAAATTGACGAAAGCTTAAAATGCAAACAAAATTAATTTTTTTGTTAAAAAATGTTAACAATTTGTCTGGGGCCGTTTTGACCGGGGCCGTTATGTCGGGGCCATTTTATCTTGGGGTCGTTTGACGGGTAAGCGCTGAGTGTATCTCGGCAACTACGCAAAACACTAAAATCGAAATTTGTGGGTCTCTCTTGCATGAAGACATTGTTCGTGAAGCAAATATTTCAGTTGCATTTTCTATACTTGCCGACGAGACAAATGACATTTCGGGAGGCATTGAGCAGATGTCACTTGGTGTTAGATTTGTAAAATTAAGAACAAAATGGGAAAATGATGGTCACAGAAGAATTCCTGGGATATATTACAATTGTCAATAGAACAGCTGAAGGTTTAGCCAACACCATCATTACTAATTCATTAGAATTTTGATTAAATATGACAATGCTTGTTGGTCAAGGATACTACGAATGTTCTACAATGGCAGGTAAAGAAGGAGGAGTCCAAGCAATAATTCGAAAAAAATACCCCAAAGCAGCATTTTTACATTGCATTTCACAGAAACTAAATCTTTGTTGTGAACGATTTAAATAATGTGAATGTTGTACGAAACACAATAGAAACAATTAAGTCAATTATAGTGTTTTTCCGAGAAAGTAATCAGCAAAGAAAACTTATTCTAAATGTTCCTTTGCTATATGAAACTAGATGGACACATAAATATAAAAACTTGCGGATTTTTGCTGAAAATGTTACAGAAATTGTTAAACAACTGGAATATTTAGAACAATCAGTAATGTAATCAGTTATACATGCAGATATAATTCTTTTTTGTTTGATAAATGTAAACTGTCTTCCATGTAATAAACTTTCAGGAAATTTAGTTCAGTTTTATTGTAACAACTTTATTACATTTTTATCAATTTTTTTTTCTCAAATGTAGGGGGGGGGCATTTAGAAAGGCCCCCCCCTTGCCCCCTTCCCTACGCCCATGTTTGTGTGTGTACGCAAGTTTTTGACTAAATTAACGTAACTGAAACTGAAATCACGCTTACTCAGTACAAAGCATTTGTAATATCTAACACACACACCCACACACAACACACACACATACACACACACACACACAGAGACAGATATAATAACTTGTAGTTAAGGTTGCGTGGTTATTAGCAGTTTTGTTTTTCCTTCTAGTCATATAAATAGTATGACACATTATTACTGTAGCATATATAAATGAGTGTGAGTATGAGAAAAATTTAAATACAAGAAGCTAATTTCTAGTAAATTATTTCATTTTCAATTAGATATTTTGAAAGTAATACATGTCTCGATAGAGGTATTAAAGGAATAACTTATTATATATATTATTAGTGTAGCTGTCTCGCCAGAGGCATCACTAAGGTTTGCGTCACCCAGTGTGGTAAGCTCAATGTGTCACCCGCTCACGACTAAACTCATAGTCCTCCTCCGAGTCTGCCAGTGCCAAATAATTGGAACATACTTAATTTTAGATTTTGTTTTACCCCTTGTGAGAGTGTCAGCCTGTGCAGTCAGAACACCAGTATCCCCCCCCCATTGACGCCCCGCCTCTGCGTCTCACAATAATAATGCATAGCCCAAAGACTGTATAATCAGGTCATAAGTTAAACAGGTCAGTGTCGTAGCCAGATTTTTGTTCCCTCCGTGCGCTTACTTAATTGGGTCACTCCCACCCTTTTCCCCCCGATTCTAGATGGATAGTAAGAATCTTTCTCACCGTCTGAACACCCGACGTTATTACGACTTTACCTTTTATAGTAACAACACAAACACATGCCTTCAAAGTCATAATCCTTGCTTTATGAAACAAAACAACTGCCTTTATACACACCCCAAAACTCATATCTCTGTATAGATACGCCACTACAATAAATGGTATTACAGTAAACATGTGTCAATATTATGCCACAACACTGAGAGGTGTCATAACGGTATGGTCTGCACCCCCTCTTATCTCTCTATGTCTTCGCCACTACAATAAATAGTATTAAAGTAAACATGTGTGAATAATAATAATATTATGTCACGCCCCTGAGAGGTGTCATTACGGTATGAACCGCACCCCCTCTTATCTCTCTATATCTACGCCACTACCATAAATAGTATTACATTAAACATGTGTCAATATTACAGCAATACACAAGTAAGTATTCTTTATTCTTTTGTTTTGTAATGATGTCTTTGTTTTATATTGAAAGTATGACGGGGGCGGATTTATTTTGGGGGGAGACTATATTTTACAGGGTAGTGGAGAATGTATTTTAATCGGGAGGAAAACATTTTCTCCCCCGGAGGATTTGTTTTAAAACAGAGTCTCCGGGGGGAGACTCTGTATGTTGAGCCTTCTCGTCCATGAGGGGCATCTACCGATCATCGTCGGCGTCTGCGATTCCTCCAAGGGCATAGGCCACCTACGAGAGACCTCCAGGCATCTCTATCCTGGGCCAGCTTCTCCAGGATCTTCCATTCATGGCCAATTCTCTTGATGTCTGCCTCCAATTCTCGGCGCCAAGTGTTTCTTGGACGGCCTCTTTTCCGCTTACCCTGTGGGTTCCATTTCAGGGCTTGCTTTGTTGTGTTAGGAGCAGGTTTCCTTAGTGTATGACCAATCCACCTCCACCGCTTCTGGAGAATCTCTTCCTCAATGGGCTTCTGTTTTGTCCGCTGCCACAGTTCCTGGTTGCTGATTTTGTCTGGCCAGTGAATTCTGAGAATCCTTCTTAAACAGTTGTTGATGAAGGACTGTATTCTGGTCAAGTTTACGGCCGTTGTTCTCCATGTCTCGGCTCCATATAGCAGCACAGGTTTTACCATAGCGTTAAAAATCCTTACTTTTAACTTGCTGCCTAAGTTGTTAGAGACCCAAACATTTTTGAGTTGCTGGAAGGCTGCTCTTGCTTTTCCGATCCTTATTTTGACGTCCGCATCTGTACCACCTTGCTTATCTACCACGCTGCCAAGGTAAACAAAACTGTCCACCTCCTCAAGGGCTTCTCCTTCAAGCATAATGGGTGATATACTGGTGGCATTAACCTTGAGGATTTTACTCTTCCCTTTGTGAATGTTGAGACCCATGCTAGCAGAAGTGGCTGCGACAATGTTTGTTTTCTCCTGCATCTGTTGTTGGGTATGTGCAAGAAGGGCAAGATCATCAGCAAAGTCAAGATCATCCAGTTGATCCCACAAGGTCCATTGGATGCCATTCCTTTTCTGCTGTGTAGATGTTTTCATCACCCAGTCAATGGCTAACAGGAAGAGGAATGGTGACAGCAAGCAACCTTGTCTCACACCAGTCTTCACCTGGAACGCATCTGTCACCTGCTGGCCATGGATAACTCGGCAGTTTATCCCTTCGTACATGTTTCTGATTATATCCGTAATCTTCTGTGGCACCCCGTAATGCCTTAGCAATCTCCACAAGGTTTGCCTGTCAACACTGTCGAAGGCTTTTTCATAGTCAACAAAGTTGACATAGAGCGGTGAGTTCCACTCTAGTGACTGCTCTAGAATGATGCGCAGTGTCGCTATCTGGTCCGTGCAGGATCTGTTGGTGCGAAAGCCAGCTTGTTCGTCCCGCAACAGAGGGTCTACAGCGTTTTTCATCCTGTTAAGTAGTACACGGTTGAAAACCTTTCCTGGGATGGACAGCAGGGTGATCCCTCTGTAGTTCGAGCAGGAGCTTAAGTCTCCCTTCTTTGGGATCTTGATAAGGTATCCCTCTTTCCAATCGGAAGGAACTTGCTCCTCTTCCCATATCTTCATAAACAGAGGGTGCAGCATTTCCACACTGGTTTCCAAGTCCGCCTTCAGTGCCTCGGCTGGGATGCCATCGGGTCCCGCAGCCTTTCCATTTCTGAGTTGTTTAATGGCCCTGCTAATCTCTTCTTTGGTGGGACTATTACAGTCAATTAGTAGGTCATTATCGGCTGGTTGAATATCTGGTGGATTCCTTGGTTCAGGCCTGTTTAGGAGCTCTTCAAAGTGCTCCTTCCATCTCCCTCTCTGTTGCTCCTCACTTGGTATGGTGTTTCCCATTTTGTCCTTTACTGGTCTCTCTACCTTGCTAAATTTCCCTGACAGCGTCTTAATGGTATCAAACAGTTCCCTCATGTTCCCCTGGTGAGCTGCATCCTCTGCTTCTTTAGCAAGTTTATCAACAAATTCCTTCTTGTCCCTCTTGATGCTTTTCTTAACTTCCTTATTTGCATCTGCATATTCCATCTGGGCCTTGTTTTTCTGTGCTCGGGTGCGGCTGTTATTCACTTCTGCTTTCTTTCTTTTCCTTTCTTCTATTTTACTCAGCGTACCTGCTGTCATCCATTCTTTGTGTGCCTGTTTCCTGTTTCCTAGCACTTCTTGGCATGTTGACTGTACTGTTTCTTTCATGCTTTGCCATTTCCCTTCGGTGGTTTCGTCTTCCAGTATTTCTTGTAGGACTTGGAACTTATTGAATAGTGAGATTTTGAATTCTTCCTTTTTGGCTTGGTCCTTTAGGAGGGAGGTATTATACCGAGTCCTGTATGCTGTTTGCTCGGTATAATGTCTCTTTAGTTTTAATTTCATCCTGGCCACAAGAAGATGGTGATCTGAGGCAACATCAGCTCCCCTCTTAACACGTACGTCTTGGAGAGATCGCCTGAATTTTTTAGAAATACATACATGGTCTATTTGGTTCATCGTTCTCATGTCCGGTGAGACCCATGTAGCTTTGTGAATCCTCTTGTGCTGGAAAATACTCCCCCCTATGACCAGGTCTGCTGCGGCACATAGGTCAGCAAACCTCTCACCATTGTCGTTCATCTCGCCTATCCCTTGCTGTCCCATAACCTCTTCGTACCCTGTGTTGCTATTGCCGATCTTGGCATTAAAGTCTCCCATGAGGACGACGATGTTCCTCCGTGGGCGACCCTGGACTATGGTCATTACTCTATTGTAGAATTCTTCTTTGTCTCCTTCATCACTTTCATTAGTTGGTGCGTAGCATTGTATAACATCTAGGTTGATGCTACGTTTCTTTGTTCGAAAGGTTGCTAAAAGAATTCTAGGTCCATGGGCCTCCCATCCAATGAGTGCTCCTTGTGCTGCCCTTGATAGCATCATAGCAACACCCAGGGTATGTGGGGCATCGTCTTCTTCGTGTCCCGAAAATAACACCATCTCTCCTGAGATTAATCTCTTCTGTCCCCATCCAGTCCATCTTGCTTCACTAATTCCGAGAATGGTGAGCTTATAGTTCCTCATCTCAGCGGCTATTTGTGCAGCTTTACCAGCCTCGTACATGGTGCGGACATTCCAAGCTCCAATGACGGTGGTATGGGGGAGGATTTATTTTGCAACACCGGCCCTGCATGCCTTACCATATATATGTTTTATAAGCATTTTGCATTTTCTTTCCTGCTAAATTGACATCATATTTTGAGTTTTGTTCCCCTTTTCATATTTTCCTAACTATGGTTACACTCTTAATGCTAACTGCTTACGTTTCAATGTACATTGTTTTAATTAAGGATATTTGTAAATGAGAGTTGAACTTCAATGCATCTGACACAAATTGACAAACTGCTTACGACACATGATTTGACAGACGTGTAGAGGTTGACACACAAATACTGGTGTAGGATAATAATGGTTCGGTATATGGCATATGGGAGTTCAGTTGTTGCGGTACACACAAGTTAGCGTCATTGTTAATTCGTATTTGAATAGAGCTGAGGGTCTTAGTCACTCAAAGCCATTTGAAGCCAATTTTTTTAACATAACGCGGAGATGTTACGAAATGTCCGGACGACATTGTTTTGTAAACAGGGTGTATTGTGGAGGACCCGGGTTGAAATGATTGAGAACCTTGGTTGGAATAATTGAGAGGGGAGCTGACAGTAGGTAGGCGACGGGGTCGTACCTGGAATGTAATCCTGCTTTTAGAACAATGACCAGAAGCGAAAAGATTCCAGCCTTTCTCCTTTCCCCCCCTCCCCCAGCTAGGGAGAGATGGTTGGTAGAAGGTGGGGTTGAACAATGACACTTGTGTTAGATAAAGGAAGTGAAAATTTATTGCCATTGAACGAAACTTTTGGAGGGGATATCGTCAGGGTCTACCGGGGAAATCTAATTTGGTAGTGGGCTAGGGAATGAAATGAAAGACTAAGAATTATATTGCTCACACCAGGGGTGCGTTCTCGGGTGTCGGCCGCATGCCTTTGGCCAGCAATATAAGGAAGGGACGGTAGGAGACTGGGCAGAATTGAATAACCCACCCGGGGGTAAGAGAGGAGGTTAGGGACATGTAGAGACCAGAACAGAATAACACACCCCAGGGATAGAGGATCAGTCAGTCAGAGAGAGAGAGACAGTTAGAGATAGAGCAAATGTAGTAACCAGAAGTAATGATTAATAAAGAGAAAAACTGTTAACAATAAAGCTGCCTTTGTTTTAAGTATGCAACATGAAAAGTCAAGTATTACGAAGAAGGAGCTTTACAATATCATCGATTTTCGCCATCATTTAACGTACTAAAAAAAGTAGAAAATTTCAAATGTTCTTATAAATATAATGTTGTTACAGAAATAATAGGTCAGTCAATTAATTATTTGAGATGAGGCCGCGGGCAAGTTAAAATTGCTTCGCAGGGAAGTTTTGGCCCGCGGGTCGAACTTTGGACAACACTGTACTAATGCAGTCAAAACCAAATATTGACAGAATCATAATAAATAGAAGTAAAAAAAGATTTTTAAAAACCACGTTTTTGCAAGCGGACTAAAAAGAAGAAAATAATTTAAAACTTATTAGTTCAAGTACTTTGATTTAATATAACTAAAAACGTGTGGCGGGCGCTTATGAGGTTTAACATATGCGGTTCACTCATTCTCTCACTTATAGATCTCTCTTTTGCCTTCTAAATTAGAAATCTTTAATTTTTATACCAAACACCCGCTGTGCTGTCTTTTGAGAGTCGCTGAATGACAGGTCGGTCCACTCCTTGATATTGTCTTCCCATCTCTTCCTTTGTCTGCCTCTTTTTCTTCCTCCCTGAACTGTGGCTTGCATTATAGTCTTTGCGAGTCCTACAGATCTTGCCACGTGTCCATACCATCGTAGTTTCTTCTTCTTGATTGAAAAAAAAGTTTGTAGTGCATTAAAGTTTACAATAGTGTGTTGCTGAAAGCATGTCGCTGGCTATTGTGTGAAATGAGGTGCATGGATGGTGGCTAGGTTGCATTGCTTTGTATAGTGGTCATGACGGCGAAAATTAAGTGGCGTTTCAAACGGATACCCGGGTATAATCTAAAATTTTAGACGGGTAACCGGGAAGCTTTTTTCAACAATATTTACAGCCCTAACTGCTAATAGAAACTTTAAAAACTGTGACTGAAGGCAGGGAATAGTGATATTATTTGTTTAGCTACTCTCACACAAAGACTTCTTGTTTGTTTCATAATAAATTCCAACCACTTTTAAATTTTGTTTATGAAGCCCTAAGTCGACCATTCAGTCACTGAGATGGCTTTGAATAAATAGACTTCAGAGTTGTGAAGAATCTGCTGACTTGTTTAACAATGCAGTGATGAATATTAAACTGACATCGAGACGAAGACAGCGGTGACCAGTGGCGTAGCTAGGGGGGTGGTGGGGGCGGTCCGCCCCGGTCGGCACACATTTTGAGGGCGGCATTTGGTAGTATTTGAAAAGTACAGCCCTTTCGGACATCGCCCTTTTTCTTTTTAAATAGTAAAATGAGATCACTTTCTGAAAATTTTCTCAATTCAATGCATTCTCTTACTTTTCTATGTTGTCTCAATTTATGGGAACCCGTCCTTTTGTAAATTAATGATGCTCAAAAATACCTTCAAATAAAGGCTTAAATGTTCACCAATGCCATATAAAACTAAATTCTTTGCAAACTCATTTCATGGAACAAAGAGATGTGCTAATACATAAGGCTGTTATGACAGGTAAGAGAAGAATGTGTGAAGAGTTGGAGACATCGACTGAACGCCAAGATAGAAGGGGAAAACATATGAGTGGGGAAAATTCACAAGACGTGGTCCTATCTTTAGAACCTGAAGTACAACGAGAAATGTTTTAATCCATGGATCGAATTATAAAGGAATTAAAAGAACGCGTTGATCAGTCGCATGTCCTTGTAAGAAAATATTCGTGTATAATCCCATGTAACCTACTAAATGAAGAAATTGAATGTCAAATAAATGATTTTATTGACATTGATAAAGAACAGTTCCATATTGAAAGAAAAATGATCTAGGTATTATGGCTGTACCTATACTACAAAAAGAGGCATTGCGTTGGGAAAATGGAGGAAAAAGCCCCCTTGATCTATTAAAATTTATTCAACAGTACAGATTGGAAAACTCTGTACCCAACATTGTAATCTTGCTAAGAATTGTTATAACAATTATTGTTATCAGTGTCGCTAGTTGTGAAAGGAGTTTCTCCAAACTGAAGTTGATAAAAAAATTATCTTCGTTCCACAATGAGTGCATGATTTAAGACTTTAAGACTACAAAATCTTGTAATATTGTCCATAGAACAAAATATAACAAATTATTTAAATTTTTGATAGTATAATACACGATTTTTCTACTATGAAAGTTAGGAAAATAAATGTATAAATAATATGTTTACATACTAATGTACACAATTTGTTTATTAAAAAAATAATTAAATCATTTATTTATAAATACAAAATAAAATCATACTAACTGGTAATTTGTTGGTGTGAATTTGGAATATGTTTGTCTCATGGGGTGACCTGCAACCTCATTAACTTTCTTGTAACCTTTAAAAAAGTATCTTGTATTTTTATAAAATATGTATTTAAAGGTATAACATCTTATTTGGCCTCCTAAATTGCCGCTCCAATGTTAAAAATGTTCGCCACATTTACTTTGTTTCAATTAGAATGATTTATTTATGTTTATTAAATTATAAAAACCATGATACTATTCACTTAGAAAGGCCGGCAAATTGGACACCGCCCCGGGCGGTAAATGTCTAGCTACGCCACAGTGGTGACCATTGTAGTGAATCTGTTAAACGAATCACTTAAGACAAGAAAAGTGACTCCGAAACTTTGAATTATATTTCCGATAGATAAAAATGGTCACGCTGGAATTAACCGACTGGCTTAGCTCCCTAATAACAGTAAACGTTTTGTAAAAGGCGTAGTACCGTCCGCCCCTGGAGAAGTCTGGTAAAATAATTTGTGTCAAATTGAAGATCACTTTCGGCATGTTGCACAGACTGTAGACTACGGCAATGAGCAGCATTTGTTGAACTACTTGAACTTCCTTTCTAACCACCTTGGATGGGGCAAGTTTTTTATTATAACCAGTGCTCACTCTTTTAGCTGAAAAATCTCTAATTGTCTTAAAAGAAATATTTTCAGAAAGGTTTTGTCGAAATTTAGACGCTCTCTGAAGATATCTCGCCATTATCACAGCGCTAATTCCGACAATTATTTGAGAAGCCAGTGGTATGATGAAGTCTATAACTCCAAAAATTACGTTTTGAATTACGATTCGTATGGGAGATATCCATAGAATTGCTCTTGTTGTGTTGAGTTTAGCGTCTAATTGTTGGACAATACCCATAAAAGCCGCCAACAAAATTGCAGATAATACAGACAGAAATGTAAACAGAATTATGATGAAGCTAGTGGTCTTAAGTGACATCAAGTTTCTATATTTTAACGGATTCGCCACGGCCAGGCATCGAACCACGGTGATGAATGTCGTCACGAGCATTGAAATCGCGTAGAAACCACTTTTGGTGCTGGAGAAGGCCAAGTAGACGGCGTCTGGATCAATAGGAAACCAAACTTCGTAACTGGAGAGTTCCTCAACACATTGCAGCATCCAGCAGACAGAGATGATGAACAAAGAAATGAGATACAAGAGATCGGCCAACGCCAGAGACAACAGTGAGATATGCACGCCGTCTGAGATTCCAAGACGGATGAATGTTTTGATGTTGACGATGTTGCCGATTGACCCTAGAACAGTTAACGGTGCTAGCAACAAGCAGACGGCAGTCACGGTCCAGTTATGGTAACTGACTTCAGGCAAATTCATTTTGGAATGTTTTTTGTTTTATCTGTTTGTCTGGTTTTCAAGGTAAATTCGAATCATTCTTATTTTAAGAAGAGATCAATCTGAAATAAAAAATTTAAATAAAACCCCATGATTAATCGAATTCATTACGTTTGTCCTCTGATTTATTTGTTTAGTTTGCTGAAGCAACAACAAAAACTGGACATCTCTGTACTCCCTTGAAGAGAACGTGGGTCACATTTGTTACGGCAACATAAAAGCATTTATCAACATGCTGCAGAACCAAATCTTGAACGTTGAGAGATGTGGTGTTGCCGTATTCAAATAAGAAAACTTGCTAAACTTTAGTTTTTTTGTATTAAATGACTATCTAAACGTGACTGCTGAAACTGATAAGAAATAAATCACTGTCGTGCAGATAAAGACTATTGTCTAAAAATATCTTTATTTATTTTTTCATGTGTTAAATCATAACAGATTTACATGATGCCAATAAAAAAAATGCTGTCTCTTTCTCAACGCAGATCTTTCGGAAGCTCAATTAATGAGCACAGGTTTTATGCTACGGTTTGACTCACCACCCCAGAACAAAGTCTTCCGGCGCTGAGTTAAAGTCTCGCTAAAGGTCAAACATGATTGTGTCTTCTTATGTATTAACTTTTTTAACGTGTGTTTTTTTATTACAAATGTTCGAAATTCGAAAAATACTGACATAGCCTTAACATAAAGTAGAGTCTATTCATAAAATATAATTTATTTGATTAAAACACAAAATTGTTAAAACGTATTTGTACACAAAGAACCATCTGCAATTCGCTGCATCATTATTGTATGAGGGAGCAATTTTTCACGTCTTGATGCGAATGCGTTTTATTGAAAAAACACAAATTCTACACCTAGAATGAATCTTTGGACTTAATGATGTTTGAAAAATCACCCAGGGAAAGATATTGATTTAAAAAAAATTACACCTCTTATGGCATTAATCAAATTTGAAATGCATGCATTTATTGTTGTAGCTCTGTCCTCCCCACACCCACCCCGGGAGAAGGTGGCAACGTTAATTTAAAAACAAATGTTTCAGCTTGTGTCTCAAAGACATTTTCAAACATTTATGTTGTTTAAACATTCAAAATTTAAACCTGTCGTAGAATTACACAAGTCAATAAATCTACGTCATCAAATGGTGATTGTGTAGAACGTTGATGGTCAGATTTTAATAAAATAATTGAAGTTCTGCAGGACTCCCAATTCAAAACTCTCCCTATTTGATTTATCTTTTAGGGAGGTGTTGTCAAGTAACCTGTTAGAGTATTTGAACACGGTTCTGGACAAATGACTTTCCGCAAGCCGCAACTAGACTTGGACATATTGTTACTGAAATTTAACAAAATGATAAGATTCACAAACTTCCTCTTCACTGCTAATGTGAGATTTAATTTCCGGTTCGCCTATATGTTCCTTTTGTTAAATATGTAACATTGGAAGAACAGTGAAATCAAAGACAGTGTTGCAGGAAAAGAAGGATCTGACACTTCAAACAGTCGATTCTTTTGTTCGGAGAAGACGCACAACACTTTCGAGTTACCCGAGTAATAGCAATAAAATACAAGATAAAATACAAACGAATACACAAATTAGACGTTTCGGCTACTCTTTACACAAGTATGAAAATCCTTTAATATTTAATACTTTTGTAATTTATTAGTACTGATGAAGGCATTAGCCGAAATGTCTACGATTGTATTAGTCAATTAGTCAAGCTTTAATCTAATCTATTGATCACAGTGTAGTTTGTATTTTATTTAGAAGTTTTATCGCAGTCCTATTCTATATGAGTGATAATAATGTCAACGTTGTATGATTCCTCATCCTCACACGAACACAGAGGTGTTCCTTCCACACAGTGGCGTTACAACGGCTAAATGCCAAAGGCGCCGGCCTGCGCTAGTTCAAAAGGGCGCAGCCAAATCTCTTTAAAAACATTTAAAAATTTAAATAAAGGGCGCCAAACATAAATTAGCCAACGTCGTCAAAAACCCCAGTTACGGTTCTGCTTCCACATGCATCAAGATACTGGTAGGCAGTGAGCGAACAGTGGTTTGACGGATTTAGACATACATCAACAAGCTACTCGAACCATTTCAATTAATGTCACTCATTTCATGTCGCTCTTCATTAAGCACCATTTGAGTATGCACTGTGCCTAGTTCAAAAACTCTATCTCAAAGAAGCAACCATAGTTAACTTATTTGTTTAGGATTTTACTTTATTTTTGTAATGTAAAAGCTCTGCGAGAAAAACTGCAACGACTTCCTCTTTTTTTATGTTTACAGTATTCTTCATTGAAATGCTTTTGTCAAATTTAAAAAAAAATTGTACCACTACCCGAAGATGCCGTAAGTATTTACTTATGTTTTGTTAATAACTTTTGTATGTCAAAAGAATGATCTAACTTATATAACAAACAAACTCATGTAATCATCAAAAGAATGATCTAACTTATATAACAAACAAACTCATGTAATCATCAAAAGATATGATCTAACTTATATAACAAACAAACTCATGTAATCATCAAAAGAATGATCTAACTTATATAACAAACAAACTCATGTAATCATCAAAAGAATGATCTAACTTATATAACAAACAAACTCATGTAATCATCAAACTCAGTCAACAACTAATTGGATTTGATAAATAAAAAAAAACGTACACTTTGTTAAGGATGGTATTCATGTTATCGATCTATTTCAACAATGTCTATATATTTCGCTTGGTAATAATAAATAAGATGCAAAGAACTCGTCACATTTATGGCTTGATAATAAATATACTGTTTTTTTTTAAATTGATCTTTTTTTGGATTATCAATTTATTATTAAGAAATATTTTTTATTTTATTTTGTGAGATGAATGCAACATTTACAGCTACTCTCAGTATAATGTGTACTACTTAACTTATGAAGTGCAATAAATAAAAAATAAAATAATAAATAAACATTCTTTAGCTTTATTTTATTTGGAATATGCACTTAAAAGTGTGTTGTTGTTTTTTTTAAAATCAAGTTTAGCTGATCACATTTGAATATTATTAAACAACTACAAAATTGTGGACGTTTTAGTTTCCGAAACAATAAATAAATGTCAATGTTTATAATATTGTTTACAACCAATAGAGGTAATTATCTTTACTTTACTCATATATATTATAGGACTGCGATTAAGCTTTGTAATAAAATACAAAATACACCAACAAATTGTGTAATGAAAACTAAAATTTGATCTTTATTGTTAAACTATTACGGCAGTAAACGTTTCGGCTAATTCCTTCATCAGTACAATAAACATAAAATACTTACTTACGTGAGTAATAAAATTATATTTCAATTCTTAAAACACTCTATATGATTAAATAGGTATGTAAAATAAAAAGAAATGAAAAACAACAAACAGTGACACAATGCTTGTTCCTATATATTAGAGCCTTTTATTGCAACACAATTTATTATTTTAAATAGTGGTTTTTAAAATTAATTAAAGTTTTTTCCCCGAATGAAATTGGTTTCATTTGCGATCTTTAAAAAAATCATATAAAATTTTATTTTTTTTAATTAAAAAAAAATTATATGAAGACAGTTTGAATCTTTCTCTCACTCCTTTAACATCTATTTTCACCCTCCAAAAAAAATTACAAAATTTCAATCGAATCTAATAATTGACAGTGAGCTAAAGATTAACATAAATGCATCATGTATGCAAAGCTTTGCACTAAAATAAGTTCACCATATTATGGCAAAGCTTACACTACGAAGAGCGCAAATTACGATGACAAGACATAGTATATTGCTATAAATACATCAAGCTATAAGGTGACTCAGACTATCACAAGACATAATATATTACGATAAATACATCAAGCTATAAGGGGACTCACACTATGACAAGACATAATATATTACGATAAATACATCAAGCTATAAGGTGACTCACACTATGACAAGACATAATATATTTAGATAAATACATCAAGCTATAAGGTGACTCACACTATGACAAGATATAATATATTACGATAAATACATCAAGCTATAAGGTGACACACACTATGACAAGACATAATATATTTATATAAATACATCAAGCTATAAGGTGACTCACACTATGACAAGATATAATATATTACGATAAATACATCACGCTATAAGGTGACTCACACTATGACGCGGTGGTCGAGTGGGGGACGCGGTGGTCGAGTGGCAGCGCACTGGACTGTCGTACCGATGGTCACGGGTTCGAATCCGTGTGAATGCAAGGGTTTGTTCCCGGGGTCTAGGACGTCCCTGAGTCACCCCGCTTCGAATGGGTACCTAACACATAGTTAGGCGGCTGGGTAATGCGTGGAACCCACAAAGCCGTGGCATGTGAACGCTGCATCACTTGCCAACAGATCATCTATCATGGTCTGTGGACGCATAGAAGGAGCGTCTGTATAGATAAGATAAGACAAGATATAATATATTACGATAAATACATAAAGCTATAAGGTGACTCACACTATGACAAGACATAATATATTTAGATAAATACATCAAGCTATAAGATGACTCACACTATGACAAGACATAATATATTACGATAAATACATCACGCTATAAGGTGACTCACACTATGACGCGGTGGTCGAGTGGGGACGCGGTGGTCGAGTGGCAGCGCACTGGACTGTCGTACCGATGGTCACGGGTTCGAATCCGTGTGAATGCAAGGGTTTGTTCCCGGGGCCTAGGACGTCCCTGAGTCACCCCGCTTCGAATGGGTACCTAACACATAGTTAGGCGGCTGGGTAATGCGTGGAACCCACAAAGCCGTGGCATGTGAACGCTGCATCACTTGCCAACAGATCATCTATCATGGTCTGTGGACGCATAGAAGGAGCGTCTGTATAGATAAGATAAGACAAGATATAATATATTACGATAAATACATAAATCTATAAGGTGACTCACACTATGACAAGACATAATATATTTAGATAAATACATCAAGCTATAAGGTGACTCACACTATGACAAGACATAATATATTACGATAAATACATCAAGCTAGAACAGGAGTTCCTAACCAGTGGTGCATGCACCCCCAAGGGGTGCATGAGCAGGTTCCAGGGGGTGCATGAACGATTCAGAGAAAAAAAAGAAAAAGAAGAAGAAAAAAAAGAAGGAAAAAAAAGAAAGAAAAACTAATAATCTGAAAATGTAAACCATAAGAAAAGGCATGCCGCGTCAAAAGGTGCCCATATACAACCTTTTTGAAAGGTACATCTTTCTGCAAATTTCATTCATTACTTGGCATGGCTGGCTGACATCTTCTCCATCTTGAATGAGCTGAACACATCTCTTTATGGACCTGCTGTGACTGTAATGGATGGTACTGAGAGATTGCAAGCCTTCCTTAACAAACTGCCACTATTCCAACGACGACTAGAAAAGTCCGACTTGGCAAACTTTCCACTCTTGGATGAAGTTGTAATATCTGCTGCAGAAGGAAGCACTGAGGGATCACTGCCTGACAACATCAAAGTGGAAATTTCAGAGCACCTTTCAACATTGCAAAGGTCCTTTGATGGGTATTTCTGTCTAGAAATTTCTATGAAAGAACGTTCGCATCCCTTTCTCTGTGACTTGGAAAACATTGATGACAGTGACCTTGCTAAAGATGACCTGATTGATTTGAGAACCAGAGAAGTACTGATGAGTGCCTTCAGTTGCAATACCTTGATTGAAATTTAGTGCGCCCAGCTAGAGTCATACCAACAAATAGCCAGTACTAAGGGCAGTACTGACTCTCCTTCCATTTGCACTACCTATCTATGTGAAGCAGGATTCTCCACACTTTTGACGATTAAAACCAAGGAAAGGAATAAGTTGAATGCAGAGGATTACATGAGAGTTTAATTTGTCCAAAACAGTCCCCAGATTTAAATTGCTGTTTGATCATAAGAAGCAGCAGATCTCTCACTAAATTCCCTGTTGCCTATTGTCAAAACTGTTGTGTTCCTAAAATAAACATATTTTATTATGCATTTTCTGCAAGTTTCATGAGGGGGTGCATGAACTTTTTTGGGCATCTGAAGGGGTGCATGGACCCCAAAAGGTTAGGAACCACTGAGCTAGAAGGTGACTCACACTATGACAAGACATAATATATTTAGATAAAAACATCAAGCTATAAGGTGACTCACACTATGACAAGACATATTTTACGATAAATGCATCAAGCTATAAGGTGACTCACACTAAGATAAGGAACCAATTTGTTCCAATCAAACATTTTATCAGAACCAATGTATCATTCTAATTACACTCAAGTAATTCAATAAATACAAATCATGAATCCCTAGCCTGTGCCTTTTATCAAACCCAAGAATTTACATGATAGTAAAATTAAGTTTTCCCAAAAGTCAGGACCCAATATTGACAGAATCAAAAAAAGCACAAGGGAAAAAATAGAATAAAAAATATCTAAAAAGCTAGTGTCCACTGATTTATATATTACAAATTGCACGTTTACACACAATATGTTTCGATCACGAATTGCTAATCCAACTATGTGTTCACTATATTGTGTGTGCAAAGGAGTATCTAGAGGATGGTATTTGTGCAGATCACACTGGGTGATATCATCATAGGGGCTGACACTAAATTTAAAAATTTCGCAATTCCTTGAATCTGTAAAACTTTCTCTGTGCAGAGTGACCCGAAGATAAGGAAATATTTTTGCTGCTTGTCACAACTTTAAAAATAATAGTGACTACAGGCAGAGGATAAGGATATTCTCGGAATACAAGACATTGCTATTTTCTGAGAAAATTGTTTAGCCAAAGACGTTTTGTTTGTTTCATTATAAAATCCGACCAAAGCAACGTATAAAAGTGAATACTTTTAAAGTATGTTATCAAGACCTAATTCCACCATTCAACCATTGAGATGGCTTTGACTTCATAGACAATCTGAGTTGAGAAGATCTACTGACTTGTTTAATAAAGGAGCGGTGAGTATTATACTGACATCAAGACTAAAAAAAGGTGTAAATATTGTAGTGAATCTGTTAAATAAATCACTTAGAACAAGTAAAGTTACTTCGAAACTTTGAATTATATTTCCAATAGATAAAAATGGTCACGCTGGCATTCACCGACTGGATTAGCTCCCTTATAACATTGCACGTTATGTACAAGGCGTAGTACCGTCCGCCCTGTAGAAGTCTGGTAAAATAATTTGTGTCAAATTGAAGATCACTTTCGGCATGTTGCACAGGCTGTAGACTACGGCAATAAGCAACATTTGTTGAACTACTTGAAGTTCTTTTCCAACCGCCTTAGATGCGGAAAGCTTTTTATTAACCTCTGGGTTCATTCTTTTAGCACGAAAATCTCCAACTGTCTTTAAAGAAATATTTTCAGAAAGATTTTGTCGAAATTTAGATGCTCTCTGAAGATATCTCGCCATTATCACAGCACTAATTCCGACAACTATTTGAGAAGTCAGTGGTATGATTACGTCTCTTATTCCAAAAATAACGTTTTTAATTACGGCTCGTTTAGGTGAAAGCCATAGAATAGGTCTTGTTGTGTTGATTTTAGCGTCAAATTGTGGGACAATACCCATAAAAGCCAACAATAAAACGGAAGATGCTGCAGATAAAAATGTAAACAATAGTATGAAAAAGCTAGTGGTCTTAAGTGACATCAAGTTTCTATATTTTAAAGGACTCGCCACGGCCAGGCATCGAACCACGGTGATGAATGTCGTCACGAGCATTGAGATGGCATAGAATCCACTTCCGGTGCTGGCAAAGGCCGTATAGACGGCGTCTGGATCAACGGGAAACCAAACTTTGTAACCGGAGAGTTCCTCAACACATTGGAGCATCCAGCAGACAGAGATGATGAACGAAGAGATGAGATACAAGAGATCGGCCAACGCCAGAGACAACAGCGAGATGTACACGCCGTCTGAGATCCCAAGACGGACGAATGTTTTGATGTTGACGATGTTTCCAATTGAGCCTAGAACGGTGACAGGTGCAAGTAGCAAACAGACGCCAGTCACTGTCCAGTTATGGTTACCGACTTGAGGCAAATCCATTTTTTTAAAATTTCGTTTGTTTTATCAATTTGCAAGGTTTTCGGGAAAAGTTTTTTTTAATGTAATCAACTTTATTTGTAAGCGGAGATGAACCTGAAAAAAACGAATTAAAACTACATTTTTTACGACCTGAATTTTTTACGTTTCCCCTGAAATGGATTTTAAAAATATTTTGGTCCTTTTGTTTGGTTGATCAACAACAAAAGTTGACAGCTCTTGTGTCCGTGGGAAAGAATTTCAGTCGTATTCGTTACGTCAAGACAGAAACAGTTTTTAACATGCTGAAGAACGAAATCTCATTCGTTGAGGGCTGTGATGTTGTGGAATTGAAATAAGAAAACTGGTTTGAAGTATTTTGACTTTTGTATTAAATGTGACTAAACGTGACTGCTTAAACTGATAAGAAATATAAACAATGATTTGCAGGATAAAGACTCTTGTCTAAATGCTGCCTTCACTTATTACCATGTATGATATCAGAAAAGATTTCCCTGACGCAAGTAAAATACGCTGTCCATTTTTCAACGAGGACTTCTCGTAAGCTGACTAATGAGCACAGCTTTTATGACACGGTTTTGATTCACCACCCCCGCCCCCCTCCCACACGGCAAAGTCTTCCCTAGCTTAGTTTAAGTCACGCTCAAAAGTCAAATTTGACAAGTAAGTAATCACATCGTTTACTAGAATAATAATACAAATATGACTGCGTGTTATTTCATTGTGACTTCTTATTTCATAACTTTTTTTTTCTAAACGTATGATCATTGATAACAAAGAATTCGAATTTCGAATATAACAACCGAGAAATGCCGAACACAAAGTAACTAAAACAGATAATTTATTAGATTAAAACACAAAATAGGGAAAAACGTATTTGTACACGTAGAGCCATGGTGTCATTTTCTGTCTGATCGTTAAATGAGGAACAATTTCTAACGCCTCGGCGCGAATGCTTATTGTTGAAACAACACAAATTCTACAGCAAGAATGAATTTTAGGCTTAACGGTGTTTAAAAAATCACCCAGCTAAAAAGTTTGATTTTAAAAAATAACAACTCGTGTGGTATTAACCCGATTTCAAACGCACACCTATATTGTTGCAACCCCCCCCCCACACCATCTCCCCAACCCGGAACCTACCAGAAAAAAGAGCAATGTTACATTTTTATTTTTTTAAAGTGTTTGAATCTTGGCGTCTCAAAAATGTTTTTCAAACATTTCTGTTGTTAACATTTTAAACTTTAAGACGTCCGTCTCACATAAGTCAATATAATTACGTGGTTAAATGGTATTTGTGTAGAACTTTTCTCTACAGTTGGTCATAAAATATCTAAAATTATCGTGATCTACCAATTCGTCCCTTTCACTATTTATCTTTGGAGGGTGCGGGGGGGGGGCGCAGGGGAGGAGAAGATGTCTCAATTTTGAGCACGGCTACCCTCCCCACTAAGCTATCGCAGGTTGTGACCAAACGACTTTCCCCAAGCCGCTAAAAGACTTGACCTCGTTGTTACTGCGACTTGCCAAATGAAAATAATTCTCAAACTGCGTTATGACAGCTAACCTTATATTTAATTAGTCGTTTGCCATGTAAGTACCTTTTGTTGAATATGCCAAGAAGGATGAACAGTGAGATGAAAGACAGTGTTACAGCAAAAGAAGGACCTGTCTCTTCAATCAGTCGAGAAGACACACAGTAATTTCGAGTTACCCGAGTGATAGTAATGTCGAAGTTGTACATTTCCTCATCCTCCCACAAATACAGAGGTGGGTCGGTCCGACCTCTTGTATCAATAAGATAATGGGAGGAAGAGCGTGAAAAGTGATTTGTAAGATTTGCACATATTTCAACGAGCTACTCAAACCATTTCAATTCATGTCGCTCATAATTATGTTGGGTGTTCTCTTAGCCAACTGTAAAAACCATTTGTCAAAGAATCAGATTCAGATAGTTTATTTGTTTAGTGCATTATTTTCTTTTATGTAAAAGTTCTACAAGATCAACTGCAAAGCCTTCATATTGTTGTACGTGTATTGTTATTTGTTATTGTTATTTGTAACTGTTATTTGTTATTGTTATATGTTATTGTTATTTGTAACTGTTATTTGTTACTGTTATTTGTTATTGTTATTTGTAACTGTTATTTGTAACTGTTATTTGTTATTGTTATTTGTAACTGTTATTTGTAACTGTTATTTGTAACTGTTATTTGTAACTGTTATTTGTAACTGTTATTTGTAACTGTTATTTGTAACTGTTATTTGTAACTGTTATTTGTAACTGTTATTTGTTATTGTTATTTGTAACTGTTATTTGTAACTGTTATTTGTAACTGTTATTTGTTACTGTTATTTGTTATTGTTATTTGTTATTGTTATTTGTAACTGTTATTTGTTACTGTTATTTGTTATTGTTATTTGTAACTGTTATTTGTAACTGTTATTTGTAACTGTTATTTGTAACTGTTATTTGTAACTGTTATTTGTAACTGTTATTTGTAACTGTTATTTGTAACTGTTATTTGTAACTGTTATTTGTAACTGACTGTTATTTGTAACTGACTGTTATTTGTAACTGTTATTTGTAACTGTTATTTGTAACTGTTATTTGTAACTGTTATTTGTAACTGTTATTTGTAACTGTTATTTGTAACTGTTATTTGTAACTGTTATTTGTAACTGTTATTTGTTACTGTTATTTGTAACTGTTATTTGTAACTGTTATTTGTTACTGTTATTTGTTATTGTTATTTGTTATTGTTATTTGTAACTGTTATTTGTAACTGTTATTTGTAACTGTTATTTGTAACTGTTATTTGTAACTGTTATTTGTAACTGTTATTTGTAACTGTTATTTGTAACTGTTATTTGTAACTGTTATTTGTAACTGTTATTTGTAACTGTTATTTGTTACTGTTATTTGTAACTGTTATTTGTAACTGTTATTTGTTACTGTTATTTGTTATTGTTATTTGTTATTGTTATTTGTAACTGTTATTTGTAACTGTTATTTGTAACTGTTATTTGTAACTGTTATTTGTAACTGTTATTTGTAACTGTTATTTGTAACTGTTATTTGTAACTGTTATTTGTAACTGTTATTTGTAACTGTTATTTGTAACTGTTATTTGTTACTGTTATTTGTAACTGTTATTTGTAACTGTTATTTGTTACTGTTATTTGTTATTGTTATTTGTTATTGTTATTTGTAACTGTTATTTGTAACTGTTATTTGTAACTGTTATTTGTAACTGTTATTTGTAACTGTTATTTGTAACTGTTATTTGTAACTGTTATTTGTAACTGTTATTTGTAACTGTTATTTGTAACTGTTATTTGTAACTGTTATTTGTAACTGTTATTTGTAACTGTTATTTGTTACTGTTATTTGTAACTGTTATTATTTGTAGTGTTTATATTAAGTTTTTTTTAAAATTATATTTACCTGTACTCAAAGATGTCTAGGTATTTAAAAATAATAATAGTTAATTATAATTTTATAATTTTTATATTGAAGTACCACAGGAAGCAACTGGGCTCACAACGCATTACATAAAATTAGTATAACAAATATAATTATTAATTCATTTAATGTAAAACATTCATAACCTAAATACATTTAATGACATTACTTAAGTGTTGTAAATAAATTTTGCATGGAGCACACATTTTCATTTCATGAACAACTGAAGAAACAAATTTAACAAAGAAAACTTGTAAGTATCAAACTATGTACACAGTACACAACCTATTGGTTTAGTATCCAACTATGTATACAGTACACAACCTATTGGTTTAGTATCAAACTATGTACACAGTACACAACCTATTGGTTTAGTATCAAACTATGTACACAGTACACAACCTATTGGTTAAGTATCAAACTATGTACACAGTACACAACCTATTGGTTTAGTATCAAACTATGTACACAGTACACAACCTATTGGTTTAGTATCAAACTATGTACACAGTACACAACCTATTGGTTTAGTATCAAACTATGTACACAGTACACAACCTATTGGTTTAGTATCAAACTATGTACACAGTACACACCCTATTGGTTTAGTATCAAACTATGTACACAGTACACAACCTATTGGTTTAGTATCAAACTATGTACACAGTACACAACCTATTGGTTAAGTATCAAACTATGTACACAGTACACAACCTATTGGTTTAGTATCAAACTATGTACACAGTACACAACCTATTGGTTTAGTATCAAACTATGTACACAGTACACAACCTATTGGTTATGTATCAAACTATGTACACAGTACACAACCTATTGGTTTAGTATCAAACTATGTACACAGTACACAACCTATTGGTTATGTATCAAACTATGTACACAGTACACAACCTATTGGTTATGTATCAAACTATGTACACAGTACACAACCTATTGGTTATGTATCAAACTATGTACAAGGTACACAACCTATTGGTTATGTATCAAACTATGTACACAGTACACAACCTATTGGTTATGTATCAAACTATGTACACAGTACACAACCTATTGGTTATGTATCAAACTATGTACACAGTACACAACCTATTGGTTATGTATCAAACTATGTACACAGTACACAACCTATTGGTTATGTATCAAACTATGTACACAGTACACAACCTATTGGTTATGTATCAAACTATGTACACAGTACACAACCTATTGGTTATGTATCAAACTATGTACACAGTACACAACCTATTGGTTATGTATCAAACTATGTACACAGTACACAACCTATTGGTTTAGTATCAAACTATGTACACAGTACACAACCTATTGGTTTAGTATCAAACTATGTACACAGTACAAACTATGTACACAGTACAAACTATGTACACAGTACAAACTATGTACACAGTACAAACTATGTAGTACAAACTATGTACACAGTACACAACCTATTGGTTTAGTATCAAACTATGTACACAGTACACAACCTATTGGTTTAGTATCAAACTATGTACACAGTACACAACCTATGTACACAGTACAAACTATGTAAGTATCAAACTATGTACACAGTACACAACCTATTGGTTTAGTATCAAACTATGTACACAGTACACAACCTATTGGTTTAGTATCAAACTATGTACACAGTACAAACTATGTACACAGTACACAACCTATTGGTAACAACAAATAAACAAACGCGCACAAATTGTCAAAGATTGTATTCCCATTATCAAGCTATTTTAACCCCGTTCCATGTCGAGTGTAATTTGTTCAATTTATTTCTCATGAAAAAACAAGTAATAAAACTCGAATGAGTGTTTAATTTTTTTAACGCAATTTTCAACAAAGAATTTCCGATTTTATTTTATTCAAGGGAAATCATTCTAGAGTTACACCAAGAATGTGTCAATGTGATGCGCACCATGCAACAGTCTAACATTAGCATTCACAAAGCGGAAAAACCCCATAAACTATAATTGTAGATTACATTAAAAGTCATTTCAAATCAATAATTCTGAAACTAAACAAAACAATTGATATCTACAAATTGATGCTAAAATTACCGGAGTCGAACGAAAAGAGATTTTTACAAAAATTCCCTCTCCAACATTGTTCTAAATATTATTAGCTATCGTTTGGCGTTTGTTTCAACCCGATAGATATTATGGTTGGCGAGAAATAGTCAAAATACATATTTTTTTCCAGGAAATCCATTAAAACCTTTTCGGTAATTTTTTTGGGCCCGTGCACATCCTTGGGACCTCCTTAACATATTTGCAAAAGACCCGAATCTGGTATGGTTCAGGAGGCGTTGCTGTTCAAAGCTCGAACAGGTGGGCCGGACATTTCAAATACATAAACGCAATTTGTCCAAGGGAAATTGCATTAAAAAATTATTATCAAGTAAGTAAAGATGCAGTGATCATGCTCATAAGTTACATACGTAATCTTATTTCGAAGCGACTATAGAGGCAACATATTATTATCTTTCGCTTGATATTAATAACTAAGCCGTAAGGAAATAAACGTATTAAAGGAAATTAAAGGAATTTAAAAAATAATTTAAAGGAAAAGAAATAAAACTATTCAATACATATAATTCACCACAAAAATTCACGTGCAAATAAGCATGACGAATGAAACTCTCTGGGGTCAACCAATCACAGTATGTTTGGCAAGCGAAGTGTTGTGGGGCATGGGGCATGTCTCGAGACCAACAATGCTTCTTGAGTTCACTTGCGTTGTTTCTTTTCACAATAAAATGTTTTTCGTAGTGTAGTGGTTATCACATTTCCTCAACACGCTGAATGTCCTGGATTCAAGCCCCAGCGGAAGAATTATTATTTTATTTTTAAAAATCCATATGTTTGTGCCCGTTCTTTTCCCCCTTTTCTTACCCGCTCTAGGGTCGGCCAATCACAGTTTATGGTTGGCAAGCTAGAGTGGTGAAGGGTGGGGGGGGGCAAGTTACTAACGTTCACTCACGTTACTCTGATTTCTTCGTGCTGTAGTTTGTGTCAGTTCTTTCCCCCTCTTCTTTGCACTATCTATGAGCAAATCTGCGGCGTATGCTACGCCACGGGTTGGTCTAGTATAGAATATTTATGAAAAGAAAAATCTTATTCAACTGTAGAGGCTTGCATATTCATCTTCTTTAAAGATATAACAATAGAATTGTCCAGATTTCTCCGGCGCTCAACTGTATTATTCTTTATTGACACTGCAAACGAATTCAAATAATTTCCATCGCGGGACATCTTTGAAATTTAAGACATTGAATACGGGAAAGCATCCGACTAACTCACTAAAAGTTGTCCATTAAATATGATAAAAGTTTTATCTGAAGTGCCACAGTTCTCTTAATATGATCAATTTTAAATGTCAAAGATCCCATTTGAATTGGATTTCATACATGAAAGTACTTAATTGTTTTTTTAAATTTAATGTATAGTGTAGAAAAAAATAATTTATTTAAACCAATTCATTTTGAGAAAATGAAAATCGACTCCTTTTGATTATCCAATGCTAAAGATTGCAGTGATGGCGTGAACTACCTTAAGGGAGCAGAAAAAGTAACTCATTAGGTCTATATAGGGTTAACCAAAGAAATGAGCCTTAAATTTAGAATTGTATTTCCAGTAAATGAATATCGTCACGCTGGCGTTTGTAGTTTGAATGAGTTCTCGTATGATATTAGACGTTAAATACACCATGACGTAACGCTCGTTTGATTCGAAATCAGGTAAAATGAGATGCGTCACGTTAAAGACTACCTTCGGCATGTTGCAGACGCTGTACACTATGGCTATGAGCAGCATTTGCCGAACGACTTGCAGTTCCCGGCCCGACAAGCCTCGGTGAACGAGATTCATTGCTTGTCCACTTATTATTTCTCGCGTTATCCATGATCGTAGGAATGTCGTTCGCGCATGTGTTCTTAGACAAACTCAGACGAAACCTAGAGGATTCTTTTATGTACCTATAAATAATCACGACGCATATTCCAACAATTATTTGAGAGGCGAACGGTAAAAAGACGTCTCTAATGCCGTAAGTATAGTCCTTCAGCAACGCGTGTTCCGGGTAGGACCACAGAACCAGCCTCGTTGTGTTAATGTTGGGGTCGAACTGAGGCACGATACCCAAAAACACTACCTCCAAAATGGCGGATGTTTCGGAGAGCACGATAAAAATCAAAATAATTATTGCCGTAGATCTCCACGAGATCAAGTTTCTGTATTTTAACGGATTCGCCACGGCCAGACATCGAACCACGGTGATGAATGTCGTTACGAGCATTGAGATGGCGTAGAAGCCACTTCCGATGTTGGTGAAGACCATGAGAACGGCTTTCGGGTCGACAGGGAACCAGATTTTGTAACTCGAGAGTTCCTCTACACCGTGGAGCATCAAGCAGATTGAGTTGAAGAACGCAGAGATGAGATACAAGAGGTCGGAGGTCGCCAGTGATATCAGGGACATGTTCACACCGTCTGAGATTCCAAGACGGAGAAATGTTTTAATGTTGATGACGTTTCCCACAGCACCGAGAGCAGAAATGGGGGCCAGGAGTAAGCAGACGGCACTGACCGTCCAGGACTGGTACTCGTGGTCTGATGATAAATGTACGATGTCCCATTCTATGGTTGGTTGTTTCTTAAAGTGGACAGCCGATCATTCTAACTTTAAGTGAAACTGAATATGCCTGTAAAACACATTATTTTGATTTAATTTTCAGATGCATTAATCATTTTATTTTTTAAGATAAACGAATATCTTTAGAAAAGAAAATAAAGGTTTGTATCGAGGAACAACGGTGGTTTTTATATAATTAAATAAAAAATTATTATTCTTTTAAAAGTTTGTTGTTGCTTTGTTACCAGTAAGATACGTGAATGTGACTAACACGCGCGTGGCGGTGAAATCAAACCATTTTCTTAATATTCCAGTATATATATATATATATAATATACACGTCATCACTTTTGTAGGTTAAGTTCTGATAAGGAATGATTTTTTTAAAATTCGCTTAGGGCTAACACACAGTGCGTCTTTGATGTGATCAACGGTCAAGGCCACATTTGTTACTATTTATATTACAAGGTCATGTTACACGTATCATTTGATCGACGGAGGAAATTCGAGTGCAGTTTCACAGTGACAGATATCTGTACGTCAAAAGCATTAAACTTAAAATTACCATATTGATGTGTTTATTTTTTTGTATTCGCTGATTCGACGGGCGGTGACATGCCACGCCACAGGGGACGAGGCGAGGCAAAAAATTTGACTATATAAATATTAGTATTTTACACACAAAATAAGATATTTAAAGACGTTATATATTATGCATCTTATTTTGCTGTTGTACCAAATATATAGTTTTTTCATTACGTTAAATTTTCGCTATATCATCACCTAGACTAATTACTTATTCTATTAAGTATTTAAATAACTAAATATACAGAAATATCTATAAAATATACTTTATATTTCCTCAAGTATTATCTATGTTTCTTGAAACTATTTTAAAATTAACATATCTGTTTAGGACGCTCCTTCTGTACAGATGATTAATCAAGTCCCACAATTATCCATAGTTTATGCCTAGTATTGAATTTAAAAAAAATATGTTTTAATATTTAAATTTATATATAAATTATAACTTCAAGTACTTTCATTTAATATGACTAAAAACGTTGGGCGGGTGTTTGGTATAAAAGTTAAAGATTTATAATTTAGAAGGCAAAAGAGAGATCTATAAGTGAGAGAATGAGTGAACTGCATATGTCAAACCTTATAAGCGCCCTCCCCACGTTTTTAGTCATATTAAATGAAAGTACTTGAAGTTATAAGTTTTAATTTTTTTTCTTCTTTTTAGTCCACTTATAAAAACGTGGTTTTTAAAAATCTTTTTTACTTTTATTTTTTTTTCTTCTTTTTGGTCCACTAACAAAAACGTGTTTTTTTAAAAATATTTTTTACCTCTATTTATTTTACCAAACACCTCATCCGCGCCCGCCCAACGGCAATGAGGTCACGGGGTGAACTCGGCACGTGAAATTGAACTACAGCAGACGGATATAGATGCTTATATAGAGATAAACTAAAAAATGCAATAATTTAATTGCGGTACATTTGATCGATCTGAAATTTTTAATACAATGCATTGTCATCCAAGATCTATCTGTAGTAAAATTTTGAGCTCTCTAGGACCATCAGAAGTGGTTTTATTTTACGTTGGCAAATTTGAAAAAATTGCGGACAGACAGACAGACACGAAGCAAGTTAATAAAAACGTGGTAATCATATATTTTTCTGAATCAATATGCAAGTAACAATGGGTTTGTAATTTTGTTTTATAATCAAAATCCAAGCAAGTTTTTATCACACTCTTTTGTCACTAAGCTGATTCAACAAAACGCAGAATAAACAAAGATTTGTTAAAATATGTCCCCACAGGATATCCGGTCAGTTGATTAATAAATTGATTATAATTTTCCAGCTCAACAGCTGGATGTTCTAATTATAGATTTCGGCCATGACATAATAAGTCCTTTGTGTTTGTGTGTGTTCAATTTGGTAAAGTTATGCCCCTTACCTGTAAGACTCTGTGATGAGGTGTGTCATCAACGAATTTCCCTGCGACAGTTGTCAAATGTTCTATGACGGGTTCTATGACAGCATTCGCTCACACTCAACACTTGTGATTGGCATTGTCATTCGTCGATCAGCGATGATCTCATCCACAGCTTTTCTGGCCGATAATTTCGAGAGGGAAATGTAAACAATCGAAATTGATCCATTTTTGTCTGAATTTTGTTGCGAGACAATATGATATTATTCAACTTTGTCAAAATGGTGAACCCTGTTGGAGCCGCAGCGGTTCGGAGGAAACTAAAGTGAGTTTGGCGAAAAAGCCGCGGAGTTAGGCGACAGCTTCTCGTGGGATAAAGAAAATAAAATCATCTGACTTAATGTTGTAATTGAAGCCAGGTACCGATAACTTAGCATTTTAAAATATACTTCCTAGACTTGGACATAAAAAAACACCTCCCTTCCCTTATCTTTCAACATTGTTGTGAGATCAGAGGGTCTGATAAATATCGTAAAGATAATTATGGAATCCTGACTCATCAACATCCTCATCAGTCCCATGAATATTGCAGTGGTTAGGGGTGAGGCGCATGAAGAAGTCAACAGACAACGAACTTCAAATTCGCCTATCTTGAGCAGCGGCCAGTAATTCATTCAACCTCAGTCCTGCCCAATATTTTATGTTTTCAATCCAATTTTTCCCGCTGGCGACACTTTCACCGGGCCCCTTCTACAGTGCCTCGAAGGATGATTTTTGTTAGGCTATTATTCTTACATATAAAAAAATAATGTTTAGACAGAGTGAGAGAGATAAAGAGGGGGAGAGAGAAAGAGGGATATATATATATATATATATATATATATATATATATATATATATATTTATATATATATATATATATATATATATATAATATATATATATATTATGACTGCGAAAATTAACGATTAATTTCTCGATTAATCGTTAAAACTTTTATCGATTAAAATTATTTTAATCTATGAAAATTCGATTAAAACTTAAGGAAATATTCATAAAATTTATTTTCAATTTATTAATAAATAATTAATAATCTTTTTTTTTAAACCTAGAGACTTTTATACATAAGCAAACATGGCGACAAATGACAGGGGAAATAACTCATTAAAACAAAAATGTCAAATTACCTGGGTTTTTTTTTAAATTTCACTTCAGATTTTCAATGGTATCTATATATGTGTTAAAATTAATCGTTAATTAATCGATTAATTTTTTACAGATTAATCAAACTAAAAAAATTAATCGTTATTAGCCAACATATATATTATATATATTTAGAGAGAGAGAGAGGAGAGAGAGAGAGAGAGAGAGAGAGAGAGAGAGAGAGAGAGAGAGAGAGAGAGAGAGAGAGAGAGAGAGAGAGACAGACAGAGACAGAGAGAGAGAGAGAGAGCCATCCAAGATACGAGTGTTGGTTATTAGGTTAGTAGCCTCATGCACTTAGAATTGTAAATTGTTTTTTTCCCTGCTTTACAAGCTCAATCAAAGTAAAAAGTAGAAACCGCAAATACATTGTCACTGAGCTTAAACAAATCAATAAAAAAAACTTTAAACTGTAGTCCTGACGACCTGTGTTCTAATCTCTATTTAGTTAAATAAATTTTCTTTGTTTTTTCCATCACTTGGAAAAAAATGTATTTTAAATCTGTTTTAGATAAGACTTTGGTGCACAAATTTCATGTGTCGCCCTCCTGCCACCACCGCCCTTTGTAATTCTTGTTAATAAAATCAGAGACACAACGAAATATTTTTTTTTATATACTCCTCACATTAGAGAGCAGTTTTATTCAATAAGATTTATTAGTTTATAAAATATTTCTCTTCTCATTCTTTAGAATGAATTTATTCCTAAATTTTGAATTAAATTTTCGATAAATGTTTTTTTTTCAAAATTGATGAAATCATGATTTTACCGAAGCAACTCTTCTTGGTGTAGTTTTGTTTTCAACAAAAACAAAAAGTATTCATGTGATGACGTGAGAAATATTATGACACTAGAAACTTTATATACAGCAATATAACACATAAATGCAGTATTTTTCTTATCCATGTAGTGATATTGATGAGAATGCACTAAATAAAAACGATTTTTCAAACAATTAACTACTATTATAATCGTTCGTCTATAACTAGAGGCAGGCGACTCTTCCAATATAAAAATCCACACAAAAAACATTGAACACATACAAATATTCAACTGCGATGGGCAGCAGAACCGGATGTTGTTGTTTTTTTTCCTTTTAAATCAAATTCCTATTTTAAAAGCCATTTGTTTAGCTAGCTAAGACAAAGTAAAATAGGATCAATTATATAAAGACTAATTCAGACGACGCAATTTCCATTTAATGTATCAGGAACACATTTTTAAAACGGTGGAAGGGAACTCTATTAAAAAAATAACAACAGCTTCATTTACAGGCTGGGCGGGACAAGTAAGGGTGACAGTTTGCGGAATGGCTCTTAGTCTTATTATTACATTGTTAAAAAGCCAAACTTCAATGGGCAGTCCAATTTGAAAGAATGCCATACTGCTGGGCAGTAAAACATGTAGACCTGCAGGTAGACTGTTCACATAGAGACTGTGTATTACATGGATGAGGGCGGTTGAAAACGAATTTCAGCCTCTGGGGGAACAGATATGGAGGGGAAATGTCAAGGATTGATCCGAGTACAAGAGAGTGACTGGCAGGCAAAGGCTCCAAATGAACCGTAGCGCCAAACATGAAGGTGAGGGCTTTAAACTGATGAATGACCTGACTCCATTGCCTAACTCAGTCTCTTTTAAATATGTGACTCCTGAACTTTGAATTGTATTTCCAGTAAATGAAAATTGTCACGCTGGCATTCACCGATTGGATTAGCTCCCTTAAAATGTTGAATGTTAGATACAAATCATTGTAGCGTCCGCCCCTGCAAAAGTCTGTTACAATAATTTGTGTCAAATTGAAGATCACTTTGGGCATGTTGCACAGACTGTAGACTACGGCAATGAGCAGCATTTGTTGAACAACCTGGAGTTCTTTTCCATAAACCTTCTTTGATTCATTACCGTATTGTAGAGTGTTAACTGTGTTTAGGGGATCCCCTATTCTTGAGACGCTTCGTATACCTTTGTTGTCAATAGTTATATAAAGGTCTTTACGATGCTTTGACGCTCTCCGAAGGTATCGAATCATAACGATGACGCAAATGCCGACAATTATCTGAGAGGCCAATGGTAAGAACGTATCCCGGGAACCAAAAATAACCATCTTGAAAATCTCTCTTCTGGGTGACAGCCACAGAGCTGGTCTCGTTCTGTTGATATTAGAGTCATACTGGGGGCGAATGTCCATATAGACCAATAGTAAAACGGCGGATGTTTCAGAGATCGCAACGAAAATCAAGATAACAATTGCCGTATACGTCCGTGACATCAAGTGTCTATATCTTAAAGGATTCGCCACGGCCAGACATCGAACCACGGTGATGAATGTCGTCACTAGCATTGAGATAGAGTAGAAGCCACTTGCGACGTTTGTGGAAAAAGTGAAGACTGCTTCCGGGTTGACAGGGAACCAAACTTTGTAAGTGGAGAGTTCCTCTATCAAGTGGAGCATCAAGCAGATTGAGATGACGAACGCAGAGATGAGATACAAGAGGTCGGAGGTCGCCAGTGATATTAGGGACATGTTCACACCGTCTGAGATTCCAAGACGGAGAAATGTTTTAATGTTGATGACGTTTCCGACAGCCCCGAGACACGTGATTGGTGATAAGATTATGCAAATTACAAAGACAGTCCAGATATTGTACTCATCGCCTGATGACATATTTAGGTTATTCATTGTGTGAACGGTGTTCGATTCTTCAATTTGCCAGGTTGTTACTCCTTGGCCAACTAAAAAAAACTGTATGAAACCTACTGAAATAAAAATTAAAAAATAGTGGATAGAATAACATAGTAGTAATAACACATAAGGCATAACATTCTTACCTAGAAATTCAAGGCAAAAACAATCTAAAACAATCGTTAGTCAAAGGAAGTAAACACTTTTCTTTTGTCGTGTTGCTAAAACAAACCAATTTAAACCTTCTTCTTCCCTTCTGGCATTCGGGCGCTGAATGGGTCACCCGAAAAAGCCACGAAGACACAAAAGTTCTATCAGTATTCAAAAGTCCAATAAAAATGCAAGCCTTGATTTAAAAAAACAATGATAAGTGTAAAATGCAATAAACTTCTGTTTAGAAATAGCGTCTTTAATGTATATGAAAAGTTAATTCTTCATCTAGTCTAATGATAATTTGATTTTTTATTTTAAAATTTATTTTGAAAACAAATTGATAAAGCCTTTTTTTAAAATGGATTATTAATTATTAACATTGTTTAAAGAATTTTAAGACGTTTCACAAGTTATTAATTTTATTTTATTTTCGTTTGAGCAGTCCTAAAAAATTAAACCTATATTATTTATTTAGCTGTAATAAAACCATGCTTGTCGTGAGTACTGTATATTCCTTTCTCTATCCTCTGGTTATTACACTTCAGCAAAGCGTTATGGTTTCAACTGTTTTTAACTTTTGTCTAATCGCCTGCCAAAGAAGGCATCTTGCCGACTCATTCAATTCTCTGTAGCACCCAACATTAAGTTTTCTCTAAAGTCTTACAATTTTTTTTTAAAAAATCTTGATTTATATATCCCCCCCCCCGTCCTAAACTTTGAGTACCTGGTGATGTCAAACGTGCAGTAGTAATAGTCTGATCATTTTTGGATTCTTGTCAAATGTCAAAATTTGCCAAAAAAACTTACCACTGTTACAGAATACAGAATGCCGTAATTTAAAGCAATCGAATTACGGCTCTCTTGTGACGTAGTATTGTTTAATCACATGCGTCCAGTCAGGTCTGCTTTCAGTCATAAACTTAACCAATCATCAAAGCTGAGGACATACCTGGACACGAGTCACACAAACATACAACGCTTTACACATATCAAGCCCCCAGCAATGTCAGGCTTGCCGAAGATTATAACAGAAAATCTGCGCAGTTAAAAAAATCGATGATTTGAAAATAACATTATTATCTTTTTGTTTAGACTGACAGAAATTACTGGCAATTTGTTGAGTAAAGCTACTAATGTTTCAGGCACACAAAATTGTGCAGGATCACAGTGATTTGACAAGTGCGTTATAACGCGATAGGGTGTTGCACTGCCGCAAGTTGAATCATATCACTGAGTTCCATACAATGACAACATCTCACTAAGATAACTGCTCCACAAAAAGAGACCCCGCACACTAAGATGAGTTCAACATTCTGTGGCAAAACCCCCACTATGATAAGTGCTGCAATCTATGACAAGACCCCCACTATGATAAGTGCTGCAATCTATGACAAGGGTATTTCTAACACATCGGTGGGGAATCTAACACATTTTATTAGAACTGATTCATCTTTTTTAACGACAGTCAAGAATCTCTAACAGAATACACATTATGATTACTGCTCCAAAACTCCAAGCAATTAAATGTCACCGTCTTGGTTTTGTTCACAAAAGTTACTGTTACTGTTTTCTCCACAAAAGTTACTGTTAATGTTTTCTACACAAAAAATACTGTAAATGTTTTCTCCACAAAAGTTACTGTTAATGTTTTCTCCACAAAAGTTACTGTTAATGTTTTCTCCACAAAAGTTACTGTTAATGTTTTCTCCACAAAAGTTACTGTTAATGTTTTCTCCACAAAAGTTACTGTTAATGATTTCAAGCCACTAACATCGTCTCAAACATCCAAAGCATTAGGTTTTAAAAAAAGATATGTTCAATCAATACCAACGTTGACCCCAAATTTAGATGTATCCATATGTTTGACAAGACAGTAACATTGTAACATTGTGGTTACTATATTTAGTGTTTGTCTTTGTCTTGCTTTGACTTGTTGTCCCAGAACTGACAAAAAATTTATTATTTTTGAAATGTATATTTCAATAGGTCAATTTTAAAGTAATTTTTTGTTAAAACTTGGACGAAGATTGATAGTCGAATGTGGCTTTTTCTTAGATAAACATGATGCAATAGAGTATTAAGTGACGTCAGAAATAACAAAATGCCCAAAATGGCCACTTGATGGTTTAATTCAGTATTTGGTACTTTGGGTTAGGGTTCCATCCCGTTAAAAAAATACGCCTTTTCACGTCTTTAGGCTGGCCGACAGAATCACAAAACAATTCTGGTTTATATTTGCCAGGTAGATGATACGGTGAAAATGATATTAAAATCGATGATTTAACGTTAACTTCATAATTGAAAGTCTATTTAGCATCGACTATTAACAGGAGTACGTCTTTTTTAACATTTACTGTAACCTAAAAAAACATCTAGTTAAAAGTTAACATGACTAAAGACCGTCTTTACAACCTTCGGTCATTACAACGACTACAATAGGGTATTTTATACGTAATAAATCAAGACATGAGTGAAACCTGTGTCCTTTTTACGCATTCAACAATCTCAGCTGATGGCTGGTCAATCAACAATCTCAGCTGATGGCTGGTCAATCAACAATCTCAGCTGATGGCTGGTCAATCAACAATCTCAGCTGATGGCTGATCAATCAACAATCTCAGCTGATGGCTGGTCAATCAACAATCTCAGCTGATGGCTGGTCAATCAACAATCTCAGCTGATGGTTGGTCAATCAACAATCTCAGCTGATGGCTGGTCAATCAACAATCTCAGCTGATGGCTGGTCAATCAACAATCTCAGCTGATGGCTGGTCAATCAACAATCTCAGCTGATGGCTGGTCAATCAACAATCTCAGCTGATGGCTGGTCAATCAACAATCGCAGCTGATGGCTGGTCAATCAACAATCTCAGCTGATGGCTGGTCAATCAACAATCTCAGCTGATGGCTGGTCAATCAACAATCTCAGCTGATGGCTGGTCAATCAACAATCTCAGCTGATGGCTGGTCAATCAACAATCTCAGCTGATGGCTGGTCAATCAACAATCTCAGCTGATGGCTGGTCAATCAACAATCTCAGCTGATGGCTGGTCAATCAACAATCTCAGCTGATGGCTGGTCAATCAACAATCTCAGCTGATGGCTGGTCAATCAACAATCTCAGCTGATGGCTGGTCAATCAACAATCTCAGCTGATGGCTGGTCAATCAACAATCTCAGCTGATGGCTGGTCAATCAACAATCTCAGCTGATGGCTGGTCAATAAACAATCTCAGCTGATGGCTGGTCAATCAACAATCTCAGCTGATGGCTGGTCAATCAACAATCTCAGCTGATGGCTGGTCAATAAACAATCTCAGCTGATGGCTGGTCAATCAACAATCTCGGCTGATGGCTGTTCAATCAACAATCTCGGCTGATGGCTGGTCAGTGTGTTATGACAGTCTGACGCTGACTCTATTCAACAAACATTTTCACATTTCATCGTGGCCTAATGGCTTGCCAAACATCGGACAACACAGTATTGAATACGGCAGCTTTGTTTATCCAACTCAATGTGACCCAAACAATTCAAGAGACAAGCCCTTATTTTTAAAATACGCTTTTTTATTAACGTGTGTTTGACGCAGCTTTGCTTTTTTGAACACGCTGAGTTACTATCGACATCGGCAATGACTCTTTATGGACACGTCTCGAAAGTAAACGTAGTTTAGTGGTTAATACGTTGAAATTTCCGTCACGTTGCTAACCTTTATGGCTAATCATGATAGCTGCGCAAACAAGGCCCTTGCCTTGTCGTCCACAAACAAAAACTGAGCTCTGATTGGGTCATTATATATCACGTGAGGTGTTTCCTTCAGGTTATACCTTGGCTTTATCGGCAACTCTCTGTCCTTGATATAAATGATATAAAAGCCCAGGTCACTCATCCTGTAACGCTAAGGGACATAATCAGAATTGTGTTTTTTTTTAAATTGAAAATGTAGACTTAAAATCATAATCATTTTGGTTTCGAGATTAACAGAGCCTGTGTTGTTTTTCGCAGTTAAATATTATATGACGTCATTGTTTGAGCTTATATTTTAATCTTGGAAAAGGGATATATAATGAAATTTTGTGAAAAATAAATCATTATAATGAACTAAAATTTAATTATTCATTCTTTTTATTGAACTCATTCACATACCAATTTTTGGTTTTCGGACACACTAATTCGAACGCATGTAATAACTTTCACGTAAGTCACTTCGGCTTTTCAAAAAAGTGGGTGCTGTAGGCGCCCCAGAACAACCTAGTCAATTGATAAATGACTTAACACATGCTGTATCCCCGACGGCCCTGTTGATAGGGTGATCTGCGGCCCTTGGGGAAAATGCGGGGCGCTGAGGCCCTGTACTTTAAAAATTCGAGTAATTGGTAGAATGATGATCTATGAATAATATTACTAAGTTATGACAGCTGGGTGGCCAAAGCCAACCGGAAACCACCAGGCAGACAAACATCCTCTCCAATAGGACCACCACCAGTTAGGGCACAGTGAACCTTAGGACCATGTTCGAAGTTGGAAAAACTTCCAAAGTTGCTGCCGAAATTCAAAGATACAAACTAGCCATCTAACTGATAAGTGAGCCTTGATGTACAGGCTCGGGTCAGAACTGGAGGCAGACACCAAAAAAGAGGGGGCACAGCTGGGGACAGCTGAAGAGACTTGCTCAAGACATGGATGCATGGAGAGCCTTTGTTTGTGGACCGTGCCCCAGATTGGACGCAGGCGATGATGATGACGATCACAAATCTATCTAATTATCGACGTTCCTATCATACAGAAATTTATTACGTCCTACGTTCATCCATGGTTATGTCTAGTCTTGCATATTTATTAGAGTTTGAAATGTTGATAGTGGGTTGTTTTCCTGATTTGTTCAACCAACCAAATATATGTTCAACCAACCAAATCCATGTTCAAGCAACCGAATCTATGTTCAACCAACAGAATCCATGTCCGAATCCATGTCCGAATCCATGTTCAACCAACCGAATCCATGTCCAGATCCATGTCTGAATTCCAGACGGGAGGAAAGGGAATTTGTATGTTTTTGTTCTTGCATACCAGATAAGAAATATCTTATGGTTGTATTACATTATCTCTGAGTTGTATTTCCAAGTTACAATAACTTACCTTATGGAAATTAAAACTTTGCTCTTTGTCCTTCTATCCTCTAATGTTTCAATGGTTAATGATTAAACTAATGGTCTTACAATGTCATGTAAATAGCAATGACTAAACACCATATTGCCATGACTAATGATCATATTGCCATGACTTATGATAATATTGCCATGACTAATGATAAAATTGCTATGACTAATGATCATATTGCCATGACTAATGATAATATTGCCATGACTAATGATAAAATTGCTATGACTAATGATCATGTTGCCATGACTAATGATCATGTTGCCATGACTAACCCTCACATTCTTATGATTACTTTTTTCGCACGTGAGCTAGACCACAAATGATTCAAAATGTGCTCGTCGTGTTATTCAACACCATCCCCCAGCAACAATCGACTACTTTAAACAATCGACTACTTTATCTCCTCCAAACAACGACAAACTCATTCACACGATTACTAACAAAACCTATTCAAACAGAGTAGGGACCTAGCATCGATATCAACACGGCCACAGGGCTATTTACACGGCTAGATCGCCTGGTTTGTGAACCGATTCAGCAGTAATCAAAATTTGTGGCCTCGTGCCGGAAAGCAACGCTAATCACCAAGTTGATTTTTCAGCACATGGAAATAAGTTTCACTGTACCAGCTAGTTGAAATCAAGGGATTTAAGTCGAAACGACCATAGCGGAGCTCACACGATATTAAAACTATTGTGTAGTGCTAAAAGAGTTTGTTCAAGAAAAGAGTTTGAATATTAAACGTAATTTTGAAATAAATAACGATTTAATTACAATCCAAAAGTTGTTAATTCCTGTATTCGTTTGGATCATGAGGCCGCTGACAAGGCAGCTGACGTCTTTTATTTTATGCGTGTTTCTGGTGTGTATGGTGTGTATGGTGTCCCCTTCATGGGGCTCACTTAACGGGTCACTATCGCCTTGGCGGGACGCCAAATCGAGGCTGAAGGAGGATATTGTAGCGCACAGGGCGGCCAAACACAAGTTGAGTCCAGGAGACGACTCCGCCGTGACCCTGACCTTTACCGTCTGGCCGTTCCAAGTAGGTGAACACGACAAAGGGCGAGGACTAGTTTAGAAGTCTTACCCATAGAGCTTGTCGTTTAATGGTGGTGATCTATTAATAGATATAGTCGTGCTATTCTTCTTATTAAGATGATTTCGAATGTTTAATTATATTTTTTATGGTTTCATTTCTATTCTGAGTTCAATAACTAGTTTAATACTTTCAACCTTCAATTTTTCTAATTTACACCTTTCTTCAATATATTCTACGAAAAAGGCAGAAAAATTAATACATATATCAATTCTTTTTTAATTTCTGTTAGAATTTTTAATAAAATTCGGGTGGACGCTGAGTGATATTTTTTTTTCTGGAATGGGGGCGGTTGGCCAAAATAATTTGGGAACCACTGTCTTAGACAATTAATTTTAATGGGAACATGGTCTCATAATTTTGCTTACATTTTCATAATATAAATTTTATAATTTATTAAAATCACTGTTTTTAAATTCTATTTAAATAAAAATAACACAATGAGATTGAATGTGAATGAAAATAAAACTTCACACAGGTCCTCAAGATGGATGAGGTGGAACAATCCGTGACCACGGTCAGCTACGTGGAGGTGTATTGGCAGGACGAGGATCTAGCCTGGAACGCAAGCGATTACGAGAATATAACAAAAATGGGTCTGGACCACGATGAGTAAGTGGACATTTTAAAAGGTTTGCAACTTACTTCAGATAACATTTGTTGCGAAACTAAATCGTAATATGTGCATGACAAGATTCCCCTATACACAAATAGTGTTGTTATCGGGCCCGTTCTAAGTAAAGACTTGGACATTTAATGAACAACGTCTAATGATGCGTCTCTGGGACATGTTATTATCATGAAATAAGCGAAAAGATCTTACAGTGACCCCTTGACCCTAAGAAAAGTAAAATGAAGAAACGTGGTCCCTCACGCACGTTCCAGATATTCTTATATATTTTCAAACATTTTTACATATATTGGGCATAAGATTCGATACAACAGATTCAGATAGATTTGAATAGAGTCGGATGTTTTTAAAGAAATATTTCGTGTGTGAGCAAAGAGCATAACATTTATGTGGGTGTGGGTAATATTTCTATTTATAGATTTACGTTTACCGTAAGTGTAAGTTGAGAGCGCTCTTTTACTTTCCTTCCTATTAAGTTGTTTTATTTTTTCATTTGTTAAACATTAAATATGTCTTAACTAATCGTTATACCGTATTTCTGGCATTTCATCTTGTAAGTTTATGGTTTTGTGTATATGCGTGTGTGTGTGTGTGTGTGTGTGTTCGTTCGAGCGTACATGCGTGCGTACATGTTTCTGTGTGCGTGTGCGTGTGTGTGTTGTGTGCCGTGTTAGCGAGGTGTATTTAAATATAACAGCCATTAGCTGAAAACTTCAAACATTGTTGGATTACATTGTGGGTTTTCCCTTGAAATTTGCTCGGTATTGCCTGGTTTAGGTTTTCTGTTCTGTTTCAATGTGTGTGCGTGTATGTGGGTGGGTGGGTGGGTGGGTGTGCGTGTATGTGGGTGGGTGGATGTGGAAGGGTGTGTCCGGGGAGGAGTGGGGGGTATGAATGGCGGTTTGCTGGAATTTTACACAACAGAAAGTTTTAGTGAATATAGATGTAAAGCATTTTTTTTAAATTTACATTTTAAAAAAAATTTGGTTATTAATTCACGATTTCTTTTTTGTATGTTTGCAGCGATTTTGAAATAACCAGTATAAAAACCGCTTGAACATTTTTAAAAACTGTTGTGTTAAAAAGAAGGGAGTTTTTTTAATGGTTTTCACTCACATGATCTACAGACTTAAAACATAAACACTGTTGTTTTCTTTGTTACTTGACTAACATATTGGGTCATTTTAATTTTATTAGATAACGAAGATTTTTTTAAAAAACACACTCAATAGTAAAGTGGTCGTACTTATCATGTTAATATCCGATTAGGGATGATACTACCCGATGACGTCATTAAATGCCCATGTACTACATTTCACAGACTATGGCACCCAAACCTTATCGTCATCAACTCAGCAGACGAGGATATCGTCACTATTCAAGATTATTCAGATCGTCTGCTCATCGCAAATGACGGGACGATACTGCTGCGGACTCCCACGATTTTGAGAACGACCTGTGACCTTGACTTCACCAACTACCCTTTCGACTTCCAGGTAAACAAATGAAGTGACATTATAAATCGTATAGAAGATCTATGATTTTTTGAAAATAAAATTAAAACAGTTTCTAAACATTACAGTTGGAGTATGACAACAACAATTTATTTCATATGGCTGTTGAACTTTAAGATATCACACACCCTGGCTCTAGCATACTCTATAACAGGGGTCGGAAAACCACGGCTCGCGAGCCAGATATGGCTCTATTGATGGCTGCATCTTGCTCTCAGACAAATGTTCGTTTATTTTAAAAAAGTAAATTCAGACTCATTTGATCTATATATTAATTGCATATTTTAAAAAACAGCATAACAATGTTATAAAAAATAATTCAGAGATATAATTATTTTGAACTTTTAGTGTGGAAATTACACAAAATGCACACATTTATTTGAATTTTTAGTTTTGATCGTAATGTATGGCTCGCACAGAATTACTTTAAAAAAATATGTGGTGTTTATGGCTCTCTCAGACAAAAAGTTTCCCGACCCCTGCTCTATAATATACTATCTAGCATACCCTCTAAACATACTCTCTAACATAGGCTATAACATATTCTTGCAAATGTACTGCAACGTACTCTATAAAATTCTCTGCAACATATTCTATAAATTACTCTATAACATACAGCCTAGCATATGTTCTAACATACTCTCTGTTGTCTCTCTAGCATAATCTCTCACATTCTCTCTGATCTGACATACGTTAACGTACTCTCTAACATACTCTCTAAAATACGTTCTTACATATTCTCTAACATAAACACCAGATAATCGGTACAATATTCTGTTACATAAGACTAAGACGTTCTAACATACGCATTAGTCACCCCAGCATGCACCACCACCACCCCCACCCCCAAATAGCGTAAATAAATGATGGATGCTCTAATAGAATAACAACTGCATTCACGTATTTATTCTAAACCATTAAATTGCCTTTCAGGGCAGCTTTAAGAACACCAGATTCCCTTTGATTTATGGATGTTGAATTGCTAAAGTCAATATTAAAAATAACTTTCGCTTGCGCTCGACAATTGTTTTTTTTAAAACAGTTTCATAACATTTATGCTGAGCTTTACAAAAGTTTTTTTTAAATAACCTTTTTTCAAGTAGACACGTTGCTATGCGTTAAAAAAGCTCTACAATGTCTTTTATTCACAAAACACTAACAAAAATAATAATAACAAGAACAACAACAAAAATAATAAACACGAAAAATAAACAAAAACTTAAAACCAACAAAATCAAAAAGGAAGTTTATATTAAAAAAAATTAGGGCTTTTAACGATTACTATAAATTTAATCGCGAATTTTTGAAAAAAAAACAACGATTAATTAATCGTTAATTTCGATTAAAGCCAAAAATTGAAATTTATGGTGTCATAGGTAACATTTATTAAACGTACTTGTCGAAAATCGAAATAACACTAGAATGTCTTCTTCATATGACATCTTTTAACCAATAACGCAAACAGACAAGTGTATTGACATTATTTGGTTTCAAAGATGAGCGGGTCTTATTGACAATATAACCAGCCGAGCTGAACAATCGTTTACATAGCTTTAGATTGTCTTAGCTGAAGTCTCTGATACTGTAGTGGATGTTTGGTTTGCATGTGATATGTAAGTGAAGTGTTAGAGCCATGCTAGCAATGTTCCCTTGAAGCAGCGCGGCTGCACAGATATTTAACCGACGCCACGCAGAAGTTTAGAATCACCGCGTAACAAATTTTGTAAAATATTACTCACAAAAATGGACGTTGTTCAACTTTTCACACGAGTTGTTTTTGTTTTTTTAACTTTGCTCACGGACCAACTAAGCTTAGACTTAGAGGGAACATTGCATGGTAGGCAAACGATTTCTCTCAACGTTTTGAACATTCACGTCAGTCAATAGTTTAAAACCAAAATGTTCGTATAATCGTCCGGAAATTAATTTATATTTATCGGCCGAAATATTTAACTTTTTCACTTCCAGTACATTTATAAGTGGTGGTTCGATTAATAGTTTTTAAAAAATGTTATCGTTAAAAAAATTTAAGGATTAATCGAGGAATTAATCGTTAATTTCCGCAGCCCTAATAAAAATACTTATTAATGATACACACGCACACACTTAAATGTAATCGAAGTTCATCTTTTAACAAAATTGTATAATCTTGATGTTTATTTAAAAGAACAATTATTTTAGATATTTCCCTTTTTATTACAGAAAAATCTTATATTTCTAATTACTAGAATCACCAAACGAAATTTTGTTCTTTAAAAAAAATAATAATTTGGATTTTTCAATAATTTTGATGAGAGAAATTCAAGTATTATTTAAATATTTAAAATCAGACATGTGACACTATAAATCTTCAATTATTTATTAAAGAAAGGTTATGTGGAGTCTTTAAATCTTCATATTTTGTTAATTTAATATGAGGATTTTCCATTCTTTAAATTTAAGAAATACAACGTTAGCATACTTCCATTTTTAATTACAGAAATTTGACATTAGCATTCTCTTATTTTTAATAACAAAAATTTATTAATAGCTTTCTCACATTTTAATTACACGAATTTGACATTAGAATCCTCACAATTTTTTATTTTTTTTTAAATGTCATATTGGAATTATCTTACATTTTTTGTTACAGAAATGTGACGTCATCATTCTTCCGTTTTTCGATGACTGCAATTTTCAGCTGAACACAAGCAACCTGACGGAGTTACCTTCTCCTTTTCATCTTCACGGCGAATGGGAGATTATCCGAAGAGCTGTGCTGAGCGATTTCTACAACATCAGTGGACAGAGCATTCCAATCGTAAGGTCAGTTGTTTTTCGGATCTTGGACAAATGAATTGAATGGACATTATTCACTATTGTGTTCACATTTCACATAGTACAGCTATACAAAGCAAGCGCGCGTAAGGAAATGCCGAGGGGTACACAAAGTAGCGATATCCTATGGACAGAAGGGGGACGCAAAAGCAGAACACGAAAAGGGAAATAAAAGGAGAAACGAAAGGCTGAAACTGATATCATAAATATAATATCCACAGCTTTGACACGATATTAAGAAAAACTGATGATATAATAAATAGTGGCAAATAAGTTATTAAATAGTGCCGCTGGCAATTAAATTAATAGAATTAATGTGATATATATGTTAACTGAAAATGTAATAAATTGCTATAGATGCAATGATAAATAGTGCAACCAATAGTTTGATAAATAGCGCCACAGTAAAAGATTTATAATATAAAAAAATACATGTTTATAATATAAATAATGCTTATTATAGATTAGTGAAAAGAAAGGCACACTTGCCTAAAAACGAACAAATGTACAATACTTTTTAATGTATTATGCTTTTTAAAACATTACATTTTTTAAAACATTGAAACTATTTAACATGCATTAGTATTTATTAAATGAATAAAAAATTACATGATTTGAAATGTTAAAAAAATTACATTAAAAAAAATATTACATCTATGTTTCTTTCTGCAAATTTAAAATTGAAATGAAATTAACTATTTGGTATTGTTGAATCTTTTGCGAATATGGATTTTTTTAAAAACATAATTTCACATAAAATATATTTCTTTGTACGATGAATACTTCAATTTTTAAAAAAAAACTTCTTGAAAGTCGATCATAAACAACCAAAACTTCAAAACGAGGTTGTCAAGTTATAGCACACATTTCTCCCCAAACAAGGAAAAACCCCAACACGCTGAACTAACTTTCCTTGACCTCTGTATCACAGGGTCAGGTTGTTGTTGAAGCGGGGCTATGTCTTCTACGTCATCTGCATCCTGCTACCCCTGGCCGTGACGTCACTGATGACGTCCCTGGTCTTCTGGATTCCGCCCTCGTCGGGGGAGAAGATTTCATATCTTGTTTCCATCTTCGTCTCGGCTGCCGTGTTTCTCAACTTCATTGCGTAAGTCGAAGTAAATTTCAACAAAACAAAAAAAGGTTGGGTGGGAAGATTAGAAAATCGTGAACCTACTGGGCTGGGATTAACATTAAAACCTGCTTTATATTATATACGTTGTTGTTTTTTTTTGTGTGTGTTCCAAACAGAGACACGATGCCCCGGAAGGTGACTTACCTCCCCCTGATCACGATGTTTATCATCTCCGTCATGACGCAATGCGTCATCGCGCTGCTCGTGACGCTGTTCGTCATCCGACGCTACGACGAGGAGGTCCTGGAGGCGACCCAGGACTCGGACAACGCCATTAGCGAGCAGATCGAGAACATTCTGGCATGGCAAGGACCCGAGCATATCCCGGAAGCCCTAACTAAACCAGACAAGACAACGCCTGAGTGTGAAAAACCGGCGGGAATCCTTTTCGGCACAGGAAAATCCTACAGCGAGCGACTCATTCTGGCAATGTCCACGCTGCTACAGAGGAAAGGGAAGACGGTCAAGCCGGCAGGGAAGACTTCAAACAAGGGACGAGGCAGAAGAAGAAAATGTCGTTGCTGCATCAAATCGAGACATTGGGACTGAATCTTCTTTTTTATGTTCGTGGGTGGCACCCTTGCCTTCTACGCGAAAGTCCTCTATCCAGTCTACTCTGAAAGATTCGAAATTCAAAACAGCGAAATATACACATTTTAGAAGGCGGGGCCTTAAGTCAGACATTTCAGTAAAGTTTAAAAGTATATTTCACTAACACATAAAGTGGCGTCGAGAAACAGTGGTGAACATGTCTGCCGGGAAATCGGTTAACATCCCAGTGGGCGTAAATATTGGGGACCACCGGTTAAAATTGTTTAGGCCACATGGTCAAGTCTACAGCTAACGCTTGATGTGTTCCAGTGTCGGTTCAGGAAACAGTGTGCTGCACTGAACGGCACATATGTGTCGATGCTCCTTTGAATGTCTGTCATTGAGCATAACTTTGGAAAGTGAAGTGTCAGCAAATCTTTTAAAAGCAAAAACAAAGACATTCGGCACATCTTATTTAAAATACGCGACCTTAACGAATTAGTAACTCCATATACTTTTGTTGGTGTCCGCTAATATTTATTTAACTCGACGATCTATCTTCCTGCTCCGAATCTTGAACATCAGTATTTAATAAGTCATACATTCCTGGAATTACACTTTAGAAATTTTATACAAAAACCTGTGTTTTCTGTTTGGATTCAGTTTTGTTATTGTTGTTGTTGTTTGTTGTTTTTTATGGTTTTTGTTTTGTTTTTGTTTTTTTTTGTGTTGTTTTTTTTTAAAGATATTTTCTGTGCAGTTTTGAAACTCGTAATCATTTGGTAAGTTCTTAAATGGCTCATTTATATAATTGAAATAGTGATGTGACTATTATTGGATTAGAAGAAACATGAAAACAAAGTAAATATGGCGAGATTTACCTCTGCTGTAAGTTATTTCTATTTCGAAAACTAACAAACGAAACAGCAAACGAATTTACATTGATAAGGTAAAGTCTGTTTAATCAAAAGCTAGCGAGGACTGAATAAGATAGTAAGAACTACCATACTCTTTAAATAATAATTTTAAAAAACGTTTAAAAAAAAGTTTTTGACTATTAATCCTTTATTTAAGAGACATAACTAAAAGTATATTCATTATAATACGACAATCCAAAAATCCAAAATGTTTGTTATGCATAAGCATTTACAGATCCGGAAAATATTTTTTAAAAAGTATCGTCAATACAATACGCACCGCACCGCGCGACAGGAAAATATTTAAAAAGTTGTTCAATATCAATATAATACGCACCGCGACACTCTAGCACAAATATTAACATGCTACATAGAGATAAAAAAGGGATAATCTAAAAAGTCATTAATTTAATTACAGTACATTCTATCGATCTGAAATTTTGATAGATTATTTTTATCATCTGTACCAGTCTGCCTGCAAAATTTCAGCTCGCTAGAACACGGGAAAGTGGGTTAAAATCGATCCAAAGTTTTTTCGGCAAACAATCAAGGCATCAATCAAGCAGACGCCAAGAGGTAATATAAAGGATTTCAAAACAGTGAATTACCTGTACTAGGTTCACATCTGAATGCCTAACACACAGGTTATAAATGTAAAACTCAAAATACAAATCAACTGGAGCTAAGCAATCTAAAAATAAGGGAAGTAATATGCATAATATACAATTTTAAGATTGAACGTGAATATGAATGTGCTATAAAATTTCTGGTTGAATATATAGGACCCCTTCCAAAGTCCACCGAGAAGTGAATTAGGTGACACAAATGAGTGTGACGAAAATTATGGGACGCCCAAGTCTCGGGCTAAAACCCGTAGCATGGAATCAACGGGGGATAATTCTAGCCAGAATCCCACCCTTCCCGGGTTTAGATCATTTGGCGTGAGCGAAACTTCTGTGATAAAATAGTCTCAAGTTACGGGGACAATAATTGATTAGCACGGGGTCCAAAGGAAATGAAATAGCAGCTGATCAGCACATGGATAAAAGCCAGAGCATAAAGATAGTCGTTCTATTTTACTCAAGTTCTGGAGTTGTGTTCCACCCACAGGGATACCACGTGATAGCGGAAGAGGTTACATCACAGGTTCGAGAGACAAAAGACCGCCGATTCTAGTCTAGTAAGGGAGACCTTTAATTTCACTTGAAGTATTACATATTCATGTAATTATATTCATTTGATTTATTGTTGAGATGTTTCGGTCTATCCACCTTTTAGTAACTGGATAGATTTTGCACCCCACGTGCTGATTCTCGCCGTGCGGGGGCCACGTGTTACGTATATTGAATGTCACACGTTTACAGATTTCATTGTATGTGCCATACACGCGTACTCTCCGTTCGATAGATGGGGATGTCGCTGTGCGTGCTGTATTTTTGGATGACATATTGAATTAATTTCATTGTTTATGTTATTTCCCGAACCCACTTGTCTGGTGCTAGCCCGACAGGCCTGCACAAGTGGTAGGTAGGACTAGGTATTAATTTACATTTATGCTATATTATGTTCCCCTTTCGACGCCTCGTTCTGAATGCCTGGTCGTTGGAAAGATGGAAAATGTAAACACGTGCCCCAAATTTTTATTTTCTATCCCTAACCTTGTTCTTGATACCCTGGTATTTGACACCCATCTACCAGTGATCAAGATCTGTTGACAGTACGGTTCGCTGCGTGAGTACCGGACGCCCGTCCAGCATGCCGGTATAAACCACATTGCCGATTCAGAGCTACGCCCCTGCTACAGACGGAGACAGACATCCCTCCTCGTGTCTGTCAAGTTAGTCTAGTTCCTCCCCTACCCTGCACTGTACATAGGAATGAGTTGGAGCGTTCACGTCACTGCTGTCATTCACCGATAGAGGTCAGCGCCCCCCTCCCACCCAGGAAACCAGGAAACCACGTGTTGTCTGCACGTAGATTGTAGCATGACTGCCCGCTGGAGCGGAACTGTATTGAACTGAGATCATCACACCACGTCACTGCGAGAACTCCACGTGGCGCTGGACAGACCTCCCCTCCCCTCCAGAAACACATCTTATTATCTTATCTATACAGACGCTCCTTCTATGCAGAAGATAATTGCGTCCACAGACCATGACAGATGATCTGTTGTGAAGTGATGGAGCGTTCACAGGCCACAGGCTTTGTGGGTTCCACGCATTACCCAGCCGCCTAACTAGTGTTAGGTACCCATTCGGAGCTGGGTACTCAGGGACGCCCTAGGCCCCGGGAACAAATCCTTGCCTTCACATGGATTCGAACCCGTGACCATCGGTACGCCAGTCGAGCGCGCTGCCACTCAACCACCATGTAAGTATTTTGGATAGAGGCATAGAGTTGTTTGGCAAGCATTGTGATGATAGTAGATGCTTGAAGGGATCCAAAGTGAATAGCTTATGAACAGCAATTTTTAATTTTGCTCTATTCATTTACTGGTGTACAAATTGTAAATTAAAATTCTGTTTAAATTTTACAATAATCTTGTTCAAGTGTGGAAATCTGTATTACTTCCCTTGTGTGTGTTTGGATTGACATAACAATAATTATACAACTAGACACGAAATCCAATCTTCTCACCACACTGAGCAACTTCTCATGGACGTCTTGTGCATATTTTTAAAAGGTAAAGGGCAGGGGACGGAACTTAAGCAAATGTGTGTATAGTTTCAAAAGACAGGATTGTAGTTCTTGCACATAATTGTCTGACGTCTTCCATAACCTACAAAAGAAGAGAAGAAATGTGTGTGGAAATACCAATTCTCTTTATCTAGTTGATATAAATATATGGACCATTAAAACAGGGCAACCTAGTTATTTATATTAGATGAAGTTGAAGTGAGTAATTCCAATGTCTTTTCAAACTAAAATAGAACATACAAGCTTCCATCAAGAACCGCTACAATGAAATGAAACAAACCATCACTCCCCCCCCCCTTTCCCACTAACATTGCTTTAGGCGCGTTTTAATTCCGGCGTTGTTCACAAAAAAAATCTACGTCAATTTTTTAAAACGAGAAATAAGTTCATTTTGGATGCAGCTGGAGGACTACACAATTTAACACTGCGTATCGCTTGAGGCCTCGTAGTGATACCCGAATACAGCAGAATATTCTATTTAGTCTAAATTTAAGCTATAATGTATCATTTTTAGTCTAAATTTAAAAAACAGTATGTTCTTGAGTATACATTTTTAAAAAGTATATCATTTAATCTAAATTTAAACAAACCTATAACCTTACGCCTAAAACTTAAGTAACAGTATGGCCTTTTTCTGTCTAAATTTAAACAACAGTGTGTCCTCTTTAGTATAAATTTAAACACCAGTGCGTCCTCTTTAGTCTAAATTTGAACACCAGTATGTCCTCTTTAGTCTAAATTTAAACAACAAAATGTCCTGTTAATTCTGAATTTAAACAACGGCATTGCTTTTTAAATCCCTTATATTAACTTCACTGCCATCTCTGTCTGTCGTCATCTCATCATCTCTGTCGTGATCTCTGTCGTTCGCGGGCGGGCGGAAAAGCAAAAGTAAAAAATGACACACTTTCCGTCATGCCATCGAGCTGAAATTTGGCACATAGACTCGTGTCACCTAACAATGCATCGTATCAACATTTCGGATCGATCAAACGTACCGTAATTAAATTAATGCATTTTTAGTTTAGCTATATATAACATTTGTAATTCAAATTCACGGTTTGTTTTTGTCCTTCTTTCCCGTGCCAGTTGAGTTCACACGTTGATATATAAGGGATTTAGAGTCCAAAACTTTGTTTTTACGGGTTTGCTTATTTTAGTCCAAACTTTAACCTAACGTTTTGTCGTTTTTGCTCTAAAAGCCTCCTTCCCTCTCCGCCTTCCGGTGACCATAATCCTAAACCTTCCTTATTAAATAGACTTTGCCCTGATTATAACTATTAGATCCCCCCTCTCAACCCGTGGTAATCCGTTAGTCTGCTTGCTGATATGAAACAAATCATATCTATAAAAAAAAAGGGGAGGCAATGGCAAGCAATGATTACCCTGCAATGGCGTTTGTCGTTACTCGTGGTAACCAATGGGAACTCAAGATAACATGGCGTCGTGACGTCATTGGTTCTCTGGCTGAACGTTACCAAAACTGAGCTGCCTCTTATTTATGGTCCAGCCGATCTCATATCATATGCTTGTAGTTCATGGTGATATTTTCAAGTCGGATGTTGTTTTTTTAAAATGTTATTCATTTTAAAAATAATCATTTTCATTAAAATATTATTTATCACTATTCATTAAATTTCATAATATTGATACTTTTTGTCAGAATAAATAAGTTGCAAACCATAAAAATACTTACTTTGCTCATAATGATTTTTGTGATAAAAATATGTTAATTAGTTAAACTATCAATGGTGCTCTCATTAAAATAAATTTACTGTTACGATGTGTAACGTTTATTTATTTCTCTATAGCAAAAGACATTAACAAAAATCATATTGGATCCTTAGCACGGAATCGACATTGTTGTTGTTTTTTTTCTGTTGTATTTTTTTTTAATAATGAAAACTGATCTTCTTCACCTGTGCGTTTATTTGATATCGATGTTTTGTTTACGACTGTGCGCGACATTGGAGGGATCGATGCCGTCCCACAGACAGGCGCAGATACGTCTGAAAGAGAAAGTCATGTCCCACAGGGCCACCAGGGCCAGGCTGAGCCCCACAGATGACGGGCACGTCAACGTCTCACTCATATTTTACCCCGTCCAGGTCAGTGAATGTTTGTTTGCTCACGAGGTACTTTTGGCATAGAACCATTGCTTGATTTTGTATTTATTTTTTTTAACAAAATAATTGGCTTTTTAATATGAAGCTGTCACGGTTGTAATTTTACGTAGAAATTGTGTTCTTCTGTGGCCAGTTTTGCCACTATTTGTATGTCAGGAATGTAAACGTAGAAAACGTGTCATACTTAAAATATTCTGTATAGAAATATTGTCTGCAATAGATAAGAGAAGATTACTGCGACATGGACAAGCATCCACTTTGAATCCAAAGTCTAAGAATAACAAGTTCAATTATTTATTACATTAAAGATGCGAATTATACACAGTACAAAACACAGTCCTGTAAAGACATTGGCCTGTAAGCAATACGGCAATACATCTTTCTCTCTTCCAAAAAATAAATCTGGTTATCGCACAGGAATCACAACGTTGTTAAATCTCAAGCCATTTCGTGTCTTCTGTGCATTCCTTTTAGTCATGTCATCCGCTTCCTATAATTATAGAAAAGACAGTCTATTTACCACACTTATATTCATAATGTAAAAAGTCACACATTGTGCATTTACAAAAGCATATTTGTTATGATGACATTCTTGGATCACAAGAGCTTCCAGGTCAAGGGTCACCAAAAGAGATTTGTGGTACGTGGTTTGAGGTTGGGCAGTTGTTTGCATTAAGGAGAACTTTCCCCCTACGCCAATTTTGCGAGGGAACCTAAATATGAATTTAATTAACAAATAATGGGAAGGGGGTCATTACACTCTGCCACCGGGGCAGTTTCGACTTGCCATTGCCCATGTTAGTTGACTGAAGTAAAAAAAAATAAAAAAAAACAAGCCAGTTTCATTCGAAAGTAAGTCCACTCCTGTGGTATTGAAATGTGCAGCACTTACAGCGTGTCTTTGTATATTCAATAAACATTGAGTTTGTGGCAGTCGCCAAGATATCTCAATATTTAATGTCATGTAATATTTGCCGCCAGACAACAACAAATACAAAATTACAGTTAGTTTCTATATTTATCATTGCCGACATCTAACACTGACTTCTAAAGTAGAGAAAAATATTTCATTACAAAATTAGTCAAACGACATGATCCAGAACTCTCTTATCTTATCTATACAGACGCTCCTTCTATGCTGAAGATAATTGCGTCCATAGACCATGACGTATGATCTGTTGGCAAGTGATGCAGCGTTCACAGGCCACGGCTATGAGGGTTCCGCGCATTACCCAGCCGCCTAACTAGTGTTAGGTACCCATTCGGAGCTGGGTGACTCAGGGACGCCCTAGGCCCCAGGAACAAATCCTTGCCTTGACATGGATTCGAACCGTTCAACCCGTGACCATCGGTACGCCAGTAGAGCACGCTAGCACTCAACCACCGCGGCCCAAACTCCATTAAATGAAAAGAAGTGTGAAATTTGAAGGAAAAAATATTTTGTAAAATAATTAATTTTAAAAAAAGCTTTCAAGCCAGCGAATTTGAAATAAATCCTAGCAAAACCTGTTAAGCTTACTAAAGCACTTTGTTAAAAAGATAAGGTAATAATTTAAGATAAAGTTTTCCCCATAAGTATGAGATCTTAAATTTGCTTGAATGTCAATTGATTTACCGTATATATTTGTGTATAGCGCGCACTCGTGTATAACGTGCATCCTAAATGTTTTGGTTGAAAATTGGTTTGAATTTTAATAAAAATTGGTTTGAATTTTAATAAAAATTGGTTTGAATTTTAATAAAAAAATTGGTTTGAATTTGAATAAAAATTGGTTTGAATTTTAATAAAAATTGGTTTGAATTTTAATAAAAATTGGTTTGAATTTTAATAAAAATTGGTCTGTGTAAGACCTCGTGTGTATAGCCCATCTACCCTTTTGGTTGTTGTTTTCTGTATAAAATTATGCGCGATATACACGAATAAATATTTAAAATAAATTTGTAATAACAAGCATATTTTTCAAAAATGTTGCCCAGATATTGCGCATTGATGAAGTGGAGCAATCGATGAGAAGTATAAACTACGTGGAGCTGACGTGGCTAGACAAGGACCTGGCCTGGAATAGGAGCCAATATGACGACATCTCAGTGATAGCACTAGACTATGAAGAGTGAGGGTTAAGACGTCATATCGAGTGTTGCACTAGAATTGGATTTCATACCATGTGTAGCACTATAAAGAGAGGTTGTATCGTGTGTAGTACTAGAATATGATATTATATCATATATATGACTAGAATTGAACTCATGCCATTTATAATACTAGATTTAGATGTCATTCCATTTGTAAAACTAGAATGAGATGGGGTACCATGTGTAGCACTAGTATGGGAGGTCAAACCATTTGTAGCATTATAATGAGATGGTTGTAGCATTATAATGAGATGGTATACCTTGTGTAGCACTAAAATAGAATGTCTAACCATGTGTAGCACTAGTATGGGAGGTCATACCATCTGTAGCATTATAATGAGATGGTATACCTTGTGTAGCACTAAAATAGAATGTCTAACCATGTGAGCACTAGAATGGGGTGATAAGGATGACAAAGACACTTTTTGATTGAGAGAAACATTGAGAGAAAAAAAAATTAAAAAATAACATTCGCATTGAACCAAGATGTGCTGTCGTCTTTAGAACTACCGGCGTTGTAACACTCACATCTGAATTCACTCAATAAACATAGCTACAACTCTAGAATATAAACATTTACAAACGAAACTATAAATATAAATTATTGGTTCATTAATGATGCACATTTATTTCCAAATTGAAAGAACATTGTTATTAACTTATTCATATAATGTATTGGTAAAAAATATATTTACTTTAAAAATAATTAATGAAAAAAAAGGAAAATTTATCGACAGGGCCGTAACTCTTTTTTCTTTAAAGCTTTGCCCACACAAGTATAAATAATGGTTGAGTATATTAGTTACAAGTACATCATTTTACAAATACACACCAGCCTCTATCTGCACTTATCCTTACACATTCCTAGTCTCTGGCACCCGACGCTGGTAGTGAAAAACTCCGTCAGTAAGTATGACCTCACGACCCCGGACAGTGTGGATCGTCTGCTGCTCTCGGAGTCAGGTCACGTGACGTTCTATTTCGTCATCTTCCTGGAAACATTGTGCAGCCTGGACTTCACCTACTTCCCGTTCGACCAGCAGGTAGGAGCGAAGCCGGAGTAATATTTAAAAAAAATTGTCTAAACAAAGTGTTTAGGACTAGTCGCACTCTCGTCCCTTGTGTTTCTTGAATGAGTGAATGAATGAGTGAATGAATGAATGAATGAATGAATGAATGAATGAATGAATGAATGAATGAATGAATGAATGAATGAATGAATGAACGAGCGAATGAATGAATGAATGAATAAGGGAATGAATGAATGAATGAATGAATGAATGAATGAATGAATGAATGAATGAATGAATGAATGAATGAATGAATGAATGAATGAGGGAATGAATGAATGAATGAATGAAAGAACGAGCGAATGAATGAATGGTTGAATGAGGGAATGAATGAATGAATTAATAAATGAATGAATGAATGAATGAATGAATGAATGAATGAATGAATGAATGAATGAATGAGCGAATGAATGAATGAATGAATGAGGGAATGAATGAATGAATGAATGAATGAATGAATGAATGAATGAATGAATGAATGAATGAATGAATGAATGAATGAATGAATGAATGAATGAATGAATGAATGAATGAGTGTTTCCTGACTGATCGAACGCCTTTGTGCTTCAGACGTGCGAGACAGACATTGTCTCTGTGAGGGACGACACCAAGGTCCAGCTGAACACCCTCAACGCCAAATACCAATCTGAGCCCGCCGTTTTTAAAGGAGAATGGTCCATCACGAACAGGGACTTGGAGTCGGGAAGTCTCTATAGCCTAGGGGAGATTCTTTACTTTGCAAGGTTCGTCAGTTATGTTGCTGCTTACATAACTTTGTGCTATTAAATTGTAAGTTAATAGTAACCTTTTTTTTATACTTTTAGATATATTTGACGAAATGACGTCATATATATATTGCTGTTTCTTTTTAAACTGTGGTAATGATTTTAACCTCCAAGCACCTTTTTCAAATGAAACTTTTAACAACCATTTCCGATTATTCTTTTTAAACGCAATTTCCGTTGGGAGAAATTGCGCTTATATATTTGAAATGTCTGGCCTGTATTTTCAACCTTTGAACAGCAACTCCTCCTGAAGCATACCAGATAGAGGGTTCGGGTCTTTTTGCAAATATGCTAAGGAGGTCCCAATAATGTGCACGGGTCAAACAAAATTACCGAAAAGGTTTACTGGATTTTCTGGAAAATAAAAATAAAAACGAAAACATATCAGTATTTTGTCAATTTCTCGCCAACCATATCATCTAACGGGTTGAAACAAACGCCAAACGATGGCTAATAGTATTTAGAACAATGTTGGGGAGGGAATTTTTGAAAAATCTCTTTTGGGTTGACTCCCGTATTTTTAGCAGCAATTTGTAGATAGCAATTGATTTGTTTAATTTCAGAATTATTGATTTTAAATGAATTTTCGTGTAATCTAGAATAGGGTTTTCTCTGCTTTGTGAATGCTAATGTTAGACTGTTGCGCGGTGCGCATTATATTGACACATTCTAGGTGTGACTCTAGAATGATTTCCCTTGAATACAAAAATCGGAATTTCTCTGTTGGAAATTGCGTTTAAGTACTCATTCGAGTTTTTATTACTTGTTTTATTTTGTTTCACAATCTCCAACACAAAGGGCCAAGGTGATGTTTAAAAGGAACAGTCTCTTCTACGTCGTCTTCATGATTGTCCCCATGGCCGCGTCATCGCTGATGACGTCAGTGGTGTTTCTAGTGCCACCGTCCTGCGAGCAGAAGGTGTCTTTCCTAGTTACAATCTTCGTGTCAAACGCTGTGTTCTTAGATTTCCTTGCGTGAGTACAGAAGCGTAAAACTGTTTAGGGAGGGTGACTGCCAAAGTTCCCTTTAAGCTTTGCGTCTGCGCTATCGCGCAGATATCTGACCGGCGCCTCGCAGCAGTTTAGAATTAGCGCGCAGCAAATTTCGATAAGCATTATATAATATCTGTGTTTGTTGGGTTGTAGGATTTTATGCACACAAACAATGAATGCTGTGCAACTTTGCACACAGAATTGTTATTTTGCACACGGACCAACGAAATGTATTGCAAGATACGAAACTCGGATGAGGGCATATGCCATTTTTTTATCTTAAGATGCGTAAAGAACAGCAACCCACCCCTGCAACCTAACCCTATTAAACAAAAACAAAAAAACACTTCATTCATCTTAATTCATTTTACTACTTAACCCTTAAATAGCTTCAGCTGTATTTATTTGCTTAAATCAGAATTTATTTTAATCAGTAAGTTACGTCTATAAAATTAACAATAAAATTTGATGTGCATCAGTACCAGCAGTCTTAATTTCAAGAATAGTACATTTTTTGTAAGCTTACTTGGGGGGCAAAAAAATACCCGCAGGCCGCGTGTTTGAGACCCCTGCTTTAGAGGTAACATTAATGACGTTATACGCTGTTAAGTGAATGAGGGGAGGAGATGGGGGGAATGGGACTTGGATTAAAACAACAAACCCTATCTGTTTTTGTAAGTAAGTATCAGTGGTGTAAATTAACTGACCTTCAATTATAACGTGAATGTTTGGTTAGTATCGTTGTTCATCGTAATATCAGTATAGAAAGTGTTATGAAAATAGTGCAGTGTTCTTTCATGATTCATACCAGTATGATAAAAAACTGATTTTGGTCACTTTGGCTCATCGTAATCTTATCTGAGAGTAAATATAAGCTTTTTTTTTAAAAAACCCCTTAAATTATCTTCATTGTCATGTCTCTCTGTCTGTCTGTTGTGGTCCCGCGGAAAAATAAAATTGATAAATAAATGTAAAAAGAACTTTTTTGACAATAAATCCTTTATATATAAGACATAACTAAAAGTAGTGATTATGTTTAAATGCGACATTTACAGACTGAAACAGAATTATCTCCCATGGTTTTAAAACCGGGCTCAGGGACGGTAGGGGGTGTAAACATCGACGGTCGGCGTCAACGCTTGAACTGAACTGTCACTTGAAAGAATTATAAACAAATGTTCGGATAGTCTGATCACTTAAACTCACAAAGCAAGTTACTATAAGGGATTTAAAATATGAGCCCTTCCCGTGATCCTATCGAACTGAAATTTTGCACATAGACTTTTGTCACCTAACAATACATTCTATCAAAATTTCAGATCGATCGAATGTACTGTAATTAAATTAATTAATTTTTAGATTATCTTTATGTATCTCTATTTAGCATGTAAATGTTTATGCTAGACTGTCGCGCGGTGCGTATTATATTTTACTTACTTTTATAATATATTCCGATCTTTAAATGATTATCTTAGTCTGTCGCGTGGTGCGTATTATATTTAACATAATCAATACTTTTAGTTATGCCTCATATATAAGGACATTTTTTTTTACGGGTTGTTTAATTAAATAGTAAAAAAATCAGTGTGTCTTGTTAAAAGTGGACTGGCAACTCTCCGCTTGGAGCACAGTTGCTGCCAAATGTTTGAGGAATTGTGTGGTCATCATTTTTCTTTATATTTATAAATTTTCCCTTACGTGGTCCTTGATAAAGGCTGCGAATAACTTCTCTAAGTATCCGCTAAAATGTTGCTTTTTTAATTGCTCATAAATTGCAGGGCGACAATTCCACGAAGTGTGACCGTCATGCCCCGGGTGATGCTCTTTCAGATTTTTTCGCAGCTGCAGTGTTTTCTCGCGCTGGTGGCGTCGCTGGTGGTCATAAGACGTCACAAGCAGGAAGTTCTCTCGGTCAATCACAAAAAGAACGGGGGCGGTCATGAAAGTCGTGAAGAGCTTCCGGTGGAAATTTTGTCGACAGAATGCAGGAAAATTCCCGTCGACTCATTGGCTGCGAAACGAATGAAGATGACCGTAAAACCCGAAGGGGATCTCCTAGAGATTGACAAGAAAAATTTTCCAGAGAGAAATGAGAATGGTCAGGAGTTCGGGAAAAATATTCGGCCCTGGAAAGGGTTACGTCACTTCTCGGCCAAGCGTTTGGATTGTATTTTTTTCTGGTTGTTTAACGTTGCTTCTTTACCATTTTACATCGAGCTGTTTCTACAATTGAACTGAGTGTCTGGAACAGAATCTGGGACGATGTCTTGGACGAACCCAGGAAAATGTCTTCAACTAAATATGCAACAATATATTGGAGATAATCTGGAAAAATGTATTTGATATAATCTGGAACAATGTTTTTGGGCAAATATGTTTTGATGGCTTGAGTGGGGTCTACGGCGATTTGTCTATTTGAAGAAAATGGTCTCATGTGTTCTCTGAATTATTAGAACTTCAGGCTGTGACTTTATCGAATGAAAACTCCAGTGGATAACAAAAAAATTTACTGATGCACGAATTCAACTTGTCACTTACTTTAGATTGTTTTCATGATTACTATGTGATTTGGTGTTAGTTCATTATTGTATGAAATAAAATTATATAAAATGGATTAAAATGTAGCAGATATTACGGTTTTATTGAAAGCAGATCTGCGGGTTATTTGAAAGTTGGTATACGGGTTAACTGTAGGTCAGGGAAAAGGTATATAAAAGTTAATAAACGGAAGACAAAATTCGTGTTTTCATGGATTTAAGTCATATATGTCAAAATTTTATAAGAAAAGTACATTCATAAAATGTATTAATTTCCTGATGAATATCTTGATTTTAATCGGTAATCCTAGAAGGGTAGTTGGCGCCGACTTTAATAGAAACCAAGGGCGGTTGTTGCTGTTTGTTTTGTTTTGTTTTGTTTGTTGTTGTTTTTTTTTGTTTTTTTTTGTTTTTTTTTGTTTTTTTGTTTTTTTTTGTAATTGTTTGTTTTTTTTGTTTTTGTTCTTTTTTGTGTGTAAATTATGAGAGCATGATAGAAAGAATGAAAGGAATACGTATCCCTTGATCTTCGTAGAATTGCATTTGAGATTTTTTTAAAATAGTCATTTCCTTTTGCGGCCCTATTCTCTCACGTTCTAATTACCTTGATAACGCTGCGCCGTCTCTTTGCTCAACCCCCGGCAGTTTCCAGTGGCTTACTTCAGTTGTGATTTGTAAATAAAAAAAAATATTTTTTAAAAAAAATTTAATAAAAAATTGAGATTATGTCATTCTAATCAAATTAATCAATTAACTCAATCAAATATTTCCCTTTTTATTACAATTTCAACTCAAGTTCTAACATGAAACAATTATCTCAGTAAACACGCCATTAATTAGAATGCTCTCATTTTCCAACCACATATAAATCATGTCATTATCTTGTTACACTTATTGATTGATTCCCCTTAAAATTAGTATCCCCCCCACCTCTTTTATGTTAAACTGTTGATCGTGGTAATACAAAAACTGCTGACTACATCTGCTACCAGGGAATGTTAATTTTTAATGCAGTTCCCAATGACTGGTCATTAAAAATTTCTCCCTTTTCTGATCAAGTTTTGTCATCGTGTAGTTTTGACACAATTGCTAAAATGCTGTTTGATGCCCCGATGTCAATCACAGTGCCCCGCCCCCATCCCCCTTCAATATATATATATACATATATTTCAGCAGCCCACAGTCGCGACTAAATGATTTTTTTAAAATTGCTTTAAAAAAATATTTCCCCTCCTGATATCATATTCCTATCACAGTCCACCCGATGTCTAGGTCTGTCATGTCTATCTCTATCACAGTTCACCCGATGTCTAGGTCTGTCATCTCTATCCCTATCACAGTCCACCCGATGTCTAGGTCTGTCATGTCTATCTCTATCACAGTCCAACCGATGTCTAGGTCTGTCATGTCTATCCCTATCACAGTCCATCCGATGTCTAGGTCTGTTCGGTATATCTATGAGACCAGACCAATATTTAATGTTTCCATTCTGTCTTTGTCAATTTAGATGTCACGCCTCTTCACACATTGTCATTCAGATGTCACATCCACGCATGGGTTCGATTCCATCCTAATTCAGATTTGGTGAAACAAAAGTCATATTCATTGTTACAGTTCTTCCCCTTTCCGGAAAAAACACACACGTACATACACGCATACAAACACAAACTCTTTCTCTATCTCTCTCTCTCAAACACACACACACTCACAAACACACACAGGCACACAGCAACAAATTTTTTTTATAAAACACGTTTTAACCCATGCATCACATTCGCTGTTAATGGAGTTGTCTACCCTTATTGGAGCCGTTGACCTCTATCTTCGCCTGTGACGTCACAACCCGCCATTTGTTGATAACTGCTCTAATCCCCACTTCAATGGCGTAACACAAACCAGCTTTGTGCGATTTCTCTTAATGAACAAAACAACGATTATGATTTTTAAAATTCAGTGGCAGAGTTCATTACATTCAGAAAAACCTGGGGCAAAGAACGGTGGTTGCATTTTTATGCCTATTCAGAGCGCATGCGTAGTGTCGTATTTCCGTTTCGGTTTCCAAAAAAAAAGGATTTTTTTTCCCAACACTAATGGCGTTATAACCTTTGGGCTTGCCTGTTGACTTGTTCGTTGATAATTCTCAACCTTGTCTGTCATTCTAATCTCATTCGTTTCAGTTTTATTGTTAACTCCTTGAATATAAACATACTCTTGTTATTGAAAGTAAAAAAATATATATATTAAAAAATGAGATAGCGTTTATATCATCTCGTATCATACATCGCTGCTAAGTTTTAACCTTGAATTAATTTTTTAAATAATTTTTTTTTACATTGGGAGGGCTTCATGCCGTTTGGTTCGTTGTGTTGCGCGTAAGTATAAGCTTATCCATAGTGTGTAAAATAATTTCCTTAAAATATAAATAAAGTGTTTGTTTGCGATGAGCGCGTCATTCGATCCCCATGGCGCCTGCTCATTGAAGCGGAGCGTCTTACTTGCCGTGTGTTTAATGTGGACCGTTGCTTCACGAGTCCGTGCAGATTTGGACGACTCAATGTCGTCGTGGAGGGAGGCAAAGGTGAGACTCAAAGAAAAAATTCTCAGTCACAAAGTTTCCACGGCAAAGGTCAGCCCTGCAAACGACAACTTCATTGACATAAGAATTTTGTTTTGGCCAATTCAGGTGAGGAATTTAGTTACATAGACTTTTTAATTAAATGAGGCTCGTACCCACAAAAAACGTTTTAAAATTTTGAAAAGATCTTGTGACGTTACTTTGACCTTTAACCTATTTTAATTCAAGATGGGTGACTTTGTCATAATGGGTTTGTCATTCCTCAGACGGGATAATGACATATGTCATTAAGTAATTTTTCTATTTTTAGAAAGGTTCCGTGAATCTATGTCCTTCAGAATAAAATATTATGAAGAATCAATACGTTTGAAAATGTTTATGGTGTAAATAAAGTTTTGCAGTTTTTGACTGGTTAATTCTGCTAACCGACTCAAACTTTGTAACACTGACGAAGTTTTGAGAAAGCCTAACAAAATAACAGATTTGAAACATATCTGAAAGATTGTCTACTGGGGTTTTATATTAAAAAATTCGGCCATAAATCACAAAGTCTATTGGTGTTCGAGAAGATGTTTCGTGGACAGAGTGTATCTGGAAAGCAAGATTTTGATCCAGAAACATGAAATATAATGCAGGAGTACACATCTGAAAGCGTGAAATATTTATCCTATTACACAACAGTAATACCAAAAAAAAGGTGGGGGGCTGGTTAAGGCCATTTAGATCTTTATGTTTTTATTTGAAACCAAACAGTTACATGTAGATAATATTCAATATACATAATTCCTGATGTCTGCATGTATGTATGGATGTAATTTGTAATGCTGTTAGGTGGCGCTGCGATCGATTTTGTTTTATTCTCTTGATGGGTTTTTTTTTCAAGCTTACCCATTAAATTCCTTTTTGCCTTTATTATAAAAGTTTGAGCTTATATTTTAATATACAAGGCGTGCATCGGAAGGCGCGCAAAAAGGTGTCCAAAATAATTATAAATTAAAGACGCGCTGTAAAAAGAAATATTATATGACGTCATTGTTTTAGCTTATATTTTAATTTTTGAAAAGGGAACAATGTAAAAATAGGATTTGAGGATTTATAATTATGAAATACTTTGTGTACATTTCAGCAAGTTTAATATTTCGTATTTATCAAACAAGGATAAGTTACTTATGTTATTGATCCCGTTGTCTGTATGGATGTAGTGCTGTTAGGTGGCGCTGCGATCGATTTTGTTTTATGGTGCTGTTTGAACCAAAAAAGTTTCCGTCATTTTTAGCGGGTTATCTCTAGTTTACATATAAATCTCCAAATGACTTTTTACCAGGTTCTCACCATTGACGAGCTGCAGCAGTCCATTACTACGGTCAGTTACGTGGTGATGAGTTGGAGGGACAAGGACCTGGCATGGGAGAGGATGGACTATGAGAATATATCGCTTGTAAGCCTGAACTACCAAGAGTGAGTGGACAGAAATTTGTTGAAATGAAAAAAGAAATTGTTTATAGTGAGAGAGAACCAATAAATGAATGACGTCAGTCCAAGTCAATACATGGGGATATCCACCAAAACATGACAGTATCTGTCAGTCCAAGTCAATACATGGGGATATCCACCAAAACATGACAGTATCTGTCAGTCCAAGTCAATACATGGGGATATCCACCAAAACATGACAGTATCTGTCAGTCCAAGTCAATACATGGGGATATCCACCAAAACATGACAGTATCTGTCAGTCCAAGTCAATACATGGGGATATCCACCAAAACATGACAGTATCTGTCAGTCCAAGTCAATACATGGGGATATCCACCAAAACATGACAGTATCTGTCAGTCCAAGTCAATACATGGGGATATCCACCAAAACATGACAGTATCTGTCAGTCCAAGTCAATACATGGGGATATCCACCAAAACATGACAGTATCTGTCAGTCCAAGTCAATACATGGGGATATCCACCAAAACATGACAGTATCTGTCAGTCCAAGTCAATACATGGGGATATCCACCAAAACATGACAGTATCTGTCAGTCCAAGTCAATACATGGGGATATCCACCAAAACATGACAGTATCTGTCAGTTAATGAAGCTACTAGTTGATATCTGAGCTGGTCCACATCTTACGTCACCTATTTCCCATAATTCTGAGTTGTTTTACCCACCACCACCATCAACTGTTTCCCATAATTCTGAGTTGTTTACCCACCACCACCATCAACTGTGTCCCATAATTCTGAGTTGTTTACCCACCACCACCATCAACTGTTTCCCATAATTATGTGTTGGTTAAGACCCCAAGTCATATATCTTCAATGATTCTCATTCGGTCTCCCTTTACATCCCCTATTTCCCATATTTCTGAGATGATACAACCCCCACGTTTTATTTCTCAATAATTTGTCCCTCCTTTTTAGGCATGACTCACTAATGAACTAGGTTAATGCGCCTGATATCTGCTTTCATTATAAACACAAATAACAAAACAATTAACTAGATGATTGCATCTAGCATCTGTTTTCCATATAAGTCAAATCTATCACAGTGATCTCGAGGAATACACCATGTGTCTAATTTATATATACTCATATCTAGCACAATAAACCCGTTGAAAAAGTCTTGTGTCTGTTTTAACTTCAAACAAATAGAAGACAGTGAACTCGGTAAATACGCTTTTGTCTCTTATACCTTTAAAAATACATGCATATATATAAGACAATGAAATCGAATAATTCGCATTGTATTTGATTTGCTCAGAAACATATCTAGAACAGTGAACTCGGTGAAAACACATTGCGTCTGTTTTAAGTCTGCACAAATCTAACACAAAATGAACTCGATAAATTCTTCTTGTGTTTGATTTATGTATGAACACATCTAGCACAGTGGACTCAATAAATATCGCATTGTAATTGTTTCCTCCCAGCTTGTGGCACCCCAACTTGGTCATCTCAAATTCAGTGGACGAGGACGCCAACATGATGCACAGGAACGAGAGACTCCTGTTGGACGACACGGGGCGCGTACACCTGACCTTGCCGTTCTTCTCGAAGACGAGTTGCAACCTTGATTTTACAAACTATCCCTTCGACCAACAGGTGACTTTTTTTGTACCCCGCCCCTCACTCTAAAATCTGAACTGTTTCATGCAAAGTAAGTTTGAGTAGATAATCTCGCCGGTGGTCAGACGGATTCGCGCTCAGCTGGCGTACCGACGGTCACGGGTTCGAATCTCCGCGAAGGAAGAGATTCGTTCCAGGGGCAAAAGATGTCACTGAATCCACCCAGCTCCGAATGGGTACCTGACACTAGTTAAAATAAACAACTTTGTTTTTACGGGGTTGTTTATTAAATACCTTCTATTAACTTCACCGCCGTCACTGTCTTGGGTTCGAGGTCGGTCGGTCGGGTGGAAAAACAAAAGTAAAAAATGACACATTTCCCGTGATGCGATCAAGCTGAAATTTTGTACATAGACTCGTGTCACCTAACAATGCATCGTATCAAAATTTCAGATCCATTGCATGTACCGCAATTAAATTAATGCATTTTAGTTTATCTCTATAACCTATATGAAGCTGTCGCTATTGTTTACTTGTTTACATTTTACGGCTCACTTGACTTCACGCCAGCCATCGATGACCACATCTCGTGTTTAACACTAGGAGGAGTTCACTCAATTTCAGGCTGTAAATGTTTGTCGCGTTAGAACATAATCAATGCTTTAAGTTCTGTCTCATATATAAGGGATTCATAGTCAAAATTTTGTTTTTACGGGGTTGTTTAATTAAATCCCTTATATTAGCTTCACCGCCGTCTCTCTCTCTCTCTCTCTCTGTCTCTCTCTCTGTCTCTCTCTCTGTCTCTCTCTCTGTCTCTCTCTCTGTCTCTCTCTCTGTCTGTCTCTCTCTCTCTGTCTGTCTCTCTCTCTGTCTGTCGTTCGTCGTCGGGTAGGCGGGCGGGCGGAAAAACAAAATTAAAAAATGACACCTTTCCCGTGGTGCTATCGAGCTGAAATTCGGCACATTGACTCATGTCACCTAACAATGCATCGTTTCAAAATTTCAGATCGATCGAACGAACCGTAAGTAAATTAATGCATTTTTATTATATCTCTATATAACGTATGTAATTCAATTTCACAGTCTGTTATTGTTTTTCTTCCACGTGCCAGTTGAGTTCACTCGTTGACTTCACCCATCGATGTCCACACTCCCTCCCCCCTTCCCCCGGTTTTAAAGCCAGGGAAGATCGTTTGGTTTCAGTCTGTAAATGTTTGTCGCGTTTGAACATAATCAATACTTTTAGTTCTGTCTCATATATAAGGATTTATATTCAAAAACTTTGTTTTTACGGGTTTTTTTAATTACTATAAATACTTTATACATGAGACCTAACTAAAATGTTGCATTTTTGGATTATCGTGCGATGTGTATACTTTGAACATACTTTGAGGTATGTCTCGTAAATAAAGGATTTATAGTCAAAAACTTTGTTTTTTACGGTGTTTTTTTTAAATTAAATGTTGCAAACTGAAGAAATTTAAATAATTTACTAAAGCTCAGACCATTAAGCAAGGCATTAGGTTTAAGCAATGTTTCCCCGTTGGAAATGATAGCTTTCAAGTCCCATATGTAACTTTGTTACCATCAGGAATGCGACGTCATTGTGTTTCCCTTTTTTGACGATTGCACAATTACATTGACTCCGGACAACGTCACGATACTCACTGACCCTTTCAAGATCAGCGGAGAGTGGTCGATAGAGGCAAGTTCGTCGGACACTGAGATGTACACCTGGGGTCAAAAAACTGTCCCGATCTTAAGGTATGATCTTTAAAAAAATAATTTTATATACTCAAGAACTCTAAACTATAATTATTTATTTGAAGTGGTGATCATGAGGATTATGAATTCTAATCTCATTGTGCTAAAACTATCCATGTTGACTAGTATGCTTGTTGTGCAAACACTATCCATGTTGACTAGTATGCTTGTTGTGCAAACACTATCCATGTTGACTAGTATGCTCGTTGTGCTAACACTATCCATGCTGGACTAGTATGCTTGGTGTGCTAACAATATCCATGCTAGCCTAGCACGTTCGTTGCGCTAACAATATCCATGCTTGACTAGCATGTTCGTAGCGCAAACACTATACACGCTGGAATAGCATGCTCTTTGCTCTCTGATGTTCAAAAGCTCTAGCAATAAAAAATCTTCACATTTTTCTTAATTTTTTTCTTTGTTGTTACATTCTTTAAAAATTTCTCCGAAGGATAGTCAAGTTTTCTTAACTCTCTCGATGTCGTAAGCTATGCGACCGTAGTCACAAATTTTTGTTTTATTTTCTCAAGTTTAATTTACAAGTGGTGTTTTCCACCATTTTAAAACTGGCGCGATTCAGGTACCATTCCCGAACACCTGGTATTGGTTTTGTCACTGCTTGCGATGGCATAGAGATTTGGTTTGTTTACATGTTACCAATCCGTATTATTCGCCATTGGTCGTCAAATCACTTCTTAGCGTCTGTTGCAACTGTCTTCTGTTCTCGTGCTTACATCTTCCGGTGCTGTGCATCGGCGTCAACAGATTATTTAGGCTCTCTTCATCCCGTCAGGGTTAAAATGCTGCTGAGGAGGAGCGTGCTGTTCTACGTCATCACCATACTCTTGCCCATGTCCGTGACGTCACTGATGACGTCCCTCGTGTTCTGGATCCCGCCGTCGTCAGGGGAGAAGGTCACGTTCCTGGTCACCATCTACGTCTCTGCGACGGTCTTCATCAACTTTGTCTCGTGAGTACTCGTCTAATATTACTTAACTTCCAAGGGTCTTGGCTTATTTAGGAATGGTGGGTTTGGGGTTGTGTGGCCTTGGTAATAGCGGGGAAGGTGTCGTTGGTGTCCTACTATCAGTACTACCAGGGAGCTTTTCTTAGGTGGAAATGGTGACGTCGTGTCTCTCTTTAACGGGACTTTGCCATAGGTGGGGGTTGTCTCTCCTTAAAGGGATTTACAAGGACATTGCCTTAGGTGGAAATGGTGGGGTTGTGTCTCTAAAAAAAAAGCATTTTCAATGACCTTGTCTTAGTTGGAAATGTGGTGGGTTTTTTGTCTCTCCTAAGGGCTGGATAGCGAAGTCAATAGTGCACTTGCCTCACACGCTGAGGCGCGTGGGATCTAGCCCACGTTAAAGCCAAAATTTAAAAAATGCTGATGAATGACTATTTCTAGAGAGTCCTCCGCTGATCTGGAGAGGAGATGGGTGCCGCCAGGTCTATTAAGCCCCGAGAATGATCTAATGGAAACATTAGAACCCCCTAAGACCACGAGGTTATGGGACACAAAAAAGGGGGGCACAACCAAAGACCTTTCCTTGGGTGAAAATAACCCAAAATCATTGTCCTTTTTAGAGCAATCTTTTAAACGTCTCCAGTCTCATGTTGAGTAACGTATATTATGAAGTGTATAAATATTTTCTCGCAATGATAATATTTTCCATATACACCATTAATTGTTTTTGACTTTCATTATTTAACACTTCGCCTAAAGCTTCATTAACACAACATCTGTTATGAGTATAATTTTTTTCATCAATCTGGCAGAGACACGATGCCACGCAGCTTGTCCGACCTTCCACGCATCACCATCTTTCTCGTCACCTTCATGCTCCAGTGCTTCTTCGCCCTCATGGCGACCCTGTTCGTCATCAGACGTCACGGACAACAACAACTCCTCGTGGGAGACTCTCGTGACTCGCGTGACTTCAACGTGAGGCGCTCGGAAATGGATGCGCCCGCAGAAGGGGAAGGAAGCTCCGCCCTTGGCACAAAAGTAGTCACAAAGGACATTGAGGGACATTCGGCAGAGACCACAGGCCCACATGAAAGGGGGCTGGTGAACAACAGGGTCCACCCTTTTAGCGGGGAGTCGTCTTCAGGTCTTCATAGTTTACCAGAGACACGCCCCTGGGACTGCGTGCTTAGTTGTAAGGTCAAGGTCAGACCAAGAATGGTCAGGTCTCCACTCAAAGCCGAACAATGGGACTTGATTTTTTTCGTGCTGTACCACGTGGCTACCGTTCCTTGTTACATCAGCATGCTGCTGCCGCTGTTCCAGTAGGACAGTCGTCTGTTTTCTTGACTAACTAACCCTAAACTACTTACCCTAACCCTAAACTACTTACCCTAACCCTAAACTACTTACCCTAACCCTAACCCTAAACTACTTACCCTAACCGGTAATACATTGTGAATTGTTTGGTAATATACGTGTTGTCAATTCTAAGACTGCAAAGCGTCATATTCTAATAAGTAATGATTCAATTTCTAGACAATGTTTTCGTAAACGTAGTTTTCAGCATAAATTTAGAACAATTTTTCACAAGTTTTATTATAATATAGTCCACTAAGTACTAACCTGATCCATATTAATAAACAATTAACAATATCTGTTGAGATTATTCCTCAAAGAATATCTCAATAGTTGACTAACTTCTTAACGAACGGTTATTTCTATTTAAAGATTTTCGCCATGTTATGACAAAGCATATTAGACTTTCTGAGTATCAAAATCTACTGTGAACGAATAACTTTAAAAATCTAGCAAAACTTTTTGCTTTATAAAAAAACAAAACTTTTACAGATGTCATAAGAACTTAAAGCTAAAATTCTATGTTGATTTGGTGAGACCTCTTCTCGAATGTGCAACTTCTGTATGGGACCCACCCACCAAATAAAACATGGATAAACTAGAACATATTCAAAGAAGAGCTGCCAGCTGAAGAATATTCAAAACTGACAAGAATAACACCATTAGTTAAATCAGTGGTTCCCAAAGTGGTCCGTACGGACCCCCAGGGGTCCGCGGAACCCTTCAGGGGGTCCGCGGAAAATTAAAATTGATTTGGGGGTCCCTGAACAACGTCAGGGGGTCCGCGCAAGGTTTAATATAAAATAATAAAACTGATAAATGTTTATTATTATTGAAATTAAAATAAATAATAATAAATAAAATATTATTTGAATGCCTGTTCTACTAATTAAATACCATCTTAGATACTATTCTTCATGGATACAATGTTGTGTTACTTAGAAAAAGTAGTAGAACTACTGTAATTGCACATCTATAACCAATCAAAATACTTGGTTTGTTGAAAGGTCAAGCTTGATGCAGAAGAAATGCCGAATTCCTATAACTATAAGTATACAAATATAAGTTTTTAACTTGAATCTACGAGTGTTGCGAGGTTGTGTATTTTTCGATGTGTCGGGAAGTTATATTTATCTAAATTGTATCCTATCATCAAATAATGTTTTCAATAGGGCTTTACTGTAGCATTCCATTGAAAACGTTAATAATTCTTAACAGTGGTCTGTTACAACAGATAACAGAATGAGTGAGCCCAAGGCTGGATTTAGACTTGATGGGGCCCTAAGCTATTTAAGGCCCTTTTGAAATCTAGATATTCTATATCAGTGACAAATATGAAAACAAAATTTCAGGATCCCAAAGAAGGCAGGGGCCCTAAGTTATAGCTTGTTTAGCTAATAGGTAAATCCAGCACTGAGTGAGCCGAAGAAACAATTCCGTCAATATGGTGTTAATGAATATTTTAAGTATGGCTAAATGTTTGGAAACAGATAAGAAAGATGAAACGTTATTAACTGAATTTTAAAAAAAATGTTTGAAGTTAAAGCAATACTCTTGACTTTCTGGCATACAAGCTGTACCAAATGTATTTTCAGTAATTTGAGTCATTCATCAACTCAAATATTCAAAAAAATCTTAGTGAAAGTTTGCATGGATCACTACATTATGTCATTAGAGCAGTTAATAAAATCAAAAGGAATGCCTTGATGAGAGATTATTTGCTCACTATGGTTTGGAAATTGAAGAAGCCTATAATTGATTATTTATTCACACAGAAGTACGCTGGTTATCACCACGTACATATTTAAATCGATTTAATGCTCTCTTTGATTCAGTGTCCAAATTCCTGGAAAACAAAGACAATGATCAGCAACACAATTAACTCTAAAAAATGACATATCCTTTATGAATGAATTATTTACCCAACTTTAACGAAACTAATTTGAAACTACAACTACTACAAGGTAACCGATTAAATTTAATCAAAACTAAAAGCGTTATGTCTGAGTTTGTTGCAAACTTTTTCTGTGCAAACAAAACTTAGGAACAGGAGAATGTTCTCAGTTTTCAAATCTTTTGAAATTGCAAAATAGAGATAAAGATTTGCTTGCTTACTCTCAAAACTTAACGGCTCTTCATGCAGACCTCAGACCTGAACCAAAGATTTGTAGGCATTCGTCACTATTGGATATTTCCGAATGGCAGTTGAACTCTTTAGCGCATGGACAATCTCAGGTCCAAAACACAGATGAATACATACTAATACAGGAGCACCTTATTGAAATATCGACAAATGAGGAACTAAAACCAATGTTTGGACTAGGATAGCACAAATTATGGTTACAAAGTCAGATCCCAATTTTATATCATGCATTATAGGTTATTGTGCAGAATTTTTGACTGTTTTTCCTGTCTTCCTATTTGGTAGAACAAATATTCAGTGGCGTTATGAACCTCATCATAAAAAACAAGAACAACAAAAATAAAAAAAATAAACGACTAGAAATTGGTGCTCGTGAGGATTTGCGGTTCCTACACACAAAACATTGAGTCGGTCATAAATCCTATATATTAAAAGGCTATGTTCCGTGCGGTCATCGATAGCGATTGGTCCCTCAAACACATATGACTCCTAAATCATTAAACCTTGAGACACTAGAGGATGGAAGAACCAAGAGCAAAGTAGTAATAATAAATTAGGCAATTAATTCTAACATAGGGATTAAAAACATTTTTCTTATTCCCGTATGCATGAGCAACATACAAATTATCATTCTTCCCGTCTGGAATTCGAAGGTGCAATTGGTTGACTGAACATACCAGTAAAATCCAAACACACTATCAAACTTTAAAACTCAAAATAAAAATATTTACTTTTTATGATTATTGTAAATTAATTACATGTATAATTAAAACAAAATCAAAATTAAACATGAATATTTTAATATTTATTTAAATCATATTTTTTTTAAAAATATTAACTGCCCTTTGATCATATACATATTTAAAAGTAACATCAACAAAATTCATAAATTGCCCGTTAAATTTTCATTATAAACGATTCTCAAATTTGACACATCATCCTTGTGTGATTGAATGTGTCTTAAGAGTTGTCTTGTAGAAAAGTGATTGTTCCAAAAAGGGATTGTGCCAAAAAGTGATTGTTCCAAAAAGGGATTGTGCCAAAAAGTGATTGTGCCAAAAAGTGATTGTTCCAAAAAGTGATTGTGCCAAAAAGTGATTGTTCCAAAAAGTGATTGTGCCAAAAAGTGATTGTTCCAAAAAGTGATTGTTCCAAAAAGTGATTGTTCCAAAGTTGGTGGCGAACCAGTAAATTTTTAATGTGACCTAACTTGAACAATGGCTCTGACAAAAAATAAAAATTATTTTGAAAAATTATTTCTTTGTTAACTGTGATATCATGTGTGTGAAACATTTAAAAAAGATAAGCTATTTTTTAAAGAAAAAAGTTATATATTTTTTATTGTTTTATCCATGTAAGTATGTCTATCAGACACGCTCAGACTTTGGAAAGTTAGTGATGGATATTTTAATTATTTTTTATTTATTTATTTTTTTTTGGGTCAACTTGTTCGTGATTATATGTGTTGGATAAAGTAGCTCAGTGTTTCTCAAAAAGTGGGGCGCGTCCCCCAAGGGGGCGCGAAGTTCCGTAAAGGAGGTCTCGTTTGACCGTTATGCAGAGGTGTACTTATAACAAATGATACTATTTACAGTCGAGTGCGGGCGTGAAATGTTTTTCTTCCTAGGGAGGGGGGCATGACAGAAAATAATTGAGAAACGCTGCTGTAGCTAAACCTTACGGCTAACCATGAAAAAAAAAGTTTTGAATAAAAGCAAAAGCTAAACAAATTGTCCCCTAACATGTACTAGACAATTTCTTGTTGATTGGCGACATATTGGTACACGCTATAATGACGGTGATGTGTTAGTTGTTTGTACACAACCGGATGTTGGTTTTTGTGATGAAGTGGTATACTTTAAATTGTAGTCGTGTGAATGTCAAACTTCAGTGCGAAATTTTACTGAATTATGACATTGGTCAGTGATTGAAGAAAGCATGAGCACAACATCATACGTGTCCCGTCAAGTGTGGAGAGTAGGCGCATAAAAAACAAACATATTGTTGACAAAACGTCCAACGCAGTGTCTATTGGGAAGGATAAATGTCTTGAAAAAGAGGATACGAGCTGAACAGGACAAAACTCAAACAAGGACAGCATTGCTTCATTGTCCTTTAATCTGATCCATTCTTTCAATCGGGGTGCCCTGAATGTAGGGGGAGGGGGGAGCGAGGCTCAAGCCGACGAGTTACAAAAGTCTTAGTTTACGAGATGTGTGAAAATAGTTTTTCCCATCCGAAGTTTGTTTTCACTTAAATTTAATCAATGCCCCCGACTTGCCTCCCTTCCCTGCTGTTGTCGTAATAATTAAATACACTAGACACGACCCGTGCCGCAGACTTGCTCATAGATAGTGCAAAGAACGGGGAGGGGGGGGGGAGATCGGACACAAACAGCAGCACGACGAAATAAAAACAATGCAAGTGAATGCGGAGGTAGAGGGGAACCGCCGACGCATTATTGGTCTCTAGACATTCACACTGAGGTTGTTGTTACCTTCCCCCCCCCCACGCACCCACCCTGCACCACCATCGCTTGCCAACCAGAAATTGTGATTGTCATTCAAGGGTCATTCGTCATGCTTATGTCTTGTGCTTGTCCTGATGGATTATATATATATATATACATATCACATATAAATTCAAACTATTCCCTGCATCCATATGATCACTGATTTCTAATTTATTGACCAATTTAAAGACAGTTATAAATGTAGATATTTCTATAAATATCACGCAGCAATGATTTTTATTTCACGCGTGACTAATTATTAGACACTGTCTATGATTCACACAACTTTGTTTAAAATTTCATGAATAATGTTTCATTACAGTTATTTGAAATGTCTGAATTATTTTACATCTTTAATTTTAAAATGATTTCTTCAACAATTGATAATTATTTTGGTTCAATGCAAACGCCTTTTTTCCCCTGAATTTTAACAAATCATATGCATCTGGCTATACGTTAAATAAAATTATATTTTTATTTTTAAAGCAACGGGCATTCCCAAACATCCTGAACTACACATGATTCTAAGCAATATGATCCGAATAATTAAAATAAAATACATTGCACAAAATCAATTCAATAACAATAATCTCATCAACGACGTAACACCGATGCCCGTGATAACATTTCTGAAGTGCGATTGTGTTGCTGGGGCCGTGTTGAAGCTTGCCGCCAGAGCACAAGGGTTTGAGAACCCTTCCACGTCACTGCACACCTCATCTATCGTCTGCATCTTGAGGACTGAGTATGTTCTCTGGAATAATAGGTTTGGTTTTATAATTAAATTATTTCATGCGTACAAAATACATCGATTGAGCAAATAGATTTGGTAAAAACTATTTCTTCCAACACGAAATTCTGTGTCAACATTTCTCTAAAAAAATTGTGTGCTAAGATTTCTAATAACTACTAGATCTATATGTGTTAGCATTTCTCCTAAAACTGCGCTATCATTTCTCATAATGTGTAATGTACTGTCCTTTATGTTGTTATTATGGTAAGAATGGTTATTTAATTAGTATATGTATGTTATGATCTCCATGTAAAGCGCTGTGAGCCCGGTTCCCTACTGGGATACAGCGCTATATAAATTATCAATTATTATTATTATAACACTAAATGCTGTGTCGCCAACACGGGCTAAATTTAGAATAATAAATAGCCCCTGAATTTAAAATGGCTGGAATTAATTTTTTAGACTCTTTTATTGGTATCAAGGTTTGCTGGATCTTTTAACACTTTTAACACGGATTGAAAATCGTGTTTTCTCTCACATGTTCACACTTGACTTATCGCTCACGCAAGTCGACATTCCCTCGTCTCCTTGTCCCCTGTTGCCTTTATGAAACTCTGTCTCGCCCTTGCGCTTCTACTCTCAATCTTCAAATATGCTTGGAATATACATCACTGCTAAGGTTTTAGTTTTTAAAAATCTTGTTTCTGCTGTTTGTTTGGTAAGGCTTCTTATCTGTTACAGACGCTCCTTCTATACAGAACAGGCATTGCTTTGTAAGGCTTCTTATCTGTTACAGACGCTCCTTCTATACAGAACAGGCATTGTTTCGTAAAGGCTTCGTTCTCATGTTATATCATTTTCAGGCGTAAGATATTATCTTTTTTGATATTTCATTTTTGTTTAAACTTTGCCGTATAAACAGTCTCACTGACAACTTAAATCGTTTAAAAATAATTTCACTAATTAAATTAAATTAAATTACCATTTTAGCGAAACCGTCATTTTGTGCACGGAACCACGTGACACCAACTAGTTCTGTGAGGTTCCAGGCTTTCAGAACTGGATTGAGACGGATTTGGCAGCTGTCAATAATAAAATTGAAAAGTGTTTAATGTGTTAGCTGTAGTCTGTAGTTTATCCCACTTTTGTTTGTTTTGCAGCCTTCATTAATAGTTTTTAATGTGTTAGTATCGTGCAATTTTTAAAAAAATTAACTAGAACAAAATAAAAATGTATGTTTACAGTTTACATTTGAAATGGCAGGACCTCAATATTCATCAGGAATCATAATGTTCAGAATGTTTGTGTGTATACTTATCACGATTTATTATCTTGATAATATTGCATGTAATTTTGTTATATATACTATTGATATATATATAAATGTTTGTGTATATGTATTGATATACTTACATCCAGCGACCGCCGGGGCAGAAATCGTCAATGACAGAGTTGTTTAGAGTTGTGACAGGCTGTTTGAACAACATGAACATGTAGGTGCGTGGTGAGCCCCTGTGGGATAACACGTGACAGTTGCTACATTATAAGGTGATAAGTGATAGTTATAATACAGGGTATAACACGTGACAGGCTGTTTGAACAACATGAACATGTAGGTGCGTGGTGAGCCCCTGTGGGATAACACGTGACAGTTGCTACATTATAAGGTGATAGGTGACAGTTATAATACAGGGTATAACACGTGACAGGCTGTTTGAACAACATGAACATGTAGGTGCGTGGTGAGCCCCTGTGGGATTAGGTCAGTTGACGTCACATGTTGATACCGACAATTACGTCAAATATGAGACAAAACATAACAATTGTGGCAAATATGAGACAAAACATAACAATTGTGGCAAATATGAGACAAAACATAACAATTGTGGCAAATATGAGACAAAACATAACAATTGTGGCAAATATGAGACAAAACATAACAATTGTGGCAAATATGAGACAAAACATAACAATTGTGGCAAATATGAGACAAAACATAACAATTGTGGCAAATATGAGACAAAACATAACAATTGTGGCAAATATGAGACAAAACATAACAATTGTGGCAAATATGAGACAAAACATAACAATTGTGGCAAAAATAGGGCTAAACGTGAAAATTGTGACAAGGATAGGGCAAAACATGACAAGTATGTCAAAGATAGGATGAAACATGACAATTACGACGATGGGGCAAACCATGCCATTTATCGCATAGAAAGTTGTAACATAGTTAACAGATGAGAGTTGTAATGACTCGTAAAAATAGCGTGTATGTAAATTCATTGCAACCATCCATTTACCAATCTATACATCCTCCATCGATTCTTACACTAAATAAATATCTGTAAATCCATTCATCTATCTGCCCCATCTATTCACCCATATACACATCAATCCACCCACTCTTATTCTCACAGAGTATCACCAGAGTATAGGAATGGAGAGTAACCCCACAACTCTACAACCACTCTGTTTCAAGGCGCAATCCTTCAGACAATATTAAAAGTAAAGCAAATAAAACACCACTCATTTTGAATACCAAATGCGCAACTCCCTTGATGTACGCACGAAATTTGCCAGTGTAATCTCGAACCCAAATAAGATTGTTCCACTGAGACGTAACACGGGGGATTATCGTAAAGGAGATTTATTTGTAAAGACTTTTGGTCCGAAGAGTTTCTGAAAACTGGTTCCTGTTGCCTTAAAGAAGCAGGCGAGGATGAATTCTGGTCACGAACTGGGGGTTAGTAATAATGTTGGGTAGACGCGACTCTGTTTTTTTTTACTTTATGGAATTGTAGCACCAACATAAAGGGGCGGTAAAATATTTGTCCAACCCCGGCTGGCAGTAAGCCTAGCTACGCCAAAATATTTGTGAACTAAAAGACTAAACACCAATTTGATTATGTCATTTTAACGCTTGCAATGTATGAGAATGGGTGTTGCTATGACAACATAGACAGCAAATTTCGACAAATCATTTCGATTAGCAGTAGCATTGGAAAGAAAGTTCAGTCGATGTTTAATTTTGATTAGAATTATTTAAGCATCTCAGAAAGTGACCGTCATCGCTAGGAAAACTTCAACTAAGAAACGATTGTGACTGAAAGTACTTCGGCAAATAAGGAAGTAGAGTGACTGGTAGCACTGTTCAACCTACGGTATGATCGGATTCGGCCCAAAGTACTCCGAGAGCTCGTCCCCTGTCGTGACGTCACCGTTTCTTATGTTGGTCACCAGCCAGTGGGTGAAGAACAAGGGGTCAGTTTGTCCTTGGTCGACGGACGGCGCAACGTCCACCATGAACAGCGTGTACGTGAAATCTGTGGACACAAGAATTGTTAGGATAATGGCCTGAATGTCATGTGCAGATTTTTTGTGTAAATATTTTTTCCCTTTCCTGTTTTTCCAATATCAAACGAACATATAGTGACGTCTTTGAAAAGTATTTATATAGGGCTGCGGAAATTAACGATTAATTTCTCGATTAATCGTTAAAGATTTTTAACGATTAAATTATTTTTAACGATTAATCGACTCATCACTTACTAATTATTGGAAGTCAAAAGGTAAAAAAAATAATAATAAAAAATAGCGGCCGATAAATAATAAATTTCCTGACGATTACAGGAACGTTTTGGTTTTAAACTATTGACTGAAGGGAATGTTCAAAATGTTGATAAACTTTGCCTAACATGGTTCTAACACTTATTACAATATAAATTTTAATTTTTAGCTTTAATCAAAATTAACGATTAATTAATCGTTAATTTTTCAAAAGTTAAGGAATAAATTTAAATTAATCGTTAACAGCCCTAGTATTTATTTATTTTATTTTTTAAAGACTTAAAAGAAAAATTGCTTAAATGTTTAAAAAAAAACTAGGAATAGGGCTAAACTATATTTCTTGGATCAACATTTTCGCGTAAGTCTTCATTAGACATTTTTTAAGCATTATTGTCAGCGTTGCTGGCAGAGCTGTGTTGAAATCAAACATTAAAACGTGAAGTACGGGCATGGCATAAAACTGTTTTTAAACTTTGCAACAAATCACATTCGTGGTGAAACTATAAACTACTACGAGACTGGGGTTTTAAGTTACAAACCTGTGTCGAGTCTAAAAGTAAGAGTGGAAAGTGACGTTCACTAGATTATAATCCTACTACTTTATCTCACGGCAAAACGAATTATTTTATATTGAACGCTATTATTGCTACTGTGTTCTAATGACGTTGGTGTCACGTCACGACTGTGACGTATGAGGCGTTTGGTTTCTGATCACGACAGACAGTTTTGCTGTGAACTTGATAGAGTGATGTTGTTTTAGACCATGCTCTACTTACGCCTGTTGGCGTGGTAAAAAAGAGGTTATTGAATTGTTCAATGACCTTCCTGATTAGGGTTAAGGTCTAATTCTTAACCCTCTATTACGCACTTTTAGGTTTTCATGGGAAAAAAATATTTGATTGGATATTATATGTCTATTGGACATATATAAACATAATATGGAAGAAAAATATACTATTTTTATAAAATTGTGATTTTATTGGTATGTGACCATATGGTAACAGTGCGTCTAAAAGGTAAAAAAAAAGTAAAACAGAATATATAGGAACATGACAACTATAATAATTTTAAAAGATGATGATTTAATTGTGAACACCAATAAGTGTAAACATTAATTTGATTACAAGTACATTTTTATATGTTGAATATACTGCTCCAATAATTCAAGAAAATAATAGTAAGGATAACAAAAATCATTATTTTACAACATATAAAGGAAAATCTAATAATATTTTTTAATAAAATACCTTCATAAAGGCCAGTAAACATTTATACACCTACATACAAATATAGTTTGAGTCTACTGAAACTGTTTGACTTTTGCGTCTCGAAAAGTTGAATATTACATCAGTACATGTTACTAATTTTTTCCCATTTCATTCTAAAAAAATTCCCTGCAATTTGATCTCTTGCATCTTTCTTTTTTGTAAATTGGCTCAGGAAAATGCCCAACATAGTCAGGTCTTACTGGTATTTGTTAAACAGCTGCAGTAGGATCTCTCATTTCTTTGGCTCTATGATGAGCACATTTTCTAAACCCTACTTTACCTTTTTTCATTAGGCATATTGCGATCTGTGTCTTGAAATCAAGTAGAGAAAGGATATTTGTTTGGTCCCAATCTGCATTACTACAGGCATTCCTATAGATCAGTCATGCCTAAACTACTGCCATATTCATAATATCCACTTGAAAACAATCATTGAGTGTTGTTTATTTCTTACTTGTAACATTGATAACTAGACGGAGCACAATGTTTCCAGAAGCTCCTATAACCAATTCTATTTTACACGGCAGAATTTTACAGAAGTATCATTCAAAGTTATGAATCACTCCAGTAATAGAACATCACACACATTTTTTAAACTGTTGGGGTTATATTGTTTTAGATATATTTTTATTAGCCACCTTGTCATAACGAGTATCAATTCCCCAGTAACATCTGCTTTTGGCATTTGAACTATGATGCTCATCATAAATAAACTCCAGTAAACTGCTCCAGTTCATTAGCATCCAAATATTGGTTCATATTTGTCTGAGCTCTGTAAATGTTTGATTGTATTACAAAATTATCCATTATTTATTCATCAATAATTTCCCTAAAGTAGTCTATAGGATTTTGATGCTCTTTTGCAACAGCGATAAAACAAAACAAAAACAGGATCTTGAGGAAAGAATTCTGCTGCTAAGAAAATTTCCATTTGATACTTTTGCCTGTGGTTGGACTGCAGTACCTAAAAATTACCAGGTGCTTCATCCATTTCCCTCTCAGAGACTGATGTTGTTGAGTCTGAAAAGGACAAATTGAATTATTATTTTTTTAGTGTTTACGTCAACAATTGTATTGAATGATATTTAATTATTCTTTCAAAAGAAATAAGACATAATATTTTATTTTTAAAAATTATGTAAATTTACCTGAATCTCTGTTGTGCTCTGATTCTGGATTAAAAGTTTCATCTACGTCATCGTCATCTTCCTAAGATAGTTCATTATCATCTGGGTCCTCAGGAATGGCACAAACATGTACATCTTTATTTTTTCCATGAAACCTTGATGGATACAAGACTTTGGTATTTGAATTCTTAAGAGGAAAAAAAACAAACAAATAGAAAATGTACAAAATATATATGTTGTATATCATTGATATCATCCATATGTCTAATTCTATTTATAAAAAAGAATTTTAAAATTATTTTTAATTTAACATTAAAGTTAAAGATTGTAAAACTTGTTAATTTTATAAAAGTATAAAAGGCTAACATAAATATTTGATATTTATAAATATTCTATAAATAAAACACTATTTATATCGCTTATAAAATGTTAGCTTTAGTATGTTGTCATTTTCCAACAAGAAAAACCACCCAAAAAAAAATAACCACATAGACGCACTGTTACCAAATGGTCACATACCATTTTTTTCAAATTTTATCAAACGTTGATGACAAATATCAAAAATAAGCTTACATAATTATTGTATAAACATTAATGTTACCATTTAATATTTTTTTGAACAGAAACTTTCATTATGCGATAAAAAACGAACACTTGTACTTACTAGATTTGGTAGACACAAGTGTAGCCCACTGTGACCAAATAAAAGTTGCTCTTACAAAAATACGAAATGGTCTAAGTGAAGAGTTCTCCGGTATAAAAGTTCAAAACATGATAAATCAAAAGGGGAACCAGTCTGAAAAATTAAAAACTAATCCAGCATTAGTGAAATAATTATTATTTCGCTTTGTTACCAAATGGTCACATTGTGTAATAGAGGGTTAAAGTCAAGACGTGCCGACTAATTTTACGACAAACTTTTACAAAACATATTGTCTAAATTCTAAAATTGATAAAGTTCATTAGATAAAATGTCTAGACACATCACGCATACAATTAACTGCAATGTTCTTAAGACATAAATTTTAAACCTAAGAAAACAAGGAAATAGAAGAGAGAAAAACCAGACCAAGAAAACACGGTATAAATGTAGAGGTAATTGAACACAGAACGAACCTCTGAGATAGATTCCCTCCTTCATGTTGACAGGAGAGATCTGAACCCTGGGTGCCAGCCTGGCTGTGCCGGGGCGAACGGGGCGGTCGTTGAAGGGGTCGACGTTGAACATTCCACCCCTGTGAACGGGCGAATACATCACATATAAACATATTGTCTGGTGTAACTGATGGTAGTACTATTGTAATGACCATACGGGTGTTATAGAATATGTGTTATAACGGTACATTCGTTATGGGATATTTATTACAACAGTACTAACTATATGAACTTTTTTTTCAACAGTTATAACTCTAAGAAATAACTGTTACAGCACAGCAGTACTAACTATATGAAGTATATGTTACAAGAGTACTAACGTCATGGTGTATTTATTACAACAGTACTAACTATATGAAATATTTTTTTCAACAGTCATAACTATAAGAAATAACTTACAGCACACCAGTACTAACTATATGAAGTATATATTACAAGAGTACTAACGTTATGGCGTATTTTTTACAGCAGTACTCAGTCTCGTAGTCGTCTGTTGAGTAGGTTACGTGAAGGTTGGCGGTGAGCAAGGGGAAGTAGGTCTTGTTATCTCCCCATGAAGGGCCATCACTCCATATTAATGACAGATTAGTTGACATGATGAGTCTTTGTAAAGCTGTTGTTGTTTTTTTAAAGACAAAAAAGAAAAAAAAGAATTATTTACTGTTATTAGTGCTGGTCTAAGTATTTAAAAAGGAACGCAATTATGCTGAGCGATAATGTAAGAAAGCGGTCAGAAGAGCGAACGCCTACCTGGCTGACGCGAGACGAGAAGCGGGCAGTTATCCAACAGCAACCTCTCTCTGTGGGACTGGACAGAGTATGGGTCAGCCTCAAGGGTAATGATATTCACGTGACTCGGTCCTGGAATCAGATATTCAGATAACGTTAAAGGCGTGCTCCGGTAATTTGACGTCCGACCGAGAATAGAGATGTTGTGACGTTAGATTGGGTGGTCTTAACGCGTGTCTATTTTTTAAATCCTTTATATTAACTCGTGGTGTCTGCTTGCGCCCTTGATTGCTTGCTTGCTTGCTTGTCGCCAAAACTTTGGATCGATTGTGAACCCACTTCCTCGTAAGCTAGCGAGCTGAAATTTTGCAGGCAGTTTCTTACCGATGATAAACACAATGTATCAAAATTTCAGAATGATCGCATGTACCGTAATTAAATTATTGATTTTTTAGATTATTTTATGTATTCCTATGTATCATGCTATTTTTTGAGATAGAGCGTCGCGGTGCGTATTTTATTGAACAACCTTTCTGTCGCGCAATAAGGTGCGTATTTTATTGACAACTCTTTTTATAAACATATTCCTCATCGGTGCACATTATGTTAAAGATGTTTTACGACACAACTGCAATTTTGTATTTTTTAAATCCTTTATATTAACTCGTGGTGTCTGCGGCCGACCGACCTTGTCGCCAAAACTTTTGATCGATTTTTAACCCACTTGCTCGCAAGATAGCGAGCTGAAATTTTGCAAGGCAGTTTCGTACCGATGATAAAAACAATGTATCAAAATTTCAGATCGATCGCATGTACCGTAATTAAATTATTGATTTTTTAGATTATTTTATTTATTCCTATGTATCATGCTATTTTTTGAGATAGAGCGTCGCGGTGCGTATTATATTGAACAACCTTTCTGTCGTGCAATAAGGTGCGTATTTTATTGACAGCTCTTTTTATAAACATATTCCTGATCGGTGCGCATTATATTAAACATGTTTTACGACACAACTGCAATTTTGTATTTCTGGATGGTCTGGCGCTGCGTATTATAATGAACATTCTTTTAATTACTTCTCGTACATAAAGGATTTATAGTCAAAAACTTGGTTTTTTACGGGTTTTTCTTATTGGATGGTCTTGCGCTGCGTATTATAATGAACATTCTTTTAGTTACGTCTAGTACATAAAGGATTTATAGTGAAAAACTTGGTTTTTTACGGGTTTTTTAAAATTATAAACATATTCCTGATCGGTGCGCGTTATATTAAACATGTTTTACGACACAACTGCAATTTTGTATTTGTGGATGGTCTTGCGCTGCGTATTATAATGAACATTCTTTTAGTTACTTCTCTTACATAAAGGATTTATAGTGAAAAACTTGGTTTTTTACGGGCTTTTTTTTATTATGGGTTTTTTAATATTAAATCCTTTATATTAACTCGTGGTGTCTGGTTGAACCTATGATTGCTTGCTTGTCGCCAAAACTTTTGATCAAATTTTAACCCACTTCCTCGTAAGCTAGCGAGCTGAAATTTAGCAGGCAGTTTTGTGGCGATGATAAAAACTATGTATCAAAATGTCAGATCGATCGCATGTACTGTAATTAAATTATTGAATTTTTAGATTATTTTATGTATACCTATGTAAAATGTTATTTTTGTAGATAGAGTGTCGCGGTGCGTATTAAATTGAACAACCTTTCTGTCGCGCAATAAGGTGCGTATTTTATTGACAAAACTTTTTATAAACATATTCCTGATCGGTGCGCATTATATTAAACACGTTTTACGAGACATAACTACAATTTTGTATTTTTGGATGGCCTTGCAGCGTATTATAATGAACAAATGTATTAACAAAACTCTACGCCAATTTATTTTAGAGTCACAAGTAATGTTTATTTATTTTCTATAAAAAGAAATTCTATTTGTGCAGTAGGGAGGGAGGTTTAAAGCCTTTCAAGACATTTACAAGTTTATTTCTAGTCTGGAAACATAACTTTATCAGATCTATAAGGTGTTGTATAGAATATGAGCGCGTTAAAGCTTTTTAAATAAAATACGAGATACAAAAACCAATTGTGTAATCAAAACAATAAATCAAAGTTTTATAGACGTGTATTTTAGATGTTAATGTTGATTGTATGTGGGCTATTATTGTTTTTAAAGTTATAGTAACATTTTGTAACTTTGAAAGTCGTCACCGCACGTCACACAAGTAAACAGAAATGAAGGATGTATGTCACCGCACGTCACACAAGTAAACAGAAATGAAGGATGTATGTAAAGAGAGATGAAGGAGGAAAACAAGAGCTGACTTACTGCTGGCCAATGACCCGGCTAGGTCATGTGACCAATCGGATGGCACAAAGTGTCCCCTGTTGCTTGCCATGGACATCTGGAGTGCGTGGAGTACTTTGGTCCCATCCAGCCTCTCGGTTTGTGGGTACACGAGCACGAGGTAAGGGTTGTCCCCCGGCAAGGGGTTCTGGGGCCCGGTGTAGTTGCTCACGACCTGGCACAGGCATAAACGTCATCAATTTTGTATTTAAAAAGTGTGTACACTTTTAAACAAACGAACTAATAAAATAAAACAACCCCGTAAAAACAAAAGTTTTTGACTATAAATCCCTTAAATATGAGACATAACTAAAAATATTGATTATGTTCAAACGCGACAAACATTTACAGACTGAATTTGTCTTAACTTCCCTTTGTTTTATAATCCCTGGGGGGGAGAGGGTGGGCGATGGGAAAGGTCTGGTCGCCGATCGCTGGACCGAGCTCAGCGTGACACGTAAAATGTAAACAAAAAAACGCCGGTACACCTGGTTAAAACACGAGATGTGTTCACCGATGGCTGGCGGGAAGTCAAGTGACCCATAAAATGTAAACGATACCGACTTCTACATATACTTTTATATAAATAAACTAAAAATGCATTAATTTAATTATGGTACGTTCGATCGATCTGAAATTTTGATACGATGCATTGTTAGGTGACACGGGTCCGTGTGCCAAATTTCAGCTCGATGGCTTTACGGGAAGTGGGTTATTTTTTACTTTTGTTTTTCCGCCCGCCCATGAGACGGCGGTGAAGTTAATATAAGGGATTTAAATAATCATATTGCGTATCTCTATTAGCGTGATTAAGTGTACGAAATTATGTGCGTAAAACAAAAAACAAAAAAACTTAACTCGGTGTACACAAAAGTGTATATAGTGGTTTAAAATAAGGGTACACACTTCAAATAGTACGCATGAAGGTATATATATAAAAATAGATAAAATATCGCTTAGCTGTCATTGAGCATTTTCTTTACTGATCATAGATCTTTGAATAATTAAAGCCTCTTTAGATAAACAAAAACAAAAGATTCCTTTTAAAGACATTGAAGATCAGATAGTCATGGAATACTAAGGGGTTGTCTCGAACTCGAGATTCACAGGATTGCTTATTCATATGTTTGGCTCGACAGTATATACATGTAACCTGGGTGCGAGCGTGTGTCCGTCATTGTCGGCACACCCAATTCGTTGCGTTGTATCCGCCTATGCTCAAAGTATAGTCAGTAATGGTAGACGTCTTTTGAGGTTAATTAACCCGGATATGAACTGATTAACCTTAGCCCCAGTGTGGAAAAAAACCGACAGACGGCCACGCTGGTTGGCCGTCCGTAGCATGACTGTTCGACTTTCGGCACAGAGATACCATTCAGATTTAGTCACAGGGTGACCTTTTTGCTCCTATGAGAGTAGACTCGAGGCATTGACAAAATGTTGTCGTTTTTAGCAAGTCCATACGTCTTATACATTACGGGCGTGGGATGGGTTGCCTGAACAAGCCAGGACAACCAAATCACTAATTAACATTATAATTAAAATGCAAGACTAGACATGAACCATGGATAAGTGAACGACGCAATAATCGTCTGTGCCCATCCTTTTACCGTCCGCAATGTATAAGATAAGATACGGTAAGATAAGCGCAACCGTCTGGTGAGTAGGCTTCGTCAGAGGCATATGATAGAATTAAGGCATCGCCTGGTCAAAGGCAGAGTGAGAATTGCTATTTAATTCTTTTAAGTTATGAAAACAACAAACACATTTCTATCAGCGGTTACTAAACTGTTTCACTCTAACATTTCATCGTGTTATGATCTGTGGTAAATGATCGTGCCCAGTATTATCGGGAACTTGCTTTTAAAATGCACACCACGAACATATATGATGTAGTGAGCCACAAGGAGCGCTCATAAGCTTATGCCATAACCTTAAAAGATTGATTGATAGTTGTAAATTTTGAGAACCCTTGCGGTATAGTATTTTTACTAGTCTTATATTAACTTGCTTTGTAAGTTCAATCGGACACCCGACTATTTTTAATATCCCAATGTTGAACCCTTTCCCGTTATCCAATCATTCTGAAAATTTGAACACATGGTCATTTTCGATGATACTATTTTTGGGAATTTTTGTGGAAATTTTCCATGGCTAGATTTAATTTTATTAAATATTTTCGATTTACGCCTGCCAGCTTTACGTCTTGCTAAGTTATGCAAAGATATTCATCAAGTTAGGCAAAACTATTCGCTAAGTTTAAACTGAGCACCCTAGTCTTGTAGTCATGGCGAACAACGAGATAATCGATTTCACCTACGATTTAACGTAACGTTCCTGTCTCATTTTAAACTTTTACATTTTCATAAATTTAGAACTAAAGATCTCTTCTGACTGTAAATTTCAAATTTATTTTCGACTTTTTAGTGCATTTTTAATGTAAGACTAGTTTTTAAAAAGTGCTTTTTATATATTTTTATTTATGTTAAAAATGTTAAGCAACTGCAGAATACAATAGGCTAATGCAAAGAATAGTTACGTAAGAATATACGAAATTTTATTTTACCCACTTAAATCGAATGGCCAATGCAGTCATCCCATGTCCACCCACTTAAATCGAATGGCCAATGCAGTCATCCCGTGTCCACCCACTTAAATCGAATGGCCAATGCAGTCATCCCGTGTCCACCCACTTACCGTCCCTGAGTCCAGCGAGCCCCTGTCACAGTTGATGTACAGACCGTGGAGCTCAAACTGACCAGCGTCCCACACGACCACCGCGGACAGCGTCTGGTTGTTGACCACGTCCCAGGCCACCAGGGGCGTGCTCCTCAGAGACCAGCTGCTGACCGTCGCAGGGTACAGGGGGTCGACCATGAAGTTGGACACGGCCGGGATGTGGAACTCGTGGCCGCATGCGTAGACGGAACCTGGTGATAGGAGACATCATTTTGAAGGTAGGATTTAATCGTGGCATTGAGCTTTCATTTGTTAATTTTTATATATTTTCAGTCAGAAAGAGGAAAAAAACAAAAATTCATAGAAACTAGAAGAAGAATAAATCTATTGACGATTGTTTGATAGCTCGTTTATTTATTTTTAAATATCTCAACAGTCTATAGTCTATACCAACGGTGGCCAAACTGCGGCTCGCAACTGCGGCTCGCGAGCCGCTTCGGCTCTTTGTGTTCACATTGCGGCTCGCGTACAATTTATGAAAGATATGGTACAAGGATTACAGGAGGATTTTGAAACCGTGTTTAATGACTCTTCGTGCTTCAACTCGACAATTTATATATATTTTTTAAATGGCTCTCAGTTACTTGAGGTCTGGCCACCCCTGGTATATACATGTACTGAGATCAATCAATTTATTTCAAATTACACACGATTTTCTATTTTTAAAGTAATAAATAATAATGAACTGTATTTAAAATACATATTAAACATTTTTTTTTCAACAAAAAAATACTGTATTTTTCGTAATTTTTTCTTGGATTAAAAATATTGAAACACGAATATACTAAGATTTCATAAATCTTTAAATTACAAATTACATATGTTTATTTATTTATTTTAAATCACATAACGAGGAATAAAATTTGGAAAAACAAATGTGCTTTTCGTTTTTCATTTAATTTCATTGTTTCCATATTTAATTTCTTGTTACAACAAAACAGATGATCTAATCTTTATATAATTTTAAAGCCTTTGAATACGTTTTCTTTTACACATTTAATTTTTATAGATTTAAACAAGGAAAAAAACGCAATAATAGATTTAATGAAACAATTTTGAGACATTAACCTTTTGGTGCGTTGTACGTCACGAAGGCCAGTTTGACCGACTGAACACTGGTCATCAACGCCGTCCCATCGCTGACGTCACTGAGGCCGAACAATCTGGACGCTATGGATGAGCGGGTGGGGTCTGGGTTAGTGCAAGCAGGCGTGTCTCTCAACTCCTGTAGGACAGACCGGTCAGGTGTTTAAAGTATGTCAGATCTGTTCATGGCGAAGTGCAACACTCAAGCCCTGGTGTTAACTCACTGGGACTAAAGGGGTTAACTCACTGGGACTAAAAGGGTTAACTCATTGGGACTAAAGGTGTTAACTCACTGGGACTAAAGGTGTTAACTCACTGGGACTAAATGTTTTAACTCACTGGGACTAAAAGGTTTATCTCACTGGGACTGAATGGGTTAGCTCACTGGGACTAAAGGGGTTAACTCACTGGGACTAAAAGGGTTATCTCACTGGGACTGAATGGGTTAGCTCACTGGGACTAAAGGGGTTAACTCACTGGGACTGAATGGGTTAGCTCACTGGGACTAAAGGAGTTAGCACACGGGGACTAAAGGGGTTAACTCACTGGGACTAAAGGGGTTAACTCACTGGGACTAAATGGGTTAACTCACTGAGACTAAATGGGTTAACTCACTGGGACTCAATGGGTTAGCTCACTGGGACTAAACGGGTTAGCTCACTGGGACTGAATGGGTTAGCTCACTGGGACTAAAGGGGTAACTCACTGGGACTGAATGGGTTAGCTCACTGTGACTAAAGGGGTTAACTCACTGGGACTGAATGGGTTAGCTCACTGGGACTAAAGGGGTTAGCTCACTGGGACTAAAGGGATTAACTCACTGGGACTAAATGTTTTAACTCACTGGGACTAAAAGGGTTATCTCACTGGGACTGAATGGGTTAGCTCACTGGGACTAAAGGGGTTAACTCACTGGGACTGAATGGGTTAGTTCACTGGGACTAAAGCGGTTAGCTCACTGGGACTAAAGGGGTTAACTCACTGGGACTAAATGTTTTAACTCACTGGGACTAAAAGGGTTATCTCACTGGGACTGAATGGGTTAACTCACTGGGACTAAAGGGGTTAACTCACTGGGACTAAACGGGTTAACTCACTGGGACTAAATGTTTTAACTCACTGGGACTAAAAGGTTTATCTCACTGTGACTGAATGGGTTAACTCACTGGGACTAAATGGGTTAGCTCACTGGGACTAAAGGGGTTAACTCACTGGGACTAAATGTTTTAACTCACTAGGACTAAAAGGGTTATATCACTGGGACTGAATGGGTTAGCTCACTGGGACTAAAGGGGTTAACTCACTGGGACTGAATGGGTTAGCTCACTGGGACTAAAGGGGTTAGCTCACTGGGACTAAAGGGGTTAACTCACTGGAATTAAATGTTTTAACTCACTGGGACTAAAGTTGTTTACTCGCTGGGACTAAAGGGGTTAACTCACTGGGAATAAATGTGTTAACTCACTGGGACTAAAAGGGTTATCTCACTGGGACTGAATGGGTTAAGTCACTGGGACTAAAGGGGTTTACTCACTTGGACTAAAGGGGTTAACTCACTGGGACTAAATGTTTTAACTCACTGGGACTAAAAGGGTTATCTCACTGGGACTGAATGAGTTAACTCACTGGGTTTAAAGGTGTTAAATCACTGGGGCTAAAGGGGTTAACTCACTGTGACTAAATTTTTTAACTCACTGGGACTAAAAGGGTTATCTCACAGGGACTGAATGGGTTAACTCACTGGGACTAAAGGGGTTAACTCACTGGGACTAAACGGGTTAACTCAATGGGACTAAAGGGGTTAACTCACTGGGACTGAATGGGTTAGCTCACTGGGACTAAAGCGGTTAGCTCACTGGGACTAAAGGGGTTAACTCACTGGGACTAAATGTTTTAACTCACTGGGACTAAAAGGGTTATCTCACTTGGACTAAAAGGGTTAACTCACTGGGACTAAAGGGGTTAACTCACTGGAACTGAATGAGTTAGCTCACTTGGACTAAAGGGGTTAGCTCACTGGGAGTAAAGGGGTTAACTCACTGGGACTAAATGTTTTAGCTCACTGGGACTAAAAGGGTTATATCACTGGGACTGAATGGGTTAGCTCACTGGGACTAAAGGGGTTAACTCACTGGGACTGAATGGGTTAGCTCACTGGGACTAAAGGGGTTAGCTCACTGGGACTAATGGGGTTAACTCACTGGAACTAAATGTTTTAACTCACTGGGACTAAAAGGGTTATCTCACTGGGACTGAATAGGTTAACTCACTGGCACTAAAGTTGTTTACTCGCTGGGACTAAAGGGGTTAACTCACTGGGAATAAATGTGTTAACTCACTGGGACTAAAAGGGTTATCTCACTGGGACTGAATGGGTTAACTCACTGGGTTTAAAGGTGTTAAATCACTGGGGCTAAAAGGGTTATCTCACTGTGACTAAATTTGTTAACTCACTGGGACTAAAAGGGTTATCTCACAGGGACTGAATGGGTTAACTCACTGGGACTAAAGGGGTTAACTCACTGGGACTAAACGGGTTTACTCACTTGGATTAAAGGGGTTATCTCACTGGGACTAAATGTTTTAACTCACTGGGACTAAAAGGGTTATCTCACTGGGACTGAATGGGTTAACTCACTGGGTTTAAAGGTGTTAAATCACTGGGGCTAAAAGGGTTATCTCACTGTGACTAAATGTGTTAACTCACTGGGACTAAAAGGGTTATCTCACAGGGACTGAATGGGTTAACTCACTGGGACTAAAGGGGTTAACTCACTGGGACTAAACGGGTAAAGTCACTGGGACTAAAGGGGTTAACTCACTGGGACTAAAGGGGTTAACTCACTGGGACTAAAGGGGTTAACTGACTGGGACTAAACGGGTTTACTCACTGGGACTAAAGGGGTAAAGTCACTGGGACTAAATGGGGTTAACTGACTGGGACTAAATGGGTTAACTCACTGGGACTTATGGGGTTAAATCACTGGGACTAAATCGTATTTCTATTCAGATCTCCTATAGCTAAATACCGTGTGAGCTTTTGTAGTTATAAAGAATAATTCTCAAAGGCTTTATGTATTTATGTAAAATTCAAGATGCACAAACGAACTGTGTAATTAAAACAATACACTCAAAGCTTTTTTGTGAACTAAAACACAAGTCAACTTTTCGGTAATACCTTGTTCGGTAATTTTTGAATGATTCATGTAGTGCGCATATTGTACGTTTAGTAATGTATCTTTTTTTGGCTGCCTCACTTAGAAAAGAAATGGGAGAAAAGCCAACAAACAATAGGATATCAAGGGGGCTAACTCACCGTAGGACAGCTAACATTGTAGGAGGATCCGAACCAAAACCTTCTGTTGTCAACTAACAGCTGCCTCATGCCCCGGACACACGTGATTTGGTCGTCGTAGCACGACCTTTGACCTGGGTAGAGATAAAAAATAGATCCTTAAAATAAATACGCATTTACTCCACATGTCCTTGATTAGGGCAGGACGTGGGGTGATTGGTGCTGCTGGGCACGCCAAAGCCTACTGAAAATTCGAAACATCAATAAATTAATGTATATTAGAGACAACATCTCTATCTCTATTATTATCTCTATATATATAAGACGCATTTGTTGTCTGTCTGGTTGTCTGTCTGTTCCCTCATAACTCGAGATCCAGACAACCAAATAACGTGAAATTTGGTACACGTACACAAAATTATACCGGAAAGGTTATTAAACAGGTTTCGTTCCTTACATATAAGATACTGGGGCCCGGGGGCCCAAAATGTAGTTTTTCCCTATATGAGCTATATAAAATAAAAATTATTGAAAATTAAGACGTAAAATAATGACGCAAATTAATAAACATTTTGGTGTCGAGATTAACAAGAAGGCGATTATCGCCATAAAATAATTTTTTTGTTGTTGTTGCTTTGTTGTTGTTGCTTTTGTTGTTTTGTTGTTGTAGTTGTTGTTTTGTTGTTGTTGCTTTGTTATTGTTGTTGTTGTAGTTGTTGTTTTGTTGTTGTTTTGTTGTTGATTTTTTTGTTGATGTTTTGTTTTTGTAGTTGTTGCTGTTGTTGTTGTTGCTGTTGTTGTTGCTGTTGTTGTTGCTGTTGCTGTTGTTGTTGCTTTGTTGTTGTTGCTGTTGTTGTTGTAGTTGTTTTATTGTTGTTTTGTTGTTGATTTTGTTGTTTTTTTGTTGTTGTTTTGTTTTTGTTGTTTTGTTGCTGTTGCTGTTGTTGGTTTTGTCGTTGTTGCTGTTGTTGTTGCTGTTGTTGTTGTAGTTGTTGTTTTGTTTTTGTTGCTTTGTTGTTGTTGCTGTTGTTGTTGTAGTTGTTGTTTGTTTTTGTTGTTTGTTTTTGTTGTTTTGTTGTGTTGTTGTTTTTGTTGTTGTTGCTGCTGTTGTTAAACCCGGGAGAAGCCGGGTACTTGCCCCTAGTATATCTCTATATATATAAGACGCATTTGTTGTCTGTCTGGTTGTCTGTCTGTTCCCTAATAACTCAAGATCCAGACAACCAAATAACGTGAAATTTGGTACACGTACACAAAATTATACCGGAAAGGTTATTAAACAGGTTTCGTTCCTTATATATAAGATACTGGGGCCCGGGGGCCCAAAATGTAGTTTTTCCCTATATGAGCTATATAAAATAAAAATTATTGAAAATTAAGACGTAAAATAATGACGCAAATTAATAAACATTTTGGTGTCGAGATTAACAAGAAGGCGATTATCGCCATAAAATAATTTTTTTGTTGTTGTTGCTTTGTTGTTGTTGCTTTTGTTGTTTTGTTGTTGTAGTTGTTGTTTTGTTGTTGTTGCTTTGTTATTGTTGTTGTTGTAGTTGTTGTTTTGTTGTTGTTTTGTTGTTGATTTTTTTGTTGATGTTTTGTTTTTGTAGTTGTTGCTGTTGTTGTTTTTGTTGTTGTTGCTGTTGTTGTTGCTGTTGTTGTTGCTGTTGCTGTTGTTGTTGCTTTGTTGTTGTTGCTGTTGTTGTTGTAGTTGTTTTATTGTTGTTTTGTTGTTGATTTTGTTGTTTTTTGTTGTTGTTTTGTTTTTGTTGTTGTTGCTGTTGTTGTTTTTGTTGTTGTTGCTGTTGTTGTTGCTGTTGTTGCTTTTGTGTTGTTTTTGTTGTTGTTGCTGTTGTTGCTTTTGTGTTGTTTTTGCTGTTGTTGTTGTTGTCCACATCCCTTGCCCTGCGACGTCAATGTCCTTCATGTTGTTGTTGCTTTGTTGTTGTTGCTGTTGTAGTTGTTGTTTTGTTGTTGTTGCTTTGTTGTTGTTGCTGTTGTTGTTGTAGTTGTTGTTTTGTTGTTGTTTTGTTGTTGATTTTGTTGTTTTTGTTGTTGTTTTGTTTTTGTTGTTTTGTTGCTGTTGCTGTTTCTGTTGTTGTTTTTGTCGTTGTTGCTGTTGTGGTTTTTGTTGTTGTTGCTGTTGTTGTTAAACCCGGGAGAAGCCGGGTACTTGCCCCTAGTATATATATATATAAGACGCATTTGTTGTCTGTCTGGTTGTCTGTCTGTTCCCTAATAACTCAAGATCCAGACAACCAAATAACGTGAAATTTGGTACACGTACATAAAATTATACCGGAAAGGATATTAAACAGGTTTCGTTCCTTATATATAAGATACTGGGGCCCGGGGGCCCAAAATGTAGTTTTTCCCTATATGAGCTATATAAAATAAAAATTATTGAAAATTAAGACGTAAAATAATGACGCAAATTAATAAACATTTTGGTGTCGAGATTAACAAGAAGGCGATTATCGCCATAAAATAATTTTTTTGTTGTTGTTGCTTTGTTGTTGTTGCTTTTGTTGTTGTTTTGTTGTTGTTGCTTTGTTGTTGTTGCTGTTGTTGTTGTAGTTGTTGTTTTGTTGTTGTTTTGTTGTTGCTTTGTTATTGTTTTGTTGTTGATGTTTTTGTTGTTGTTTTGTTTTTGTTGTTGTTGCTGTTGTTGTTTTTGTTGTTGTTGCTGTTGTTGTTGCTGTTGTTGCTTTTGTGTTGTTTTTGTTGTTGTTGCTGTTGTTGCTGTTGTTGCTTTTGTGTTGTTTTTGCTGTTGTTGTTGTTGTCCACATCCCTTGCCCTGCGACGTCAATGTCCTTCATGTTGTTGTTGCTTTGTTGTTGTTGCTGTTGTAGTTGTTGTTTTGTTGTTGTTGCTATGTTGTTGTTGCTGTTGTTGTTGTAGTTGTTGTTTTGTTGTTGTTTTGTTGTTGATTTTGTTGTTGATTTTGTTGTTTTTGTTGTTGTTTTGTTTTTGTTGTTTTGTTGCTGTTGCTGTTTCTGTTGTTGTTTTTGTCGTTGTTGCTGTTGTTGTTTTTGTTGTTGTTGTTGTTAAACCCGGGAGAAGCCGGGTACTTGCCCCTAGTATTTGTATATGAAATGATGCTAACTCATCTTAGGTGCAGCTCTTTGTCTTTTCATGACTCGCTAATGCACCCCTCGTCAGTGAAAAATTTCGCCCAGCATTCCCTTAAAGAAATAATTCACTATGAATTTTATATATTTTTCCCATTAGTTTTTAATAATTGCTACTTATGTAATGCCACTGCGGTCTGACAATTTATCACGAAAGGACACTCTGTAAAGATAATTAATGGAATCTGTTTTATCTCTTTAAAAAAAATATTCCGATTTAAACATTGGAGCTTTAGTGAGAATGTAAACAAATATCTATCGTCTGCTGGACACGTGCGTGGCCGTTTTGAGGTTTATGGGTAAATATTTCTCATGTAATTATTTGTCCCGTGTAAGCGTACAATTCCCTTGTTAAGTTTACAGTGCTTTTAATTGTGTCAACTTTTAAGTATTGTGAGTATAGCTTCCAATTTTTAGTAAACAACAAGTAGCAGTATTTTTTTTATCCACAAAAATGCTTACAATGTGTGTGGGTGTGGGGGGGGGGTGGGGGTGGCGAAAAGTAAGTGAGAAAAGAGGACGAAAATTGGTTCCTTGGTAAGATAATTTAAATTATATATTTTTTACCATCGTTATGATAATCGGGCATTTTAAAATTATCTTATCTTATCTTATCTTATTTGTTTACAGACGCTCCTTCTATACAGAAGATTATTGCGTCCTACGCTTAGCTATGGTTTCTGATTAGTCCTGCATTTTTATTAGAGATTTAAATGTTGATAAAGTGTTGGTTTTCCTGGTTTCTTAATCAACCCATTCCACGTCCGAATTCCGGACGGGAAGAACGAAAATTTGTATGTGTTTGTTCTTGCATACGGAATAAGAAAGGTGTTTTTATCCTTATGTCTATCTGAGGGTTGTATAAGTTATCTTTGTGTTGTATTTCTAAATTAGAATTAATTGCTTTATGTATGATTACTACTTTGCTCTTGGTTCTTCTATCCTCTAGTGTTTCAAGGTTTAATGATTTAACTAATGGTGTTATTCTTGTCAGTTTCGAATATTCTCCAGTAATGAATCTGGCAGCTCTTTTTTGAATTTGTTCTAGTTTATCAATGTTTTCTTTGGTGGATGGGTCCCATACAGAAGATGCATATTCTAGTACAGGTCTCACCAAAGTGAGGTAGCATTTTAGTTTTATATCTCTATTACATTTGTTAAAGTTTATTTTAATAAAGTCTTTTATTGAAGGACCATACAAGACGGTCACTATGTAATGTGGCCACCGGCCTAAAACATTAGGTATGTAAAAAAAAATATCAATCTTTTTTTTTAATTTTCATTTTCATGTGATCTATATGAGTGTTATTGTTACCAAAGGTTTTTAGCGTATTTTATGTGCATTCATCCGTCATATTTGAGAAAAGAAAAAAACAGATATCTTTAAACTTTAAAATAAATAGCACAATAATTAATTATTTTTCAAATTAAATTTTTTTGTAACCGACAAATGTAAGTCCCCTCTCCCCCCCCCCAACCAAATCGTTTATAATATGATATAAATGCCGGGAGACTTGTGTTTATTATTTTTTACCTGATCAGAAACTCTCACATATCGATAAAACGTGTTTTTTTCCTAAATATCATCTTTTCAAATACATTTTTATATCACCCAATTCTTTAATTTGAACGTAAGAAATAGTAAACGAGAAAATATTCTGTGAACTGAAAAATAAATTATGTCCATTAATTTTTTTACCATTGTGAAAATAAGAGATCTTAATGATCAACGCTTGAAAATGAAATAGTAATATTATACCATTACACACTCATTTATTTAGATCAATTTAGTTTTTCAAGAATTCGATCCATTAAAAAAGCCTGGAAATAAACTAACCGAGTTATTACACATTTTTAAGGTAATCTAATTCAGGTTTAGTGTTTAAAACCCACGTGTTTTGTTTTTCAACTAGAAGTGCAAGACCAATACATGCACACAAAAAAACCTTATCGCCATCGACAATAGGGGTAAAATTGCGTCAACAAAAGTGAATGGCGCTATGTTTACTGTTCCTCACCACGGCCTCGCTCGTAGATTACTACACCAGTCACATATTTTAACACACTTCCCCCAGAATAGGGCAATTGTCACTATTCAGCTGGGACTTATTTGAAAAGTTCACTGAAAACTCGAGTTAAAATTTGCGTAACGTTGTGGGCCGAAAGATGACCTTTTTGTGTATATTGTGTTGTTGCATTTCGGGAATCCCCGGAACAAACACTGCCGTTGTGGTGTTCTGTCCAGTCATTTTGGGTTTTTGGGTCAGAGAGATGTTTTTGTTGACAATGGTGTTTGTACGCTAGATCAGTGCTTCTCAAAGTAGTGGTCCGCGGACCAGTGCCGGTCCGTGGGCCATCCGCCGCCGGTCCGAAGAAGTTATAAAAAAAAAGGACAGACAAAATGGTCAGTGCAGGGAAAATTGTGCACCGGTCCCTGGTGCAAGGGAAAAAATTCCTGCCGGTCCGCCATACTAAAAAGTTTGAGAAGCACTGCGCTAGATAACTAAGTCGATTGAAAAATTCTAAAACGAATCGGCGAGAATAGGATTTTTGAAAGTTCTAGATTTTAATTAATTACCTGCTGATATTGAGTGGATTGTAATGAAAATAACTATCTTAGAGCCAATTATTTTTTGTTTTCTTTTCCTTCTCTATCTTATTTTTAATTTACTGTCATTTTAAAACAGTCTTTAAACTTGGAACCCACACCAACATCGCCCGTTTCACACACACACTAACAGACACCCGCATACACACACTTGCAAACACAGACACACATAGACATACATCCATACATAACAACAGCGTTATTGATGCCGGTGTTGACTCACGTGACGACAGACAGCCCCTTAGCTATTCTATTGGTGGTTTAGACTGGACAAAGCTACAGAAATGGTTTGATCTCCCCCCTCTTTTTATGTCTCTATTATCTTATTAAAGCTCTTTATTAACTATAATACAGATCAGCTACGTATGTATATTATTGTTCTTTTTCGCAGTCTACTGTCAAGGTCCCCAGTGTGCATTGACACAAAAAGAAGTCATTGCGGACTGCACTACTTTGAATATTTTGTATAGAACTAATTATTATATTCTATATATTAACGATTATCGCGTCCTACGTTTTCATAAGAGCGTATAGACAAGTGAAGTAGCGTTCGCAGCCCATGGCATTCCCTAACTAATGTCTGGTACCTATCGGAGATGAGTGGTGGCCTCAGGGACAACCTTAAAATAATCCCTGCTTTCACATAGACTCGAACCCGTGACTCTCGGTACTCCTGCAGTGTGCGCAAGCCGCTCAAGCAGGAGACTAAATACTGTGTGTGTGTGTGTGTGTGTGTGTGTTTGTGTTGTTGTAGTTGAAATGAGTTGCGCGCAATGGATCTCACTGAGCGAGCTACAGAACAACATGAGCAAACTCGTTATGTGAGTAATAATCATCATCGTTACATTTAGTTATATGAGTAATAATCATCATCGTTACAATTAGTTATGTGAGTAATAATCATCATCATTACATCTAGTTATGTGAGTAATAATCATCATCATTACATCTAGGTCATGAAACAACCTGGCCAACGTTTAACATGCTACAGATTAAAACTCTCAAAATCACACACATCAACTTTTTTTACAAGTCAATCATCAATTTCCACTGTTTTTCTATTAAAAGCTGAACTGGGTCCTAAATAATATAACCTTGAAGAGATTAACAATTTAAACAACGGTGAAAATCAAAATACCTGTTATCCCTAAAGTGAAGTGTATCCATATCACACAGCACACAACGGATCTCAGCATGTTGGATTGTGTTCGTCTCCGCGTATCCAAGAACAGAAATTTCATGAGATAAATCCAAGAGCAAATTTTTTGTTCAATCCTTATATCTAAGAAATCTTTTTTTTCTCCCACAAATGTCAAAATACAACCTATTTATGCTCCTTATATTTAACAAATCTTTTTCCTCTTCGCAAACTATCACAATACAAAAATTGTCCAATCCTTAGATCCAGCAAGTGTTTCACTAATGTCACACAAACGTTTGTCAAATCCTCCAATCAAAGAAATATATTATTTCACAGTAGTCACAAACCAAACGGGCGTAAAGCAGATGAGATCAGTAGAGCACAACTCCCGATGACAGTCAACTGGTTATCAGCCTTAAGCCAGGGATCCTCCTTATAAATATCTACGAGACACACCAAAATTTATTTAAGAAACGCATTTAAAAGATGACTTGCTATTTAAAAGGGAAAAGGAAATTAATCGGCACTGAATCACTTTTGTATTTATAGTTGGGCAGTAGAAAAATAAACGGAAGAACGGAAATAAAAAAAAAGATTGTAGTTTGTCTCATTTCTTGTGTTCTTTTCAAAGACAAAAATAGTTTCGTTTCCAAATGGGTTCAAGTTTTAAAAAAAAAGTTAAAACGAAACAATTACAGCGGCCTTCTAGGTGACTTGAACTAAAGCGAGGTAAGTAAAACAATGCTGACGGGCGAGCTTCCATCCCATGTCAGGCTAACACAGGTGTACATTCTGCTGTGTCATTCACATACCAGGATACGGCGAATGTCTCACTCCAAGGCGTGCACTTCACCTCTCTTCAATGAAGAGTTGTGTACATCCGGTGTGGCTGGCCCCGGATACCAGAGAGGAAACTACGTAACGCGGACGCCGACCGCGGATACATAAATATGGTGTCTTGACCTCATTAACCGAGGAGTGTACAATGCCAGGTGACGTCACAATGTCAAGTGACGTCATAACGTCAGCTGACGTCCCAATGTCAGGGGACGTCACAATCTCAGGAGACGTCACTAAGTCATCTTTCTGCACAATGAAAAACAAAATTAACAACAATTTCTTTTGATATAATATTTTAAAGAATCATGTTAAATCTAATGACATCATTATTTTACATCTAGCATCCTAGCAATATTAACAATCCTAAATACCAAATATAAAATAAAAAAACTCGTAAAAAAAACAAGTTTTTTACTATAAATCCTTTATGTACGAGAATTAACTAAAAGAATGTTCATTATAATATCAGCGAAAGACCATCCAAAAATACACAATTGTAGTTGTGTCGTAAAACATCTTATCTTATCTATACAGACGCTCCTTCTATGCAGAAGATAGTTGCGTCCACAGACCATGACAGATGATCTGTTGGCAAGTGATGCAGCGTTCACAGGCCACGGCTTTGTGGGTTCCACGCATTACCCAGCCGCCTAACACTACAAGTGTTAGGTACCCATTCGGAGCGGGGTGACTCAGGGACGCCCTAGGCCCCGGGAACAAACCCTTGCCTTCACACGGATTCGAACCCGTGACCTCGGTACGACAGTCCAGTGCGCTGCCACTCGACCACCGCGTCCCCTAACATGTTTAATATAAATAATATAATGCGTACCGATCAGGAATATGTTTATAAAAAGAGTTGTCAATAAAATACGCACCTTATTGCGCGACAGAAAGGTTGTTCAATATAATACGCACCGCGACACCCTATCTCAAAAAATAACATGATACATAGGAATAAATAAAATAATCTAAAAATTCAATAATTTAATTACAGTACATGCGATCGATCTGAAACTTTGATACATAGTTTTTATCATCGCCATCAAACTGCCTGCTAAATTTCAGCTCGCTAGCTTACGAGGAAGTCGGTTAAAATTGATCCAAAGTTTTGGCGACCGACAATCAAGCAATCAAGGGTTCAAACAAACAGACACCACGAGTTAATATAAAGGATTTAAAAGGAGATTTTTCTCTACAAGGTTTGTTTCTACATTCACAACAGGCTGCAGATGGGACTATGTAACAATTAATCGATAAAGACAATCCATTAAAAAGACTAATCGATAAATTCAATTTTAAGAACTAAAGAATTAATTTCTTCACTGTTGCACTAACTATACAAACAATTAAAAAAAATCATTGCCTTTTTATTACTATAATTATTTATTTATAATATGAAATTCATACAGCGATGTACTCTCTATTCAAACATATTCTGCTGAACATATTGCCAAACGTGAAATCACTATTTCAACAATAAAAATTGTGACACCTGGCGAAAGAATTTTTATTTTTTATCGGGTGTATCTTTTGATAATTCTGACAAATGGCAAACTCTCAAAGGGTTATCCAAAACCTTTTCCTTCAAGCTACGCGGGTGCTCCGGTATCTAACCGACGCCGCGCAACAGTTTAGAATTACTGCGCAGCAAATTTAGTAAAACATTGAACAATTTATGGATGCTATGCAAATTTGCACGCGGGGATTTTTTTACTTTGCACCCAGACCAACGAGAGAACATTGGTCACCAATACCACAAAAGAAACAATGTAAAATTTGAAGTTGTGACCGACCTTAAACGAGCATATGTTTCAAAACCTAAGACACATGCCAAAAATGAATCAGCGTGTACTCTTTTCACGTAAGTTCAAACTAAGTTCATGAATTATCATACATTGTGTCATCATCACTCACTTTGTGTTCAAGAATCATTTTGGATATATTGGGTAGATGATTTTGAATACTCGAACTACAAACACAACACACACAAAACTAAACATTTTTTCCGCTTTAGTGATTGAAACCTAAGTAATATATTAAAATAGATGATATGCTTGGACATGAAAATTATTTGTCGAAATGGAGAATTAATGTTGTTTTTGTTTTTTTAAAAATTAAAGTAAGATTATTGTTTTTTTAAATTGAAATACTCATTAAATATAAGAATTCCATGAAGGTAACTCTAAAATGATGAACTTTTTTAAAAGGGAAAGCTGCAACTCTTTCGATAAACTACAAAAGGAGAGGGGGGGGGAAAGTCCAAAATGAAAAAGTATTTTTGTTGTTCTTTCAAATCCAAAAGAAAAGAAAAAAACAACGAAGACATAAACCGTGGCATGACGGCGAGTACCCTAGAAATATTTCCCGCTTGTTGAAAGGCCAAAGGTGATATGTACGTCCGTTCTCTAAAGTATCTACCGTTTACTTTGTCAGGTAGCAAAAAAATGTGTGTGTGTGTTAAGATCGAGAGAGTCTCGGTATGTGTGTCTCTCTGTGTATGTGTGTGTTTGTCTTTTGGTATGTGAGTGTATCCATGAGTGAAGGCGAGAGACTGAGGCGAGGGGGGAGGGGGGAGGAGAGATGGTTTGTTTTGGCATTGGAGAAATTTGATCAGGTGTTGCTGACGGCCTTGACACCAAACTTCAAAGTTTATAGAAGAAAGGATTATTGAGCCATCTTATCTAGCACAAATGCTCCTAATCTAAAGAAGATTATTGCGTCTCTATTACGTTGACATAGGAGGGTATAGGATCTTTTGAAGTATGCGTCAGCCGAAACTCTGTATAGGTAAAATAAAAAAAAACCGTAAAAAACCAAGTTTTTGACTATAAATCCTTTATGGACTAGACATAACTAAAAGAATGTTCATTATAATACGCAGCGCAAGACCATCCAAAAATACAAAATTGCAGTTGTGTCGTAAAACATGTTTAATATAATGCGCACCGATCAGAAATATGTTTATAAAAAGAGTTGTCAATAAAATACGAACCTTATTGCGCGACAGAAAGGTTGTTCAATATAATACGCCCCGCGACACTCTATCTCAGGGGTTCCTAACCAGTGGTGCATGCATTGGGGGTGCATGACCAGCTTCCAGGGGGTGCGTGAACCATTCAGAGAAAAAAAAGAGGAAGAGACTAACTGAAAATCTGAAAATGTAAACCATAAGCAAGTCATGCCGCGTTGAAGGGCACCCATATACAACCTTTTTGATAGTGATACTCGTTCGCGCATCGTTCTGCACAGGTCGAAAATTGACGGAATAACTTTTTCGCAAAATGAACGGTTCGCTCTACGTGTTCCTCGGAATTTCGTGTTTTACGTCACAGTTTTCTAAAAATAATTTAATTTTATCATCAAATACGTCAGATATATGTCTTCCCGTGACCCTCTAACTGTTTTGAGCGGATGTAAACATTGGGATTTTTTTCCCCTTCACTTTTATTGCTCGGTACGCTGCAAAGGTCTTAAAAACATTAATTGTAAGCCATTATTCGTCATTGAAACCTAAAATCTTGAGCTGAGCATCCAATTAAGGTCATTAAAAACATCAACTTCGTCAGTTAAAAATTTGCCTGTGGCTGGTACGACTTTCCGATTGTCATCACCCCTTCAAAATCGTAAATAAATAATAAAAGAGAGAGAGAGAGAGAGATGGAACACAAAAGCCCCAGTGCTTCCTCTGTGAAAAATCCTGTGCAATGACAACATGAAGCCTGTTAAACTCCGAGAGCACTTGGAGAAAGTCCATCCATCCAATTCCAAGGACAGTGTTGAGGTATTCAAGCAGAAGAGAGCTCGCTTCTTGACCTCAGGTACCTTGCCCAAGCTTAGATTCTCTTTGTCACAGAAACCTGCACTGGAGGCATCATTCAAGGTTGCATATCTTATTGCAAAGAACAAGAAGACCCACACCATTGGAGAACTTTGGTGGAGCCTTGTGCTCTGGAGATGGTGGAACTGATGTGTGGTCACCAGCAGAGGAAGCAGGTTGAGAAAGTTCCTTTGTCCAATGACACTATTCATTCCAGGATTAGTGACATGGCTGCAGACATTCTGGATCAAGTCTTGTGCGAGATGAGAAGCAGTCCTTTTCCATTTAGCATGCAGATGGATGAATTCACTAATGTAGCACAGTGCAGTCAGATTCTTGTATTTCTGAGATATGTTCTCAGTGGATTGCTGAAGGAGGAATTTCTCTTTTGTAAGCCACTCCTAGCTACTACCAAAGCTGCTGATGTGCTGCAGCTAGTCAAGGCATTCTTCACTGAAAACCAGTTTGACTGGACTTCAAGAATTTCTTCAATTTGCACAGGTGGTGCTCCCTCTATGCTCGGTAATAAGTCAGGATTTTCAGCACTGGTAAAGAAATAAGTTCCAGATATTGTCACTACACACTGTATCCTTCATCGTCAGGCCTTGACATGCAAAACTCTACCTTTAAACTTTGAAGTCTGTTCTTTCTACTGCAGTCCAAGTTGTAAATTTTATCCTTTCACATGCTTCTTCAATTAGTTCTGTCAGGAGGTGGTCTCTGAGCATTAAGTTCTGCTCTACCACACTGAGGTGCGCTGGTTGTCCAGGGGACGTATACTTTCTCGGTTAGTAGAACTGAGAGTGGAGCTTGCCATTTTCTTGCGAGAAAAAGAGAGTGACCTGGCTGACAAGTTTGACTGTCCAAATTTCAGGCATTACTTGGCATACCTGGCTGACATCTTCCCCGTCTTGAATGAGTTGAACACATCTCTCCAAGGACCTGCTGTGACTGTAATGGATGCTACTGAGAGATTGCAAACCTTCCTTAACAAACTGCCACTATTCCAACGACGACTAAAAAAGTTCAACTTGGCCAACTTTCCACCCTTGGATGAAGTTGTTATATCTGCTGCAGAAGGAAGCACTGAGGGATCACTGCCTGAAAACATCAAAGGTTAAATTTCAGAGCACCTTTTAACATTGCAAAGGTCCTTTGATGGGTATTTCTGTCAAGAAATTGCTAGGAAAGACCTTTGGATTCGCAATCCTTTTTCTCTGTGACTTGGACAACATTGAAAAGAGTGACCTTGCTAAAGATGACCTGATTGATTTGAGAACCAAAGAAGTACTGATGAGTGCCTTCAGTTGCAATACCTTGATTGAATTTTGGTGCGCCCAGCTAGATTCCTACCCACAACTAGCCAAAAGGGCAGTACTGACTCTTCTTCCATTTGCCAGGATTCTCCACCCTTTTGACGATTAAAACCAAGGCAAGGAATAAGTTGAATGCAGAGGATGACATGAGAGTTGCTTTGTCCAAAACAGTCCCCAAATTTAAATCGCTGATTGATCATAAGAAGCAGCAGCTCTCTCTCTAAATTCCCTGTTGTCTATGGTTAAAACTGCTGTGTTCCTAAAATAAATAGTTTATTATGCCTTTTCTGCAAGTTTCACGAGGGGGTGCATGAACTTTTTTGGGCATCTGAAGGGGTGCATGGACCCCAAAAGGTTAGGAACCACTGCTCTATCTCAAAAAATAACATGATACATAGAAATATCTTCTCTATATATATAAGACGCATTTGTTGTCTGGATGTCTGTCTGTTCCCTAATAACTCAAGATCCAGACAACCAAATAACGTGAAATTTGGTACACGTACACAAAATTATACCGGAAAGGTTATTAAACAGGTTTCGTTCCAAAATATATAAGATACTGGGGGCCGGGGGCCCAAAATGTAGTTTTTCCTTATATGAGCTATATAAAATAAAAATTATTGAAAATTAAGACGTAAAATAATGACGCAAAATAATAAACATTTTGGTGTCGAGATTAACAAGAAGGCAACTATCGCCATAAAATAATTTTTTTGTTGTTGCTTTGTTGTTGTTGCTTTTGTTGTTGTTGCTTTTGTTGTTGTAGTTGTTGTTTTGTTGTTGTTGCTTTGTTGTTGTTGCTGTTGTTGTTGTAGTTGTTGTTTTGTTGTTGTTTTGTTGTTGATTTTTTTGTTGTTGTTTTGTTTTTGTTGTTGTTGCTGTTGTTGTTTTTGTTGTTGTTGCTGTTGTTGTTGCTGTTGTTCTTGCTGTTGTTGTTGCTGTTGTTGCTTTTGTGTTGTTTTTGCTGTTGTTGTTGTTGTCCACATCCCTTGCCCTGCAACGACAATGTCCTTTATGTTGTTGTTGCTTTGTTGTTGTTTCTGTTGTAGTTGTTGTTTTGTTATTGTTGCTTTGTTGTTGTTGCTGTTGTTGTTGTAGTTGTTTTATTGTTGTTTTGTTGTTGATTTTTTTTGTTGTTGTTGTTTTGTTTTTGTTGTTTTGTTGCTGTTGCTGTTTCTGTTGTTGGTTTTGTCGTTGTTGATGTTGTTGTTGCTGTTGTAGTTGTTGTTTTGTTGTTGTTGCTTTGTTGTTGTTGCTTTGTTGTTGTTGCTGTTGTTGTAGTTGTTGTTGTTTTGTTTTTGTTGTTTGTTTTTGTTGTTTTGTTGCTGTTGTTGTTTTTGTTGCTGTTGTTGTTAAACCCGGGAAAAGCCGGGTAGTTGCCCCTAGTATAAAATAAAACAAACCCGTAAAAACAAAGTTTTTTTACTATAAATCCCTTATATATGAGACATAACTAACAGTATTGATTATTTTCAAACACGACAAACATACAGACTGAATCTGTCTTAACTCAACTTTGCTTCATAACCCTGGGGGGGGGGAGAGGGGAAAAGTCTGGTCACCGATTTGCTTGACCGAGCTCAGCGCGACACGTAAAATGTAAACAAAAGCACGCGGGTACGTCGATGGGTCGCCTCAAAGCGTCAACTCAAACTTTCACGTGGGAAAAAAACAATAACAAACCGTGAATTTGAATTACATACCTCATATAAGGATAAACTAAAAATGCATTAATTTAATTACGGTACGTTCGATCGATCTGAAATTTTGATACGATGCATTGTTAGGTTAGACGGGTCCGTGTGCCAAATTTCAGCTCGATCGGATCACTGGAAGTGGGTCATTTTCGACTTTTGTTTTTCCGTCCGCCCGCCCATGAGATGATGAGATGACGACAGAGATGACCGGCCGCGAAGTTAATATAAGGGATTTAATAATCTAAAAATTCTATAATTTAATTACATTACGTGCGATGGATTTGAAATTTGAAAAATCGATCCAAAGTTTTGGCGACCGACAAGCAAGCAAGCAATCAAGGGTTCAAACAAACAGACACCACGAGTTAATATAAAGGATTTAATAAAAACAAAACACTCGGCTTTATAATTATGGCCCCATCTTCAGATTTCATCTGTTAGAAATACGTTTTCTGTATATAGCCTTTTGTGTGTGTGTGTGTGTTTGTTAAGTATACGGATATATTCTGAGCTAAATACATAAATTTGTTTCGTAAAAGTAATTAATTCTCCTGAGTTTTAAGTATGTCTTCTGAAGTAATAATGTCTTCCAACAAATATTTAATGTGTTATAAACAGTTTGAGAAATAAATTGACAAAAATTTTAAAAAGAGATAATAACATTTTTTATTTTTTTTTACAAAATCGTTTATCTGAAGAATACATAAAATATGACTGGATACTAGAAGAGAAACTTTAGCTTGCATTAAATACGTCTAAAAGATAAGGTTTATTTAGTTAACTGACTCTGGTCTAGTATTCGTCTTTATCCCACGCTACATGCTATGGCGGATTGGGGGGGGGGTGTTCTGATTGGGCTAAAGCCAGGGGCTCCCAGGGATTTAAGGGCCCCAAGCTTATTAAGTTGTATAATAAAGATGGCTGGACCGGGCCCGAGGTGGAATTGCAGCCATGGGCCCCTTGCAATCTTAATCCCACCTCTGGCTACATGTGTAGCTGTAAGATCCTTAGTTATCCTTAAACCCATACCAACACCTCTAAAATGTCACCCTGACTCGCCACTCGAAAGCACGTGATAAAACTAAACTAGCCAATCAGGAGCAAATGCCTACATCCCACGCATCCATTGTCTATGACAGTGCTTCTCAAAGTGGTGGTCCGCTGACCGGTGCCGGTCCGTGGGCCATCCGCTGCCGGTCCGAAGAAGTTATCAAAAAGGACAGAAAGAAATGTAAGTGCGAGGAAAATAGTGCACCGGTCCCTGGTGCAATGGAAAAAATCCTTGCCGGTCCGCCATACTAAAATGTTTGAGAAGCACTGGTCTATGACATCAAAAATTTTAACAGCCGGGTCTTTGGCTGGAATGTTAATTAAAATAACTTCATTGGCATATATCCAGGTGGAAGATGTTCTGTTCAAGCGGCCACTTGTTCTTAAATTAAAGTGATTTCTAAAGAGGCTCTGGGGGTAAAAGGGAATCAATTTCAAGCAAGTCAATATGACGAGTGAAAATAGAATCAATGTCATGAGCGTCAACATCACAAAAATTAATTCAAATTTTATTTCAAGAACATCAATAAGAACTTTGAAAATAGAAGCACTCTGGTAACAAACAAGATATTTAAAAATTCAACAAGTGCCTATGGGGTCATCCGGAAATGACGTGACCCATAATATGGGAGTTGGGGGGGGGCACTTGTGTGACGATATGTGACGAGGGGGAGGGGGTGTTTAAGAAAAGTGACGTCATTAATTGTTGTTTTTCCTTTCTTTTCCTTTTACAAACATATTTTATGATAAAGTATTTCGAAAAGAATTTAAATATTATTTTATTACTTATGTTTTCATTACACAATTTGATTGTGTATTTTTTATTTTATTTAAAAGCTTTATCGCAGTCCTATTCTATATGATATATTTTCCATGAATGAAGTAGTTTACATTAAGTTGTTTCGTTTTCTTTGATACTCTCAACAGTTAACACTTTCTGATGGTTAGACACACTTCAATTAATTTTCCTATTTGATTAATTCATCTAGGTCTTCTTCTTTTTTTTAAATTTCACTATCTTGTTCTGATTTATTTGTTCTAAGATAATTCAATCATCATCTAACTTTTGTTCCCGATGTGAATCTTTTGGGTAAATCATTGATAAATTTCAATATTCAGCATAAAACCTCGCAGCACTCTTTTAGTTCCTTCAGACTTTTTCCTAATTCAAAACTAAATAATTACTCTAAAGCACACTGAGCCGTGCACACCAAGCGGAAATGACCTTAAGTAAGTATAAATTAGTGCAAAACTTTTTTTCAAAACAAGGAATTTTTTGAATCAGTAAAATATTTAAAATTAAAGTAAAAGTTTAAAAAATGACATATTTCTTATAGTGAGGACCACCTAGTCATTTCAGTTGGTAGTAATTGACTTATATATAGTGGGTGACATTTAATAATTTCTTATATTTTCTTTATTTTTGTTTGTAGATAAATAAACATTCTATGGTTATAATAATTTATAAAATACTAAAATTAAAACAAAGAGAAAGGTGCGATAATCTATTTACATTGTTGTTATTACAGAGCGAGGCGTACTTCCGGAAATGAAATATTGTATTCATACGGCAATAGTTTATATAGAGGTAAATTAGTGTAATCATTTGTTTCGATAAATTTTATTCAGGTGTTGGTTTTGGAATATAGTTTACGCAATGCCTCCGGTGCGCTAATATTGTAGTAGAAATTTGGGTCAATTTTTTTATAAGATGCGGGGGAGGCCGCAAGGCCGATCCCGTAGTAAAGTCAAAGCCTGAGCAAGAAACCCATGGACTATTAACTTATTTTGAACATGTAGTCAGATATAACCTTGAGCGCGTTTACAAGGTCACTGACCACGAGAACCTATTCTGGGGATGACAAGTTAGAATAATATATTTTTTATGTTTATCCTTTACATTTTCCTGATTAGGATGCATAAAATGTTACAAGTAGTAGAAATTTTATTTTCACTTTTGGTAATTTTTGCTATTTTCCCAAATCGACAGGTTGATAAAATTATCAAAAAAATTAAGAATCTCCAACCCACACACGCCAGCCTCCTAAAAATTCCCACGATTTGCACAACTTTTCCGGCCACCATCTTTGTCACTTGTTGACAACAAAGATGGCGGCCAAAAAGTACCGTAAATAAGGCGCTCCGCTCTCTTTGCTATTACCGAATTTTGAATGTTGACATTGTGTTATTTTTCCAGGTTTGTTTAGGCAAAACATGCCACACCCGAACGCCAGACGGTAGAAAGATGGCTTGCATTCGTTAGATCTTGCAGATGGAACAAGAAAATTGCTTTTTTTTAACCACGTCTAAAGTCTAACTGATTATTGTATTAGATTTTTGTGTTGGATGTCAAAATTAGAATGCAATAACTCACATATGTGGCGTAGCTAAAGAGTGTGGGGGTGTGGATGACACCATTAAAGGAGGTGACACCAAATTGCAAAATTGTCCATATCCTTGACCTTTGTGGTGTTGTAAAGTTGTCGCTGAACAGAGAAACCCGCAAATTATTTTTAAAACAACTTCAATTTTGTCTGGCTTTATATCTAAATGCAGCGATTGGGGTTAGAAAAGATCCACAGGATAAAACTATGTTAAGACACTAAAAATATACCAGTTTCGAGTATCGAGTAATTTTCGGGTAAAACTTATCAAAGTAGGAAGCCCTTCTGTTCATATCTAAAGCGGGTTATTTGCCAAAGTAACAGAGAACAAAATTAATTTGCACCAGCTAACAGAATAATAGTTCTACAAGTTGACGCCAACGGTTGTGGATTGTTTGCTTCATCGTTAGTCTTAAATCCTTCTGGGTTTTTTTCCCCCGCAGATTGTCTGCAGGTGATGTTGACAAACTGAGCCCCTCTGAAGAATAATTCTGTGATAGCGAAAGAAAAAACATGTTACAGTAAGTAATGGAGAAAATGAGCATCGTTAGTTAAAATGTTACAGTAAGTAATGGAGAACATGAGCATCGTTACTTAAGATGCATAAAACCTTTACCGACAGCATTAACATGATTTACGTGGAGAAAAATTAAGTGTAGGGATCAATAAAGGAAACTTTCTGGAGACGGTAGATAACGAACACCGAAGAGGCTACAGAACTAATTAAACAACCCGTAAAAACAAAGTTTTTGACTATAAATCCCTTATATATGAGACATAACTAAAAGTATTGATTATGTGCAATATAATATGCACCGCGCGACTAACATTTACAGACTGAACATGACTGAACTCCCCTTGCTGTCAAACATTGGGATGTGGTCATCGATGGCTGGGGTGAACTCCAAAGACACGTGGAGGTCAACTATTGCAGACGGGTACAAAGAGATAAATAGAGATACACTGAAAATACATTAATTTAATTACTGTACATTCGATCGATCTGACATTTTGATACCATGCATTGTTAGGTGACACGAGTCTATGTGCAAAATTTCAGTTCGATAGCATTACGGGAAGTGGGTCATTTTTTTAAATTTTGTTTCTCCGCCCGACCTCGAACGACAGAGACCACGACAGACGGAGAGAGATCACGACAGACGGAGAGAGATCACGACAGACGGAGAGAGATCACGACAGACGGAGAGAGATCACGACAGACGGAGAGAGATCACGACAGACGGAGAGAGATCACGACAGACGGAGAGAGATCACGACAGACGGAGAGAGATCACGACAGACCGAGAGAGATCACGACAGACGGAGAGAGATCACGACAGACGGAGAGAGATCACTACAGACGGAGAGAGATCACGACAGACCGAGAGAGATCACGACAGACGGAGAGAGATCACGACAGACGGAGAGAGATCACGACAGACGGAGAGAGATCACGACAGACGGAGAGAGATCACGACAAGACTGTGAAGTTAATATAATGGATTTAAAAATGAATTTATAAATGTTAGACAATCTAGTGAAGCAGATTCTTATCATGGATATATATAAACTGCTGGGCATTTGGAATAATTAACGACCAGACACCTGACATATCACTCACAGTTCAGATGTCTAAGACGATCAAATATTTAAACATTCACAATGATAATTTAGGGTCAAAAAGCTTCTAGCAGATTGGAAATAATTAGTTACTAGACACAATTTTTACATTACAGACGCTCCTTCTATACAGTAGATTATTGCAGAAGAATTGTTGAACCAAAAGTTATGACAATGACGCCACAAAGTAAGAAAGGCATGACAGCATTCATTTACGCCATGCTATAATAAATACAATCTAATAAGCATGACTTTTATGGAGCGTGTGGTCTTCAGTTAACTTACGTTGTCAAATATTTTTTCCTATAATTCTTCATGTATTATATTTTTCGGTACTCTTGGGAGTAAACGGTTGTTGTTTTTTTCCTGCTTCCATTTATGGGCGGCATATTTAAGCAAACACGTAGGAATGTCAGTGATAAGACTGTAAATGTATTGAAGACTTCATGCTGCAGCTTGTAGACAATGAACAATGACTTTATGCTATTATTATAAGGTTGATTTATTTTGATTAGTTAAAATCCATAGTCGAATTATGAATTTAAAAAATTGAATTTTGTTTCACATCATTACTTTACCCCACTGGGTGACATTAATCTTGAATTCTCCACTGACTTATGTATGATTACTCCATTTCTATTTTTTCTCTTCTGTCTTCAAGTTTTTCTAATCAAAGGGCAAAAATACTAGCTTCATAAAGTACGTCACGCTATTTTTAACTATTTTTAACTCCCCCTTCCCCCCTGTCACAAACTGTCACACATCTCGGACCCCTCCCCCTAAAGTACGTCACACTTTCGAACAAAAATGTTGTTTTTTAGTAACAAAATAATCACAATTTAATATAAAAACAGCGTGACGTCACACATGGCCCCCTGTCATAAATTGTCAGACTTTCTTACACCCCCTCTGGAGCGTGACGTACTTTATGGACGGCCCCCTACAGACTTAAACGGCTAACGATGTTTCTGTAGAGCAGTGTTGGGCATAAACTCGTTGTCTTATATTGGAAACAAACACTTCAAACATAAATTTCAAGCCTAGATTTTCTAACCTAGGTTTAAGCAAACAGTTTAACGTTAGATTTTAATTTCAGCTCTAACAATTAAACTTAGATTTCAAACTTTTTTAAAAAAATCTAATTTATAAATTTAATTTTTTTAAATTCATTTAATTTTATTGATAAACACATTTTTGTTCCAGGTGCAGGTATAAATACTTGAGTAACGCCCATGGAGACATAAACTTTTGAGACTATTGTTTACCAACACGTTTTGGTTTTCTTATCTTCTATTAGACAAAACTTGAACAATTTTTAAATGGTAAGAATTAATAGAAGATACTACACTTAATTTTGGGTGAATGATATTAATTAAAGATTGTATAAATCAGATGTGAGGGTCAATATTGATTCTAGTATTTAACTAGTATAGTGTTATTAAATGACGTAAAACTCTTAGTGTTATTAAATGACGTAAAACTCGTAGTGTTATTAAATGACGTAAAACTCGTAGTGTTATTAAATGACGTAAAACTCGTAGTGTTATTAAATGACGTAAAACTCGTAGTGTTATTAAATGACGTAAAACTCGTAGTGTTATTAAATGACGTAAAACTCGTAGTGTTATTAAATGACGTAAAACTCGTAGTGTTATTAAATGACGTAAAACTCGTAGTGTTATTAAATGACGTAAAACTCGTAGTGTTATTAAATGACGTAAAACTCGTAGTGTTATTAAATGACGTAAAACTCGTAGAGTTATGTAGCTACACTGTGAAAATAGTCTAGCTTGAAAGTGGAGGTAGAGCCCTACATTCGGAAGATATTCTAGTTTAAAATATGAAGTGATATAATTAGACTTAGGGACCTACATTGTGAAGATATTCTAGTTTAAAAGTGGAAGTGATATCGTTAGAGTTAGAGACCTACATTGGGAAGATATTCTAGTTTAAAAGTGGAATTGATATAGTTAATGAAATACTGTGAGTGTGTTAACAAATTAAATAATTATTTCACATATTAATTTCACAGAGTTCCCATAAAAATACATAAATAATTAGTGTTAGTAAACGCATTAATTTAAACCTTTAAATATGTAGACAATAATGCAGGTTTCAACTTTTCTGCATTCATATCATAATTAATCAACAGTACCATTAGATTAGTACAAGGGTGGCCAGACCTGTAGTAACTGAAAGCCATTTTAAAATATTTAAAAAATTGTTGAGAGCCGCATTGAAGCACTTTTCGTCATTAAACCTGGCTTAGAAAACCTTCCAGCAATGCCTGTAACATATATTTCATAAATTGTACGCGAACCGCAATGTGAACACAGAAGAGCCGCATGCGGTTGGGCCTCTTTTGGATTAGTAAGTTGCATAACACTTTTCTCTTAATGGTTACGAAACTTATTTTTCTAGAGGAAAGGTTGGTTAGGGTGATATGTTGTTATTTTTATCATCACGCTGCTGTAACGCTATTCTATTATTTTATCATCACGCTGCTGTAACGCTATTCTATTATTTTATCATCACGCTGCTGTAACGCTATTCTATTATTTTATCACCACGCTGCTGTAACGCTATTCTATTATTTTATCATCACGCTGCTGTAACGCTATTCTATTATTTTATCATCACGCTGCTGTAACGCTATTCTATTATTTTATCGTTCTGTTTCAATATGTAACTAAGTATATCTTCTCTCCCACGCAGTAAGTAAACTTTGTTTGAATTACGTCACATAGCGATGTAAAAATTGTTTTACTTGTGAATAAATGTGCACTCACTAAAAAAAATGTGCTTATCACTTCCGCCTGCTCAAGAAAATCTAGGTCCACATAATTCGAAAATGACAAACAAAGAATCTAAAAATCAACTGAAATCTACGCTTGATGACGTAAGTACTGGATATTTGTTTGTCCGTATTTCAACATCAAGGACAGCCAATAAGAAAAGAGTGAAAATTTTGATGTAAGAGTAAGAGTGAGAATTAGCTAGGCGCCCTCAACATTGTCGCTTGTGGCAAAAGTAGATCAAGCATTACTTTCAATAAAAGTTTTAGAATGACTACAAAAATACAAATAATTTGAAGAGTTTTTGGTTAAGCATCTGTTGATTTGAGGGGAAAATAAATTTTGACTTCCTTCAAAATAATACTATCATAAAAATGTGACATTTCAAACTTGTACTAGTCTTAAATAAATAAATCACGTACTAAAATTAGATTTGTAAAAAAAATAATTTAGCTAAATTAAATAGACTAACGTCCTTTCAAAATGTGTGATATGGATAATTTCTGTATTTGATAAAACGTCTATTATACATACACTATTGTTTGTCAAAAAAATAAAAAAAATTAGATTTAGTTATTAGTTAAATCGTTGATCAATTCAAAATACACTGTGTCTTCGCCCCTGACTTTTATATTTTGTTCTCTTTTTCAGAAATTTAAGCCGATTTTCCTCAAGGTATTTTCATTATACTTTTCAAGTTACAAGGGCGAAGCCTTAGCACTAAACTGATAATAATTGTGTTTTTTAATTTGTTAGTAGAGAAATGTTTCCGTGGTGCGGTTTTTTTAATACTAACTATTTCACCTGAAAGTATTTTAATTATAATATCAGAATTATTTTATTTAAGAAATGATTTAATTATCTGTACGATCCCATCGACGAGTTTAATTTACTATTACAGCACGAAAAAGGGCAGCTCGTTCTAAAAGACCTAGACGCAGAGATAGAAGAGCTCGGCTTATGGCCCCTCATTCCGGAGACCAACCGAAGAGAATTCGCTGCACGATTGGAACTGAGGCCGGCCAGCAGTATCACCTATAAGGAGTTTGTACACATTGTGAGTGTTCATTCCATAGGCTGTGTGTTTGCTAGCCATTATTATAAAATAAATTGCCATAAAGTTAATATTTTGACGTTAAACGTATCCCTTTGTTTGGCACGGTGGCTAGATTTTAGAGTTTAAAATATGGTATGGCACGGATCAGAATATTAGGGGAGAGCCGCGCGGATCGAGACTAGAATTTTGATAACCTCAAATAAACACACCGTATATTCCGGCGTATAAGAAGACCCCCTACTTTTCCTGTTAAGCTAGTTTCGCCTCATAGGACCACCACTCTTCCAACACACTTTAAGGTTGAAACTGGCTTCATATTTCTTTCTTCTTGCCGGTGGAGACATCATGGGGTCTTGACTGTTAGCCACTTGAATGCTGTACTGTATTACGGTACCGGTGCTGTACTGTATGAACAAATACGATGTCTGGCGCATGAGACGACACCGGACTTTTGAGAAGATTTTTAGGGGTTAAAAAGTCGTCTTATACGCCGGAATATACGGTAGTCGTCTTATCCGCCGGAATATACGGTAGTCGTCTTATCCGCCGGAATATACGGTAGTCGTCTTATCCGCCGGAATATACGGTCGTCGTCTTATACGCCGGAATATACGGTAGTCGTGTTATACGCCGGAATATACGGTAGCTTGGCTCTTCAAACAAATGCACAATTATTGGTGCCAACCGAGGCGGACTTCTCCCTTACTTTGCCAATAAATAAAACAACGTTTGTTTATAATTCAAGTTCGATAGAATGTCAATAGGACAGAATAGAAAATTTATTCAATGCAAAATGTTGATACAATTCCCTACATGAATAGAATAGAGCTCTTTGCCGCGTGGTTTTTTTTTATTGTTTTTTTTAAAAATTACAATTTCCCCTGAAAGCTTTAACTTATTTAAACTTTGACTTCAAGAGTTGATCTTTTCTCTCGCTGATTTAAAGACACAACAAAAACAAAACACTCAGATTTACCCGGTTGATCCAAAAAAAACTCCATTTTTATTGAATTTGAACATTACATATAGTTATAAACTTGGTCAATTCTTTCAGCCTAAAATATTCTTTTCCTGAAATCTTCCATTTAGATCACAACCAGTCATAAGAAGCAGAAATTATTTCGTCAACTGACCAAAGCTGCCATCGGGCCGATGCTCCAAATAGACCAGCGGCAAGATTTCCTGGTCCATTACACATGCTGGCCGCCACCGTTGTTTATTCCACTGGTCAGTGTTTTGGAGGTGAGGACCACTGGTCAGTATAGTCGAGGTGAGGACCAAAAGGTCGGTGTTGTCGAGGTGAGGACCACTGGTCAGTGTAGTCGAGGTGAGGACCACTGGTCAGTGTAGTCGAGGTGACGACCACTGGTCAGTGTAGTTGAGTTGGGGACCACTGGTCAGTGTAGTTGAGATGAGGATTACAGGTCAGTGTAGTCGAGGTGAGGACCACAGATCAGTGCTGTCGAGGTGGGGACCAAAAGGTCAGTGTTGTCGAGGTGAGGACCACTGGTCAGTGTAGTCGAGGTGAGGACCACTGGTCAGTGTAGTTGAGTTGGGGACCACTGGTCAGTGTAGTTGAGATGAGGATTACAGGTCAGTGTAGTCGAGGTGAGGACCACAGATTAGTGCTGTCGAGGTGGGGACCACTGGTCAGTGTAGTCGAGGTGAAGACCACAGGTCAGTGTAGTCGAGGTGAAGACCACAGGTCAGTGTAGTCGAGGTGAGGACCACAGATCAGTGCTGTCGAGGTGAAGACCACAGGTCAGTGTAGTCGAGGTGAAGACCACAGGTCAGTGTTGTCGAGGTGAGGACCACAGGTCAGTGCTGTCGAGGTGAGGACCACTGGTCAGTGTAGTCGAGGTGAAGACCACAGGTCAGTGTAGTCGAGGTGAGGACCACAGGTCAGTGCTGTCGAGGTGAGGACCACAGGTCAGTGCTGTCGAGGTGAGGACCACAGGTCAGTGCTGTCGAGGTGAGGACCACAGGTCAGTGCTGTCGAGGTGAGGACCACAGGTCAGTGCTGTCGAGGTGAGGACCACAGGTCAGTGCTGTCGAGGTGAGGACCACAGGTCAGTGCTGTCGAGGTGAGGACCACAGGTCAGTGCTGTCGAGGTGAGGACCACAGGTCAGTGCTGTCGAGGTGGGGACCACACTTTATGTGGCTTTTTGGTGAACAGTTATGTTATTTTTAGAACAATATCCGTGTGTAGATTTATTGGTTTGATTGATTCCTTCCTTCCCTGCCCCCCCCCTTCCAGGTGACGACATTTGTCTTGTACATCATAGCTCTGCACAGACAGGGCGTGACCGTGACCTTGACTGGTGGTTTCCCTAGAGACAGCCCTTACACGTATAACTCGAGGCGGCGCTATGAGGCTTGGCGGTACTTGACTTACATGTTGGTCCATAAAGGGTAATAACTTGTGGTTTGTAAACCTTCCTCAGAGGCGTCACTACGGGGGTGAGGGGGTGCGGACCACATCGGGTGACACCATCAGAAGGGGTGACAACAAAATTTAAAAGATTATTTTCACGTTACTGGACACTGAAAGATCTAGGAGGAGGTCTATGGGGAAAGTCATGAAGGGGGGACGCCATGAGCTACCTCACCGGTTGACACCAACCCTAGTGACGCCCCTGAACTTCCTACAAAGAATCCTTATAAAGAGGTAACATAAATAATCCTAATATACAGAAGTACAATAAATAAAATGTGTAAAATCAAAGTTTTAAACGTTTTTTTAATGAAGTACATGTATAACCTACATATCTTTCTATCTATCTATCTATCTATCTATCTATCTATCTATCTATCTATCTATCTATCTATCTATCTATCTATCTATCTATCTATCTATCTATCTATCTATCTATCTATCTATCTATCTATCTATCTATCTATCTATCTATCTATCTATCTATCTATCTATCTATCTATCTATCTATCTATCTATCTATCTATCTATCTATCTATCTATCTATCTATCTATCTATCTATCTATCTATCTATCTATCTATCTATCTATCTATCTATCTATCTATCTATCTATCTATCTATCTATCTATCTATCTATCTATCTATCTATCTATCTATCTATCTATCTATCTATCTATCTATCTATCTATCTATCTATCTATCTATCTATCTATCTATCTATCTATCTATCTATCTATCTATCTATCTATCTATCTATCTATCTATCTATCTATCTATCTATCTATCTATCTATCTATCTATCGGTCTATCTTTCCTGCACTCTAACTTACACGGGCCAAAAATACATCCCAACAATTACAAAAACAACAAAACAAGACATTTACAATTATTATGGATAGTAAGATTGTAATCCATAGGTGATCAGAAGAAGATAAAATCTACAAGTTTAGTTGTGTCTGGTCTCAACTATCGCTTCTCGTCCCATGGTCTCAACTATCGTTTCTCGTCCCATGTCCAGATACTTACACATCGTCGGCAATGTCGCCATGCAAGTTATTTTTGGAATTCCTCTAGAGATGGTACACAAGGGACACCGAGTTGCTGTCCTTTATTTCTTGGGGGTTATTTCAGGTAGGTATTTAATAGGGTCACCCCAGATAGACCACAGATAGACCCCAGATATACCCCAGACTTACTGGTAGAATTTTTAGGGTTTGGTTGGGGGGGAGGACTCCTAGACAGCTGTTGGTAATTTTTTTTTAATTTAAATTAATCTTGCATGTAGTTAAAATTAGTGAATGTTCGTTGACTGAATTAGATCTTTCAACAATAAAAAAGAACGGCATTATTGCCCGAAAGAAACGCCTACCTAAGGCGTCATATTTAGTGAGCGCCATACTCAAACTTGACATGTCATCATCATCATCATCACATCAGTCTCTTGACCGTTGCGGTCGTTGGGGGGGGGAGCCCATCAACATCAACAAATAACGATCTCCACATTTACCTCTCTTGAGCTGCGGCCAATAACTCATTCAATCTCATCCCTGTCTATTCTTTTATGTTGTGGAGCCTGCTTTTCCGTTGTCGACCTCTTCGCCGGCCACCTTCTACAGTGCCTTAAAGGATAACTTTTGTCAGGGTATCATGTCGCAGTACATGACCGAACCATGCCATCTTACGTCTCTTAATTGTTGTTATGATGGCTTCTTGATGCCCCGCAATTGAGTTTATTCTGTCCCATACATATTCATTGGTCTTGTGTTCTATATAGGAGATCTGGAGAATTTTTCGCATGCATTTGTTTTCAAATGCCTACAGCTTGCTTTCAGTGGTCGCCAGTAGTGTCCAGGTCTCACATCCATGAAGGACAATGGTTTTGACGAGGGCTCAGTAAAGCCTGAGCTTTGTTGGCAGACTTATTTTTTTGCTGTTCAGCAAAAACATGACATGTAATATCCTCTAATTTTTGGGGGAAATATACTTTCTAAAACAATGTGGAATTCCCGAAAGGAAGTAATTCACGATGTGTTAAACTAATTTTCTTCTCCTTTCTGCCCCCTTTACTCACCGTCTCTTATCTCCTTCCCTCTCTCTTTCTCTCTCCCCCTCATTCCTTTATTTTTCTCTCACTCTCCCTAACCTAATTATATATATATATATATATATCCTATGCAGATGGTTATTGCATCCTATTATTTTTTATACATGAATGAGAGCTTACGAAACAATGACACCTGGTTGTCGCTAGTCACTCTGAATAAAATACAAGTTCTTTTTTCATCACACAAGTTTTGTAACATAAAGCAGTTTATGCTTTTACCATGAGATCAAGCAATACATACAACATGCAAAATTTCTCACTACAATTTTGGGAAAGACACAGTTGTAGCCTTTTTTTTCCCCTGTAAGACAAAGTTTGGGTTTAATCATTCTCACACCGTAAAGAGAGAGAGAGAGAGAGATCTAAAGGATTGACTAAGAGAGAGATCTAAATGATTTACTAAGAGAGCGAAATCAAAAAGATTGACTAAGAGAGAGATATCTAAATTATTAACTAAGAGAGAGATCTACATGATTGACTACGGGAGATAGATCTAAATGATTGACTAAGAGAGAGATCTAAATGATTGACTAAGAGAGAGATCTAAATGATTGACTAAAAGAGAGATCTAAATGATTGACAAAGAGAGAGATCTAAATGATTGACTAAGAGAGAGATCTAACTGATTGACTAAGAAAAAGATCTTCGTATTGACTAAGCAAAAGAGAGTAGAACTGGTTTGAACTCTTAGGTCTAATGTAATATGTACATCAGTGAAGTATGTCTATCGAAGATTGATACTTTGAGTATGTAATGTCAAGGTCATGGCTCTCTTCAGGTAGTTTGACCAGTTCCGTAACGGACCCGACGATTTCTCTTGTTGGGGCGAGCGGCGGTGTTTATGCCCTGCTGGGTGCACACATTGCCTCTGTAATCATAGTAAGTTATATAGTAAGTTATATAGTAAGTTATATAGTAAGTTATATAGTAAGTTATATAGTAAGATATATAGTAAGTTATATAGTAAGTTATATAGTAAGTTATATAGTAAGTTATATAGTAAGTAATATAGTAAGTGATATAGTAAGTTATATAGTAAGTTATATAGTAAGTTATATAGTAAGTTATATAGTAAGTTATATAGTAAGTTATATAGTAAGTTATATAGTAAGTTATATAGTAAGTTATATAGTAAGTTATATAGTAAGTTATATAGTAAGTTATATAGTAAGTTATATAGTAAGTTATATAGTAAGTTATATAGTAAGTTATATAGTAAGTTATATAGTAAGTAATATAGTAAGTGATATAGTAAGTTATATAGTAAGTTATATAGTAAGTTATATAGTAAGTTATATAGTAAGTTATATAGTAAGTTATATAGTAAGTTATATAGTAAGTTACATAGTAAGTTATATAGTAAGTTATATAGTAAGTTACATAGTAAGTTATATAGTAAGTTATATAGTAAGTTACATAGTAAGTTATATAGTAAGTTATATAGTAAGTTATATAGAAAGTTATATCATAGTAAGTTATATCATAGTAAGTTATATCATAGTAAGTTATATCATAGTAAGTTATATCATAGTAAGTTATATCATAGTAAGTTATATCATAGTAAGTTATATCATAGTAAGTTATATCATAGTAAGTTGTATCATAGTAAGTTATATCATAATAAGTTATATCAAAGTAAGTTATATCATGGTAAGTTATATCAGAGGCGTCACTAGGGTTGGTGTCACCCGGGGCGGTAGCACATGACGTCACCCCCTCACGATTTAAGGGGACGTCCTTAAATGACGTCACGTGATTTTACTTGATTTTTGTACCCCCTTCCGTCATCACTTCGTCACAAAAACGTAGGCCTCCCTCCAATAGGACGTCACAAATCTTTGAACATCCCCCCCCCCACAACTGAAAAAAACGTTTTTTCTATTTGCAAATTAGCTTGTTGCAAATTATTTTTTTACATTTAATATGTATGTAGTGTAAGTCTGCACTCTAATATCGTAACACATGTGAAGCCATTGAACACGTAATTATATAAATTGTAAACAATCATATATTTAAGTGGAAATTACATTTAAAGTTTCGCGTTTTTTTATGTGCCGTCACAGTTCTTAACATCCCCTCCACCTCGTCACAAATGCGTGACCCCCTTGCCCCCTAGGCGCGTGACGTCATTATTGGACGGCCCCTAACCCATAGAGCTCCTACGAGGGTGCATACAGAATTTTGCATTTTTATGTCAATCCTTGTGCTGGTGTCACCCGGTGCTTTCAGCACCCCTTTAGGGACGCCACTGCTTTGTGTAACTCACTAAATAATTTCGTGACGGTGACCCGTAAAATAGCACGGTGACCCGTAAAATAGCACACAACAAAAGAGGGCAGATGAAGTTTGGAGACAATTTTTTAATAGATGGACTACCAACGAGGTAGGCGCTCATATGTTTGCGCCCATTCTTTGCTCCTTAATCGTTTAGTTGACACGTGAAAAATAATGTAGGGAGTTAAATGTTCCCAACATATTTCAAATAAGCCTTCAAATTTAAAAAAAAATGTTTATCAATAAATTGAATGACTTTTTTAAAAAAGTTTAAGTCTTGTCTGTCATACTTTAAGAACATTTATTTTTTTTTAAAATCATCTAACTTTTGAACGCGCCCAAAATTTAAGTGTAATTTGGCTTACTTTTGTAACTTTCAAAATATCATGGTAAGTTATATCATAGTAAGTTATATCATAGTAAGTTATATAGTAAGTTATATAGTAAGTTATATCATAGTAAGTTATATCATAGTAAGTTATATCATAGTAAGTTATATCATAGTAAGTTATATCATAGTAAGTTATATCATAGTAAGTTATATCATAGTAAGTTATATCATAGTAAGTTATATCATAGTAAGTTATATCATAGTAAGTTATATCATAGTAAGTTATATCATGATAAGTTATATCATAGTAAGTTATATCATAGTAAGTTATATCATAGTAAGTTATATCATAGTAAGTATGTGTTATATCATATCTTTTAAGTAATGGTGTGTTATTGTTGTTTTTGGAGCCCATTATATAGTATGTATTATGTAATATAAATTTGTTTGTTTGATTAAGTATAACCGAAACGTCTATTTGCGTATTATTCAATTAATAAAGCTTTAGTTTATTGTTTTGATCGCACAACTCATTTGTGTATCTTGTAAATTATTTCAAAGCTTTATCACAGCCCTCTTCTATATGATATACAGCACCTGCTACCTTAGTCAGACATAGCACCAGTTACCTTAGTCAGACATAGCACTTGTTACCTAAGTCAGACATAGCACAAGTTACCTTATTCAAACATATCACCTGTTACCTTAGTCAGACATATTACCTGTAAACTTAGTCAGACATAGCACCAGTTTTCTTAGTCAGACATAGCACCTGTTACCTTAGTCAGACATAGCACAAGTTACATTAGTCAGACATAGCACCTGTTACCTTAGTCAGACATACCACCCGTTACCTTAGTCAGACATATCCCCCGTTAACTTAGTCAGACATACCACACGTTACCTTAGTCAGACATACCACACGTTACCTTAGTCAGACATACCACCCGTTACCTTAGTCAGACATACCCCCGTTAACTTAGTCAGACATACCACCCGTTACCTTAGTCAGACATACCACCCGTTACCTTAGTCAGACATACCACCCGTTACCTTAGTCAGACATACCACCCGTTACCTTAGTCAGACATACCACCCGTTACCTTAGTCAGACATACCACCCGTTACCTTAGTCAGACATACCACCCGTTACCTTAGTCAGACATACCACCCGTTACCTTAGTCAGACATACCACCCGTTACCTTAGTCAGACATACCACCCGTTACCTTAGTCAGACATACCACCCGTTACCTTAGTCAGACATACCACCCGTTACCTTAGTCAGACATACCACCCGTTACCTTAGTCAGACATACCACCCGTTAACTTAGTCAGACATACCACCCGTTACCTGAGTGAGACATACCACCCGTTACCTTAGTGAGACATACCACCCGTTGCCTTAGTCAGACATAGCACCTATTGCCACAAAAAATCGTACTTTTTAATATTTGCTGTTAAGACATGTTGGATTTATTATACACATGAGTCCATACTTTCTTTTGTAGGATATGACGTAAAGATCTAATCACATTTATTTCTATAAAATTTACGATATTAACATTGGCGAACTTTCGTGAAATGACTCATATTATTTTGTATGTGTGCATGGGAGAGAGAGAGAGACAGAGAGAAAATAGAGAGAGAAAGAGAGAGAAATAGTGAGAGAACAAGCGAGAAAATAGAGAGAGAGAGCAAAAATAGGGAGAAAGAAAGAGAGAGACATAGAGAGTGGGAAAGATTGAGAAAATAGAGAGAGAGAAAGCGAGAAAATAGAGAGAGAGAAAGAGAGAGAAAATAGATAGAGAGAAAGAGAGAGAAAATAGAGAGAGAAAGAGAGAAAATATAGAGAGAAAGAGTGAAAATAGTGATAGAGAGAGAAATTAGAGAGAGAGAAAGAGTAAGAAAAAAATATAGAGAGAGAGATAGAGAACGGATGAGAAAATAGAGAGAAAGAGAGAGAAAAAAGGTGGGATTGACAAACGATTACACATTAATTTGTTATATACATTTGCAATTGATGTCACATAAATTAATCTTTTTTTAATTGCAAACCTTTTTAATCGAATGGCTTTTATATTTTTTAAATTGTTTTTTTAAATAAAGAATTGGAAGGAAATGAACTACAGGTGCTGGAAGCCAGAAAGAGAAATTCTTGAAAAGTATAGTGTGAACATTCGCCTTCTTCTCAGTGCTCCCATCAGACTTACTTTCTTCACAGTGCTCAGTGAGTTGCGTCCCTTGATTTGGTTTGCCTGACTGCTTATAACATAGATTTATCATCATATGTAGGCATTTAGTCAAACATTCGACTTGGTGGGTGAGGTTTTATCAAATTTTATGTGGTTTTAAAATAGGGGGTCAGGATAGAAGAGCAGCTTTGGGGTTAGTATGAAGCTGCTCCCGTTTCATGTGTTAGTATGATGCTATCGTTTCATGTGTTAGTATGATGCTCCCGTGTCACGTGTTAGTATGATGCTATCGTTTCATGTGTTAGTATGGTGCTCCCGTGTCACGTGTTAGTATGATGCTATCGTTTCATGTGTTAGTATGATGCTCCCGTGTCACGTGTTTGTATGATGCTCCCGTGTCACGTGTTAGTATGATGCTATCGTTTCATGTGTTAGTATGATGCTCCCGTGTCACGTGTTTGTATGATGCTATCGTTTCATGTGCTAGTATGATGCTCCCGTGTCACGTGTTAGTATGATGCTCCCGTGTCACGTGTTTGTATGATGCTATCGTTTCATGTGCTAGTATGATTTTCCCGTGTCACGTGTTAGTATGATGCTCCCGTGTCACGTGTTTGTATGATGCTATCGTTTCATGTGTTAGTATGATGCTCCCGTGTCACGTGTTAGTATGATGCTCCCGTATCACGTGTTAGTATGATGCTCCCGTGTCACGTGTTTGTATGATGCTCCCGTGCCACGTGTTGTTGATTTCTCGTTTAGCTGGGTTGGACATAGGAATGGCCCTCTACAGACGGTACTCGGGGAGAGAGTCAAGTCGAATAGGCATCGCGTCCCACGTTGGAGGCTGCATGGCAGGTCAGTTGTAGTAGTCTCGTCCATCCAGTCCACTTGATGGTCAGTTTATTGTCTCGTCAATACAAGCAAATGACTTGTCTGTGATCGTGTCAGGTGTATGGAATAATTCTATAAACCTTTGTTTGACTGCGTCGGGTGTGTAGAGTAATTCTATAAATCTATTTTGACTGTGTCAGTTGTTTGAATTAATTCTAGAAATCTATATTGACCGTGTCAGGTGTTTGAAGTAATTCTATAAATCTATATTGACCGTTACAGGTGTGTGGAGAAATTCTATAAATCTATATTGACCGTGTCAGGTGTGTGAAGTAATTCTATAAATCTCTAGACCGTTTCAGGTGTGTGAAGTGATTCTATAAATCTCTATAGACCGTGTCAGGTGTGTGGAGTAATTCTATAAATCTCTAAAGACCGTGTCAGGTGTGTGAAGTAATTCTATAAATCTCTATAGACCGTGTCAGGTGTGTGGAGTAATTCTATAAATCTCTATAGACCGTGTCAGGTGTGTGAAGTAATTCTATAAATCTCTATAGACCGTGTCAGGTGTGTGAAGTAATTCTATAAATCTCTATAGACCGTGTCAGGTGTGTGAAGTAATTCTATAAATCTCTATAGACCGTGTTAGGTGTGTGAAGTTATTCTATAAATCTCTATAGACCGTGTCAGGCGTGTGGAGTAATTCTATAAATCTCTATAGACCGTGTCAGGTGTTGAGAGTAATTCTATAAATCTCTATAGACCGTGTCAGGTGTGTGAAGTGATTCTATAAATCTCTATAGACCGTGTCAGGTGTGTGGAGTAATTCTATAAATATCTATAGACCGTGTCAGGTGTGTGAAGTTATTCTATAAATCTCTATAGACCGTGTCAGGCGTGTGGAGTAATTCTATAAATCTCTATAGACCGTGTCAGGTGTGTGAAGTAATTCTATAAATCTCTAGACCGTTTCAGGTGTGTGAAGTGATTCTATAAATCTCTATAGACCGTGTCAGGTGTGTGGAGTAATTCTATAAATCTCTAAAGACCGTGTCAGGTGTGTGAAGTAATTCTATAAATCTCTATAGACCGTGTCAGGTGTGTGGAGTAATTCTATAAATCTCTATAGACCGTGTCAGGTGTGTGAAGTAATTCTATAAATCTCTATAGACCGTGTCAGGTGTGTGAAGTAATTCTATAAATCTCCATAGACCGTGTCAGGTGTGTGAAGTAATTCTATAAATCTCTATAGACCGTGTCAGGTGTGTGAAGTAATTCTATAAATCTCTATAGACCGTGTCAGGTGTGTGGAGTAATTCTATAAATCTCTATAGACCGTGTCAGGTGTGTGAAGTAATTCTATAAATCTCTATAGACCGTGTCAGGTGTGTGAAGTGATTCTATAAATCTCTATAGACCGTGTCAGGTGTGTGGAGTAATTCTATAAATCTCTATAGACCGTGTCAGGTGTTGAGAGTAATTCTATAAACCTCTGTTTTCTATTTCAGGGGTGTTGCTCGGAGTGACCTTCCTGTGGAACATGAACGAGTCGCACTGGGAGACACAGCTGAGCCGAGTCGCCTTCTTTGTCTTTAATGGCTTCCTACTTTTTTGTATTTTCATTAACTGTACAGTTGATATGTACAAAGAAACGGATTGGACGCCTTTGAATACGTCATCGCTACTGATTCTGTAGATCTAAACTATTAAGTTAGTAACTAAAAACAATGACTTGATACTGAGGCATGTAATGAGGGGAATATGATTAAAGGAGTTTGCAAGGCTTTCACTGGAGAGAAAAATGTATAAGTAATATTTGATCAGCTTACCAGACGGGCGTTGCAACGATCTAAGAAAAAGGAAATTTAAAAAAAAATTGCTGTTAATTTTTTTTATTATTGGTGAGAAACCTTTGTGGCAGTCTACTCAATAACTTTCCCAAAGTTTCATGACGATAATGAATGAAATAATATTTAATTTATATAATCTATATTTATGGAAATTCCCCCTACGTATTGGCAATGACGTGTACCAGTAGCGTCATCTCCTCGAAAAACTAGAATCCAGTTCCCAAAACAGACAGATGCATACCAGCTCGAAAAAGGCCACGAGAGAAGGGTCAACCTGTGAGAGCTTTTGCTTAAATTTGTATTGCACTTTTATTGTTACGTCACTGAGTTTTGTTGGGTGTTAACTGATATTGCTCCGTGGGTTGCAACTTTATGTGTTTAGTGTGGGAGGAGTGCTACATGATTTTTGAGATTTCATAAGAAATATAAAAAAAAACGTAAAAAAACAAAGTTTTTGACTATAAATCCTTTATTTACGAGGCATAACTAAAAGTATGTTCATTTTAATACGCATCGCACGACAATCGAAAAGTTACGTTATGTCTCATAATAATAAAAAAAAATTATAGTAAACAAAAACTACTACAGTCTGCCTGCTAAATTTCAACACGATTTGATCACGGGAAAAGGGTTATAAAAACATGTTCAATATAATGCGAACCGCGAGACAGACTAAGATTATATATACAGATCGGATATATATTTTTTTTTAAATTATCGTCAATATAATACGCACCGCACTGTGAGACAGGAAAGTATTAAAAGGTTGTTCAATATAATACGCACCGCAACACTCTACCACAAAAATAACATGCTACATAGAGATAATCTAAAAATTAATTAATTTAATTATGGTGCATTCGATCGATCTGAAATTTTGATAGATCATTTTTATCGTCGGCACCAGTCTGCCTGCAACGTTTCAGCTCGCTAGCATATGGGGAAGGGGGTTTAAAATTGATCCAAAGTTTTTTCGGCGAACAAACAATCAAGCGACGCCACGAGTTACTATTATAAAGGATTTTAAAGAGGTGAAACAAGGGTAAGCAATAGCTATTCTCATCAAAATAAAATTAATTTTTAAAAGTTGTTGATTTTTTGTTCATTATTTATAAAATATAATTTATAACTATTATTTAATGAAACCTGTGAAAGCTACTTCACATGCCCCATAGTCTGTCATGGACTGGAAAGGGAATTATTATTATTATTATTATTACTTGTTTTTTTAAAACATTTTCATTATTATTGAAATAAGATCCGTATTGATGCGATCAACCGATTAGAAGATTAGAATATAGTATTCAATAAGATCCAATCCATTTACCGAAATATTTGTCTGTCCTCACAGTCCGGGACATAGTTTATTTCCTTCAGAACAACAAATAGATTTAAAGGACTATTAGTCAATCGTTGACTCTTGATTGAGCTTGAATCCAACGATAAAATCGTGTCCAAGTCAGCGGACATCTATAGGTATGTAGTGAAAGGGAGGCTATTGGTGTGTAGTGAAAGGGAGGCTATTGGTATGTAGTAAAAGGGCGGCTATTGGTAAGTAGTAAAATGGCGGCTATTGGTATGTAGTAAAAGGGCGGCTATTGGTATGTAGCAAAAGGGAGGCTATTGGTATGTAGTGAAAGGGCGGCTATTGGTATGTAGTAAAAGGGCGGCTATTGGTGTGTAGTAAAAGGGAGGCTATTGGTGTGTAGTGAAAGGGCGGCTATTGGTATGTAGTGAAAGGGAGGCTATTGGTATGTAGTAAAAGGGCGGCTATTGGTATGTAGTAAAAGGGCGGCTATTGGTATGTAGTAAAAGGGAGGCTATTGGTATGTAGTGAAAGGGAGGCTATTGGTATGTAGTAAAAGGGCGGCTATTGGTGTGTAGTAAAAGGGAGGCTATTGGTGTGTAGTGAAAGGGCGGCTATTGGTATGTAGTGAAAGGGAGGCTATTGGTATGTAGTAAAAGGGCGGCTATTGGTATGTAGTAAAAGGGCGGCTATTGGTATGTAGTAAAAGGGCGGCTATTGGTATGTAGTGAAAGGGCGGCTATTGGTATGTAGTGAAATGGCAGCTATTGGTATGTAGTAAAAGGGCGGCTATTGGTATGTAGTAAAAGGGCGGCTATTGGTATGTAGTGAAATGGCGGCTATTGGTATGTAGTGAAAGGGAGGCTATTGGTATGTAGTAAAAGGGCGGCTATTGGTATGTAGTAAAAGGGCGGCTATTGGTATGTAGTAAAAGGGCGGCTATTGGTATGTAGTAAAAGGGCGGCTATTGGTATGTAGTAAAAGGGCGGCTATTGGTATGTAGTGAAAGGGAGGCTATTGGTATGTAGTAAAAGGGCGGCTATTGGTATGTTTTGAAAGGGAGGCTATTGGTATGTCGTAAAAGGGCGGCTATTGGTATGTAGTGAAAGGGAGGCTATTGGTATGTAGTAAAAGGGCGGCAATTGGTATGAAGTAAAAGGGCGGCTATATGTATGTTGTGAAAGGGAGGCTACTTGTATGTAGTAAAAGGGCGGCTATTGGTATGTAGTGAAAGGGAGGCTATTGGTATGTAGTAAAAGGGCGGCTATTGGTATGTAGTAAAAGGGCGGCTATTGGTAAAACACGGCAGATCGATTTTGGGAACCAAACAGACAGCACCATGGCCACGTGGAGGAAGAACATTTTATTATTTTATATTTTAGGTATTACTTTGTTGTTGTTTTTTTTTCCAATACAAAAACTCTGGATAGGTCTTTGAAAAATAACAATTTCACCATATGTAACAGTGGTTAAACAAAAAACCTCTGAGCTGCCAGTATTGCAGCCTAGTCACTGAGACAGAAGCGCACCTGTTCACTTCTTGCCCCGCATTGATAATGATGGCCCGGTGGTGGTAGGGTGGCGAGTGAGTCCTGCGCTCAGACAATGTTGTAGATGGAGCATGTTGCTTAGGTTTGGGTGTTAGCCAAAGTTTTTAGAGAGTAAATGAAGATTTCAGAATATGAGATTAGGTTAGACAGTATGTTAGGGACAACAAGTGGATGAAAATTTCAGTTTCAATTCAGTATACCACAGTTTTATTGTAAAATATTATTAAAAATATTAACATTGAATAAAATTGAACACAATAAAAGTAATTTATTATTCTATTTTTTTTAATTTGTGTTAGGTTCTAATAATAATCAGTTCAGAATAATGGGTGCCGATGTACAAACATTCATAGATCAGAAAAAAAGCTAATTTCTATCTGAATGTCAACAACTTTGCAGGCAGCCAGGTAAAATTGATCATTAAAGATTATCTTCGAAAATTCATTCCCTGAAATTATTTTTTTATAAAATCATTAACATGATAGTATGATAACACAATGTTTGCAACATTTTTTTAGCGCTGGCAAAAAGTTTCACAGATAATCGATGTGCAGAATTTTCATTTTGAAAATGTTTTTATCTTTTAAAGTAACGAATTTTTATTTGTCTCGATAATCAACTCAAATCCCAACAGTTCACACTGTGTTAAACTACGTCTACTGTCATTTCACGACTATATTTGTCACTTGACTACTGGAAATTCAGTAAATAATTTTAAAATTTTAAAAAGGAGAGAAAAGTAGTTTAAATAAATTTATATTGTAATGTCTCTATAACTGCGATTTGAAAAAGGGTTTTCCCAAACATTATTTAAAAAATTAATAACGATAGTACTTATTTAACTTACCTCACCTAATATTCAATATTTAATAAAATGGTTAAATCTACTAAATGAAACACTACTCTATACAATTTTATAGCAGTTTTAATAAATTTAAAGTATTTACTCCATTCTGCCCATGGGGGAAATTCTTTTAAAACTGATTTTCACACAACATTTTGGGAAAGGTTTTTCAATTTTAAAATGAGGCGGTTTTTTCAATGTAAAGAACAGGACCTCGAGGCAATACTGATTGCACTTTGAGCTGCTGGGCTGCCACTCTGACTGTTGTCACAGGTGACCGTTTGAACGGGTCCGTTGTTGATGGAGAAGTCGAAGTCCACGGTCTCGTGGGGGTTGACGTTCAATCGCAGGACCACGTCATCGGCCGTCTGTAGGATTGAGCTGAATCGTTTATTGGACATGGGAACCCATTTGTTGTTCTCACCAAGAAGGGCTATCGTTGTCCTGTAGATGGCACGGTACATTCATGATTTAATGGACTTATGACTTACACTTGTCAGCGAGCGACAACGGTAAAAATAACAATATTTACTTGAATCGCAATTAATATTTCAATAATAGTGAGGCAATAGATGGACATCCTTAAAGGTTTTGGAGACAATTTATGATCTCTAGAAGTCCTCGAATGGATAACTAGCAAGTACGTTTACAGGTGAAGCTCTTGTTGATTTCCAAAAATTGTAAAATTACTTCAGCTTTTTCTCGTGGTTTATTTATAATTTAACTGTTGAAACCATTCTGGCATATGATAGACATAACCCTAACCATAATCCTAACGATAAACATAACAAAAACCCTAAACATAATCCTAACCAGGTCTCAAAGTATAACTAGGGGTCTACCGATATATCGGCTGGCCGATATATCGGCACCGATATCTGGATATCGGCAATATCGGTATCGGTAGCATGTAAAGGTCCCGATATTGACGTCACCGATATTTCATAATAAGTGACATTTTGACCCCCCCCCCAAAAAAAAAGGAAACAAAAAAACTATCATTTAGATTTACAATATCTCGACAAATTAATATATCGACCCCGATACCGGTATTGAAATAGTCAAAAGAGTTCTAGTATTAATATGTGCAGCCATGATACTGTGTGATATGTGCTGTGATATTGTTTAGGTATCGGCCGATTTTCGTTTACTCAGAAATACTGTGTAAATAGTGCCGATGCCAAGTATACCGTAATTGCTATAATAAAATGTATAACATGTAAACATTATGTTCACGTAATTGCTCTAATACTAACAGCAAAGATGCACGCAGAATCGCAGATGTCTAAAACATTTCGTTTCGTATGGAATAACAAAATGTACCGTGTGCAGACTTGCTGTCATTGGCAACCATTCAACCTTCAACCTCATTTTCACTTATTACTATTAATTTGTTCTCATTGTTTCATTCATAAAAGGTGGCCGTGTGCAAAAGCCATTAAACTATTGGTTAGAATTAATAATTATGAGTCAAGGTTGAAGTTTCAAAAGGACTTCCTAATTTTGCTTGTAAATTTTTGTAAAGGATTGTTCGTTTTGTTATGAGTCCTATGTAGGTCATGATCTGGAACTTGTAAACACATCGGAAACTTTGTTTCGGGGAGCAAAAAAATCGGTAATATCGGCAAAACTGGATATCGGTAGACTCCTTAATTATAAAATATAAATAATTACGAGTGATAAATTTAAGAATGCCGTCATCAAATATGACCGCTGTTATTTTTGTCCTAACAAATACTCATATCGGCACTCATATCGGAAAAAAATATCGGCAAAAATGCACATCGGTAGACCCCTAATATTTTTAATAATTACGAGTGATAAATTTAAGAATGACGTCATCAAATATGACCGCTGTTATTTTTGTCCTAACAAATACTCATATCGGCACTCATATTAGTAATATCGGAAAAAAATATCGGTAATATCGGCGAAAATGAGCATCGGTAGTCCCCTAATATAAAAGATAAATAATTAGGAGTAATACATTTAAGAATGATGTCATCAAATATGACCGCTGGTTTTTGTCCTAACAAATACCCTATCGGCACACATATCGGAAAAAAATATCGTTAATATCGGCAAAAATGCATATCGGTAGTCCCCTAATATAAAAGATAAATAATTACGAGTGATAAATTTAAGAATGACGTCATCAAATATTACCGCTGGTTTTTGTCCGAACAAATACTCATATCGGTACTCATATCGGCAAAAAAAATATCGGTAATATCGGTATCGGCAATATCGGCAAAAAGGCATATCGGTAGACCCCTAAGTATAACCCTAAATATAATCTTAAAAGAGCCATTAAGCTTATCCCTAAACAATCCTAACCACACCACTAAGCTTAACCCTAAACATAATCATAACAGGGTCACTGAGCAAACCCCTAAACAAGATTCTAACCATATCACTAAGCATAACTCTAACCAGAAGCCGAACCACAACCCTAATCCTGTCCCCGGGTTGGAATGATCAAATAGCTGACCATTAACTATAAACACTCTAAAATGAAAAAAAATGACCCACTTTCCAGTACAGGACGGACTATGGGGCAAGTGATGTAGCGTTCACAAGTTTTTAGCCACCACTAACGAGCAGGGGAATGTGTGGCCAGCACAATGCCCCAGGGGCCTTGCCAGTATTGAGGCTAGAACCCGCGACTCGTGATCTGCCTCGTATCGATAGTCCAGTGCGCTACCACTTAGACCATCGCACCCCTTGTATAAACACTCTGGCATGGGAATAACCAAATATTTTAGTAACCATCAGACGATTTCCTCCAACTCTATTTTCACTGGGCGCATTCATGATCACAGTTGAAGACAATGAATCGGGGCAAGGTCAAGGTAGGGCTAATTATATCTCACGTTTTTGATGAAAATCTCTCTTTATTATTATTAGGCACTAATTATGTGAGTTATATATATTATTCTTTCTCGCTCATATAACTTCAACACATACTTCATTTACATCATACACCCCCCCCCTCTGGAGCGTGACGTACTTTATGGACGGCCCCTAACACACACACACTACACAAATCACCAGTTACACGGGCGACATGTTTGACCACTTACCCATTTGCCAAACGTAACAACGGTGACGTGTAATACAAGCAGAAGTTCTCCAGGGTACACACTTGGCTTAGTTCCAGCGGCTCGTTGTCCGAGAATAGGACAGACTTTTTGGTGGGGTCACTTCCAGAGTAGATGACGCTCGTGGGGATCTGGAGGTCAAAGTTCACTGCTAAAATTATTTGCATTTAATTTCTCAAATAGAGGTATGTATTATCGTTACGTCATGCCTTCAAAGGGCAAAGTTAATTGACTTCAATCATGCATGGAACTGTCTGTCATGTCATAGCACTATAACAATGAGTTATGGAAAATGTCATGGAAATTAATTAATTATCTGCTTTTAATGAAAGTGGAACAAGACTGGCATTGTTAAACGATAATTGGAAATCCGAGAATTGGTTTTGAAAACGATAATCTATTTTATTTATTTTTAAAAATTCATTTCCGTACTAAAAGCTTAAAAAATATTCGAACAAAATTTATTCCCGCATTTGCTGACATTTTCATCCAATATGGCCGCCACGGTATGTTTATTTATAAGTTTTGAGCCCTCCGTGCAGTGTATTTGTAAATTAATAAATTTATGGTTTGGTCAAAAAGTGTGACGTCATTAAGTTCATTGATATCCGAAATCGAGAAAAATAGACGTAATAAATGAAGTCTCTATTGTCGGAATCATGATGTAGGCTAGACATAAAACGCAATTCCCCACATTACGTATTGCGTGTGACATCATTTGGTTAACTCCACCGTTTTCACACCATCTTCGCCAGCCCTAGAAACAGCTCTGTGTGGGACGGCATTTTCTTAATTCAACGAAAACTGTGATGTCATTTCCTTATTCCAAGTCATATTCGCATTATAAGAATATATTTCTGTGAAGTCAGCGGTAAACCGATAACCGGTTTATAATCGGATTTCTTATCTTATCTTATCTGTTTACAGACGCTCCTTCTATACAGAAGATTATTGCGTCCTACGCTTATCTATGGTTTGTGTTTAGTCCTGCATTTTTATTAGAGATTTAAATGTTGATAAAGTGTTGGTTTTCCTGGATTCTTCAGGCAACCCATTCCACGCCCGAATTCCGGACGGGAAGAAGGAAAACTTGTATGTGTTTGTTCTTGCATACGGAATAACCGATAATCGGTTTGCCAAAAAATAAAATAATAAAAAGAAATTAACAACCCTAAACAAGACGCAGTGAACTTTATAAAATTAATTATTTTTTAAACCACTTTTTCTACATCAAACTTCCAACGAGAAAATAGCTTTATTGTTTCCCAATAGATTAGTACTCCGCCTTGATTACTGTGCATAACTATTCTTAGCTAAAAATGACTATTTGACTCAGTACCAGGCCAGGGGTCCATCCTGATGACGGGGTCAAGGAGTAGAGGTTGAGAAGGTCAGAGGCCAGCACTATGCCGAAGATATGGCCGGAGACGTTGCTGTATGTGGTGTAGACTTCACCGTTTGGTCCTGGGTATGGCGGGAAAGCTTGCTGTAAGATGGGGGGGTGGGGGTCGGGGAATTGAGATTAATTTGATGAAGGTGTGAAGTAAAACTTAGTGCGTACCATAAATATAAGTGCGAGAGAACCCGAAGAAATCTGTTCAAATGGGTTCCTGTTTTAAACAAAAGATACTCGCCAAAATATGTTGACGATGAGTTGCTTTTTATCCTAATCAAAGACAAGGCATTGGGGGCAGGGTGGGGGGGGGCTCAAGTTAAAACATTTTGTTCTTACTTCGTGTGTTTACATGGGCGTAGGGAAGGAGGGGGGCAATGGGGGCATTTGCCCCCCCCTACATTTGAGAAAAAAAATAATTTATTAAATGCATTAATAAATGTTGTATTTTAACTATTACAGCACTAATGTGTAAGTCTTATTAATTTCTAAGGCTTTTTTCAACCCTTATTTTATACTGAACTTGAATTTAATTGAAAATTGTACCTGTATGGCATTGCCAGTTAAAATTTTTTAAAAAAAAGGGATTTTTTTTGCCCCCCCCCCTGGAAAAATTCCTAGTGACGCCCATGTGTGTTTATCCTAATCTATATACACTTTTTTTTAGTGATGACACTTCTTATATTTATATATGTTACGGACGCTCCTTCTATTCAGAAGAATATTGCGTCCTACGCTTATCAATGGTCTATGTCTAGTCTCACAATTTTTTTTATTCGAGTTTTAAATGTTCATAAAGTGTGTTGGTTTTCCTAGTTTTATCTGGCAACTCATTCCAATTCTGAATTACAGACGGAAAGAACGAGAATTTGTATGTGTTTGTTCTTGCATACGGAATTTTTTTTAAAGTGTTTTTATCTCTATGTCAATCTGAGGGTTGTATTAGATTATCTTTGTATTGTGTTCCTAAGTTAGAAATATAAAAGTGGGTCCTTTATGCGCCGCTGAGTCCGCACAGCTTGTGAACGCTGCATTCCTCACATATATCAACAATATACATAATTTGCAGTCTCTGCCACGTCTGTCTGTCATGTCTGTCCTTGACGCTACTAATTTTAGAAAGCAGCGCACCAAATTACTGCATCAAAAAAAGAACTCTTTTGGAACGGCCGCATAAAATTGTTCAATAGGGAAATAAATGAATAAAATAGAAATAAATAAATGTTCTGTATTACGTTATTTTTTATATCTGATGTGTATTTATTTTGAAAACTTCCGTCATTTTTGACGGGTGATACACTAGTAATATATATAAAGGATGCAAAAATAGTGACACTATATAAGAACAAGGGCGATAGAAGTGACTGCAATAACTATCGCGGCAATGCAGACCTTAGTATTGTAGGAAAAGCCTTTGCCCGTGTCATACTATAACACGATTTGAGAGTTTAGCCTCCTGAGTTTATCCAGAATCTCAGTGTGGTTTCCGGGCTGGTTGGTCTACTATAGACATAGTATTCTCCCTACCGCAGCTCCAGGAAAAATGCAGAGAGCAGCAGATGCCACAACACATTGCCTTTGTGGAACTTACGAAAGCCTTTGCTTTAGTCAGTCGCAGCGGGCTATTTCAAATCCTGGCGAGAGTTGGCTGTCCCCCACACCTACTCGCCATCGAGGAGCGAAGGATGGTGGACGCTACAGGGGGAAGAGCTAGGAGAAAGGCCAAAGCATTGGGAAGTACTGAACTCGTGTGCAAAATTAGTGGTAAAGACTATCACTCAAGAATCGGACTGCTCAGCCACACGAGGAAATGCGACCCAACCCAACGGTGATGCACCATCGTCTTGCAAGACGGAAGGATGTTGACGATATATATATATAGATATAGATAGAGATATAGATATATAGAAATATAATATAGATATATATATAAATTGGAATTTGCGAGGTTATCTAAGAAAAGACCTTCTTTATCTGGTCATCAATAGCAGTAGCAGGTTTGTCAGGTTGAAGGATCTTCCCCTCAGAATCACAGCATCTGCAAATACATCAGGTAAATTTTGGGAGAATTGTTGAGGAATTGTTGGGGAATTATTGGGAAATTATTGGGATATTTCTTAGGAAGTCACATTACAAAATTTACTGGGATAACTGTTTTTGCATTAGTTACTTCCCTTTGTGTGGTGACCTACAACTTGTATAATTGTACCACATTAATTTCAAGAAGAAGAAAAAATTCATCGAATAACATACTAAAATTCAGGAGTAAACATCATCATATTTTAGTGAATCAGTCACAACAGCTTACACCGGATAATGCCCTTGTTTTCCTATCCGTGCCCCAAGTAGTATTATAGACTTATAGTATTGTTACGGTTACATCATAAAATTCTACTAACCTCATTAGTAAGGACATGTTGATGTAACCAATGCCGTCACCTGGTCCCACGGGTCCAGTACTTAGCGTAGCAATGGCAGCGTTTAGTCTGGTGTAAAACTCTTTTTTGGCTGCAGATAGAGATAGAGAACTCGAGACACGTGATATGTGACACAAAGTTGCACATACTAATGTATGGTAAAGACACGTGATATGAGACACAAATAGAACACGAAACGATGGGGAAACACTGTAACGTAGATTACGTCACATGTCGTCGCAACACCATCTTACTTACATCCGTACGGACTCCCAGGTTGTACTTCCGTCGTCCAGAATGTGTCCTTGTACGGGGCCAGACCTACGGCATCAGCAAACATGGAGGTGACGCCTATGTTCCACTGTTTACCTCCGGGTGAGTAGTCCTCACTGACACGCGCCTGAGTGGTGTGGATAATGGATCATGGCTAATCAAGTTTTCATATATTTGCTCAGTTTTATCTATTCTATAATCTATAATATGGCTGTAACTTAAATTTAATGATTTTAAATAATTTCGTTACCTGTGTTACTGCAGGTATCTCCAGTGATTGAAGTATGTGTCTGCAGTACGCCATGCAGTACTGTATGTCAATATTGGCATACGCCCCTGCACCTTTCCCCATTCCCATGAGCCATCGGCGCCCCAGAAACAAGTCCGTCAGGAGGGCGTTGTTCTGGTCAGTTTCCCAGTTGAGCCAGTCCTACACACCGCCAGATGTCAGATAAAGATGTTGTGAGACAATAAAGAACGATTCTAAAAGTCATTAAAGACATGATTCGTTTTGCTTGTTTTTTTGGTGTGCTTTGAACGTGAGATCAGGTTGAGCATTGCTAGACCAACAGGGGAAACAATTGCTGTACCATAAACCATCATCTTCATCACGATTTGTGAAGTGTACGTGAACTTGTTGATGAGTGTACATTGACAAATATCAGTGAACAAATGGTTAATGTTGGAGTGTGCATAGGTAAGTAGTGGATTGTATATATGTATGTGGTGGGGTGTATATAGGTAAGTGGTGTAGTTTACATATGTGATTGCTGGAGTGTACATAGGTAAGTGGTGGGGTGTACATACTTGAGTGGTAAAGGCTACATGGACAATATGATATATTGTGACAATTGATGTGTTATATATGTAATTAGCACGTGGAGCTGGAGTAGAATGTCAATAATCGTATAATTGAAATATCTTTTAAAATGTTAGAAACGTTTTGTAACTTAATTAATAGGCTCTACATATAACAAAACCGAACTCACCTGCTCGTACATAATAAAGTCACCCCACTGTTTTGTTATGTTGAAAAGGTCAAGCCAAAAACGCTGGGAAATGAGAAATGTTCTTTACTCACGCATTATGAAACATGAGATCTCCAACAACATGAAATTATATCTCCAACAACATGAAACATGTTATGTCCAACAATATGAAACATGATTTCTCCAACAAAATGAAATTGTTATTTTAAATAACGATTTTCAATACGATAAATGTACGGGTGTGTAACTGTGCGGGGTGTGTAACTGTCCGGAGTGTGTAACTGTGCGGAATGTATGTCATTGAAGGGTGTGTAACTGTTCGTGTGTAACTGTGCGGAATGTGTGTCATTGAAGGGTGTGTAACTGTTCGTGTGTAACTGTGCGGAATGTGTGTCATTGAAGGGTGTGTAACTGTTCGTGTGTAACTGTGCGGAATGTGTGTCATTGAAGGGTGTGTAACTGTTCGTGTGTAACTGTGAGGGGTGTGTAAATTTACGGGGTGTGTAATGGTAAGGAAGCGTATGACTTTACCGGGTTTGTGTAACTGTAATGTGAGCTCATAAGTTTATCGAAGTATGTAACTGTACCCCATACATACTCACATCATCGTCTGGTACGGCCAGGCCGTATGTCTTGTCCTGTATGAAACTGTACTGACCGCCGTTGTACTTGGCATACGTTGTCTGGCTGTCCCTGGACGACATGAGAGTTGAAAAGCTGTTAGAGCACGTGTGTTAGGAATGCTGATGGAGGGGGGGGGGAATGTGAATAGGGTTGGGAGATGAACTACTGTTTTCCCCCACATTACAGTTTAGACGAACGGTGACCAAACCGCGGCTCGGGCTCGTTCACATTGCGGCTCTCGTACAATTTATGAAAAGTATGTTACAAAGATTACTGGAGGACTTGTAAGCCAGGTTTAATAACACGTAGTGCTTCAGTTCTGCTCTCAATAGTATTTTATAATTACATTTTTAAAATGGTTCCCAGTTACTGCAGGTCTGGCCACCCCTGGTCTAGTGGTTCCCAGTTACTGCAGGTCTGGCCACCCCTGGTCTAGTGGTTCCCAGTTACTGCAGGTCTGGCCACCCCTGGTCTAGTGGTTCCCAGTTACTGCAGGTCTGGCCACCCCTGGTCTAGTGGTTCCCAGTTACTGCAGGTCTGGCCACCCCTGGTCTAGTGGTTCCCAGTTACTGCAGGTCTGGCCACCCCTGGTCTAGTGGTTCCCAGTTACTGCAGGTCTGGCCACCCCTGGTCTAGTGGTTCCCAGTTACTGCAGGTCTGGCCACCCCTGGTCTAGTGGTTCCCAGTTACTGCAGGTCTGGCCACCCCTGGTCTAGTGGTTCCCAGTTACTGCAGGTCTGGCCACCCCTGGTCTAGTGGTTCCCAGTTACTGCAGGTCTGGCCACCCCTGGTCTAGTGGTTCCCAGTTACTGCAGGTCTGGCCACCCCTGGTCTAGTGGTTCCCAGTTACTGCAGGTCTGGCCACCCCTGGTCTAGTGGTTCCCAGTTACTGCAGGTCTGGCCACCCCTGGTCTAGTGGTTCCCAGTTACTGCAGGTCTGGCCACCCCTGGTCTAGTGGTTCCCAGTTACTGCAGGTCTGGCCACCCCTGGTCTAGTGGTTCCCAGTTACTGCAGGTCTGGCCACCCCTGGTCTAGTGGTTCCCAGTTACTGCAGGTCTGGCCACCCCTGGTCTAGTGGTTCCCAGTTACTGCAGGTCTGGCCACCCCTGGTCTAGTGGTTCCCAGTTACTGCAGGTCTGGCCACCCCTGGTCTAGTGGTTCCCAGTTACTGCAGGTCTGGCCACCCCTGGTCTAGTGGTTCCCAGTTACTGCAGGTCTGGCCACCCCTGGTCTAGTGGTTCCCAGTTACTGCAGGTCTGGCCACCCCTGGTCTAGTGGTTCCCAGTTACTGCAGGTCTGGCCACCCCTGGTCTAGTGGTTCCCAGTTACTGCAGGTCTGGCCACCCCTGGTCTAGTGGTTCCCAGTTACTGCAGGTCTGGCCACCCCTGGTCTAGTGGTTCCCAGTTACTGCAGGTCTGGCCACCCCTGGTCTAGTGGTTCCCAGTTACTGCAGGTCTGGCCATTTCTTGTTTAGACTCATGTCAATAGAATAATAAATAGAAGTAAAAAAATAAAAAAAATAAAAAAATTTAATTCAAAACCACGTTTTTATAAGCGGACTAAAAAGAAGAAAATAATATAAAAAAAATTTCACAGAATTGTGAAGGAAAATTCTTTTTCTGGATTGATAAAAATTTCAAACTTATATGCTCAAGTACTATGATGTCATATGGCTACAAAACGTGGGAGGGCGCTTTTTAGGCGTTTGGCTAAAGTGATTAGGGTTAACAAATGACAGTAAGAAAATGATTGAATTGAATTAGTTAAGTCTGAGAAGCGCCCGCCCCACGTTTTCGTGTAGTCAATCGTGTAGTGTAGTCAATCGTGTAGTGTAGTCAATCGTGTAGTGTAGTCAATCGTGTAGTGTAGTCAATCGTGTAGTGTAGTCAATCGTGTAGTGTAGTCAATCGTGTAGTGTAGTCAATCGTGTCATGTGATCTCCAAACCAACTGATTGTTGACTGATCAAAGAAACGGTTCAAAATAGCAGTCAACTTCTGACAGATAAGGAATCAAAAGATATCTGCATCCGGGCCACGGATTGGCTTGAATCATTCAAGAACTCGCCATAAATTGATGTTTAACAGTCAGCCAATCATTGGTGTCGCTTTGAAAAATTCGACTACTCACCAGTATTATTTTGAAATCTTCAATTACTACTCACCAGTACCGATTATGGCAAGCAAATGGAAGCTTCGTCTTGTCAAACAAGTATCTGTAGAACAACCAGCAAAATTATATGGGAAATTATTAGTTACCAGCAAAATTATATGGGAAATTATTAGTTACCAGCAAAATTATATGGGAAATTATTAGTTACCAGCAAAATTATATGGGAAATTATTAGTTACCAGCAAAATTATATGGGAAATTATTAGTTACCAGCAAAATTATATGGGAAATTATTTTTTACCAGCAAAATTATATGGGAAATTATTTGTTACCAGCAAAATTATATGGGAAATTATTCGTTACCAGATCGAATAATCTCGCCAAATAACTTCATCCCTTTTCTTATATACAGTCCTTTTTTTAAAAATGTTTTTATTTAATTACTAGATTGTGCCGGGGTGCCGTGGCACCTACGGCGCCCACTTTTTTTTTGTGCAAAAGCCCAAGTAATTTATCCTTGTTTAATAAATACGAAATATTAAACTTCCTGGAATGTACACAAAGTATTTTACAATTAACCATATCAAATCCTCTTTTTACATTGTTCCCTTTTCCAAAATTAAAATATGAGCTAAAACAATGGCGTCTTATAATATTTTTTTACACCGCATCTTTAATGTATAATCATCTTGCGCACCGATGCACACCTTTTATTTTAAAATATAAGATAAAACAATGACGTCATATTAAATATTTTTACAGTGCTAATCACCACAAGATTTTTCAACTGCTATAGACTGTTGTACATCATAAGCGTTCCACATCCGTACATCCACCCAGTGAGTGACTTGGGCTTTTATATTATAATATTTTTTCATTAAATAGAATGTCTTATATAATGTTAATATAATTTTAATACTTGTGTACGTTATTTGTACTGAAGAAGGTAAGCCCAAACGTCCGCTGTGCATTAGTCAATTAATAAAGCTTTAATTTATTGTTTTGATCACACAGCTCGATAGTGTATCTTGTATTTTATTTAAAAGCTTTAACGCAGTCATATTTTATATGATTTATTATCTCTGCTGCTGTTTCAGTTTTTGTGTGAACTTGTAACAAACATTAAAAACTTTTAACGAGCTACATATAACAATGTTGGGTTCTTTTTTTTAACTGGGGTAAGTGAGATAACGTCATATTTCAAACGCACCTGAAGCCGTCGGGTAAAATTTCTGTCTCAGGTGTCCATGTGACTGTCCCTTGCCTGTGACCTTTACGGTACCACCAGGAGTCGTATTGAATGTACCTGTGGGTCCAGGGAAGACATTAATTGGAATAGTGTATTTTGTTCTCCTGCACAACCTACTACACCACATAATTATATTTTAGTTACTTCCTCATATTCATCACTGCTCGCTCACCGTCACGTGTACTTTATAAACCCTCTTTAAAAAACGTCACCATTTACCACCATGCATCATTGTCGTTTCATCTGATTAAACTGTCCATCATCGGATTTCCTCAAAATATATGTTATAGAGACTTTGTAGCGTACCCGGTGGAAAAAGTTTTGCTTCTCCACCTAGGCGCGGTTATTTAGTTTGCACTTAACGAAGAGCCACATTTTCGTATTTAGAGAAATATTACCGCTGAGTATTTAAAACCTGCCCACGTTGCTAATTAAACAGCTTTGCATGCTATTAATATCCCACTATATATCTATTGTTATCACTAGTTGATTGTGTATGTGCAAAGAGTGTGAAACTTACTTAAAGGGCACTTTCAACGTGTTGATATAATTGACTGTGTCCAAAATTGTAGTTTGGTAGTTCTTTCCGTCCTCGGTGTGGTAGTAGTAATACGCCCCTGTCAGATCATTTCAAAACATATATTTATACTATAGCTGATGAAATTAACGATTAGTTAATCGATTAATCGTTTAAAACTTTAATCGATTATAATTAATTTGATCGATTGAAATTCTATTAAAATATAATGAACACGACTTTATCTTATCCATAAAGCCCTTGAGAGAATAGTTTGTGTCATATGTCGAACGTTATGTTTCACTCAATTCCATAATCTATGCATTTACATTCTAACACAATTATTTCGACACAAACTTAACTGTATTCATAAAACTACGTTAACGAAGCCACATTCGTATTTTCAACCTCGATTGGTGTTCACGCATTTTTCATTCCTTACCATTATCAGTCCAATACCCCACGTAGTTCAGTGTAATTCCTATATTCCTCCTTTCAGGACTTTTGTTGTATAGTTTTTGTAAGAATTCACCCCAGTCACGCATGGCCTTGAATTTGAATAAAACAAACCCGTAAAAACAAAGTTTTTGACTATAAATCCCTTATATATGAGACATAACTAACAGTATTGATTATGTTCAAACGCGACACACATTAACAGACTGAATCTGTCTTAACTCCCCTTTGCTTTATAACCGGGGGGGGGGTGGTCTGGTCACCGATCGCTGGACCGAGCTCAGTGTGACATGTAAAATGTATACAAAAGCAAGCTGGTACATTGACGGATGGTGTCAACGCGTGACTGAACTTTCACGTGAAAAAAAAATTACAAACAGTGAAATTGAATTACATACGTTGTATAGAGATAAACTAAAAATGCATTAATTTAATTACGGTACGTTCGAGTGATCTGAAATTTCAGCTCGATGGCATCACGGGAAGTGGGTAATATTTTACTTTTGTTTTTCCGCCTTCCCGACTGCCTGACGACGAACGACAGACAGAGAGAGAGACAGGGAGAGACAGTGGTGAAGTTAATATAAGGGATTTAAAAAGGATTTTTTTTTAATAAAAAAAAAGATTTAATACACTTCTTTGCAGTAAACAAAAAGCGAAAATAAAGAATTTTTTTTTAAACGTACTTCTTTGCCATAAAAAAATGAAAAACATGTATTTGCTTTACGTACTTATTATTAAAACATACAAAATTGAATAACTTTTTTTGTTTGTTTTTTCAGTAAATAAAAAGAAACACGTGAACTACATAATGACAGTACAAGGACATGCATCTTGGTTTGTGGACACACATTTTGGACGCTAGCTTAAAATTATAGACAAACCCAGCAATAACAGTTACCTGGTTAATGCCCCTGTCACTATAGTAAACAACGAAATCGACCGCGTAGCCAATGGGAACGGTGTCGACGAGTCCCATAATTCCATACGACAGTTCCTGTTTCAGCAATGACTTGTGATTTGACGCCGCCATAAACTGAGTCATAGGGGAGATCACCATTGCGTTACTTGAGTTGTCGTATATAACCAGTGGTCCCCCTCCAATTCCAGTCGCGAAATAAGCTGTTGGTCCCCATCTGAGCTTGAGTTCAGAGGGTTAAGGGCGATTTGTTTACAAACTAAAAATTTTATGAGCTCAATAAACAACGACAGTACAATTTTAAAAAAAATAATTACCAATACAATTTAATGAAAGCTTGCATGACTGTAGTTCATAAAAGTAGATGTTCATTGGTACGGTAGATGTGTATGGGTATGGTAGATGTGTATGGGTATGGTAGATGTGCATGGGTATGGTTGATGTATATGGGTATGGTAGATGTGTATGGGTATGGTAGATGTGCATGGGTAAGGTAGATGTGTATGGGTATGATAGATATGTATGGGTATGGTAGATGTGTATGGGTATGGTAGATGTGAATGGGTATGGTAGATGTGTATGGGTATGGTAGATGTGTATGGGTATGGTAGATGTGTATGGGTATGGTAGATGTCCATGGGTATGGTAGATGTGTATGGGTATGGTAGATGTGTATGGGTATGGTAGATGTGTATGGGTATGGTAGATGTGTATGGGTATGGTAGATGTGTATGGGTATGGTAGATGTGTATGGGTATGGTAGATGTGTATGGGTATGGTAGATGTGTATGGGTATGGTAGATGTGTATGGGTATGGTAGATGTGTATGGGTATGGTAGATGTGTATGGGTATGGTAGATGTGTATGGGTATGGTAGATGTGTATGGGTATGGTAGATGTGTATGGGTATGGTAGATGTGTATGGGTATGGTAGATGTGTATGGGTATGGTAGATGTCATGGGTATGGTTGATGTGTATGGGTATGGTAGATGTGCATGGGTATGGTAGATGTGTATGGGTATGGTTGATGTGCATGGGTATGGTAGATGTGCATGGGTATGGTAGATGTCCATGGGTATGGTAGATGTGCATGGGTATGGTGATGTCCATGGGTATGGTTGATGTCCATGGGTATGGTAGATGTCCATGGGTATGGTATGATGTGCATGGGTATGGTAGATGTCCATGGGTATGGTTGATGTCCATGGGTATGGTAGATGTCATGGGTATGGTAGATGTCCATGGGTATGGTAGATGTGTATGGGTATGGTAGATGTGTATGGGTATGTTTGATGTGTATGGGATATGGTAGATGTGCATGGGTATGGTAGATGTCCATGGGTATGGTAGATGTGTATGGGTATGGTAGATGTGTATGGGTATGGTTGATGTGTATGGGATATGGTAGATGTGTATGGGTATGGTAGATGTCCATGGGTATGGTAGATGTGTATGGGTATGGTAGATGTCCATGGGTATGGTAGATGTGTATGGGTATGGTAGATGTGTATGGGTATGGTAGATGTGTATGGGTATGGTAGATGTGTATGGGTATGGTAGATGTGTATGGGTATGGTAGATGTGTATGGGTATGGTAGATGTCCATGGGTATGGTAGATGTGTATGGGTATGGTAGATGTGTATGGGTATGGTAGATGTGCATGAGTATGGTAGATGTGTATGGGTATGGTAGATGTGCATGGGTATGGTAGATGTTTATGGTAGATGTGCATGGGTATATTAGATGGGTATGGTAGATGTGCATGGATATGTTAGATGGGTATGGTAGATGTGTATGGGTATGGTAGATGTGCATGGGTATGGTAGATGTTTATGGTAGATGTGCATGGGTATGTTAGATGGGTATGGTAGATGTGCATGGATATGTTAGATGGGTATGGTAGATGTGCTTGGGTATGGTAGATGTGTATGGGTATGGTAGATGTGCATGGGTATGTTAGATGTGTATGGTAGATGTTTATGGTAGATGTGCATGGGTATGTTAGATGTGTATGGTAGATGTGCATGGATGTGTTAGATGGGTATGGTAGATGTGTATGGTATGGTAGATGTGTATGGGTATGGTAGATGTGTATGGGTATGGTAGATGTGTATGGTTATGGTAGATGTGTAGGGGTGTTCGTTCGTCCGTCGATACGACGAGGACCACTCTAGTCATCCGAGGGTTTTCTGTGCGTGCGCAGATGGCTGATTAGGCCGATCCTTGCACGAAAGGTTCGGGAACAGAAGGGACAGGGGGCGAGTGCGACATCTCCTGGAGGGTTGACAGCATGGGCCTTTCGGGCTTGCCTCTTCTTTTCTGCGGCGGTAATCCGGTTTGCCTCACATGACCTGGCACCTTCGTGGATGGAAGAGCGCCAGGTGGATCGGTCCATTGCAGCTCGTTCCCACGTGTCTGGATTTATGGCAAACGCTTTCATTGAGGCTTTCAGTGTGTCTTTGAAGCGTTTCTTTTGCCCACCGTGGGACCGCTGGCCATACTGGAGCTCACCATAGAAGATTCTCTTTGGCAGTCTCTCGTCTGGCATTCGGACAACGTGCCCTGCCCAGCGAAGCTGGGACTGCATCAGGAGGGTGAAGATGCTGGGGAGACCTGCCTTGGTCAGTACCACTGTGTCTGGAATTTTGTTCTGCCACTTTATGCCGAGAATCTTCCTGAGGCTTGTTATATGAAAGTGGTTCAGCTTTCTTGCATGGCGCTGATAAACAGTCCAAGTTTCACAAGCATAAAGCAGTGTGGGGAGCACCACTGCCCTGTACACTTTCAGCTTGGTCTGGATGGTAATGCCTCTTCTGTTCCAGACATTAGGGTACAACCTGCCAAAAGTGGAGCTGGCTCTGGCAATTCTGACGTTCACTTCGTCATCGATGGTGACATTTTGAGACAGTGTGCTGCCTAGGTATGTGAACCGGTGCACTGTATTGAGTCTCTGGCCGTTGACAGTGATGTTGGGCTCTACGTAGGGTCTTCCAGGCGCAGGCTGATGGAGGACCTCAGTCTTCTTGGTGTTGATTGACAGACCAAAGTTTGTGCAGGCACTGGAGAACAGGTTTACACTGCGTTGCATGTCGGCTTCTGAGACAGCGTTGAGGGCACAGTCATCAGCGAACAGCAGGTCTCTGATGATGTCTGTCATAACCTTGGTTTTTGCCTGGAGCCTCCGAAGGTTGAACAGCTTGCCATCTGTGCGGTATTTCAGGTTGACACCAACATCCTCGTCTCTGAAGGCCTCTGTCAGCATGGCGGAAAACATGAGGCTAAACAGTGTTGGTGCCAGGACGCAGCCCTGCTTGACTCCGTTTGTGACTGGGAAAGGATCAGAAAACTCCCCGCTGTCCTGGACTCTGGCCTGCATGCCTTCATGGAATTGTTGCACCAAGACGATGAATTTCCTTGGGCAACCGTACTTGGCCATGATCTTCCACAGACCCTCTCTGCCAACAGTGTCAAAGGCCTTGGTCAGGTCGACATAGGTGGAGAACAGATCAGAGTTCTGCTCCTGACATTTCTCCAGCAGCTGCCTGGCAGCGAACACCATGTCGATTGTTCCTCGCTCTTTTCGGAATCCACACTGACTTTCAGGCAGGAGTCCTTGGTCAAGGTGCACTGTGAGGCGGTTGAGCAGGATTCTGGCGAGGATCTTTCCTGCAATAGAAAGCAGGGATATGCCTCTGTGGTTGTCACAAGCCTGTCTACTTCCTTTTCGCTTATATAGATGTATGATGGTGGCATCTTTGAAGTCCTGCGGGATCGTCTCTTGCTGCCATATTAAGAGAAACAGCTCATGGAGCCTTTCAGTCAGGGCTGTTCCCCCCTCCTTGTAGACCTCAGCTGGTATGGCGTCAGAGCCAGGTGCTTTGCCACTGGAGATAAGATAGATTGCTTTCTGGGTCTCGAGCAAGGTTGGTGGGTCATCCAGTGCTTTGTTTGTGGGCACTTGGGGTAGACGATTGATGGCTTCGTCGTTGATTGTCGAAGGGCGATTTAGGACGTCATCGAAATGTTCGACCCATCTCTCCAAGATCTTCTCTTTGTCTGTGATTAGAGTGTTACCGTCTGCGCTGAGGAGGGGGCTTGATCCTGAGGGCGTGGGGCCATATACTTCTTTCAAGGCGTCGTAGAAGTTTTTATAGTCACGCCTGTCTGCATAGCCTTGGATCTCGTCAGCTTTGTTGCCGAGCCAATCGTCCTGCATCTGACGGAGCTTCTGCTGAACAGTCTTGCGAATGTGTATGGGTATGGTAGATGTGTAGGGGTAGTGATGGTATGGTAGATGTGTATGGGTATGGTAGATGTGTATGGGTATGGTAGATGTGTATGGGTATGGTAGATGTGTATGGGTATGGTAGATGTGTATGGGTATCGTAGATGTGTATGGGTATGGTAGATGTCCATGGGTATGGTAGATGTGTATGGGTATGGTAGATGTGTATGGGTATGGTAGATGTGTATGGGTATGGTAGATGTGTATGGGTATGGTAGATGTGTATGGTAGATGTGTATGGGTATGGTAGATGTGTATGGGTATGGTAGATGTGTATGGGTATGGTAGATGTGTATGGGTATGGTAGATGTGTATGGGTATGGTAGATGTGTATGGGTATGGTAGATGTATATGGGTATGGTAGATATCCATGGGTATGGTAGATGTGTATGGGTATGGTAGATGTCCATGGGTATGGTAGATGTGTATGGGTATGGTAGATGTGCATGGGTATGGTAGATGTGTATGGGTATGGTAGATGTGCATGGGTATGGTAGATGTTTATGGTAGATGTGCATGGGTATGTTAGATGTGTATGGTAGATGTGCATGGATGTGTTAGATGGGTATGGTAGATGTGTATGGGTATGGTAGATGTGTATGGGTATGGTAGATGTGTATGGGTATGGTAGATGGGTATGGTTATGGTAGATGTGTAGGGGTATGGTAGATGTGTATGGGTATGGTTGATGTGTATGGGTATGGTAGATGTGTATGTGTATCGTAGATGTGTATGGGTATGGTAGATGTCCATGGGTATGGTAGATGTGTATGGGTATGGTAGATGTGTATGGGTATGGTAGATGTGTATGGGTATGGTAGATGTGTATGGTAGATGTGTATGGGTATGGTAGATGTGTATGGGTATGGTAGATGTGTATGGGTATGGTAGATGTGTATGGTAGATGTGTATGGGTATGGTAGATGTGTATGGGTATGGTAGATGTGTATGGGTATGGTAGATGTGTATGGGTATGGTAGATGTGTATGGGTATGGTAGATGTGTATGGGTATGGTAGATGTGTATGGGTATGGTAGATGTGTATGGGTATGGTAGATGTGTATGGGTATGGTAGATGTGTATGGGTATGGTAGATGTGTATGGGTATGGTAGATGTGTATGGGTATGGTAGATGTGTATGGGTATGGTAGATGTGTATGGGTATGGTAGATGTGTATGGGTATGGTAGATGTGTATGGGTATGGTAGATGTGTATGGGTATGGTAGATGTGTATGGGTATGGTAGATGTGTATGGGTATGGTAGATGTGTATGGGTATGGTAGATGTGTATGGGTATGGTAGATGTGTATGGGTATGGTAGATGTGTATGGGTATGGTAGATGTGTATGGGTATGGTAGATGTGTATGGGTATGGTAGATGTGTATGGGTATGGTAGATGTGTATGGGTATGGTAGATGTGTATGGGTATGGTAGATGTGTATGGGTATGGTAGATGTGTATGGGTATGGTAGATGTGTATGGGTATGGTAGATGTGTATGGGTATGGTAGATGTGTATGGGTATGGTAGATGTCCATGGGTATGGTAGATGTGTATGGGTATGGTAGATGTGTATGGGTAGATGTGTATGGGTATGGTAGATGTGCATGGGTATGTTAGATGGGTATGGTAGATGTGTATGGGTATGGTAGATGGGTATGGTAGATGTGTATGGGTATGGTAGATGTGTATGGGTATGGTAGATGTGTATGGGTATGGTAGATGTGTATGGTAGATGTTTATGGTAGATGTGCATGGGTATGGTAGATGTGTATGGTAGATGTGTATGGATGTGTTAGATGGGTATGGTAGATGTGTATGGGTATGGTAGATGTGTATGGGTATGGTAGATGTGTATGGGTATGGTAGATGTGTATGGTATGGTAGATGTGTATGGGGTATGGTAGATGTGTATGGGTATGGTAGATGTGTATGGGTATGGTAGATGTGTATGGGTATGGTAGATGTGTATGGGTATGGTAGATGTCCATGGGTATGGTAGATGTGTATGGGTATGGTAGATGTGTATGGGTATGGTAGATGTGTATGGGTATGGTAGATGTGTATGGGTATGGTAGATGTGTATGGGTATGGTAGATGTGTATGGGTATGGTAGATGTGTATGGGTATGGTAGATGTGTATGGGTATGGTAGATGTGTATGGGTATGGTAGATGTGTATGGGTATGGTAGATGTGTATGGGTATGGTAGATGTGCATGGGTATGGTAGATGTGTATGGGTATGGTAGATGTGTATGGGTATGGTAGATGTGTATGGGTATGGTAGATGTGTATGGGTATGGTAGATGTGTATGGGTATGGTAGATGTGCATGGGTATGGTAGATGTTTATGGTAGATGTGCATGGGTATGTTAGATGTGTATGGTAGATGTGCATGGATGTGTTAGATGGGTATGGTAGATGTGTATGGGTATGGTAGATGTGTATGGGTATGGTAGATGTGTATGGGTATGGTAGATGGGTATGGTTATGGTAGATGTGTAGGGGTATGGTAGATGTGTATGGGTATGGTTGATGTGTATGGGTATGGTAGATGTGTATGTGTATCGTAGATGTGTATGGGTATGGTAGATGTCCATGGGTATGGTAGATGTGTATGGGTATGGTAGATGTGTATGGGTATGGTAGATGTGTATGGGTATGGTAGATGTGTATGGTAGATGTGTATGGGTATGGTAGATGTGTATGGGTATGGTAGATGTGTATGGGTATGGTAGATGTGTATGGGTATGGTAGATGTGTATGGGTATGGTAGATGTGTATGGGTATGGTAGATGTGTATGTGTATGGTAGATGTGTATGGGTATGGTAGATGTGCATGGGTATGGTAGATGTGTATGGGTATGGTAGATGTGTATGGGTATGGTAGATGTGTATGGGTATGGTAGATGTGTATGGGTATGGTAGATGTGTATGGGTATGGTAGATGTGTATGGGTATGGTAGATGTGTATGGGTATGGTAGATGTGTATGGGTATGGTAGATGTGTATGGGTATGGTAGATGTGTATGGGTATGGTAGATGTGTATGGGTATGGTAGATGTGTATGGGTATGGTAGATGTGTATGGGTATGGTAGATGTGTATGGGTATGGTAGATGTGTATGGGTATGGTAGATGTGTATGGGTATGGTAGATGTGTATGGGTATGGTAGATGTGTATGGGTATGGTAGATGTGTATGGGTATGGTAGATGTGTATGGGTATGGTAGATGTGTATGGGTATGGTAGATGTGCATGGGTATGGTAGATGTGTATGGGTATGGTAGATGTGTATGGGTATGGTTGATGTGTATGGGTATTGTAGATGTCCATGGGTATGGTAAATGTCCATGGGTATGGTAGATGTGTATGGGTATGGTAGATGTGCATGGGTATGGTTGATTTCCATGGGTATGGTAGATATGTATGGGTATGGTAGATGTGTATGGGTATGGTTGATATGTATGGATATTGTAGATGTATATGGATATGGTAGATGTGTATGGATATGGTAGATGTGCATGGGTATGGTAGATGTGTATGGATATGGTAGATGTGTATGGGTATGGTAGATGTGTATGGGTATGGTAGATGTGTATGGGTATGTTAGATGTGTATGGGTATGGTAGATGTGTATGGGTATGGTAGATGTGTATGGGTATGGTAGATGTGTATGGGTATGGTAGATGTGTATGGGTATGGTAGATGTCCATGGGTATGGTAAATGTCCATGGGTATGGTAGATGTGTATGGGTATGGTAGATGTGTATGGTAGATGTATATGGGTATGTTAGATGTGCATGGGTATGTTAGATGGGTATGGTAGATGTGCATGGATATGTTAGATGGGTATGGTAGATGTGCTTGGGTATGGTAGATGTGTATGGGTATGGTAGATGTGCATGGGTATGTTAGATGTGTATGGTAGATGTTTATGGTAGATGTGCATGGGTATGTTAGATGTGTATGGTAGATGTGCATGGATGTGTTAGATGGGTATGGTAGATGTGTATGGTTATGGTAGATGTGTATGGGTATGGTAGATGTGTATGGGTATGGTAGATGGGTATGGTTATGGTAGATGTGTAGGGGTATGGTAGATGTGTATGGGTATGGTTGATGTGTATGGGTATGGTAGATGTGTATGTGTATCGTAGATGTGTATGGGTATGGTAGATGTCCATGGGTATGGTAGATGTGTATGGGTATGGTAGATGTGTATGGGTATGGTAGATGTGTATGGGTATGGTAGATGTGTATGGTAGATGTGTATGGGTATGGTAGATGTGTATGGTAGATGTGTATGGGTATGGTAGATGTGTATGGGTATGGTAGATGTGTATGGGTATGGTAGATGTGTATGGGTATGGTAGATGTATATGGGTATGGTAGATATCCATGGGTATGGTAGATGTGTATGGGTATGGTAGATGTCCATGGGTATGGTAGATGTGTATGGGTATGGTAGATGTGCATGGGTATGGTAGATGTGTATGGGTATGGTAGATGTGCATGGGTATGGTAGATGTTTATGGTAGATGTGCATGGGTATGTTAGATGTGTATGGTAGATGTGCATGGATGTGTTAGATGGGTATGGTAGATGTGTATGGGTATGGTAGATGTGTATGGGTATGGTAGATGTGTATGGGTATGGTAGATGGGTATGGTTATGGTAGATGTGTAGGGGTATGGTAGATGTGTATGGGTATGGTTGATGTGTATGGGTATGGTAGATGTGTATGTGTATCGTAGATGTGTATGGGTATGGTAGATGTCCATGGGTATGGTAGATGTGTATGGGTATGGTAGATGTGTATGGGTATGGTAGATGTGATGGGTATGGTAGATGTGTATGGTAGATGTGTATGGGTATGGTAGATGTGTATGGGTATGGTAGATGTGTATGGGTATGGTAGATGTGTATGGGTATGGTAGATGTGTATGGGTATGGTAGATGTGTATGGGTATGGTAGATGTGTATGTGTATCGTAGATGTGTATGGGTATGGTAGATGTCCATGGGTATGGTAGATGTGTATGGGTATGGTAGATGTGTATGGGTATGGTAGATGTGTATGGGTATGGTAGATGTGTATGGTAGATGTGTATGGGTATGGTAGATGTGTATGGGTATGGTAGATGTGTATGGGTATGGTAGATGTGTATGGGTATGGTAGATGTGTATGGGTATGGTAGATGTGTATGGGTATGGTAGATGTGTATGGGTATGGTAGATGTGTATGGGTATGGTAGATGTGTATGGGTATGGTAGATGTGTATGGGTATGGTAGATGTGTATGGGTATGGTAGATGTGTATGGGTATGGTAGATGTGTATGGGTATGGTAGATGTGTATGGGTATGGTAGATGTGTATGGGTATGGTAGATGTGTATGGGTATGGTAGATGTGTATGGGTATGGTAGATGTGTATGGGTATGGTAGATGTGTATGGGTATGGTAGATGTGTATGGGTATGGTAGATGTGTATGGGTATGGTTGATATGTATGGGTATGGTAGATGTCCATGGGTATGGTAAATGTCCATGGGTATGGTAGATGTGTATGGGTATGGCAGATGTGTATGGGTATGGTAGATGTGCATGGGTATGGTTGATTTCCATGGGTATGGTAGATATGTATGGGTATGGTAGATGTGTATGGGTATGGTTGATATGTATGGATATTGTAGATGTATATGGATATGGTAGATGTGTATGGATATGGTAGATGTGCATGGGTATGGTAGATGTGTATGGATATGGTAGATGTGTATGGGTATGGTAGATGTGTATGGGTATGGTAGATGTGTATGGGTATGTTAGATGTGTATGGGTATGGTAGATGTGTATGGGTACGGTAGATGTGTATGGGTATGTTAGATGTGTATGGGTATGGTAGATGTGTATGGGTATGGTAGATGTGTATGGTTATGGTAGATCAAGTTAAGAATTGTGAGCTTATTGTCATCCATTTTATTGGATGTTTCAAAAAAATTAACTTAATTTTTTATTTTTCAATTAGATCAGCACAAGTGTATGATAAATACAATTACATCCGGGCACTTGAAAGATATTCGATTAGAGATTGGATGATAAGCAGTTGAGAAGGAAGACTTTTAGTATTGAATTTTACTAATACACTTTAAACATCAAGCTATAGGCTACTTTAAATATCAAACCATAGGCTACTTTAAATATCAAGCCATAGGCTACTTTAAACAACAAGGCATAGGCTACTTTAAATATCAAGCCATCGGCTACTTTACACATCAAGCCATAGGCTGCTTTAAACATCAAGCCATAGGCTACTTTAAAAATCAAGCCATAGGCTACTTTAAACATCAAGCCATAGGCTACTTTAAATATCAAGCCATAGGCTACTTTAAACATCAAGCCATCGGCTACTTTAAACATCAAGCCATAGGCTACTTGAAACATCAAGCCATAGGCTACTTTAAACATCAAGCCATCGGCTACTTTAAACATCAAGCCATAGGCTACTTTAAACATCAAGCCATCGGCTACTTTAAACATCAAGCCATAGGCTACTTTAAACATCAAGCCATAGGCTACTTGAAACATCAAGCCATAGGCTACTTTAAACATCAAGCCATCGGCTACTTTAAACATCAAGCCATAGGCTACTTTAAACATCAAGCCATAGGCTACTTTAAACATCAAGCCATAAGGCTACTTTAAATATCAAGCTAAAGGCCATCAAAATAAAAGCCATGTAATTTGAGCACCTCCCCATGGTCAAGTCGTTGTATCCGCTCATGTCGCCACCGTAACCAAGGAAACCAAGATGTAAACCTGAAACCGTGGACGTTTTGAATGTTGGATATCCACTGATGAGATGCTGTGGATCTTGTGCGGATGTCCGGGCGGCTTGTCCAAGATATTCCTGATTTAAAGGAAAATTTAATATTTAACATATCGGTATGTGAAACGTTGTTTTTTTTTAGAAATCATAAACGTATAGTCTAAATCTAGAATGTTAATTTGTATTTAGTTTCTAGATAACAAAGTAGATCAAATCCATCTCCTACGTCAGACGAATAGCAAAATTTGTTTGGTAAAAATTAAATACCAACTAATCAGTTTTATCATAATTTGTTGTTTTTTTTTAAAGATTCCTCTTAAAGCATCCGAAATTCAAAATAAAACATTTACACAATTTATAATTTTGTAACATTTTTGGTTTCAAGTTTTTGTGGGATATGGTATGGAAGTAGGTTTAGCTTTATTAATTACGTTGTGGGATATGGTATGGAAGTAGGTTTAGCTTTATTAATTACGTTGTGGGATATGGTATGGAAGTAGGTTTAGCTTTATTAATTACGTTGTGGGATATGGTATGGAAGTAGGTTTAGCTTTATTAATTACGTTGTGGGATATGGTATGGAAGTAGGTTTAGCTTTATTAATTACGTTGTGGGATATGGTATGGAAGTAGGTTTAGCTTTATTAATTACGTTGCATGAGAAAAGATTAAGTTTATTATATTGCAAAAAGTAGCTATAATCTTTTTGACATCGCTTGTGGATAGGTTTAATTTTATAACTTTGCATGAAATTAGCTTTAGTTTTATTAAATTGCTTGTGAGTAGGTTTATTATTATTACATTTTATAAAAGTAGGTGTAGTTTTATTAAATTGCCAGTGAGTAGAGTTAGTTTTATTACAGCAATAACAACCTGAGAGAAAACAACCAATGGTAGATCAGGGACGTTGTACGTCTTCAGTGACGTCATCACAGGAAGTGACCCGGCCATGTAAGTGTACTGAGTGGCCTGCCATTGGCCCACCTTGTCGTTACCAGAAGTGAGTGTCACATTGGCCAACTGGGAGAAGTAGAAACAACATTTTTGTAAATGTCTTGTAAGTTGACCACTACCAAAAAAAATGTAATAGTCCTATTATGTATGTAGTGTATATACATGACTTGAGGTGACTCAGTCCACTTGTTTGTGCTTTCATAACATTCATAGTTTACAAGAGGTTTTCTCGGTGTTACCGGCTCCGGTGCCGACGTTACAGTTGTGCTTCAATAAACGTCCTGACTACGGAGATGTTGTCTTGTCTCATCTATACAGACGCTCCTTCAATACAGAAGATCATTGAGTCCACAGACCATTCCGTTCTGTTGGCAAGTGACGCAGTGTTCACAAGCCACGCCTACGAGGGACCAGCTATGTTCCCAGCCGCATTTGTTTCCCTAACTAGTGTTAGGTACCCATTCCGAGCTGGGTGGACTCAGGGACACCCTAGGCCCCGGGAACAAATGTTTGCCTTCAAGGAGATTCAAAGACTGGCCATCGGTACGCAAGCCGAGCGCGCATGACACTCGATCACCGTGTCCCGATGTTGGTTGCATTACATCATGTCCATAACATTTGTTTCTTCAATTCGAATGGTGGAGAAGGGGCGTAAATCCATCAACTTGAGGGTGATAGCACTTTGGACCACATAATGAAACACAACACTAAACGTAATTTTAAATCCAAGCTCGAGACTATAACATCACAATTTGAAATGTATGGTGTACAGGGTTGTAGATATACAAGTAGACAATTCATGTGCCTCGCTGATAAAATTCCTAACGGTTAAACCACCGAAGTATTTTGTTTTAAAAAAAAATTTTTAAATTCTACACTTAAGTAGCTTAAGTACTTCCCTCTTTCACTAAGCTACCAATGTACTTAGCTTAATCTACCCATTTACTTCACCTTTAAGCTACCGTCACTGTCTAAATACGTTCGGCCCTGGTAGTTGAAGAACACGTCGCCGCTGACCAGCCACGGCACGTCATTGACCAGGAGACGAAATGACCCATTGGTAATGATGTCGACTACAAACCCAGACTTGACGGCATCGCCTGTTCGAGGTAAAATTTAAATATCAAACAAAGAAGCGAATACAGCAACAGGCATCGAGAGCATATTCAAAATGTGAGAAGGACTTTAAACAAATGTTTTTTCTTTAAATTGCCATTGATCTTGCCACAGAAGTGTAGCAGGATAAGGGGGGGGGGACAAGGGTGGCAAGAAATCGGGGATCCAAAATGAAGACTTCAAAGTTGCATTATGATAAATAATGATACAGCTTGGTAGCAACTGCTGTCATTCATGAAATAGATTCTGCGAACAGTTGGTTGCATCCGCACTTGTTGACTGCTAAGGAACAGATTGTTGAGTGATTTGAGGAAAAACAGTTGCTTGAGTCATCTTCTGATCCAGGACATCGATAACAGATTCCCCAAGTCATAAGATTTCTGGATGTGAATAGAAAAAACTAAAAATGAAATATCAAAGACTTGTGTTTAGGCTACATCGAGACACATTCAAAATGATGCAGCAAGCCTAGAAAGAGTAGGCACACTGAAGTGCAAAATGTTAAAACGATGGTGTTTTTATAGTTGACGATACATCCGATATTTAATCACAGATATATGACATGACGTCACAGAATATTGGTAGTTTATTGTTACAGACACAGAAATATAAATTGCAGTAGCACATTCATCTAAGCAGGTGCCACTTCTCTTCGCTTGAAAGTATTTATTCGCTTTTCAGAAATTGATTGTTATTAGTTTTAAAACCTTTTCTATTCACAGTGAAGCGGGATTCTGAAACGCGCTTGAGCGAATGATCATAATGTGTCCATAGAGAACTGTATGAACTAGCAGAGCTACAGAAACAAATTACTAAACACTCATCTCTGACTCACGAAAACAGAAATGATGCAGAACAGTTACGGCATTAAATTTTAACTAACTGGATACATTGTTTTTCTGGACTGTTTTTCTAGGATAAAATTATCAAAAACAGAAATTATTACAAGAAGCAGCAACTAATATTGAAACTTTCCAGAGCGTATTTGTCAAGCGTCAATTATAATTTAAGACAAGTTGCCTTAGAAAACGCCTAAAATGAAAAGCACATCGGTGGGGTTGAGGTAGACAGGAGAATTTTGCGACATCTGAAGATGTCCGGAGTTATTGGCAAGAGTTGCGGTATTTTCAACAGAATTAAAATTGTTTCGTGTAATGCAGTGCTTCTCAAAGTGGTGGTCCGCTGACCGGTGCCGGTCTGTGGACCATCAGCAGCCGGTCCGAAGAAGTTATCGAAAAATGAAAGAAAAATGTATTTATAATTCTCTATTTGCAGCATTAATACAAATTCTATAAAATATGTCAATTTTTCGGCAATATAAATAAAATGTGGAGTAAATTTTAGTTAATGTTATAAATATTTAGTCTGAGTTTGTTTGTTTTTTCAAACCAAGGCAAAATAGAGTCACGGTTTGGAGCCTCGGAGCTGGCAAGGCCCCCGGGGCATTGTGCTAGCCACACAATCCCTTGTTTGTTATTGGTAGCTCAATGAACGCTACTTCACTTGCCCCATTAGTCGTCATGATCTGAAACGGGGTTATTAACAGTTTTAAAAATAATAATTTTAAACTGTTAATAGTCCTTTCCGTGTTTTTACTTAAGTTGGAGAAAAAAGAGAATGTAACTTAAATTTAACTTAAATTTTCAGTTATAAATATACTGGCAAAAAAGGATTCAAATAACCTTAACGGCAATCCTCTGAATCCCGGTCCCAAATTATTTTGTGTGTGTTTTCACGATATGCTACTTACTTGTTTATTAACAATTACGATTACGACATTATTTACACCAATTTGTTAATCAGTAAATATTTCAACGTATTTTCAAAATTTGTAGCCATTCTGATGGTGTATGTGAGGTATCAATAAAAGGATGTAAAAGTATTCCTTTTCTACTTCATTACAAACTAACACAACTAGTTCTGAAATATTCAAGGCTGTTCACGATTACATTGTTGGCAAACGTCAAACAGAATTTAAATATTGTGTTGGTGTGTGTACGGATGGCGCTGACTGGGCGGCGTTCTGGAGTTGTTATCAAGATTAAGGAATTACCGACTGTGAAAATTTAACGACCATTAACAACAAATATATAACGTAAAAAACGAAATGGTTTCAACCATTTTGAAATGTGAATTGGACAGCCACGATGTCTTACCTGGCTGATATCTTTGCCATTTTTAATTTGCTGATATGTCCGTGCTAGGAAGGGTGGCTTCATGCTGTACAATTTCAAATCAAGAAACATGAAAGAGTCGAGTACCAGCTGATTGTTTTGAGTTGTTTCACAATTTTGCAACAAATATTTGATAGAGCAGATGAAAAGCTTGATGTTCCATCTCTATAAAAATTCATCTTTGAGCACTCTAAAAATTCTTGTTCTACTTTCTAACAGAAGATGACACACGAAAAGGTACTGGATGGATACGCAATCCATTTTTTGCTTCATAAGTTGATTGATCTTTACCTTTGAAATATAAATTGCTGGAATTAATTGCTTATAAAGGATTAAACTTGAATTTCCGAAAAATGACCTTTCGTGAATTATTTTGGATTCACGTGAGTGCAGAATATCCTGAACTTACCGAGATTGCTCGTAAGGTTCTTCTTCCATTTCCTTCATCTTACCTATTTTAGGTTGGTTTTTCAACAATGAACATTTTTAATAAAAAAAAGTACAGGAACAGTTTGGATGTTCATTCACCATTGCATGTGGCATTGTCCTCAATCGAGCGACGATTTTTAAAAATAAATACCCATGTCTTTTAAAATTATATTTTATGTTCTCTTCTTTAAAACTTAGGCCTAATTCAGAATTAATGTTTTATCACAATACTATCAACTTAAAAGCAGTTTAAACTAAAGCGATGACTGCCATCATCAACAAATTTTAATACGACATGAAGATGATCGTAAATGAGCAATAAGCAATCAAGGCTTTAAAATATCTTTTCAAAATTGTTCGATGACTTGTAGTATTAAACAAACCGAATTCATGCCTAAATTTGTAGGGGTGTAGATGTAGGTGATGTAGGTGATGTAGGTGATGTAGGTGATGTAGGTGATGTAGGTGATGTAGGTGATGTAGGTGATGTAGGTGATGTAGGTGATGTAGGTGATGTAGGTGATGTAGGTGATGTAGGTGATGTAGGTGATGTAGGTGATGTAGGGGCTCATTTCGCTATCACGTCAGTACAGGTAAAATAGTGCCGGTCCCTGGTGAAATAGAACATTTTCTGCCGGTCGGCCATACTAAAATGTTTGAGAAGCACTGGTTTAATGTACAGCGACTTTGATTGACATCAACTTTGATTGACATCAACTTTGATTGACATCAACTTTGATTGACATCAACTTTGATTGACATCAACTTTGATTGACATCAACTTTGATTGACATCAACTTTGATTGACATCAACTTTGATTGACATCAACTTTGATTGACATCAACTTTGATTGACATCAACTTTGATTGACATCAACTTTGATTGACATCAACTTTGATTGACATCAACTTGATTGACATCAACTTTGATTGACATCAACTTTGATTGACATCAACTTTGATTGACATCAACTTTGATTGACATCAACTTTGATTGACATCAACTTTGATTGACATCAACTTTGATTGACATCAACGTGAGGCGGCAACACGTTTTTCTACTCGATTTCTTCTCGATTACACAAACGGAATGGTATTCAGTACTAGTTATTTATTACCCTTCCCCCTGTAACATTACCAATTATTACCACATATACTTAACCACTGCTATCAAGCTACTAACTCACATCAGCTGCCATTGAACCACTGCTATCAACCTACTAACTCACATCAGCTGCCATTGAACCACTGCTATCAACCTACTAACTCACATCAGCTGCCATTGAACCACTGCTATCAACCTACTAACTCACATCAGCTGCCATTGAACCACTGCTATCAACCTACTAACTCACATCAGCTGCCATTGAACCACTGCTATCAACCTACTAACTCACATCAGCTGCCATTGAACCACTGCTATTAAGCTACTAACTCACATCAGCTGCCATTGAACCACTGCTATCAACCTACTAACTCACATCAGCTGCCATTGAACCACTGCTATCAACCTACTAACTCACATCAGCTGCCATTGAACCACTGCTATCAACCTACTAACTCACATCAGCTGCCATTGAACCACTGCTATCAACCTACTAACTCACATCAGCTGCCATTGAACCACTGCTATCAACCTACTAACTCACATCAGCTGCCATTGAACCACTGCTATTAAGCTACTAACTCACATCAGCTGCCATTGAACCACTGCTATCAACCTACTAACTCACATCAGCTGCCATTGAACCACTGCTATCAACCTACTAACTCACATCAGCTGCCATTGAACCACTGCTATCAACCTACTAACTCACATCAGCTGCCATTGAACCACTGCTATCAACCTACTAACTTACATCAGCTGCCATTGAACCACTGCTATTAACCTACTAACTCACATCAGCTGCCATTGAACCACTGCTATTAACCTACTAACTCACATCAGCTGCCATTGAACCACTGCTATTAACCTACTCACTCACATCAGCTGCCATTGAACCACTGCTATCAAGCTACTAACTCACATCAGCTGCCATTGAACCACTGCTATCAAGCTACTAACTCACATCAGCTGCCATTGAACCACTGCTATCAAGCTACTAACTCACATCAGCTGCCATTGAACCACTGCTATCAAGCTACTAACTCACATCAGCTGCCATTGAACCACTGCTATCAAGCTACTAACTCACATCAGCTGCCATTGAACCACTGCTATCAAGCTACTAACTCACATCAGCTGCCATTGAACCACTGCTATCAAGCTACTAACTCACATCAGCTGCCATTGAACCACTGCTATCAAGCTACTAACTCACATCAGCTGCCTTTGAACCATTGCTGTGAAATCAATGCTACTAAATATTTGCTGTTTATAAACTGCAGCTTAACCCTTACACTTAACTACTCTAAAACTTAAACATGTAACAATTGCTACTTTCAATCACAGCTACCAATCCATTGCTAGTATACCACTGCTACTAAACAACTGCTGCGTAGCCATTGCTACTTACCTAATTTAGCCTCGCCAATTATTAACACAAGGCAAAGGATAATATGTAAAATACCATGCATCGTCCGGCCTCTTTAGATTTTAGTCCAAAACCAATATCGTTACTGAAGGTTATGAAATTTTTGTACGCGAACTGTTTAATCTAATTGATAAAACTAAACAGATCAAAGAACAGGTAGAAGAAAGTCTTGAGTGGCGGGTGTTCATTGTCTTAGGTTAAAGAACAGGTAGAAGAAAGTCTTGAGTGGCGGGTGTTCATTGTCTTAGGGGAACAGGTAGAAGAAAGTCTTGAGTGGCGGGTGTTCATTGTCTTAGGGGAACAGGTAGAAGAAAGTCTTGAGTGGCGAGTGTTCATTGTCTTAGGTTAAAGAACAGGTAGAAGAAAGTCTTGAGTGGCGGGTGTTCATTGTCTTAGGGGAACAGGTAGAAGAAAGTCTTGAGTGGGGGGCGTTCATTGTCTTAGGGGGACAGGTAGAAGAAAGTCTTGAGTGGCGAGTGTTCATTGTCTTAGGGGAACAGGTAGAAGAAAGTCTTGAGTGGCGGGTGTTCATTGTCTTAAGTGAACTGCAGACAAAAGCCAAGAAAAATATGTGGAGGCTGAGAGTTTTATTTTATAGTCTGACATTTATTCTATACTGGACAAATACAAATAGTTATTTGTCCATTTTTTTAATTTTTCATTTTAGTGTTACATTACAGTTTAGTACTCGTTATTAGCTATATTAGCGTAGAAACAATAAAATAAATAAAAAACCGTAAAAAACCAAGTTTTTCACTATAAATCCTTTATGTACTAGACGTAACTAAAAGAATAATCATTATAATACGCAGCGCAAGACCATCCAAAAATACAAAATTGCAGTTCTGTCGTAAAAAATGTTTAACATAATGCGCACCAATCAGGAATATGTTTATAAAAAGTGTTGTCAATAAAATACGCACCTTATTGCGCGACAGAAAGGTTGTTCAATATAATACGCACCGCGACACTCTATCTCAAAAAATAACATGATACATAGGAATAAATAAAATAATCTAAAAGTTCAATAATTTAATTGCAGTACATGCGATCGACCTGAACTTTTGATACATAGTTTTTATCATCGCCACGAAACTGCCTGCTAAATTTCAGCTCGCTAGCTTACGAGAAAGTGGGTTAAAAATCTATCAAAAGTTTTGGCGACAAGGGCGCAATCAGACACCACGAGTTAATATAAACGATTTAATAATAAAACAAACCCGTAAAAACAAAGTTTTTGACTACAAAACCCTTATATATGAGACATAACTAACAGTATTGATTATTTTCAAACATTTACAGACTGAATCTGTCTTAACTCAACTTTGCATCATAACCCTAGTGGTGGGGGGAGGGGTGGGTGTGGGGAGGGGTGGGTGGGGGGGGAGGGGTGGGTGGGGGGAGAGGGGAAAAGTCTGGTCACCGATTCGCTTGACCGAGCTCAGAGTGACACGTAAAATGTAAACAAAAGCGCCCGTCGCTTCGTTGGGTCGCCTCAATGCGTCAGCTCAAAATTTCACGTGGGAAAAAACAATAACAAACAGTGAATTTAAATTACATACCTCATATATGGATAAACTAAAAATGCATTAATTTAATTACGGTACGTTCGATCGATCTGAAATTTTTGATACGATGCATTGTTAGGTTAGACGGGTCCGTGTGCCAAATTTCAGTTCGATCGGATCATGGGAAGTGGGTCATTTTTGACTTCTGTTTTTCCACCCGCCGAGCCCAAGACAGAGAGAGATGATGAGACGGCCGCGAAGTTAATATAAGGGATTTAAAAACAAAGTTTTTGACTATAAATCCCTTATATATGAGACATAACTAACAGTATTGATTATTTTCAAACATTTACAGACTGAATCTGTCTTAACTCAAGTTTGCTTCATAACCCTAGGGGGGGAGGGGTGGGTGAGAGGGGGAGAGGGGAAAAGTCTGGTCACCGATTCGCTTGACCGAGCTCAGAGTGACACGTAAAATGTAAACAAAAGCGCTTCGTTGGGTCGCCTCAATGCGTCAGCTCAAACTTTCACGTGGCAAAAAAACAATAACAAACCGTGAATTTAAATTACATACCTCATATAAGGATAAACTAAAAATGCATTAATTTAATTACGGTAAGTTCGATCGAACTGAAATTTAGATACGATGCATTGTTAGGTCAGACGGGTCCGTGTGCCAAATTTCAGTTCGATCTGATCATGGAAAGTTTGTCATTTTTGACTTCTGTTTTTTCCGCCCGCCGAGCCCAAGACAGAGAGAGATGATGAGACGGCCGCGAAGTTAATATAAGGGATTTAATAAAACAAACCCGTAAAAACAAAGTTTTTGACTATAAATCCCTTATATATGAGACATAACTAACAGTATTGATTATTTGCAAACATTTACAGACTGACACCGAGTGATGTCCCTTGTCTTTAATAAATGGTGGTGGGATGTGAGGGGGTGTCGGCACGACGGTCGGCGTCAACACGACGGTCGGCGTCAACTCAAACTCACGTGGAAGTGGAAGGAAAAAAACAATAAAAAACAGTGAATTTGAATTACATACCTCATATAAGGATAAACTAAAAATGCATTAATTTAATTACGGTACGTTCGATCGATCTGAAATTTTGATACGATGCATTGTTAGGTCAGACGGGTCCGTGTGCCAAATTTCAGTTCGATCGGATCATGGGAAGTGGGTCATTTTTGACTTCTGTTTTTCCGCCCGCCGAGCCCAAGACAGAGAGAGATGATGAGAGAGACGGCCGCGAAGTTAATATAAGGGATTTAAAAACACGATTTTTCCTTTCTTTTAAAGAACTTTAAATAATTTGCTCTTGTATATACTCAGTATAATACTGTACTAACTTACTCAGTATAATACTGTACTAACTTACTCAGTATAATACTGTACTAACTTACTCAGTATAATACTGTACTAACTTACTCAGTATAATACTGTACTAACTTACTCAGTATAATACTGTACTAACTTACTCAGTATAATACTGTACTAACTTACTCAGTATAATACTGTACTAACTTACTCAGTATAATACTGTACTAACTTACTCAGTATAATACTGTACTAACTTACTCAGTATAATACTGTACTAACTTACTCAGTATAATACTGTACTAACTTACTCAGTATAATACTGTACTAACTTACTAAATATAATACTGTACTAACTTACTCAGTATAATACTGTACTAACTCTTATCGGTAAATAAAGTGTCCACCACACACACACACACACACACAAAAACAACATTTACACAGCGACTAATTCCGTCTGATAACAGCAAGAAATGGAAACTCTTATTCCTGTCTGAAACAAACACAGAATAAGCTTCCAAAGATGTTGGACAGATTAACAACAAAGATGTTTGGAAATCTTCTAGGGTTAAGGAATTTCAAGGGGAGGCAATTAAAAAAACAAACAAACAACCAACACAAGTTGTGCATGCTTTTCATCAATCTAGATTCTTGATTATGCCCATCTCAAAAATATTGAGAACCTTAAGATGCAAATTGCGATAAAATGAAGAATGAGTGCAAAGATAATTGTTTGAGATAAACTATAATTAAACCACTTGACATTGAAGGAAAGAAAGATAAATAGCTAGTTGTGTGAGAAATGATATACAGTGCGACCCCGTTAAGTCGCGCTTCGTTATTTTCGCGAAATCGGTTAAGTCGCGGTAATGACATGGCTCCCCAATTTTGTGACGTAACATAGCAATAAATAATACGTACGTCCGTATGATTTTCCCGCGATTTAATGTTTCTGTTTGCCTTGGTAGTGTAGTTGTAGTTTCTTGTTGAAAATAAAAAAAAATTCTAAAATGTCATTTTCGAAAGAGCTGGAAAAACCAACACGTAAGCTAAAGGCTTATGCTAGCGAGGAAAAACATTAATATAATTGAGTGAATTCGAAAAGGCGCAAAACAAGCAGATGTAAGCCGGGATATGAATTTGGCAGAGTCTACCCTACGAGGCTGGTTAAAGAATGTAACTAGAATTCGGGAGTTTGTTGATAATATGGAGAAATAAGGAAGTAAACCAATGACAGTGAAAAGCAATCATTGTTGAGTTGCTGGTTAATAAAGAAATAGCTTTTGAAACGAACATTAATAAACAAAAGCAGTAATTAAAAGGGGGCGGGGAGAGTTATACGGATTCTTGTAATTAACATTCGGTTACAACAAAGCATCAGTTATAAACAATTACCGATTTTTCTGTAATTTTTTTGTAATTAAAGTTCTTTTAATATTTTGGATTTTTAAAAAAGTGTACCAGGATATGTAGTGATATGTATAATAGGTGAGTCTAAACTTATTTAATTTTAAATAAATGTTACAGAGAAGGTAACACGTTTTAGCATCCTTTAGGATAACACGTTTTTAGCATCCTTTATGATAACACGTTTTTAGCATCCTTTATGATAACACGTTTTTAGCATCCTTTAAGGTAACACGTTTTTAGCATCCTTTATGATAACACATTTTTAGCATCCGCTATGGTAACACGTTTTTAGCATCCTTTATGGTAACACGTTTTTAGCATCCTTTATGATAACACGTTTTAGCATCCTTTAAGGTAACACGTTTTAGCATCCTTTAAGGTAACACGTTTTTAGCATCCTTTATTATCGCTCAATAAGTTACACTGAAACATGTACTAAGTGAAGACAAACCGCGATTCCCCTTTAGTCGCGGTTACATAAATATGGACCCAAACCACCGCGACTTAACGGGGTCCCCTGTATCCCCTTTCTTTAGACATGTCAAATTGTCTTATGACAGAGGATCGCGAGCGAGCGAAGGAAAGAAAGAAAGGGGGAAAAAACAGAGACAAAAATCTATACAGTTGGGGTTAGGATTGCATTAAAAATGTTTTTGCATATTTCTTACTTGGTTGATTTCGTTACTATACTTTTTAAAATTTCATCCGATGTAAAGTGGAAAGTGCTATCAGTTAACGCCGACCAGCGGCGTGGCGTCGGATTCTGCTCCCCCCTCGCCCAAAAAAAAATACTTTGCTTCTGTAATACAATGAGAATTTTTATTGAAAAGTACCAAGAAGAACTTCGTGCATTGTCATGTCAGATATTAAACTCGAAGAACTTTCCTTTCTTTGTATAAAATTATAGTTTTTGCTTTTCCTCAAGGCAAAATCTTTAATGACCCTATCAATATCATTTTATCATGCTCAATAGCCAAATTTGTCAATCTTTGTGTAATCATAGTTAATCATAATTTATTTTTGAATGAATCTTAAGTTTAGGGAAGCTCCTCTGATAGTTGGCATCATTTATGGCAATTGTAGAAGTATATTTAAAATAATAATATTATATAGACAAAAGCCTTGAGCTTAAATCTATCTATCTTATATATATAAATGAAAGTATGTATGTATGCATACATGTCCTTTATAGCTTACTAAACCATTCATCCGATCGCTATGAAATTTGGACACGTTTGAGTGCGCTCCCGGGATGGTAACTGGCAATTCTTTTTCAAAATGTAACACTCATGGGGCGCCGGGGGCCCATAATGTCATATGATATGAGCTAAATAACAGTTAGTTTAAGCGTTAGCTACTGGGTGATATTGATGGCTCTTAATCAAACTTTGTATAAAAAAAAACTTGATAGCCAATATTAAAATATTATATGACAATGATTTCCTAATGTTCATTCCTTCAGGGCTGGGGGCCCAACATGTCTTTTTCATAAACGTTTAAGATTTTATTCCTCTTTCAATGAGATATAGATAAATATATCCGTTAGCAAATTTATTGAAATGAACAGGTATTTTGAACTTTATATCTTGCACTGAATGGGGCCCTTGATGTTTTTTTATTAAATGAGTTATATACAAATTAGTTTATGCGTTAGCTACCGAGAAAATGAATGGATCTTAACCAAACTTTGTATACAAAAACTTGGTAGCCCATATTAAAATACTAAAAGACACAGAACTTAAATTGTCAATTCCTTCGGGGCCGGTAGCCCCAAATGTCTTTTTCATATATGTTTAAGATACTATTTCCCGTTCTAATTTTATTGATCTTGTGAAATATATCAATGATGAAAATAATTTAATTGAACGGGTCTTTATGTTTTTTTTAAAATTAATTTATTCATTTTTACCGAGATCGTTGCAACGAGAGACGGGTCTCCTAGTAGGGTCATAAACAGTGATAATTTAAAATGAATTGGACTTGAAATCATTAATTCGGTTCTATTGTCCCTGAGTTCAACACAGCATGTTTGTCAACATCATGACAAATGTTCTCTTGATTGATAAATATGCAGTAGATAAGTGTGTGCCCAAATCTGTATTTTCTGAAAACTCTCATGAATTTCTACATAACCTTACCTAATAAAGAAAACATTTTTTTTTCTCCATTCGCTTTCATTTCCAAATTCCAAAAAAAGTGCTCTCTCGTTCTTCGTCTGGGGGATCACTTTCACTTGCCAAGGCCTTCACAGTAAATGTAGCAGAAGCTACAGTTTCCATTCGTTTCTCCTTGAGTAGTATCTTCAATGCATTTATTTTTTTAAGCGCAGTAAAGTACGTTAACTCCCTGTGTTAAATTTAAATCATTTAAATTATTTCGGTCATTATTTACCTCGTGTAGCACATGTATCTAGATTTCTGTAACATAGAAAAGAAAGAGGTTGCATGCGACTAGCTAAGTTTCTGCGTCTGTTCGATTAAGTTTTCTTCTGCCTCATTTATTTCGCTATAGCCTTCGAACCACACTTACCAACCGCTAGATGGTATTTTTTCAAGCTTCACCTCCAGCATGAAAACCGTTTGTTGCCATGAAAAAAAAATAACAAGGTTAAAATGTATCGAAGTTTCATATAGAATGGGACTGCAATAAAGCTTTTAAATAAAATACAAAATACACAAACAAATTGTGCAATGAAAACAATAAATTTGAGCTTTATTTTTAGACTGACACGACAGTTTCAGAGTTCGTTTTAAGTTGAAGCTGCGGTTTGGTGTAAATAAACCAGGTGTAATGGATTTTTTAGCAATTTACACATTCGACATGGAGATTTATATCTTTGAGTCTTTGTTGTTTTCTATCAAACCATTGCAGCAGTATTATCTTACGTTGTATCTCTGTAGTCCAGTTTATTAATACTATCATCTTTCAGCTTTTTTAAAAACCATTTCAGGTGTGTCGTAACTAGTACCCTATCATTTTTTTTCAATGAAATGTTTAAAAGATTCTAAATGTTCACTGTTTTCTGATTTTCAATCTTTACATATTGTAGAACGTGCACTGCTTAATTCTTTATTATGTGAAAAATCTGAATTTCTAACGTCTGTGATAGAAGAATATTTAGTATTTATTACCAGACAGATGATTTTCGTCGAAATTTATCTACTAAAACTGAAATCAGTTATTTTTTTACTTTGAGGTAACGTGTACTTGATTAAATAATTTGACTGTGTCTGTGTTAGTCTTGGAATATTGCCTCAGTGCAGTGCTAATATATATTTTTCTGGTACACGATATTTTGGGATGGTCTGGGAAATTTATAAATTGGGATAATCGCTCGATTATAATTTGATAAATCATCAAACATCCATTAACTGATTTCTTGTCCTTTAAGTTTTAAATCAAATGCTTTAACTCCATGGTTTATCAATAAATGATTCAAAGTAGCTTCCACTAACTCATTGCTGGATCATCAAGTTGTAAGCACGTTTTCTAATCTTGAGTCTAAAATAGAATTGTTTTATTCCCCGGAAACCAAATTCTATTTAAAAGTGCATAAACATATCGAGCGTCACTATTAATTATTGAGTTCATAGTTTTAAAATTTCATCGGGAAATTATTAACAGCCTATGTATGACCTGTATGGCCTATGTATGACCTGTATGGCCTATGTATGACCTGTATGGCCTATGTATGACCTGTATGGCCTATGTATGACCTGTATGGCCTATGTATGACCTGTATGGCCTATGTATGACCTGTATGGCCTATGTATGACCTGTATGGCCTATGTATGACCTGTATGGCCTATGTATGACCTGTATGGCCTATGTATGACCTGTATGGCCTATGTATGACCTGTATGGCCTATGTATGACCTGTATGGCCTATGTATGACCTGTATGGCCTATGTATGACCTGTATGGCCTATGTATGACCTGTATGGCCTATGTATGACCTGTATGGCCTATGTATGACCTGTATGGCCTATGTATGACCTGTATGGCCTATGTATGACCTGTATGGCCTATGTATGACCTGTATGGCCTATGTATGACCTGTATGGCCTATGTATGACCTGTATGGCCTATGTATGACCTGTATGGCCTATGTATGACCTGTATGGCCTATGTATGACCTGTATGGCCTATGTATGACCTGTATGGCCTATGTATGACCTGTATGGCCTATGTATGACCTGTATGGCCTATGTATGACCTGTATGGCCTATGTATGACCTGTATGGCCTATGTATGACCTGTATGGCCTATGTATGACCTGTATGGCCTATGTATGACCTGTATGGCCTATGTATGACCTGTATGGCCTATGTATGACCTGTATGGCCTATGTATGACCTGTATGGCCTATGTATGACCTGTATGGCCTATGTATGACCTGTATGGCCTATGTATGACCTGTATGGCCTATGTATGACCTGTATGGCCTATGTATGACCTGTATGGCCTATGTATGACCTGTTACACATTATTTAGATTTTTTTTTAATTTGGCATTAACAAAATCTAATAGTTACAAGCAATTTTTTTTACGACAGTTTACCCGCAGAGTGATCTGCATTATAACTAATTATTGGCAGAGTATTGTAGCCTAGAAATTACTAGTTTCGACTTCCTTCCATAATAAATATATGGAACAGACCCAGAAGCGTAACTGGGTGTTCCGCGCCCTTGGCTAATTCTTTTTTTTTGGGCACCCTTCAGAAATAGGGAAATTACTAAATTATACAGAATAAACTGATTATTTAAGGAAAAGCCATCGGCGCCCTTGGCAACTGCCACGAGGCCAAGTTACTGTTACGCCTCGGAACAGACCCGACCCAATCCGCCACTCATCTTACGTCCCTTCCTCGCTCACACCCAATCACCTGAATTAAGAAGCCTCCAATCCTTGAATTAACAAGCCTCCAATCCTTGAATTAAGAAGCCTCCAATCCCTGAATTAACAAGCCTCCAGACCCTGGATTAACAAGCCTCCAATCCCTGAATTAACAAGCCTCTAAACCCTGAATTAACAAGCCTCCAATCCCTGAATTAACAAGCCTCTAAACCCTGAATTAACAAGCCTCCAATCCCTGAATTAACAAGCCTCCAATCCCTGAATTAACAAGCCTCCAATCCTTGAATTAACAAGCCTCCAATCCATGAATTAACAAGCCTCCAATCCTTCAAATAACAAGCCCCTAATCCCTGAATTAACAAGCCTCTAAACCCTGAATTAAAAAGCCTCCAATCCCTGAATTAACAAGCATCCAATTCCTGGATTAACAAGCCTTTAATCCCTGAATTAACAAGCCTCCAATCCCTGAATTAACAAGCCTCTAAACCCTGAATTAACAAGCCTCCAATCCCTGAATTAACAAGCCTCTAAACCCTGAATTAACAAGCCTCCAATCCCTGAATTAACAAGCCTCTAAACCCTGAATTAACAAGCCTCTAATCCATGAATTAACAAGCCTCTAATCCTTGAATTAACAAGCCTCTAAACCCTGAATTAACAAGCCTCTAATCCATGAATTAACAAGCCTCTAATCCTTGAATTAACAAGCCTCTAATCCCTGAATTAACAAGCCTCCAATCCATGAATTAACAAGCCTCCAATCCTTCAAATAACAAGCCCCTAATCCCTGAATTAACAAGCCTATAAATCCTGAATTAACAAGCCTCTAATCCATGAATTAACAAGCCTCTAATCCTTGAATTAACAAGCCTCTAATCCCTGAATTAACAAGCCTCCAATCCATGAATTAACAAGCCTCCAATCCTTCAAATAACAAGCCCCTAATCCCTGAATTAACAAGCCTCCAATCCTTCAAATAACAAGCCCCTAATCCCTGAATTAACAAGCCTCTAATCCCTGAATTAACAAGCCTCAAATCTCTGGATTAACAAGCCTCTAATCCCTGAATTAACAAGCCTCTAATCCCTGAATTAACAAGCCTCTAATCCCTGAATTAACAAGCCTCTAATCCCTGAATTAACAAGCCTCTAATCCCTGAATTAACAAGCCTCTAATCCCTGAATTAACAAGCCTCAAATCATCTTATTAACAAGCCGTCAATCATTGAATTAACAAGCCGTCAATCCCTGAATTAACAAGCCTCCAATCCCTAAAATAAGCGGTGCTGACAGAAGCCATCAGCATATTAAGTACTGACCATGCACTGAAGATGACCATGTAGACAAACGGCTTTTTTCGATCAATGCTGTAAATCTTTCACAGTCAAATTTCGTACGTTTTTATTCTGGAATTTTATTCTGGATCTTTTTAAAAAAAATCTTGCAACCAAAAAAAAATGATATGTATTAACAAGATTTTTAATGGCTTTGGGGAATATGAAAAGATGGGGAATCACCACAGACTAGTTGCGAGACTAGACAACAAAAAAAAAGCATAGGACGCAATAATCTTCTGTATAGAAGTATATTATTTAATAGATAAGGTAAAGTCACACCACAAGGACATCACGTGACTTATGACACTGGGCCATTAATGACGTACACTTGGTCACTCATCAAAGATGTCTGGTGAACTCCATCACGTACATTAATTATTAGAGACATGTAAGACATAATATAGTTAATAATTCCTCTGTGTTGTGGGTCCCTGGTCAGACTCACAACGTCATCAAGCTAACATCAATTCAAGTCGCACGACCTCCGAGCAATGCTGATGGTGTTGACAAAGGCTGGGTCGGGACCCTTGCTGTTGTCGCAGACTACCGACTCGACCGGCCCCTGGTCCAGGATGAAGTTCAAGGTCACAGTTTCAAAGGCGTTGACGTTCAGCTGGAGCACCACGTCATCCCTCGTCTGCTGGATGTCGTAAAACCGTTTCACGGACATCGGCACCCATTTCTCGGGTTCCCCCAGTAGAATTAGTCTGGACCTAGTCATATAGAAATAGAACTAGGCTTGACCTAGTCATATAGAAATGGAACTAGTCTTGACCTAGTCATATAGAAATGTAATTAGTCTGGACCTAGTCATATAGAAATATAATTAGTCTTAACCTAGTCATATAGAAATGTTATTAGTCTGGATCTAGTCATATAAAAATTTAATTAGTCTGGACCTAGCCATTAAAAAATCGAATTCCTCTCAACCTAGTCTTATAGAAATGTAATTAGTCCGGACCTAGTCATATAAAAAAACGTAATTAGTCTGGACCTAGTCATATAAAAAACGTAATTAGTCTGGACCTAGTCATAAAAATTATAAGTCCGGACCTAGCCGTATAATAAAAATGGAATAAGTCTGGACCTAGCCGTATAATAAAAATGGAATAAGTACTGACCTAGCCGTATAATAAAAATGGAATAAGTACTGACCTAGCCGTATAATAAAAATGGAATAAGTCTGGACCTAGTAATACAAAATTATTAACCCCCGGATCTAGGGCTAATTTGAATTATGTGTTAATTTGTCAACTCAATGCCTTTGAAAAAATGGAATTGTCGCTGTTAAATAATCTCTGCTTGTTTTCAAATTATTCCAATGAAAAACTTGTTTAAACGTTTTAAAAAGTGTCATTCAATAGTCGGCGATAGTAAAACACTCGATTGCATTTGATACTTAGGTTTACACTTTTACATAATAAATAAGATGATATTTCAACGCAGGGGAGGATTAAGACTGCACGGGGCCCCTGGCTGCAATTCAAACTGGGCCCCTATCCAGCCAGCGTCCTAGGATACCGGCAAACAGTTATTTCTTCATGCTCGGTTTTTTCATGAATAATCTTTATGGTTGGGAAGGCCGACAAAGCATGAACAAGGAACCAGTGGACTTTTTAGTTACAAGTTACAGTCTTATATTAGCTGCTAGAAATCATTTTATTTAAAGGGACGCTGGCTGGATAGGGCCCCAGTTTGAATTGCAGGCAGGGGCCCCGTGCAGTCTTAATCCGCCCCTGCCCACAATATTCGGGATGAGTGATAATGTAGAGCAGATATACGACTGGAGAAAATCTCTCAAAAACACTTAACATAAAAACTTAGGAAAAAAATAGTTTTACCGGAAGCCGAGCTGCAAGATGGGAGACGTGTAGTAGAGACAGAAGTCAACGTCAGAACAACTTGGGCCAAGGCTGAGGGGGAGAGACTCGGAGAATGGTACCGGCAGCTTGCTGGGGTCTGTGCCGGAGTACACAACACTGGCGGGAAGCTGCGATGGAACAACACAAAAGTCTACACAAACACGTCACGCTGAGATAGAACAACACACAAGTCTACACAAACACGTCACGCTGAGATAGAACAACACACAAGTCTACACAAACACGTCACGCTGAGATAGAACAACACACAAGTCCACACAAACACGTCACGCTGAGATAGAACAACACACAAGTCTACACAAACACGTCACGCTGAGATAGAAAAACACGCAAGTCTACACAAACACGTCACGCTGAGATAGAACAACACACAAGTATACACAAACACGTCACGCTGAGATAGAAAAACACACAAGTCTACACAAATACGTCACGCTGAGATAGAACAACACACAAGTCTACACAAACACGTCACGCTGAGATAGAAAAACACTCAAGTCATCACAATCACATCAAACGGAAATAATTTATTTTGTTCAGATTTATAATCTGTCGAATAGGAGAGCATGATGTTCCTTTTTGGTTCAGTCTTTGTTTTGTTTCAATCCTACCACTTTGTTGGTAAACAAAACAAAAAATTACACAAAATATCAGGTTGCCGATGCAGTGGCGTAGCTAGGGTCATGTGCGCCCGGGGACATGACACAAAATCGGCGCCCCTTGTCGGACCGAAAGATTCTGGGGGCTCACTGAGCCCCGAAGAAAAATTTGAAATTTTACGGTTTATATAGTTCATTTTCGAAGCTTCTGGTATTTTAATGAAATAGAATACAGACTAATAATTATCTATACGATTGTAAACAATTTATTTGAAAAAAAAATACTCTACTAATTATACGATTAGACATAGTCTACAAAAAATTGATTCTCCTTGATTTAATTTGATTGTCGCAAACTCGTCAATCACGTTGTCAAAATTAATATTCTCAAGTGTTTCTCTTTTGATGCTAAGGAGTGCAAGATCACTGGACTATCTTTTCCAATTGAAGCACGTAAATAAGACAAAATAAGCTTCAGTTTGCTGAAGGACCGCTCACAGCTTTCAGTTGAAACAGCAATTGTTAGAAGTATTTGAAGTGAAATGCGCTTGACTCAGAAATAAGTCATATCCATATGAAACAATAAAACCAAGAACATCCAAAGGAGTTTCCGATAGAACTTCAGTCCGGGTACTGAGAAGCATTTTTCAGTCACTGATTTATGTGCACAAGTCGTGACCATTGACGTCAGTGTCGTATAAATTAGCAAAATCTAAGCAATTTTAACGAAAGTGTATCGACTTTTGTCTCAGCAAGAAGAGTTTTGACGTCTAGTAAAAATCCAAATTTGTTTCGATTTTTTTAGACGTAAAAACCGTATTGATAATCCTGTTGGAGTCTATCAATTACGCTGTTCATATTACGTGCAATTCTTCTTCTGCAGAAAGTCCTGCATCTCTTGTTAATTCTCCAGGCATCCTCCGATGTCGTCTAATTTTTCTGTCAACCTCGATTCCCAAAGTTGTGCATCTTCCTTTCCATTATCTACCGCAACCTGGCTCAAATTATCACGAATGTTGACAATTTCTTGCTCAAGCGATTCAAGATCAGATGCTGCTTCCTTGAAATTCACAGTAGGATTCTGCAACCGTTTCTGGACACGATCAATTTTCCCAAGTATGATGTTCCAGAAATTTAACAAAACTAGGAATTTAAAGTTTAATATACCTGCCAGCAAAGTTTTCTGCATCACTTCTGGTGTCAGGCGTCATATTTGTATGTTTTGATAATTTTTCCAACAGCTCTACCAGTTCATCTAGTGAAATCTAGTCCTTCATAAATTGCTTTAACAGCTTCTGATCGTGCACTCCCAACGTGTTTCAGACTCCCTCTTCATTGTGATTGGCACAACTCTTTTTAATTCTTCCCAACGAATTGTTGAACGAGAGAAAACACAAATTTATACTTTCAACTGTTCCAAAAACGTGATAACAACTGGATCCTGTTTAGCTGAGTGTAATCTTGGTAAGTTTAAGCTGTGGTTGTCACAGTTGATGAACAATGCTCTGTGATTTCTGGGCACATATTCGCTGCTGAAGGCCGGATATATGCCCAGTCATTACAGCAGCATTGTAATAACATTGTGACCGATAGTCGGCTAGAGGTATGTTATTAGATTCCAGTTTCTCTACGATAACTCTTTCAATGCTTGCTGCGTCTTTGGAATGTATCTGGATAAAACCTAAAAATGATTCTTTGATGGTTTCTTTTTTAGTTTGAAAATCCACATCCACAAATCTGATGACTTGAGAAAGCTGTTCCCGGTGTCTTAGATCGGGTGTTGAGTCAAGTAAGATACCGTAGTACTTGTTTTTTCTGATTTCACTCAACAGCTGATTCCTTACAGTCGATGAAAGTAGGTGGATAAATTCATTTTGGATTTCCTGTATAAATAAGATACTGAGCCTGGATTTTCTCGGGAATCTTGTAAGTGCTTTTCTAACAGTGGATCATACTGATCAAGTTTGATCACAGAGAGACAGGAAAGAGAGGCGGTGTCTGATGTTTCATATAAAAGGAATCCAACTTGCTTTGACATACGACACACATCCCTTGAGAGGAGAGACCTTCTGTAAGCCAGTGGTTCTCAACCTTTTGAGATTCAAGGACCACTTGAAAAATGTGTGTCTTAGCTACGGACCACTACTAAAAAGTGTGCTACTGCTGAGCTGGAAAGTTAAATATAATTATACTGTGTATATCTTATCTGTTGCACACGCTCCTTCTATACAGAAGATTATTGTTAGCTATAAGTAGTATACATGTTAGTTAGTAAAACTATACTAATATGCTACGTTTTGCGTGCTCCAAAAACAATATTGTAATGGCTTTCTTTTGTAAAGAACAAATGTCATTTATATTAGTCTTACAGTCATCTTATTTAATTCTACTTGCTAACTATAAAAAAACTTTAAGTCATAAACAGTAGTTTGTATTAAAAAGACTGCTATATTAGTTTATTTAGTACGAACGATGTTTTGTTTTTATTGTAAGCAATGCAGAAAATCCACTTTCACAAAGTTGCAAAGGGTAAAAGTATTTTAAAAGCTATCTGAGACAGCTCGGAGTACTCCAAAATTTCATTAAGCCCACTTTCTGATGCAACATATTCAAAGTGGTATCGCTAGTCAGTTCAATGAATTGGTTTAATTACGATGTTGGTAATTTTATTTGATGAGACAATGTGTGCGAGATTAGGACTGGAAACCCACGAAAAACCACTGAACGTTAAAAATCACCAAAGTAGAATTAAAATTGGCCCTGCATTGATCGAATATGACCAGAAATCAAATTTATCAACAGTTGTTTATTTATTTCAACATTTTCTGGTTTCTCGGTGATTTCGTATAATTGATCAAACATCTCAAAGTTACCTTGAAATAATCTTCTTTTCCAAAGATCAAGCTTTTTCGTAAAAGCAGACACTTTGTCACTGAGAGTAATATAATGTGTCTGCTTTCCTTGCCGAGTTGAATTAAGTTTATTGAGTTCTTCAAAAGTTTCAGCCAAGTAAGCCAGAACAGCAACCATAAACTATGGTTCAAATGATCAACAAGCTTTGAGTTTTTTCTACAAGAAACTCTCTTACGTCGTCACGTAATTCAAACAGTCTGATAACCAGCGAACTTCAGTATACATCAGTAACTGTTAATGTTCAAGATTCATATTCGAACATAAGAAATCAAAGAGACGAGAATTTAATGGACGAGCCTTGATAAAATTTAAAAACTATTTAGGCCAGATCAAAAATATATTTTAAGTCTGCGTTAATTCTTTTACTTGTTAGTCCTTCTTGATGAATCATACAGTGCGTAAATTTCATGCTTTGCTCGCGGACCACCTGGCACATCTTCACGGACAGCTAGTGGTCCACGGACCACAGGTTGAGAACTACTGCTTTAAGCCACTCCTTTTTCTTGTCTTGGTCATTTTGGTTGCTTTTAGTGTCGTCTCTGTCTGTTCTATTAATAGAATCGCCTTTGTCTCTTACTGCTCCCCTACTCTCACTCCCAGTCTCTCCCAGTTTTTTTTTAAATCGCCATCAGCAATCCTACATTGTGGATGTGTCATTTATTTATGAGTAGAATGGCGCCCCTTAACGCTCAATGGGGGCGCCAAAATCATGCTTGCCAACTGATTTGTAATGAATATATTTTCGGAGCTCCAAAATTCAATCTTGCAAACGTATTTGGGATACATTAGTTTACATCAAAACACAATTAAATAATGAGTTTTAATACTCATTTTGGCGCCCCCTAACGTGGCGCCCGGGGACATATGTCCCCCCCTGCCCCCCCTCGCTACGCCACTGCAGCCGATGTATATAAAGAAGGTAGGATGATAGCTCCCCCTGTACCAGCACGCACTGATTATAAACTGTCCGTTCTCTTCCACAACTTATTTTTCGACTCGAACTCTTCCTATGTAACACTTCTTTCTCTCTACTCGCCATCTCCTGCGCTATGCTCTTCTGCAGACACACGTATTCTTTTATTTACTAAGACACGCACTAAGACATGTGTGCCCCAAAACAATGGAATTCTCTACCATTACACAATCATTGAATTCCCACTTCTATGGCCTTCAAGACTGCACTAAAAAAAAATTCAAACTTAACTTTTCTAAATAGCAATCGAACATTTCTAGGGCGGATACACGTAATCTATTAATAACCTAATACAACCCTCAGATAGACATAGGGATAAAAACACTTTTCTCATTCCGAATGCAAAAATCAAGCGCATTCAAATTCTTGTACAAATTCTCGAAGGAGAGACTGTAATACATAAGATAATGTAATGTTCAATTGAATGTTACTATTTTTATTTCAAACTAGGTGAGCACCATTGCTATCTGGGGTTCTGCGCTGTATAAGTTCTCAAATAATAATAATAATTATTATTATTATTATTATTACTATTTTATTATTATTATTATTATTATTATTATTATTATATCTTATGTTGCAATTCTCGCAATAAGCAGGAAGAGACGGATAGCATTGCCTTTTTTCCCTTGAAAATGGACGAAATGTATGGTCCACTAGATTTTGTTAGTGGTAAATATCAAAGACCTTAACCCAGCGTAAGCGTCACTGAAATAGAAGCTATTGTCTTCCTTATAAGTTTAGAAGTTTAAATTTAACCTAGAAAAATGCAAACATTTTGACGCCATTGCAGCTTCTGTTTCAAAATATATGATTATCTCACCATGGTCAGGATCAACAAGAAACAAATAGTAGTTTTTAGGACACACTGAATTTTGTGTTATTTTTACTTGATGGCAAATTAACCTAATTGTCAAACACTGGAAAAAACTTTTGGTTCTTCATTCATTCCCCTGGGAAATTATCAAATCACTTCTGAAGTGAGATGTTTCAGTATTTCCTAATTGCATACGTCGAGAGCACCTACCTGAAAGTACGTCCAGGCTTTGGATGGTGGTAGAGAGTAAAAGTTGGTGAGCTGAGCGGCGAGGACTATACCGAATACGTGACCCGAGATGTTGCTGTAGGTGGTGTAGACTTCCCCCTGAGGTCCCGGGTAGGACGGGAAGGCTTGCTGTGAGATAAAAACGGTTATACGTGGCAATGGAGAGTGGCAGAGAAATGAAAAGTGGAGGACAGGAATAGAAATGAAAACGGACGTTGAGATAAAAACAAATGGGATGAGAGTAAGTCCTGCTCTCCACGACAAAAGAACAGCTTGGGTTACACAAAAGAACAGCTTGAGTTACACAAAAGAACAGCTTGAGTTACACAAAAGATACAGTAAACAAAGGCACATGGGTGAATGTCTTTGACAGACGAGAAGACGCATGTCAGGGTTGAATTAACAAGATGTTGAATCTTCGGAATTAAATATTTCCTACACTGTATTAACTTTCGGAATTGAAACGATTTTTTTCAGGTATGGTGGCCAAAAGCTGGGAGTCATAAATTCAAAATAATAAAATGTATTATCCAAATGGACAGTAAACCAGTTAACTGAATTGGGGGGGGGGAATCTGGAAATGCAAGCAAATGTGGACTGTCTTAATGCTCGCCCCCTTCCCCTTCTCTGGTGATGTCTATAACATCGAACAATAAAGATATTTTCTTTCTACTCGCAAATTGTGCTTGTCAGACTTTCCATGTCCTGCCTAGAGTATTGTTATCTCTTGAATCGTCACATCAGTACATCCCTTATATATACGTTACTTGTCAAATGAGTGTATGGCTATATATACGTTAGGATTCGGCTACATTTCGTTTCTTTTTTTCCTCTAACTCTACGACTCACCCGTTTGATCTGGTCATCTATGGCTGTGGCTGGTTTGCTAGGCTGCAAGATTCTCCCAACAGAGTCACAACACCTAATCGAGACAAGTTTCTTTTAGATGAAACTCAGACCAAGTGATCATTGTTTTTATTATTACACGCTTTTATTTAACTCACACTGTTTGTATGTTGTATTTTACATCCATCCATCCTTCCGACAAATCTTGTAACGTAAAATTAAACCACTTCTGATGGTCCTAGAGATCTCAAAATTTTACCACAGATGACAATGCATTGTATCAAAATTTCAGATCGATCGAATGTACCGTAATTATATTAATCAATATTTAGTTTATCTCTATTTAGAATGTATAGTCGTCTGCTAGAGTTGACCTCCACGGCTCACTGGTTTCACTCCAGCCCTCGATTACCAAATTCCCGTGTTGTACATCAAGGAGAGTTCAGCGCGTTTCAGTCAGTAAATGTTTGTCCCGTGATGAAAATTAACAATACTTTTAGTTCTGTCTCATATATAAGGGATTTATAGTCAAAAACTTTGTCTTTACGGGTTGTTTAATTAAGACTATCACATTTAATTTATTGACCATGAACTTATACTAATTAAATGGAATTGATAAGGTCGAAATCGATTTAACAAATTTGATACCAAAAAGAAGAAAATAAAATATATAAAAAATCTTTTATTAAAAAGGACACGCTTTTATTTACAGCTAGAAGGTGCACTAGAAAGAAGAAAATAAAAATTGTCTGTAATAACAAGTGAAATCCGTGAACATATCCACTGCACATAAAAGCGTGGGGCTTTCAGAACTCGCTATCATGTACAAGGCTGTAAATACACATTTGTATCAATATTAATAAATATTAAAAGTTTCACACCTTTGATCATATACATGCTACTATCATATTAATTAGAAATATTTATCTTTATGCAAAAGAATAGATGCAAAGAGAAACGAGTTGTGATGGGTGCCCCACGGTTTTATGTGCAGTAGATAGGTTCACGGATTTCACTTGTTATCATAGAAAATTTTTATTTTCTTCTTTTTAGTGCACTTTCTATATGTAAATAAAAGCCTGTCCTTTTTAAAAAAAAGATTTTTAAAAATATTTTATTAACTGTATTGTCACAATTTAGTCAACCTCCTCCCCCCCCCCAACCTCCCCTGATGTCACCCGTGTACGTGTTTTATTTTAACCTTCTCCTGGACGGGCCCCCTGATAAACTCAGACAAAAACTGACCTCATTAAGACCGTTAAGTTGATATTGCCAATGCCATCACCAGGTCCAACTGGTCCAGTGCTGAGTGTTGCTACCACACTATTTAATCGTGTCTTGTTCTCTGTTTTGGCTGGAGAGGATTGGAAGTGGTTTTAAACTGAAAGTTATTTTATTGATAACGTTTTTTGGGTAGAATAAATTAAACTTTGACTAAGAATAAATAACTCTATTTACGAAGGAATTTAATTGTAGTAGAGATGCAAGAAACTTAAATAATAACAAATTTTAAAAGATTTCAACAATTGTTTTTAATATAATCATTTATTAATAAATTAAACAAGACGAATGAAATTAAGACTTGAAGGATCAAAATAAAAATTGGCACCGGAGAAAACTATAGACATACATGATTTTACAAAAGTTATGATATTTGTAAAGTAAATTCACCCCTCCCCCACTCCCAGTTGTGAAATAATTGAGATACTTGAAATAATCACGATACCCAAACACGTACACACCAGTGTACAGAAGGAAACATAAAATACGCTTCATCCTTACCACCATACGGACTGCCAGGTTGTACTTCCGTCGTCCAGAATGTGTCCTTAAACGGGGCCAGACCCACAGCATCAGCAAACATGGACGTGACGCCGATGTTCCACTGTTTGCCTCCAGGTGAGTAGTCCCCGCTGACTCGTGCCTTCAATCATGATTGAATGATTTCAATTTGTAAATGTTCAGGGAAAAGTTTCAATGTGAAATATTCATAAAATAGTTTCAATGAGCAATATTCATGAAACAGTTTCAAAAGGATATATTCGTGAAACAGTTGCAAAAGGATATATTCGTGAAACAGTTTCAAAAGGATATATTCGTGAAACAGTTTCAAAAGGATATATTCGTGAAACAGCTTCAAAAGGATATATTCATGAAACAGTTTCAAAAGGATATATTCATGAAACAGTTTCAAAAGGATATATTCATGAAACAGTTTCAAAAGGATATATTCGTGAAACAGTTTCAAAAGGATATATTCGTGAAACAGTTTCAAAAGGATATATTCGTGAAACAGTTTCAAAAGGATATATTCGTGAAACAGTTTCAAAAGGATATTTCATTCCTACATGTGGAATGGAATCAGCACCCTGAGCTCTTAATATGTCTTCCCGGGAAAATCTCCCAGCAACTATGCCCCCTCCCCCGGAGGAACTAATAGCTAGCCCCCCCCCCAAAATGGTCCCCACTGAGGGGGCCGTCTGGGCAACCAGGAGCACTGTCGAAAGTGACTTCCACGAAAGTTGACCTCACAAAGAGGGGTGGATTCTCCTACTTCGACTCGCTACAACCTCGGCGCCATCCCGGCTCAGCATACGAGTCTATTGACCATGGACCGTCGCTAGATAAGGGGATCATCAAAGTGACCGACCTAAGGGGTGTAACCCTGTCGGGAGGTTTCCTCTTAGCTGACGTTCGTGATGTTCTTCTATGTTCCTTTTGCTATTAATCCGTACTGGCAATTCTGGCCCTAAACAGTACTGTTCACTGTTAGCTAGTAATGGGGACGAAATGGTCTCTTCGGATAACCCGAACCTCAAGTGGTTCTTCGGTTTTCATCATCGACATCGCATCCCATCCAGATATATTCAGTAAATTATAATTAAATTAGGAATGAATTCGTTAAACAATCTAAGAATTAGTTGTTCTGTTTTTTGTCAGGTCACCTGTGAGACTGCAGCTATCTCCAACGACTGTAGGATATGTCGACTGTACGCCATGCAGTACTGGATGCCAATGTTTCCGTACGCCTGAGCACCGTTTCCCATCCCCAGCAGCCAGCGGCGGCCCAAGAAGAGGTCAGATTGCAGGGCAACGTTCTGGTCAGTTTCCTTGTCCAGCCAGTCCTGATTTTTTTTTGCGATTGCATAAAGAAGGTAACAAATGTAAAGGAAACGAACAAATTATAATAACAACGGAATGTGTGTAAATGTCGTTACGCAATTATGCAGTTGTTTCATGATTGTGACCACGGAGTTCTAGACACAAATATTATATCTGCATGATGTGGTAAACTCACCTGTTCATACAAGATAAATTGTCCCCACTCTTGAGTCATGTTAAAGAGATCCAACCAGAATTTCTGAAACATATTTTTTTCTCCATTATTTGAACTTTGAATTATTTTTTTTTACATTCTTGACCAATAGTCGCAATAACAAACAGTTTTTTAATTGTTTTTTCCACTCCACTGTTGAAAAGTCACTTCCGCGGACACACTTTCACATACATGCACAAACACACACACTCGTATATCTATATATACATACAGGTCTTTATAAATATCTCAGTATTGATTTATTTAAGATTTCTTACAATGTTCTCGTTCCTACACACACGCTGACATCCCCCACCCCCCACCCCGATTACCTGGACTTACATCGTCATCAGGTACAGCCAGTCCGTACTTCTTGTCCGGTATAAAGTTGTACCGTCCACCGTTGTACCTGGCATATTGTGTCTCATTGTCCCTGTCATGACAATACAAAGACAGTAATGGAGCTGGATCAGTTTGACATTGTCCATGCATGTTCATTGGATTTATTAAATATTTTTAGGTCTTTCTATCTGATATTTTTTTACCATGCCTCGGATAAAAGATTACGTTAATTGAATTCAAATTCATTATGAGACTTACTTAGCTCAATTGATTAAAAATGATTAATGCTAATAATGTTCAAGGACAGAGCATGATAGTTATGATAATCCCTACTGCATAGTAGTAGTGGGCACTGCTTACTTATGACGTCATCAATGTTCCCTCTAAGGTTCGTTGGTCCGTGTGCAAAGTGAAAAAACTCGTGTGCAAAGTTGCACAGCATACCTTTTTGTGCAATATTTTACATAATTTCCTGCGCGGTAATTCTAAAATGATGCGTCAGATATCTGCGCGGTAGCGCAGCCGCGCAGCTTAAAGGAACATTGGATGTCACCTGATATTTCGTGAAGACTAACATACGACATCGAAATAAACACATCATTTTTGGAGACTGAGGGAAAGGGGTATAGTGTTGGAATTCTGTGTTTAAATTTAAATTTGTTTAGCCTACAAAGAAAAGGCTGTAAATTGCCATATTTATCTTAATAAAATGATTGACAATAAACATAAAATTAACTTTAACTTTCCACTCACCAATAACGGTTGTGACACCCAAACGGAAGTTGTATTTTATCAGACAAATACCTGGTTAGGATGAGAGAAATGCTTCTTTAAAAATTCTTTGAATTTCAAAATGGAACCCAGGTTCTTGCAAAGACAATAACTTTAAACTTAAGTAAACAACAACAACAGAGCTTATCAGCCTAACGATAGTAATATTGGAAAACTTAAACAATGTTTATTACTTGAAGCCGTCCGGAATAAGTTCTTTCTCTGGAGTCCAAGACAGAACGCCTTGCTCGTGCCCTTTCTTGTACCACCACGAGTCATACTGTGTGTATCTGGAGACGGCAGAGCAATGTGGAGTTGTCAGCTTTCTTTTAAATGCTCTTCAAATTATACTTTAAAATGGCATGTTATGACAATTTCTTATATACATGATATTAATTTTAAAGTGGTGTCGTAAACTCCATGTCCAGTGATGCTGTAAAGTCATTGTTAAGGCTTGTTCTCAAGTCCATGAAAACTTCTTTTCAATAAACTGCTAAGTATAAGAGGCCTCATTACTGAAATGGGATTCCTTTGTTTTTGATATAGCTGGCAACATCCAGAACTGTCTCCTGGTAGTTTTTGTTCCTCTCTGTGTTGTAGTAATAAAAGGCACCTGCGAATAGGAGAGTAGTGTAAGCCAAGATAGTAGTGTAAGACAAGAGAGTAGTGTAGGCCAAGATAGTAGTGTAAGACAAGAGAGTAGTGTAGGCCAAGATAGTAGTGTAAGCCAAGAGAGTAGTGTAAGCCATGAGAGTAGTGTAAGCCAAGAGAGTAGTGTAAGCCAAGAGAGTAGTGTAAGCCAAGATAGTAGTGTAAGCCAAGATAGTAGTGTAAGCCAAGATAGTAGTGTAAGCCAAGAGAGTAGTGTAAGCCAAGAGAGTAGTGTAAGCCAAGATAGTAGTGTAAGCCAAGAGAGTAGTGTAAGCCAAGAGAGTAGTGTAAGCCAAGAGAGTAGTGTAAGCCAAGAGAGTATAGTGTAAGCCAAGATAGTAGTGTAAGCCAAGATAGTAGTGTAAGCCAAGAGAGTAGTGTAAGCCAAGAGAGTAGTGTAAGCCAAGATAGTAGTGTAAGACAAGAGAGTAGTGTAGGCCAAGATAGTAGTGTAAGCCAAGAGAGTAGTGTAAGCCAAGAGAGTAGTGTAAGCCAAGAGAGTAGTGTAAGCCAAGAGAGTAGTGTAAGCCAAGAGAGTAGTGTAAGCCAAGAGAGTAGTGTAAGCCAAGAGAGTAGTGTAAGCCATGAGAGTAGTGTAAGCCAAGAGAGTAGTGTAAGCCATGAGAGTAGTGTAAGCCAAGATAGTAGTGTAAGCCAAGATAGTAGTGTAAGCCAATAGAGTAGTGTAAGCCAAGAGAGTAGTGTAAGCCAATAGAGTAGTGTAAGCCAAGAGAGTAGTGTAGGCCAAGAGAGTAGTGTAAGCCATGAGAGTAGTGTAGGCCAAGATAGTAGTGTAAGCCAAGAGAGTAGTGTAACCCATGAGAGTAGTGTAGGCCTAGATAGTAGTGTAAGCCAAGATAGTAGTGTAAGCCAAGAGAGTAGTGTAAGCCATGAGAGTAGTGTAAGCCAAGATAGTAGTGTAAGCCAAGAGAGTAGTGTAAGCCAAGATAGTAGTGTAAGCCAAGATAGTAGTGTAAGCCATGAGAGTAGTGTAAGCCAAGAGAGTAGTGTAAGCCAAGAGGGTAGTGTAAGCCAAGATAGTAGTGTAAGCCAAGATAGTAGTGTAAGCCAAGAGAGTAGTGTAAGCCAAGAGAGTAGTGTAAGCCAAGAGAGTAGTGTAAGCCAAGAGAGTAGTGTAAGCCAAGAGAGTAGTGTAAGCCAAGAGAGTAGTGTAAGCCAAGAGAGTAGTGTAAGCCAAGAGAGTATAGTGTAAGCCAAGATAGTAGTGTAAGCCAAGATAGTAGTGTAAGCCAAGAGAGTAGTGTAAGCCAAGAGAGTAGTGTAAGCCAAGAGAGTAGTGTAAGCCAAGATAGTAGTGTAAGCCAAGATAGTAGTGTAAGCCAAGAGAGTAGTGTAAGCCAAGATAGTAGTGTAAGCCAAGAGAGTAGTGTAAGCCAAGATAGTAGTGTAAGCCAAGAGAGTAGTGTAAGCCAAGAGAGTAGTGTAAGCCAAGAGAGTAGTGTAAGCCAAGATAGTAGTGTAAGCCAAGAGAGTAGTGTAAACCATGAGAGTAGTGTAGGCCTAGATAGTAGTGTAAGCCAAGATAGTAGTGTAAGCCAAGAGAGTAGTGTAAGCCAAGATAGTAGTGTAAGCCAAGATAGTAGTGTAAGCCAAGATAGTAGTGTAAGCCAAGAGAGTAGTGTAAGCCAAGATAGTAGTGTAAGCCAAGAGAGTAGTGTAAGCCAAGAGAGTAGCGTAAGCCAAGAGAGTAGCGTAAGCCAAGATAGTAGCGTAAGCCAAGATAGTAGCGTAAGCCAAGAGAGTAGTGTAAGCCAAGAGAGTAGTGTAAGCCAAGAGAGTAGTGTAAGCCAAGATAGTAGTGTAAGCCAAGAGAGTAGTGTAAGCCAAGAGAGTAGTGTAAGCCAAGAGAGTAGTGTAAGCCAAGAGAGTATAGTGTAAGCCAAGATAGTAGTGTAAGCCAAGAGAGTAGTGTAAGCCAAGAGAGTAGTGTAAGCCAAGAGAGAAGTGTAAGCCAAGAGAGTAGTGTAAGCCAAGATAGTAGTGTAAGCCAAGATAGTAGTGTAAGCCAAGAGAGTAGTGTAAGCCAAGAGAGTAGTGTAAGCCAAGAGAGTAGTGTAAGCCAAGATAGTAGTGTAAGCCAAGAGAGTAGTGTAAGCCAAGAGAGTAGTGTAAGCCAAGAGAGTAGTGTAAGCCAAGAGAGTAGTGTAAGCCAAGAGAGTAGTGTAAGCCAAGATAGTAGTGTAAGCCAAGAGATTAGTGTAAGCCAAGATAGTAGTGTAAGCCAAGAGAGTAGTGTAAGCCAAGAGAGTAGTGTAAGCCAAGAGAGTAGTGTAAGCCAAGAGAGTAGCGTAAGCCAAGAGAGTAGCGTAAGCCAAGAGAGTAGTGTAAGCCAAGATAGTAGTGTAAGCCAAGAGAGAAGTGTAAGCCAAGATAATAGTGTAAGCCAAGAGAGTAGTGTAAGCCAAGATAGTAGTGTAAGCCAAGAGAGTAGTGTAAGCCAAGAGAGTAGTGTAAGCCAAGATAGTAGTGTAAGCCAATAGAGTAGTGTAAGCCAAGAGAGTAGTGTAAGCCAAGAGAGTAGTGTAAGCCAAGATAGTAGTGTAAGCCAAGAGAGTAGTGTAAGCCAAGATAGTAGTGTAAGCCAAGAGAGTAGTGTAAGCCAAGAGAGTAGTGTAAGCCAAGATAGTAGTGTAAGCCAAGAGAGTAGTGTAAGCCAAGAGAGTTGTGTAAGCCAAGAGGGTTGTGTAAGCCAAGAGAGTAGTGTAAGCCAAGATAGTAGTGTAAGCCAAGAGAGTAGTGTAAGCCAAGATAGTAGTGTAAGCCAACAGAGTAGTGTAAGCCAAGATAGTAGTGTAAGCCAACAGAGTAGTGTAAGCCAAGAGAGTAGTGTAAGCCAAGATAGTAGTGTAAGCCAAGAGAGTAGTGTAAGCCAAGAGAGTAGTGTAAGCCAAGATAGTAGTGTAAGCCAAGAGAGTAGTGTAAGCCAAGAGAGTAGTGTAAGCCAAGAGAGTAGTGTAAGCCAAGATAGTAGTGTAAGCCAAGAGAGTAGTGTAAGCCAAGAGAGTAGTGTAAGCCAAGAGAGTTGTGTAAGCCAAGAGAGTAGTGTAAGCCAAGAGAGTAGTGTAAGCCAAGATAGTAGTGTAAGCCAAGAGAGTAGTGTAAGCAAAGATAGTAGTGTAAGCCAAGAGAGTAGTGTAAGCCAAGAGAGTAGTGTAAGCCAAGAGAGTAGTGTAAGCCAAGAGAGTAGTGTAAGCCAAGAGAGTTGTGTAAGCCAAGATAGTTGTGTAAGCCAAGAGAGTAGTGTAAGCCAAGAAAGTTGTGTAAGCCAAGATAATTGTGTAAGCCAAGAGAGTAGTGTAAGCCAAGATAGTTGATACGATGCACTAAAAGAGTATACATTAGGTTCTAATGTTTTAATTTATCTCTGAAATTTCGTAGTTACGCACTCACCATATTGTGATACAGTCTTATGTCTGGCCTTTCTTCCTTTTATATAATATATAATGTTAACTTTTGTTAGAGCTAAGAACCAGTTTCATTCAACAGTTACACAAATAAATCGGAAGCTCTTACCATTATCAGTCCAGTAGCCCATGTAGTTTAGAGTCGTACCAAATGTCCGGTGGTATCGGCTCTTTTGATAATAATACCTCAGAAACTCGCCCCAGCCTCTCATGGCCTTTGGATATTTTCAACATAGAAATCAAGAGATGAACTTTATTTGATGTAAAGATGATTTTAGTTAACTAATGGGGTTAATTATTTTTTTAAAAAATCATATACAGAACGGGAAGCAGGGCCGTTCTTAGCAATTGAGGGGCCCTATGCGGCTTAACATGCGAAAAGGATTGCGCGGGACCCAGTTTGGGTAGGGATAAGGAATTAATAAGGATAATAAATGAAAATTAAGATAGGCGGGGCCTATGAAAGTGTGGGGCCCACTGCGGTCGCATAGGCTGCAGTGGCCTAAAACAGGCCCCTTACGGGTAGAGTGATTGGGTTTAACTTTTGTAACTGGATTTATAATTAATGAAGTTTTCTCGTTACAAAAATTTGAATTTTTTTTTATCAAATCCACGTTTTTTGTGGAACATGTACAATGACAAAAGCCAAGGATTTGAATTCAGAGCACTGATATTAAGGACATAGATGGGTCGCTGTTTTTTTATAGCTGAAATGTCAAGTGTACCTCATTAACGCCTCGGTCGCTATAGTAGACAATAAAGTCAATGCTGAAGTTACTAGGGACGCTGTCAACAAGTCCCATAATGCCGTAGGAAATTTCCGATGTCGCCGGCGAAAGTTGGTTAGAGGCTGCCATGAACTGACTCAAAGGGGAGATCACCATGGCATTGCTCGAGTTGTCAAATAAAACAATCGGCCCCCCTGATATTCCTGTGGAGAAGGTTGCAGCTGGCTCCCACCTGAAACAACATTTAAATAATTTTATCAAAGAAATCAATGAACAGTGTAATTGTTTATTTTACACACGGTTTTTTTTTAAATTTTTTTTTAAAACAGACCGAACAAAAGTTAAGTCCTGCCCCCTCGTAACTAACTAAAAGTCCAAGAAGAGTATTTGATATGATAAGATAGTCGGAATTACTTATTTTTCCCCATTATTGAAAGCTAGAGGTAAGAAGTAAGGAGAGGGACATTCCATTGGACATTCAACGGTGCTCGCATTTGGTTATTTCCATTTATCTAGTCCCCATATAGTCCAAGTCGCGTGATCAGTTACCAGTAAGGGAAAAAAATCCAATGAAAATCTAGTTGCGCAAGATAAATCAATGAGAGAGTCAAAATGAAAAATTGGGACAGCATAAAACAAACAAATATTTAAACGAAATAAACTAAGGTAATGCGTGGTAGGTAACTACTTACTTGCCTGTAAAAGTGCATAATATTACTCTTAGCATTCCGACTCACTTGCCAATCTTCAGTGAACTGTAGCCGGCCATGTCTCCTCCATAGGCTAGATAGCCAAGGTCAAGGTTTTTGACGGTTGCTGTCTTAAACGACGGAAAGCTGCTAATCAAATGGCTGGAATCTGGACCTGAAGTCTTTGTTGCTATACCAAGGTACGACTAGGCAATTAGAAATGGTGCATGTTAAGGGGAATAAAACAGTTGAGGAGATGGTCAAGTGGTGAATTGAGAAAGTGAAAGTTTTAGAAATGATTGGGAGAAATTCATTTTGTTCGATATGTTGCTGGGGATTAGTGGCGTCACTAGGGATTTGCTTGTGGTGGTGGTGGTGGTGGTGGTGGTGGTGGTGCTGGTGGTGGTGCTGGTGGTGGTGGTGGTGGTGGTGGTGGTGCTGGTGGTGGTGGTGGTGCTGGTGGTGGTGGTGCTGGTGGTGGTGCGGTCAGCACAGGGTGACATCATCATAAGGGTTGACACCAAAGGGTAAAAAAATATGTTTGTTCCCGTTATTTGGCACTAGAGGACTCAAAGAAAGTTATATGGGGTAAGTCGTGAGGGAGTGAGACCATGAGCTACCGCACTGGGAGGCGTCGACCTTTGTGACGCCTCTGATGGGGATAGTTCAAATTTCTAAAAGTTATTGAATCCGAGATTAACAGAAGGAATTAAATAGAAAAGACATTGGTTGTAAGAAGAGAAGATATAAGAACTCAATAGATGGTATGGGGTGGTAGGCTAAAACGTAAAAATTTAACAACGAAATTATCGGCAAGAAGCCTGCGTCAAGAACGTTTACGTAAGGGTAAAACATGATGAGGAAAAGTAATAGGTTTTGTTAGAAAAAGTTGGTAATAAACTGGAATTTAAAATAGAAGAGGTGGAAATATGTAAATAAGTTTAATTATTAAGAGATGAGAATTTAATTATGCGATAAGTGACTGCAGGTCGATGTGAAAAGATTAGCTCACCTGAGAGAAGATGACCAACGGAAGATCAGGATAATTGTAGGTCTTCCATGACAGAGTGACAGGTAGACTTCCGGCCTGGTAAAAGCAAATTTCACTCTGCCATTGACCTACAATATCGTAGCCAGATGTCACTGATGTGTTGATTAACTGAATTGGTGGAAATGTTCGAAAAAGTAAGATTAACCCTTGACACAAGATGGTGTTAGATTAACCCTTGGCACAAGATGGTGTTAGATTAACCCTTGGCACAAGATGGTGTTAGATTAACCCTTGGCACAAGATGGTGTTAGATTAACCCTTGACACAAGATGGTGTTAGATTAACCCTTGGCACAAGATGGTGTTAGATTAACCCTTGGCACAAGATGGTGTTAGATTAACCATTGGCACAAGATGGTGTTAGATTAACCCTTGACACAAGATGGTGTTAGATTAACCCTTGACACAAGATGGTGTTAGATTAACCCTTGGCACAAGATGGTGTTAGATTAACCCTTGACACAAGATGGTGTTAGATTAACCCTTGGCACAAGATGGTGTTAGATTAACCCTTGGCACAAGATGGTGTTAGATTAACCCTTGGCACAAGATGGTGTTAGATTAACCCTTGGCACAAGATTGTGTTAGATTAACCCTTGGCACAAGATGGTGTTAGATTAACCCTTGGCACAAGATGGTGTTAGATTAACCCTTGGCACAAGAGGGTGTTAGATTAACCCTTGGCACAAGATGGTGTTAGATTAACCCTTGGCACAAGATGGTGTTAGATTAACCCTTGACACAAGATGGTGTTAGATTAACCCTTGGCACAAGATGGTGTTGAATTCATGGAGATAATATTTGTCATAGGCCAAAAATTTTAACTTATTGGCTTTAATATGGTACAAAATTACCTTATTGAATGAACAAAGTCATTTGAACACATTTTGAAATTCTTTGCGGGGAAATGTTTAGTCAATTTCCTGTTATTTGCGCACATGTCCAGATTATGGACCTCAATGGGACGACTTGAACTGGATCAGAGTTTAACTTCCAATCGGAATGTTAAAGCGATGTTAACCTAAGACGTGTCTTCAAACATAAATATTGACCACATAACCTGGCCAGTTCTCAAACCTGGAAGGTGTACCTTAAGCGTGTTGTCAGCGGTAGAATACTGCAGGCCGTTGTTATTGAAAAATGTAGTTCCATTGGTCAACCAAGGGACGTTATCGACCAGAAGACTGTAGGTTCCGTCCGTGGAGAAAGCAAAGTTGAAGCTTCCAGCTTCTGATGCGGGCGCTGAGTTTGTTACAGTTAAAAAAAGAAGTTTACTGACTTGAATTATTTGACTAAATGACAACCAAAACGAAATTACGCTGTATTTCAGAAATATGAAGGAAAGCATTTAGCTTAGTTTTTACAATCTACATGCCGCTGCGAAGGATCACAATTTAAACAACTTTTTTTTTAAAAGTCCAACAATGTTCAATATTTTTTTTTACTTAATCGCATGGAAATAGCAAAACAGATTTACGTTAAGTCACGTATATGTGAATAGTAAATAGATTCGCTTATTTAAATAATACTAAAATCTAGGAGTATAATAATCACCTAAACATCATTTTCTCAAATCCTGAGCTAAATAAAAATCTCCACAAATTATTGCTACTTTTATGTCATCTAAACTTAGGGGCCGTCCATAAATGAAGTCACGCAACTAGGGTGAGGGGGGGTCACACCTTTGTGACGATGCGTGAAGAGGGGGAAGGGGTGTTTAAGAACAGTGACGTCACATCAAATCGCGCAACTTTAACTAAAAGTTCCACATAAATATTTGATTGCTTAAAATGTATTTAATGACAATGTAAATGGATTCACGCGTGTTACGATTTTAGAGTGCAGCCTTACAATAAATACATACTTAAATGACAATAAAGTGATTTGAAACATGCTCATTTTCAAATAGCAAATTCGGCATTGTTTTTCATTTTATTTTTTTATTATTATTATTTTATTAAAAAAAAATTTAAAAAGCTTTGTGACATCATATTTGAGAGGGGTGGCCTAACTCTTTATGACGACGTGTGACGAGGGGCGGGCGGAGGGGGGAATAGGCCTAAATCGCGTGACGTCATTATGCCCTCATGCCCCATTCCTAAAGTAGTTATATTTTTTTTTAAACATACAAGAGATTTTTACGGCAAGTGGACAGACATATATTGTGCTGATTGATAGGAAATCATTTACAAATTATTGCAAATTTTTGAGTGAAATATTATTTTAAAAAACACATTACTTTTTTTTTAGGGCTTTGTGTTAATTTTATATATTTTAGGACTATTATTGCTGTGAACATGATGTGTGACATGTGATATCTCGCTACAACATAATGTGTGACAAGTGACAGCTAGCTAAACCATGATTATATGGTATTTGATAGCTCGCTACAACGTGATTATTTGACATTTGTTAGCTTGCTACAACATGATGTGTGTGACATTTGATAGCTCGCTATAACGTGGTTATGTTACCTTTGATAGCTTGCTACACAGGTTAACGTCACTTTAATTACAGCAACACACATTTATTTACTTCACAAGGGGAACGCTAAATAGACTTTTTCATGAGTGTAAATTCCTTAGACTTTCTATAAATTGTTTTTTGAAAGACAAATCTTCACATCACTTTTCTTATGACTATATTTTATATCCGTAGAAAGTTGAATTAATTGTTTAGTTTTAATTTTTTTTAAACGTAAAAAACCAAGTTTTTCACTATAAATCCTTTATGTACGAGACGTAACTAAAAGAATGTTCCTAATAATACGCAGCGCAAGACCATCCAAAAATACAAAATTGTAGTTATGTCTCGTAAAACATGTTTAATATAATGCGCACCGATCAGGAATATGTTTATAAAAAGTGTTGTCAATAAAATACGCACCTTATTGCGCGACAGAAAGGATGTTCAATATAATGCGCACCCTTACACGCTATCTCAAAAAATAACATGATACATAGGAATAAATAAAATAATCTAAAAAATCAATAATTTAATTACGGTACATGCGATCGATCTGAAATTTCGATACATAGTTTTTATCATCGCCACAAAACTGCCTGCTAAATTTCAGCTCGCTAGCTTACGAGGAAGTGGGTTAAAAATCGATCCAAAGTTTTGGCGACCGACAAGCAATCAATGGTTCAACCAGACACCACGAGTTAATATAAAGGATTTAAAAATGGGAGTGTCTATTGGTAGTCGACTACCAATAGCAGGTCCCCCGCGGGTGCGCTATTTGTAGTCAGTTATTTATATCATCCAATGGAATTTAAGGAACACTTAATAGCTACTGATATAACCATTCAAAATTCGCAAAAAGCACCGAACTTCCTTAGTCTCATGGTAGAGATGGACGTAAACTGATAGATGATGATCAGGCATGGGTTCGATTTTCGGGTGAGCCTAATATTTTTTTTTCTTTTAAGTTTTAGGGTCAAGGTTAGGGATAGTTGTCTATTTTTTTACATTAAAATAGAAAAACAAATATAGGGACTACCACGAATGAAATCAATTTTAAATTCTTAAAATTACGTTTAACTAGAAAAACAAATATTAATATTAATATAGTTTATATAGTATAATATAGTATATAGTATATATTATATAGGGACTAAAACTAATGAAATCCATTTAAAATTCTTATAATTACGATTAAATTAGATATTTTAGGGTTAGGGTTAGGGTTAGTTGTCTATTTTTTACATTAAAACATTACATCAAACTCAGAATATCACCTAGTAGTAGTTTTATTAACAATTAACTAGACGCCCCGCGGCGTAGCATACGCCGCAGACTTGCTCATAGATAGTGCAAGAAAAAAGGGAGGGGGAGAACGGACACAAACAGTAGCACGAACAAATGGGAACAACGCGGGTGAACGATGGGGGACCACCGAAGCATTTCTGGTAAGTATTTCGGACATCGCCACAATATATAAACAAATATTACAGCCATGAAGCCAAGTTGGAGAGCAACAACTTCGTCCAAGAACGTAATATGCGACCAATAGAAACAGACAGTTAACTGGTGAAGGAATTGATATAACATTGAACGAAGCTTTTTTCCGTGACATGCGAAGCGGTGTTTATGTTTGCTAAGAAAGGGGGGAAAAGAATAGGCATTGACATTTTTAAAAATTAAAAAAAAATATATGTTGCCACTTGGGCTTGAACCTAAGACCTTCCGCATGTTAGGCGGATGTAATAACCAATATACTACGAAATACATACACACTGTGCAGGAACTTCGAAAGTGAATGTAAAAAACATTGCTGTCTCAAGACATGCCCCACCCCTCCACTACCTTCGCTTGCCAACCGTTAACTGTGTTTAGTTGACCCGAGCGAGGGTCATTCGTCAAGCTCGGTTGCACATATTTTTGCTGCTTACTTGCCTGGCATGGTCCCATGAAGAGAATTATATATATAGATAGATAATAGCGAACTACCAATAGCCGACAACCGGAAATGGCTATTTGTAGTCGAGTACCAATAGCTCTCTAGAAGGTAGTCAACTACCAATAGCCGCAGCCTTTAAAAATAGCAACTTTGCAAATGTCTCGTGAATTCCGGTGTAACATTTTATTGAGTAGCCCGATTCATATTTCCAATCTTAATACTATTATTCTGATGTTTAACTACTCTAACTAGTTTACTAATAAAATTTCATCATTTTGAACAATTAATTTTTAAAAGGTGTGTATGTGTCTCTTTGTGAGTGTGAGCAAGCGTGCGTGTGTGTGTGTGTGTGTGTGCGCGCGCGCGTGTGCTTGTGCTTGTGTGAAAGTGTGCGTGCGTATGTGTGCGTCTGTGCGCGCGCACACGTTCGTTTATAAGTTTTGAATCGCTCTCAGTTATAGCACAGAAGTGTGTATTAATTCAATAACAGTAACAGCATTCAATAAAGTAAAGATGAAAAAAAAACAATACTCACAAAACAAAAGCAAAACCCACAGCACCAAAACGACATTTGAAAACCGTGTAGTAGAGTCTTTCATTTTTTAAATTTCAGCCTTTCTCAACCAGACGACTCAACTAGACGACTCAACCAGACGACTCAAAGGCCATGTAACAAGAATTGTACTTCATACAAATCCAAGAAACGCAGACTTTCATCGTCTGGGTATCGTCTCGTCTGCTGTAGTGGGTCAAGGACGCGGAATAAGTGCAATTCAGTGTCTTACGATAAAATTGTAACTTTGTTTTCTCTGACCTACTTTTGGCTTGTGCAAACACGTTGAAGACAACAATTGATAATCATGAAGTGTTCCCAATGAAAATAAAAGTGTGTGTGGGGGGGGGGTCTGGACTGGATAAATATCTCATATATTATCATTTATTTAGGGCAGAGGCGTCACTGGCGGGTGCGGGAGGTGGGGCCTACACCGGGTGACACTATGACAAGGGGTGACACAAAAATGTTTAACTCTGTATGTTCGCGTTACTTGGCGCTGGCCGACTCGAATGAGGTCTATGGGGTAAGTTGTGAGGGGGTGACACCATGAGTTACCGCACTGGGTGACACCAACCCTTGTAACGCCTCTGATTAAGTGACCATCAAGATCCATATAAAAGTGCATATTTTTATGTTTGCTTTCTTTTTACGTATGTGTGTGTGTGGGGGGGGGTCTTTTTGACCATAGGGAATGGCTCGCAGTTCAGCGTCGAGGCTGGTTGCAACCGCTTCAGATGAGTCAGAGGGGGCGTGTTGATTTTCAATTAGTGCAACAGGATCTGGAATCAAGAACCGTTTTTTTTGAAGACTTTCACCACACAGTCTTTGTGGGCGTCAATGGACCTCTGAACCAGATCATGCCGAACCTCCACTGCTAACCGCTGCATTTGAAAGTGTCAAACGGTTTTTTTAGGTCTTAGAAATAATACTTTTTGTGTCTAGCCTTAACAGATTCAAGAGAGATAAAAATGTTTTGTTGTCAAGATTATGTTGACCAGATAGTCGCCAGTAGTTAACTTGAGAAAAAAGATACAGTAAAGGGGAAGACCAAAAACGATTGACAATAATTTCCCGTCGCTTGTAATTTGTTTAAAAAATGTAATTTGCTTTTAAGTCTAACCTCTTAATGATAAAATTTTCTTCAGTAAAAGTCTAAGTCTGAAGTATTTAGAGTATTTAAAACAAACGTTTTATCCAATGTTTACAGAGCTCCGTCATCACATATGTAGTCATTGCTGTCTATTCAATAACATTATCGCGACACTTACTAAAAATGACTCCGATTTCATGGAAAGTAACATTCGCGAGAGGTTTTCGAAGGAGCAGGACATCACAACTGGCTGAAACAACGCTAGTGACGCCTCTGGTGTTCTTGACCCTAACCCAAACAACGCTAGTGACGCCTCTGGTTTCAATGAAAGTTTTTTTTTAATTAAAAAAATTAGCGGGTACTAATTCCTCGACAAGCCGAAGGTTATCAATTATCATTTAGTTCAAGGGATTGTCAACCAATGGTATACAGATACTTTGGTTTACAATAATCATAATGTGAGTTGTTGGGGGAGGGGGGTGGGCAGAGTGAAGCAAGACTTGCGGTAAAACAGAGCCCCTTGAGAATTGGGGTCAAACAGTGCGGGGGGGGGGAGAGTGTGCGACAAATAAGTGCTATTGGGAGTTCACTGCCTCAACATGCTGCCAAACAAAAATTTAGCATAGAACCTTTTTTATGACTAGCAAAATACCCCTGCAAATGAATAAGTACTGTCTTATATAATTTGTTAATTAGGGACAGATAAAGATATGAAATTTGTAAAAGGAACTATTTTTTTAATAAGACGTTGTATGTTTATAAATCCCCACAATCTGCAACATGCAGATTTAAGGGACTAAAGAGACATACAGATACTGATGAAAAATATGGTTATAGTATAGGGGACTGATAAAACTTACACATATAAGACTTGTTGTTCGTCCGTCGATTCGACGAAGACCACTCTAGTCATCCGAGGGTTGCTGGGACTGGCTTTGTTTGTGCGTGCGCAGATGGCTGATGAGGCCGATCCTTACACGGAAGGTTCGGGAACAGAAGGGACAAGTGGGACATCTCCAGGAGGGTTGACAGCACGGGTCTTTCGGGCTTGCCTCTTCTTTTCTGCGGAGGTGATCCGGTTTGCCTCGCATGACTTGGCACCTTCGTGGATGGAAGAACGCCAGGTGGAACGGACCATTGCAGCAAGTTCCCACGTGTCTGGGTTGATGGCAAACGCTTTCAGTGTGTCTTTGATGCGTTTCTTTTGCCCACCGTTGGACCTCTGGCCATGCTGGAGCTCGCCATAGAAGATTCTCTTTGGCAGTCTCTCGTCTGGCATTCGGACAACGTGCCCTGCCCAACGAAGCTGGGACTGCATCAGGAGTGTGAAGATGCTGGGGAGACCTGCCTTGGTCAGTACCACTGTGTTTGGTATTTTATCCTGCCACTTTATGCCGAGGATCTTCCTGAGGCTTGTTGAATGAAAGTGGTTAAGCTTCCTAGCATGGCGCTGATACACAGTCCATGTTTCACACGCATATAGCAGTGTGGGGAGCACCACCGCCCTGTACACTTTCAGCTTGGTCTGGATGGTAATGCCTCTTCGGTTCCAGACATTTGGGTACAACCTGCCTAAAGTGGAGCTGGCTCTGGGAATTCTGACGCTCACTTCGTCATCGATGGTGACATAGGGCAGTGCTTCTCAAAGTGGTGGTCCGCGGACCGGTGCCGGTCCGTGGGCAATCCGCCGCCGGTCCGCAGAAGTTATAAAAAAAGGACAAACAAATTTTCAGTGCAGGGAAAGGAGTGCACCGGTCCCTGGTGCAATGGGAAAAATTCCTGCCGGTCCACCATACTAAAAAGTTTGAGAAGCACTGACATAGGGGACTGATAAAACATACACATATAAGACTAAGAGACTAGAGAAACATCCTGGGTAAATTACAAATACTGTAATGAGACCATTTTTGAATATCATGGTAACTTTATAGCCATCCAATGTTTTTTTTTCTTATCATGGTGTATCCCGTATTGAAACATACAGACATACATACTAACACACATACATACATACAAATCAACACTATTAGCTTTTTTATATTAAAATAACATTTTATTGATGATTGAGTAACATAAGTATATTTATATTTAGTTTCCTTACAATGAAAGACAGGTCATGTTGTGTTTAATAAACAATTATTTGTACTGCAAACCTTAAAAATTAGCTATGGCTAAGAGTTATTCTCTCTAAAAAAATTAATTTGTAAGACAAAAAAAAATTACTCAACAAAAGAGACTCAATATTTTGTATACAATTTTAGTGGTTAATCTATTGTAAATACTCCTACATAACTTCAATAAAGTCGTCTGCATGTAAACAAGAACAAGCTGAATAGCAAATGTAAATAAATTATTGCACTTAAATATTGCACAAGATTTTGATGGCATCATATCTTAAATATTGCACTTTTATATTGCACAAAATTTTAATGGAATTATATCTTCAATAAAAACAAAACATAGAAGAATATTTCTGATAACCCAAAAAAAAACTCCTTAAGGAATATGTTTTTACTATTTTCCACAATTACTCTTCACTTTGCATCATTTTTAAATTTAATCTTTGATTTATGTCTTAATCTATAAACTTTTGTGTACTATAATTGCTAAAGTAATATTGGTTGGGGGTTTTTTTATTAGTAAATTAATGCATATTTCCCATGGTAAAATTTTTTTTTAGTGTCAGGGATTTGTTACAGTTTACCTAGTGACATTTAAAATGGTGACAATTAAGTTTGTGACAGTTAATTAAGCTCATGACAATTAAGGTTGACAGTTAAGCTTGCTACAGTTAAAGTTATGACAATTATGGTTGTGAAAATTTAGGTTGTGACAATTATGGTTGTGACAATAAAGGTTGTGACAGTTAATGTTGTGACAATTAAGGATGTGACTGTTCAGCTGGTAAAAGTTAAGCTTGTGACATCTCCTGGTAGAGGGGGTTGTCCAATGACAGTGCAGCATCCTGTAGCTTCATGGTCTAGTAACAGTACAGAAAAAAAAATTTATCAACATTGTAATACAGAAACTTTACTATCATTGTAAGGTTTGCAATATTTTATTTTCATTCTTCAAGAAGATAATGTGGGATTTTGATGAAGATTCATGGATTATTTGATATCACAGGTGGGGAATATTTTGTGGAAAAATTGCTGTCTAACACCAGGCGTCTCCAGGCGTCTCGTTTTCTTTTCATGACATTGCAGGGACGATTACAATTGCTCAAGGTTTCGACAATAAGCAAATACTTGATTACAATTAAACAAATGATGCGTAACATTCATTAATGAAATTCTAGTGGTTACACAAGGCCTCTCTTAACATTCGGACGGGGGATGTAAACAACATGCCAATCATGAACATGTAGAAGACCCCCGTTGGTTAATGTAGACTTTAAATCATTTTCATGAAAGAAGGTGGCAGCATTGGGAAGTGTGTTGGGATCTGAGCAAGTGTTATTTGTGGGGACGAGAGGTGTAACTGCCGGCTAATATAAAGAATCACCCACTGAGGGGCTTCCCCTTGGGGATCTATGGGATGGAGTCATTCTCAAAAGTTTCCAACAGTTATCGGACGCATTAACTTAAAGACATCAAGATGAGATTTAGTATGGACAGACGTTAACGTATGTGGTTATTATCAACATTGCTTGTGTTCATTTTTACATTACTAATGAATTATTCAATAGTACCATTTATCATAGTTTCAATTTTAAGCCATTATGCAACATGAATCTTTATTGTACCAAGCAACATAAAAGTATTTATCCAACATTCCTAAAACTGGCCACAATATAATTTAGTTTCACTTATTAGACCTTACATTTCCACTTGAGTATCTCTTGGGCTCATGTTTCTCAAAGGATGGAGGCTCTATCTCCTGTAGTGCAGTGAACTGTGGACATTATAATAACTGGATGAATAGATAGCTTCTCAATAGGATTTTATAAAGTAGCACAATCAATAGATCTCTTCTCAATAGATTTTTATAAAATAGCACAATCAATAGATTGATAACATTTTTATAAAATAGCTCAATCCATAGATCTCTTCTCAATAGATTTTTATTTTAAATTTAGTATCTTGATAAGTCTGACTATCAAACTGGCTATGATATATTTATATTACCAAAACAAAAGGCTTGTATAAATAAGAGTAACTTATGGAAAATGTAAATATATCTAAACACTAAATTAAAGGAAACTTTGTGCAATCTTACCCCAACTCCAGAGCCATAGTCATAGATAGGATTACTCAAGCCACCATCTTCAATCAGGTCAGATGATCGACCAAATCTCTGGAACCTCAGATTGCCGCTGAGGACAAAAAGATAATGGCACTTGCACAACAATGTCATATTGGAACATAAATGTCATACATGAGCACTAATGTCATACATTGACAACAATGTCATACATGAACAAGAATGTCATAGATTGATGACAATGTCATACATGAACAAGAATGTCATAGATTGACGACAATGTCATACATGAACAAGAATCTCATACATTGGCAACAAAGTCATACATGAATATGAAAGTCATATATTGACAACAATGTCCTATCTTGAAAAAAAAATTGTCATATATTAAAAAAAACAGGCTTACATTGACAAAAATATCATACATGACCAGTAATGTGATACACTGACAACAATGTCATATATAACAACACTGACAATCAAGTGACACATTGACAACAATGTCATTTATAACAACACTGACAATCATGTCGTCCACTGACAAAAAAGTCATACGTCGCCAACAATGTCATGCATTGACAAACAAACACCAGTGCACTCTGCCAACTTACAGTCTGTTGGTCCTCTTCAGGTAGATGATGACACCTGCTACGATGGCAATCAAGGCCAACAATCCCAGGACAAGCCCCACAGGTAACTTCCAAGAATCTGACGATATTCAGAGAGAAAGTAGACTTTAAAATAAGGACATAATACACATTTTGATAAACGTCAAGGGTATAAGAATCGATGTTGTCAATGGTTATTGAAATAATGTGTTCACCCGTTGTGAAATTTCTTACAAACAAAATGTGGGTGAGACTGCAATCAGGCGTATAGATAAGTAGATGGATAACATGCAAGCAGGGTATGTTTGAGCCCGACAGGACGTCACAAAACAACGCTGTTGTTTTGTGACGTCTTGTCAGCCTCAACCATGCCCTGTTTGCATGAAACGTGTTAATTTGATGAGATGTCATATGTAAAATATAGTGTGTGTGTAGGGGGTGTTAATTTGATGAGATGTCATATGTAAAATATAGTGTGTGTGTAGGGGGTGTTAATTTGATGAGATGTCATATGTAAAATATAGTGTGTGTGTAGGGGGTGTTAATTTGATGAGATGTCATATGTAAAATATAGTGTGTGTGTAAGGGGGGGTTAATTTGATGAGATGTCATATGTAAAATATAGTGTGTGTGTAGGGGGTGTTAATTTGATGAGATGTCATATGTAAAATATAGTGTGTGTGTAGGGGGTGTTAATTTGATGAGATGTCATATGTAAAATATAGTGTGTGTGTAGGGGGTGTTAATTTGATGAGATGTCATATGTAAAATATAGTGTGTGTGTAGGGGGTGTTAATTTGATGAGATGTCATATGTAAAATATAGTGTGTGTGTAGGGGGTGTTAATTTGATGAGATGTCATATGTTAAATATAGTGTGTGTGTAAGGGGGGGGGGTTTAGTCGGGAGGTGATACAGTGGAGACACTGAAGAGATACACAGGTGGTAGGGGAGAGCACACTAGGAGAGTTAGTACATGTTTAGAGTACTGAGATACTGGACCAAGTTGATACAGTATTAGACGATTTTTAGACAGCAGAATGAGCTAACACTTTTTGGTTGAATACTTTCTTTATAGAGTGGAGGAAACACTAACGGTAATCGTAAAACAAAGTATTTATCAAAATAATGTTCAAATGTTTAAATTAAACTGCTAAAAATTCGCAGAAAATTTGAGCAGTTTGCACGGCCAGTGTTCACACTTTGGCATCATCAAATCTTACCATTGCCACTGCCAGTGTTCATACTTTGACATCAAATCTTACCATTGCCAGGGCCAGTGTTCATACTTTGACATCAAATCTTACCATTGCCAGGGCCAGTGTTCATACTTTGACATCAAATCTTACCATTGCCACTGCCAGTGTTCATACTTTGACATCAAATCTTACCATTGCCACACCCAGTGTTCATACTTTGACATCATCAAATCTTACCATTGCCAGAGTTCACACTTTGACATCATCAAATCTTACCATTGCCAGAGTTCACACTTTGACATCATCAAATCTTACCATTGCCACTGCCAGTGTTCACACTTTGACATCATCAAATCTTACCATTGCCACTGCCAGTGTTCACACTTTGACATCATCAAATCTTACCATTGCCACTGCCAGTGTTCACACTTTGACATCATCAAATCTTACCATTGCCAGAGTTCACACTTTGACATCATCAAATCTTACCATTGCCACTGTTCACACTCTGACATCATCAAATCTTACCATTGCCACTGCCAGTGTTCACACTCTGACATCATCAAATCTTACCATTGCCAGAGTTCACACTTTGACATCATCAAATCTTACCATTGACACTGCCAGTGTTCACACTTTGACATCATCAAATCTTACCATTGCCAGAGTTCACACTTTGACATCATCAAATCTTACCATTGCCACTGTTCACACTCTGACATCATCAAATCTTACCATTGCCACTGCCAGTGTTCACACTCTGACATCATCAAATCTTACCATTGCCACTGCTCACACTCTGACATCATCAAATCTTACCATTGCCACTGCCAGTGTTCACACTCTGACATCATCAAATCTTACCACTGCCAGTGTTCACACTCTGACATCATCAAATCTTACCATTGCCACTGCCAGTGTTCACACTCTGACATCATCAAATCTTACCACTGCCAGTGTTCACACTCTGACATCATCAAATCTTACCATTGCTTCTGCCAGACGTAGCACTTTGAGCTGTGGCCTTGCCTCCTGCTGTAGATGCTGTGACAACACCTGTGGCTGTAGATGTAGAAGTACTGGTGCCTGGTGTGGTCGTAGTGGTGGTGCCTGGTGCGGTCGTAGTGGTGGTGCTGGTGGTGGTAGTGGTGGTGCTGGTGGTGGTAGGTGTTGTGCTGGGCTCAGTGACACCAGGGGGTAAGTTGCAGCGGTCACCGTGGTAACCATTAACACAGCTGAAATGGGCCATCAGAAAGTGTGTTTTTTATATAAAAAGAAACCTTTGATATTGATTTATTTAAAAATCTTTAACCCAAACAGAATAGAGACTTTAGAATCATTTCATTTGTTTGATTTTTTTTTCTATATCGTTCATTCTTTACACTGAAATTTCATAGACTACGATTAGGAAACATTAATTTGTATAAATCAATAATTTATACTTTGTAAAGTATGTTTAAAAATAATCAAGAAAAAATTAATTTGATGTGTTTGGTTCTTTTAAAAACAATTGATATACAATATTTACTCTCCCTTTTGAGTTGAATCCTTTCAGAGACAGAAGGTTAACATTCTTAGCGTAATAAGAAATTTCTTTAAAAGAGTTTTGCATATAGGGGAGGAATAATAATTAAATAATAACAAAAAACTAAAATAAGTCTACAGCTAAGATCTACTAATGCTGTTGGAACAAAAAGACCTGTGTTTGATTAGGTTAAACATACTTACTTGCACTTCCTAAAACCTGAAGTGTCCAAGAAGCAGTTTCCGTTGTTTTGACAAAACAAGGCACAGTCTGAAATAGAGCATCAGTGATGTACTGCAGCATGACAAGATAGATGATTGCAGGGTGACAGGATAGAAATGAATCTTACAAACAATGATAGAGTGATGTGCAAAGGATCATAGAGTGACATAAACAAAATGATAGTGATGTGCAAAGGATCATAGAGTGACATACACAAAATGATAGTGATGTGCAAAGGATCATATAGTGACATACACAAAATGATAGAGTGTTGTGCACAAGATGACAGAGTGACTAACATCAGATGACACAGTTGCGTATTCAACATGACATAATTGGTTTTCAGTTTCGATTACAAATTTGAATAATTTTCTGTCTCTTATGTTTTTTTAGCATTGTTGTAATAAAAAAAACTGTGGCAAGAATTTCGTTAACCACATGTTAAATTTTGGAGGGCACACATTGTAGAAAGTACAAATGCAACATTTTAAAATGTTTTCAATTAGTTAAAAATCACAGCAGTTGCAATTTAATAATCAAAGTGCTTCAATAATGTCATGTTTAATGATCTTGAATCGACATCATTAATTTTTCAATGGAATAGTTATCTCAGTATATGAAACCAAAAGTGTACAATCTAATAATTCACTCAATAGGCTAATGCTTCATTTCCAAATTGAAATATTTTCAATTTTCATCTGGAGATAGAGTGTTGATTGCCCTACTTACTGCACTGTTTCTCGTCACTTGAGTCAGCACAGTCAAAGACATTGTCACACCAGCGGCCTCGATCAATGCACATGTTGTCAGACACACACTGGAACTGAAGGGTGGCATTGCAGGTGGGTGGTTTAACGGGCCATGCGGGCAGGACAGTGTCAGAGAACCTGGTTGGGGAGTAGTTCAGTTTCAACCATCAAAGCAATAGAAGGACAGACATATATTATATTTTTGGAATGGTCCAAAGGGAAATTAAATCGCTATAAAAATGATGGCCGATAATTTATATTTTCCATTAGAAAAAAATTTCTTGAGTATTTTTTATGTGATATGAGTTGTTTGAAAAAATGTCGTTGCAATGTAGAGCAGCATTGCTTGTATTAGTGCTTTACAGGGTCTAATATAATCATGCTAGCCCAACCCCTTGTTTAACATCTCTTCAGTTAACCCAAAATGCCAGCCTTCAATATAGAGAAAGTATTGGCTGTCATCCCCCACACACAAAAAAAAATCCTATGCCACTCTCTACTGATTAAACAGACATTCAAGTATTCATACTTAAATACAAAAATTAATTGATATAAATATACTCACGAACAGCCTGAATCAAACGTGACATCATCAAGGGCAACTGCACCTCCAGGACTTCCTGGCATAGCTTGGAACATTAGTTGAAAAGGTTTCTCAGAACTGACACTGGCAACCATGTGTTGCCAGTATGTGCCAGGGAAAGGATCTTTCATAGACAAACTACCATCAGGCAGACCATCACTGTGAGTTCGGAAGCTGACTTTGATCGACTGTGCGTTGGTTGGTATGACAGCGTAGAAACGAATCTGTGTCATGAACAAGTTAAAAATAAATATTAAAATTTCATCCTCTGGTCATTACTACAGGTCATTGCTTAGATTTTGAACACATTTAAGAAAGCTGACATAAAAAAACATAAGTTATGCACTAAGCTTTAAAACTCTACTAGTGATGATCTTAGCTTATATACAATAGGTATTCAAAACACGACCCACATCACTCAGAAAATACCTCCAAGCAGCCCCCAAAAGATTTAAGCTTGAAACCCTCTCTACAGTATTTAAAGTGATTAACTCATGAATGATTGTGAGTGTAAACCTTATTTTTGTTTCAGCTTTTTTCCAACATGTCTGAGAATTCAAATGGGCCATGATATATTTTTAACCAGAGGCATGTTTTTTTGTGTTTTTTTTCTACATTAACTCATTGGCGCAGGACCGGGATGCCTGGAGAACCCTTGTTCATGGCCTATGCCCCAGATGGGACGAAGGGCGGTGAACTCATTTAACTGAAAGGGGTCTAATGTACTGAGGGAATTCTTCCTAAATTTCTACAGCAGTTGAAGAAAGTCAATAAAATTTCATCTAATATAATCTGCCTTAACAAAAAGTTTAATGTGCCTGGCTGGAGAAGAGTGATAACCATCAAAGCAAAATGCCTTTTAAAACTGAGTCTGCCCCAGGATTCTTGCTTGGGACCAAGATGTTTCTAAAACCAATGAGACCAGTAATGTCTGCTGTGCAGCCTTTTTGCCATGACAAGAATCTTATTTAAAAAAATCATCAGCCATTGCAGTTTTTCCCCCACTAACATTCCTCAAGATGAGTTTCAGCTGCAAAGCTCTGTCCCAATATCAACTATGGTCAATTTATACAGGAATTTTTAAATTGCAATGGTTCTTTGATGCCTGCTGTATTTGGACAGTGTTAAATTACGCTTGGTGTAATTCAATTGATATCCTTCACTAAAAATCAAGATGTCCAACATAGAGGTTTTTGTAAAATGAACTAGTTCTGAGAAAATTCCACTAAAAAAAGACGATATGACAACGGCCTCTACTGTAAATAATGCTACTAACCTGGCAAAACGTATTGTTGGTGGCAGAAAAGGTCTTCGATAGAAGTGTTGCAGAATCTGTACCTTTGGTGTTTGAGCTTCCTGTGACAAACAAATAATGACCACTGGACAGGCCTGTCGTGTGGTCAATGCCAGGCAGCGTGTCAGCAGGGACACGTGTGTTGTCCCACCTCTGCCAGTCCAGCTGATCACCCGTCATCTGAGTGAAGTCCCCAAACGAGCTCTCAAAACTGAAGGAAAAGTAATTGCTGCACGAGGTACCATTTTCGTCAGAGTTGTCCCCGCAGTCGTCCTCCTGGTCGCAGACATACGAGGCGTCAATGCACGCCTTGTTGGCACATCTGAACTGCTGTTGTGAGCAAGTGCTCTGAGACATGGGCAAGCTGCAGTGCTTGAATTCAAAGAGGTCTAGAGCCATTTGGCCGTCAAAGTTGGATGCTTGAGCCTTCACAAACTTGAGTGTGAATGGAGTTGAACGGCGTCCTATACCTACTGCCATCGGAGTCCACTGGCCTAAATTGTCAGAGGTCTGCCAGAGGACTGCTGGGCTCTCTCCTGTGGTGTTGAGGATCAGCATGAGTGATCCGGCGTTGGAACCTTTGATGAAGTAGCTGAACATGAGAGTGCACCCAGAACCGGCTGAGCTGAACATCTGGGACACCAGCGCTCCGGTCTGGCCTGTGGTCACACCGTTATTTTTGTCATTGAGGAATGCATAACCGCCTCCCACCACGAAGTTGCCATCGAAAGCCGGGCCTTTAGCCGGAGGATTGCTCTTTGAGGAACCTTGTTGCCAGTCTAAAGTATCAGGAACCAGTTCTGTCCATGTGCAGAGATCGTGATCAAAGTTACACACTGCAGTGGAGTAACATTTGTTTTCATCACCCTCATCACTGCAGTCCACTTGGAAGTCACACACTCGATTCTGGGGTATACATATTCCATCGGTAGCACACTGGAACTCATTGGTTCTACAAGGCGGGTAGGTACTCTGTGGCCTAGTGGTGGGTGGAGTACCTGTTGTGACCACCGGGGCGGGTGTGGGTAAAATCGGAGCTCCACATCCAGGCCCGAAAACAACGTCATCAATGGCAAAGAAGGCCCTGGCACTTACACCGTGATTGGCCTTGAGTATAAACTGGAAGGGGTCAGACACCCTGATGGTGGCCATGGCTTTGTTCCATGAGTTAGTCAACTGTGCTGTGATAGTGAAAATCAAGGACTGCCCACTAGCCGCCGTGGTGCTGTAGACTGTGATGTTACCCGCGTCTGGGTCAGATATATAATACCAGAATGTGATATCGCACTCCCCGTTTGGAGCGGGCAATGAGTAGGATATGCCAGCATTAGCATTGGGAGTGGAGTAACTGAATGCGGTGAACAGGTAATGACCATACTGAGACTGAGTAGTGTGGTCTTCTGTAGGCCTCGGGTTGGAGATATAGTAGCTGGCAGTTGCGTAGCCCTGCTGTATGGTCCAGTCTTGACTTGAACCAACTATTTTCTTCCAGTTTCCGATCCCACCTTCGAATGTGTTCTTGGCATAGTTGTAGCATAATTTGATGTCCTCATCCGATCCATCACAACAGTCCGTTTCCAGGTCGCAGAGCTCATCAGATGCTATGCACTGACCACTGGCACAGGTGAACTCACCAGGGTCGCAGATTTTCTGAAGAGGTGTGGAGCAGTCTCCAAAAGCCAGGTTATCCAAGAGGACATACGTGCTGGAGAAATAACTGAGCGTGTGGGCAATGACCAGCTGAAACTCAGAGGAACACAGGGGGAGCTGCACCGTGACATTCTGCCAGCTGTTCAAGTTGTAGTTGCTGTAGGTGGTGCCGTAAGTGCTGTAGCCCCACAGCTGGTTGTCGGAGCCCCCTGACCTGATACTCAGGGTCAGCAGGGACGGGTAGTGGTTGGTTTTAAAGGAAAATGAAAAGGAGCACTGGTCGCTTGCTGCTGAGAAAAACGGAGAAATTAGAACACCCGACTGGCTAGAAGTTGACAGCACGTGGCCGGCACTGTTGCCGGGGCTGATATCTGATGTTGAATATGTTGATACCGGGTTGATGACCCACGCACTTGTTGAACCTCCGGCTGATGTCCATCCACATGCGCTATTGCTTTCATAGTCACAAACAGGGGGGCAAGAAGCCTCATCAGTGTTGTCATTACAATCCTTGTTGAAATCACACATGGCAGAGATGGGCTTGCAGACGCCGTCGCACTGAAATTCTTGTCCAGCCTTACATCCGCCAGGGTTGACAGTCGGCCTGACAGGGGGGAGGGTGACGCGGTCAAGCCTGTAGCAGTCTGGTGTGAATGTGATGTCGTCGATGCCGATATCTCCAAGATAGCCCGTCCCGCAAACACCTTCTATGATAACTCTGAAAGTTTGAGAGTCATCCAGTTTTATGGTGGCCTTGTTCCAGCCGTTTCCTTGCGGCTGAGTCTTGCTCCACTTGAGGTTCAGGGGACCACCTTCTCGAGTTTCTGTGTAGACATTGAGAGCGTTGATGTTGACGCCTTTCATGTTGTAAAACATTCGCATGTAACAGTTCCCCAAGGGGTTCGGGAGGAAAACCGGACTCTTTAGCCTTGCCGTGTCGTTAGCCACTCTTGGGCTTGATGTTTCGATGTACATGTAGTGGCCCGTATTGTTGTGTAAAGTGTGATCAGTGTCAGGGCCTGTGTCAGTACTGGCCGTCTTTCCTTGATTCAGCGTCCAGTCAAACTTGTCGCTATTGTCTTGGACGAATCCACAGGTGCCAGCCTCAAAGTTACACAAGTAGTAGTTCTTGCACAGCGTCGGGTCCTCGTCGTCTTTGTTCAAACAGTCGTTGGCCAGGTCGCAGACACAGTCGGAGGGTTTACACTCACCGTTAGATGGACAGCGGAATTGTCCAGCATCACATGTGCCCAAAGCTGCACCTCGAGAACAACCCGTGAAGTTTATATCATCCAGTGCCATCCCATTGGTCTTTAAAGCTGATCCGTAGTCGTACCTGAAAACTAGCCTGAAGCCCGCGGCCCTAGAGCCCATTCCGACAGTTACTTTTGTCCAAGAGTAAGTGCTGTAGCCACTCCAAATTCGAGTTCCAACATCAGAGGCAACATAGTTTGTTACTCCGTCAGGGTACAGGTACAGTTTTATTGTGCCACTGCCATCATTGAAGTAATAAAACTCTATGCTGCAACCCTCCTCCGTGGCACCGAAAGCTGGAGATTCAAGAATGGATGCCCTGGCGTATCCCACATCAGTCGGCCTGATTACCATGTACCACCCTATCCCTAGTGTGCCCAGGGTGTGGTCGTTGGCGGGCTTGGACAACACTTTCGAGGTGGTGTTGATCCTGTCCCAGATGTAGCTGCTTCTGCTGATGTCCTTCCAGCCGCAAGTGGACAGCTCAAAGGAACAAAGTCCGCAGTTCAGTTCATCGGACTTGTCGTTGCACTGAGTAGCAAAGTCACAAACGTTTGCCTTGTCGATACACTGCTTGCCATCGTTGCACTGCCATTGGCTGGAGTTTCCACACACACCAGGGCTGAGGGTTGTGGTCGCCGCTGTTACAACAGGAAGTGTGTCATTTGAAGTCACGCAGCCAGAAGACAGGGACAAATCATCAATGGCGATATCACCATAGCTACCGTATCCTCTAACACCCTCAATGATTATCTGGTAGGTTCCATCACTAGGTGCCGGGACGGTCCACTGTTGCCAAAAGTTTCCTGCCTCTCCTTTCAATGTTTTCCGCACAGTAAGGGGACCATTTATAGCTTTCCTGGTGTACACTGTCAGGGTGTCAATATCCCTACCATACATGTAGGCAAAGAATGTAAGATTGCATATTGAATTGGCTTGTAGCGTTGGACTCACTAGCCAAGCCTTGTCTCCTGGTAATCTCGGGTTTGCGGTTTCTATGTACAAGAAGTGACCCGACGGCACTGAAAGTGTGTGGTCGACTCGCGGGCCTGACAAGGTGGAGGTGGTGCCCATGTTCTTCCTAGTCCAATCAAAATCATCGTTCAGTGAATCCTGAGACCAATCGCAAAGGTCCTGCTCAAATGTGCAGCGGTCATAGGATTTGCAGAGAGTGGCGTCTTCGTCTGAGTTATCTCCACAGTTGTCATCCAAATTGCAGATGAGGATGGGGTCAATGCAACCCAAATTCTTACATTTGAATGTGTTTTGACCACGGCAGCTGCTGTTAGGTGATGGGAAACCACAGTTTCTGAATGAGATGTCATCGATGGCAATATCACCTCGCGTGCTGTACGATCGCTGGGCTTGTATGCTTAGAGTAAATGGTGATTCAGACTTGCCAATGGGAACGACGGCTTGTTGCCAGGTATTTCCATAATCCCTGGCGGCCGATGTGAACATGGTGGAGGTCTGGAGACCCGAGGTCCTCACCACAGATAACGTGCCGATGCTGGTGCCAGTCATGTGGAAGTAGAAGACCAGTTCGCAAGTTGGGGCAGACCTTTGGATGGTAGGGCTGATGAACGCTGCCGTTTGGTAATAGTAGCCAGTGCTGGCGCCTACGTACATGTAGTACCCGTTGGCCGTACCCGTGGTGTGGTCAATGGATGGGCCTGTGTTGGCTCCTGGCGTTGCCGCCCTGAATTTAATCCACTGGTAGCTGCTGCTGACGCCCGTGTTGTTCCATTTACAGGTTCCATTGTCAAAATTGCAGGTGTAGCCACAAGCCAGTTCTTCTTCACCATCACTGCAGTCGTTTTTGAAGTCACATGTTTGGTCCAGCGACAGCCATGTGTTGTCTTTTGTGCAGTGAAAAGCATTGCGTGTCTGCGGTGGCTTTGGCAGTGATTCACAGGATCCTAATTGCAGAGCAATATCGTCTACGGCAATATCACTTGAACCAACTTGACCCAGTATTCCTTCCAGTTCAATGTAAAATTTGCTTGTGACATTTCCAACTGTTATTCTCAGCTGGTTCCATCCTTGTCCTTGGTTGCCTTGAATATGGAATTCGTTTCTGGTTAATCCTCTAGGGTAAGGCTTGAGGTTAACATTTAGAGTGCCCACACCATTAGTGTTCATGAGGTACCACATGTTGAAGCAATAAGCTGTACCGTTCTGTAAGATGGGGGATATGAACTTGGCTGTGTCTCCTGCTTTCCTTGGGCTGGAGCTGTCCATGACAAGGTAGCCCCCGAATTCAGTTTTTAGGGTGTGGTCTACGCTGGGTCCGACCGTTCCGTAGTATCTGGCTCCCCTGGCTCTCATCCAGTCAAATACGTCATCGGTGGGGGTGTTGCTCCAGGCACACGTGTCTCCTTCAAAGTCACAGCTTCCCAAACCAGGGCAGATTCCTGTTCCCATGGTGATGTCGTCCAGTGCCATGTCGCTGTAAATGCCGTTACCCACAACACCTTCGAAGATAATGTAATAGCGCCTGGAGTTGGAGACCGTGACCTGTCCAAGCTGCCAGCCTTGACCTTGAGCACCCGATCTGCTCCAGAGTAGAGTGGCGGTACTGTCAGGGGTGCCCTCAACATGAATGAGAACATTGAGTGAGCCCATGGTCTCCCCAAACATGGAGAACCAAAAGTTGAGACAAGACCCGTCCGTGGCTTCAAAGATCGGGGTCTGTATCCTTGCTCTGTCGCCTGGAGCTCGGGGGGATGATGATTCTATGTAAACATAATGGCCTTCTGCTGTGCCAAAAGTGTGGTCAGCTTGTGGCCCAGTGTTGCTGGTGTTTGTAGTGGCACTGTTGAGTGTCCAGTCAAAGTCGTCTGTAGGTAACTGCTGGTAAGAGCAGACGCCGTCTTCAAAGTCACATTCAGGCCGTGGAGGACAGTCTCCCAAGTTCATCATGAAATCATCGACTGAAATGTCACCAGTGTACCCTGAGCCTGTAACGGCCTCCACGATAATAAAAACTAGACCACTCATGTCCTGAACGTGAATCTGGGCCCATTTCCATTCTGGCCCTTGGGTGCCAACTCTGGTCCACAGCAGCTCCTGCCTGTTCTGGTCCAGAGACTTAGCATAAATGTTGAGGCGGTTGATGGCGGCGCCATACATGTAGTAGACCAGCTTGAAGCAGAAACCGTTAGTGGGAGCAGTGAATGTGGGGCTAACAAGTCTGGCTGTGGCATTCATGGCCTGGCTGTTTGCTATTTCAGTGTAGATGTAGTGTCCCTTACCGTTGCCTAGAGTGTGGTCTGACGGAGGACCAGTTCCTCTGGAAGACGTGGGGCCCGCTATCCTCATCCAGTTGATGTCGTCGGTCGCATCTTGCGTCCAGTCACACAGCAGAAGCAGTTCAAAATCACAGTCCAAGTCACTCTTGGGGTAGGAAACCCAAGATGTTCCTGTGGGGGCTACGGTGGTGGTTAGCCCAGTGCAAGGTACACGATGATAGCTTATGTCATCTATTGCAATGTCTCCGGTGTAGTTACCGCCATAGGTCCCTTCAAATAGTATTTCAAACATGTAAGGATATGCTAAAGGTATCTGGGCTTTCTGCCACATATTTCCCTGGTTGTTGCTAAGGGCCCAGACTTTGCTTCGAGACGCCGCCGATGACGGCTTTGTGAAAACGTTAAGCTGCCCGATGCCAGCCCCATACATGTGGTACCAGAATTCCAGGCAGCTTCCGTTAGTGGCAGGGATCGGCTCACTCAAAAGCAGGGCATCGTCACCCAGCTGGTAGCTTCCCGATGTTTCTATGTACAGGTACTGACCTCGTGCCGTGCCCGTTGTGTGGTCCACTTGTGGTCCAGTGTTATCAGAGTCTGTACCTGCACTGTCCAATGTCCAGTCAAATGTGTCACCACTTTGTACATTGACAAAGCCACACAAATCCCGCTCAAATGTACAGGATGCTAAAGGAGGGCAAATACCTGGGATTACTTTGACATCATCAATTGCGATATCTCCGAGGTCTGTTCCTACAATACCCTCAAACTGGATTTGATAAGGCTTGTTCTGTGCATTGATTGACACCGTTGCTTTTTTCCACATGTTTTCCTGAGCCCCTGATAAGGTCCAAATGTTCATGGAAGAGTTGCTACCTTGGTCCTTCCTGTACACATTGAGCGTTCCTATACCGGCACCATACATATGGTACCAGAAGGTCAAACATCCTTGTCTGGCATACTGGAAACCAAGATAGGTGCCACTGTCGATCATGGCATTGTCCCCAGTCTTCTGGCCAGATGCTTCAATGTAGGCGTACTTCCCAATGGTTGAGCCAAAAGTGTGATCCTTACTAGGACCTGTGCCAGTTGTGCTGGTGGCACCGCTTCCGAGGGTCCAATTAAATTTGCCGTTCATGTCCAGGGTGTAGTCACAGAAGCCATTGTCAAATGTGCATTGTTGCAAGGCCGGACAGGCTCCCATGGAGGTGGCTATATCATCAATAGCTATGTCGCTCTCAAAGCCCCGGCCAATGGTCGCCTTGAAATACAGTGTGTAGCTGCTGCTGAAGTTGATGTAAATATTTTGCTGTATCCACTCATCTCTCTGCGTCCCACTGAGCGACCACAAAGTCTGGTAATTTTGATAAGGAAACATGTAGAGCAGGGCCAGGCTTCCCATGTCAGAGCCATGCATGTGGTACCAGAACGAAAGGCAATAGCCGGACAAGCTTGTGGGAGGAAGTAATGGGCTGACCAGAACTGCGGTGTCGTTAGCAACTTGGGGGGATGAGGCTTCTGCATAAATGTAAGTGTTTCCCCTGTGAGCGGATGATGGTCCAGTGCCGGTGCTGGGCGTTGTTCCATTCTGGATTGTCCAATCAAACTTGTCATTGCTCGTCTGGGACCAACTGCAAGCGTTTCCGGTTTCAAAAGTGCATGCCAATGACGGCGCCAGCTGTAGCGGATTACACATAAAGAAGTTAATGCTGTCGACAGCTGCCAGATCAGATGTTGATGTGCTGCCTAGAGACTGATAAGTAATTTCTATAATGCTGCCTTTGGGCAGCGCCTGACCGGCCGTCCTACCAATGTAAGCGAATGCAGTTCTCCATCGAGGGGATGCTATCTGAGAACTCCAAATGGTGGTTCTAACACCTTGTATGGGCACCACAACAGAAAGCTTCCCGAGCTGAGTGTTGGGGAGGTGATATGAAAAGTTCATGACGCAAGCTGTAGACATTGCCCCGAGGGGTGGTGAACGCAGTACGGCTGGAGTCGGGGTCACACCGTAGTCAGGTTGAACATACACATAATAACTCGTTGAGGCGTTTTTGCTGTCCAGGCTAGGTCCGACCCTGCCCATCACGTTAGGGTTGCTCATTGACCATTTGAAATGTCCCGTACTGGCAAACGACCATCCACAGGTCCCGGTGTCAAAATTGCACGGCCCACAGTTGATTTCATCAGAGCCATCTTTACAGTCGCGGGTGAAGTCACAGACTTTGGATTTACTGACGCACTCTCCAGACTTGCAGCTGAAGTTACCGACGCAAGTTGTTTGTTGCGTCACTGTTGTTGTTGGGGTCACAATGTAGCTGGGTGTCGGCAGGGTTGTACCAGAGGGGGCCAGCTTGCAGCCCGATGATATGGTCACATCGTCCACGGCCATGTCTCCGTAGAAGCCTGGCCCGACCACGCCCTCTATGACTATTTGAAAGTTTCTGGTGCTGTTCAGGGCCAGTATCTCCCGAGACCAGTAGTTTTGCTGGCTGTTTTGACGGCTGAACAACAGCACGGGGTACCCGCCTGCTTCGGTCTGCGTGTAAATATTGAGGGCTCCCATTGTGGCTCCGTACATGTGGTAGAAGAACGATAAGTGGCAACCGTCACTGAGCAGAGCTGGACTGAGCACCGGACTGAGCAGACGAGCCCTCTGTCCCGGCTGGCTTGGAGATGATGTTTCCAGGTAAATGAAATGTCCTGAGCTGAGACCGGTCGTGTGGTCGACGTTGGGACCCGTGTACTGGGTGGTTGTCGGTCCCTGATGAAGCGACCAGTCACGCTCGTCTTTCGTGTCCTGGCTCCAGATGCACAGACCTGACTCAAAGGTGCACTGCAAGGCAGGGGAGCAGCTTGACTCGTCCCATCCATCCCCGCAATCGTCGCTCAGGTCACACCGGTAAATGGGGTCGATGCACACTCCGTTGCCGCACCTGACCTGGCTGCTGGTGCAAGAGGGGGAGGCAGGGGGGTGAGCGCAGTTGGCAAAACTCGTGTCGTCTATGACAACCGTCCGTGATGAGGAGAAGCTCTTTGTTCCTTTGATGAGGACATGGATTGGACTGTTGTAGCGGCCTATGTTGACCACAGCTCTGGCCCAAGCGGGGCCGGTCACTTCATTAGTTGTCTCCCATATAAAATTTTGTCTACCACCAATCTGAAAAAAACAAAACATACAAGACTTTATATGAATAAATGACAAAGTAAGACATTTAAATTATTTAACGCAACTCTGTAATAAAATAGATAATATTTAAAGTATTCACACAAATTGAGAACATTATCATATGAAATAAAAGCAGAAAGTCACACCAAACCTGACAGACAACCTTTTATAAGGTAACACGTTCACTGACACTTTTAAATATGAGATAGTTTCCTTGTTACTTCACACTGTTCCATTCACATTACAAATAATGAAATATGTGGGAAATTCTTAATGGAGAATGTATTCCTCGACTATTTTTACCTGAACAAATACTTGAAGATTTCCTTCCAGTTTCTTGTAGAAGAAAATAAACTGACATGTCTCATACGTGGGCCTCAGCTCAGGGGTGCTCAGAGTGGCTCCCCCTGTGGACATTCCTCTCTGACCTGTGACGTACAAGAAATGACCGTTGGTGGTTCTTGTGGTATGGTCCGGTCCTATCCTGTCCACCACATCGTCTGCATCAGCGTCAGTTGCTTGTCGCCAGGCAAAGCTGCCCTTACTTAAGTCAACAAAGCCACACAAATCTTTCTCAAAAGTACACGTCCCACAGTAGGCTTCGTCATTGCCGTTAGCACAGTTTTTGTTGTAGTCACACACCTGGTCAACAGCGAAAACGATTTCAATCAATTTTATCTGATCAATATTGACATTTTTGTACATTATAAAATCTTTCTTTTTAAAGAATTATATAAACTCAATATAAAATATAATTTTAAAATTGTCTTGTTCAGAGTACCAATCAAAATGTCTTGTTCAGTGTAACTATCAAAATGTCTTGTTCAGTTAACTATATAAATGTCTTGTTCAGTTAACTATATAAATGTCTTGTTCAGTTAACTATATAAATGTCTTCTTCAGGGTAACTATCAAAATGTTTTGATCAGTGTAACTATCAAAATGTCTTGTTCAGAGTACCAATCAAAATGTCTTGTTCAGTTAACTATATAAATGTCTTGTTCAGGGTAATTATCAAAATGTCTTGTTCAGAGTAACTATGAAAATGTCTTGTTCAGTTAACTATATGTGGCCGTGTGCTCCCAAACATACATGGGGCGCGCCCGCCACTGCTGCTCCCCCCCATCCGCCCACTCACCGGAAATGAAAAGAGTCCCGCCTTTCCCCACCCCCAGCCCCGTAAGGTAGGGGTGTAGAACAATGACACTTGTGTTAGATACAGGAAATGAAAATTTTATGGCCATTGGACGAGACTATAGGATGGGGGATCATTAGGAAATGACGGGGGAAACCTAAGTTGCTAATCGTTGGACATGGGTGAGGGAATGAAAGACTGACAATTTTATTGCTCACACCAAGGGGGCATTCTCGAGTGTCAGCCACATACCTTTGGTGAGCAATTCAAGGAGAGTCACCCAGCGCCTGGTTAAGAGAGAGTCACCCTACCCAGGGTTAAGAAGAGACTTAGGACAGTGCTTAGCTAGGGACAGTAGTAGAGCATAGGCTGTAATAGAATTGTACACTGTGTTTCCTGTATTCAAATACATATACGTCAGTTACTGTGTCAAACTTAGAACTTATTCAAATAAACATTATTCAAGACTATAGTCCTCAAGTTACCTGCATTGAGTTAGTTGATTTATTAGCTGTTCAGTCAGTCTTATTCAAACTAACAATATAGCCACAAATTGGCTACATAAATAAATGACTTGTTCAGTTTACTATATAAATGTTTTGTTCAGTGTAGCTATCAAAATGTTTTCATAAGTGTAAATATCAAAATGACTCGGTTATGTTTTGCAATGGCAAAAAGTATTCTGTTTTTATTTTTTTGTTTGGCCCAATATAATCATGTGACATTGTTTACCTGACTCGGCTGTACTGTTGTTCCATCACCACAAGCGAATGCAGTTGCTGCCTTGATGCATTTCCCTGGGTTCAAGGCTGTGTCATCAATGCCCATTGTGCTCAACAAAGGATCTGCCACATCACCCTCAATCCTCAGCATGTAAGGACCGGTCGATGTGATGTCAATCTGTACACATATTATAGTGTATATCCTTATACAATTCTTTTTAGGACTCAAATTACAAACTATTCATGGAAATACCTCACAAAGATAACTTAATACAACCCTAAGATAGACATAGGGATAAAAACTCTTTTCTTATTCTGTATGCTATAACACACACATACAAATTCTCGTTCTTCTCGTCCGGAATTCGGACGTGGAATGGGTTGCCGGAGGAAACTAAGAAAACAAACACTCTATCAACATTCAAAACTCTAATAAAAATGCAAGACTAGACATAAACCATAGACAAGCATAGGAAGCATTAATCTTCTATATAGAAGGAGTGTCCGTAACAGATAAGATAAGGAAGTTTCCCCACAAAGTCCAGAGTATGGATCATGTTCCTTAAGAAATAGAAGTGGTAGATACGGAACAGCATTTAATAGTTAAATAAATAAAGAAGAGGAACAATATCAGTGAACCTGTTTGCCCAAAATTATTTTGATTTCACATCAGTCATTTTTAGAATAATCAATGCATTTTTTTTATTGTTGTAGGTTTTTTGATTATTTTGAAATTTTGTAGAAAAAGAAGCAAGGAAAGCATCTAAATAACTCACTGAAATATTTAATTAACAAGAAAGTTTAAAAATTGCATCCTAGAATTTTAATGTGTTAATCTATAATATTTAAGTATTTAAATTTAATCTAAAAAAAATAATAAAGATTGAGGCACTTTCTAGTTTTTTTACACTTTAATCAAGAATATCTAGTTGTCAATTATAAAGCCTGACTATTAATTTAAAAAAATAAGAGCTTTTAAAGTTGGAGCGAAAATGGACTTTTTGGATTTAGGCTAAAATTCATATCCAAGTTACTGGACAACAGGTTCAATCAAGGTCCTGGTCTTTAGCCACCAACCTGTGCAAGGATCCAATCGGGGGAAGCTGGATTCGCTAGTGTTAGCACATTCTCGTACTGGCCACCACCTGAGAAATCAGAGTCCATGTTGACCGACAGCTGTCCGCCTCCAATACCTTGATGAACTTTAGCATAGAAACTAAAGCAGGAGGCTGTGGTAGGTGGCAGCACTTGGCTGAGAAGTATTGCCTTCTGGCCCTGTGTTTGTTTGCTAGCGTCCATTTGCATGTAGTGACCTGAAATGGAATTTCAAGGAGTTTTTCTTTTTATTTTGTAAACATATATTAGGCAAGGTCCTTTGAATAGTTTACTGATGAATCTGTCAGAATGTAAAATGTGATGAATCTGTCAGACTGTAAAATGTGATGAATCTGTCAGACTGTAAAATGTGATGAATCTGTCAGACTGTAAAATGTGATGAATCTGTCAGACTGTAAAATGTGATGAATCTGCCGGACTGTATAATGGTGATGTAAAAAATGTTGAATAAGCTAATACGCAGGTAGTGAATGAGCAAAGTAACAATCCAATACAAACAGACCACTGACCGTATGATGTCTTCACAGTATTGTCTCTGCCGGCCACCACTCCCCAGTCAAACTGATCGCCCGTTTGTGTGTTGAAAAAGAGGCAAGGTCCATCCTCAAAGTCGCACGTCCCCGTTGGCTTGCACGCCCCAGCTTTGAATGAAATGTCATCTATGGCCAGGTCACTGCCCATGGTGTTCCCAATGATACCTTCGAACACCACCTGAGACATAATGACAAACATAGTTATAGTTACACTGTTTCTTGATATAGTTTTTCACTCACATCTTTGTTAAAAATCTTGGTATTGATACACAATTTCTTTTTTAAAGATAAAAAATGACAAAGAACAGTTGCTAAACAAAACGGCAGATTGACTAAAATAGTTAAATTTAATAGCAATGTAATGGAGTCCTAGATCAGTGGTTCTTAACCTGGGTTCAATAGAACCCCAGGGTTTCGGTGAGTCAGTCTCAGGAGTTTGGCGGAGGTCAAGAAAAAGGTATGAAAAAAATCACATTTTACTTTTCCCATTAAGAAGGTTTCGGTGAATGCACATATGAAACTGGTGGGTTCAGTACCTCCAGCAAGGTTGAGAACCACTGGCCTAGCTACTGACCTGGTAGTCTGTAGGACTGTTTAATGTGACTTGTGCTGGGAGCCACATGCTGGTCTGTTGTCCTGTCGTCGTCCAAATCGCATTGGACAGACGGCCAGAGCTCTTCTGGTACACGTTCAGAGTGCCCATGTACGTGCCATACATGTTGTAATAAAAGGTCATGCATCTGGAGTTCTGTGAGGCCTTGATAATAGGGCTGATCAGCCTGGCCTTTTGGCCTGCTTGTCGTGGCAGGCCAGAGTTGGTGTACATGTAATAGCCTGCAATACACAGAGTTGGTGTACATGTTATAGCCTGCAGTACACAAAGTTGGTGTACATGTTATAGCCTGCAATACACAGAGTTGGTGTACATGTAATAGCCTGCAATACACAGAGTTGGTGTACATGTAATAGTCTTATCTTATCTTATCTGTTTACAGACGCTCCTTCTATACAGAAGATTATTGTGTCCTACGCTTATCTATGGTTTGTGTTTAGTCCTGCATTTTCATTAGAGATTTAAATGTTGCTAAAGTGTTGGTTTTCCTGGTTTCTTCAGGCAACCCATTCCACGCCCGAATTCTGGACGGGAAGAACAAAAATTGTTATGTGTTTGTACTTGCATACGGAATAAGAAAGGTGTTTTTATCCTTATGTCTATTTGAAGGTTGTATTAAGTTATCTTTGTGTTGTATTTCTAAATTAGAATGAATTGCTTTATGTGTGATTACTACTTTGTTCTTGGTTCTTCTATCCTCTAGTGTTTCAATGTTTAATGATTTAACTAATGTTGTTATTCTCGTCAGTTTTTAATATCTTATCTTATCTTATCTATACAGACGCTCCTTCTATGCAGAAGATAGTTGCGTCCACAGACCATGACAGATGATCTGTTGGCAAGTGATGCAGCATTCACAGGCCACGGCTTTGTGGGTTCCACGCATTACCCAGCCGCCTAACTACATGTAGTGTTAGGTACCCATTCGGAGCGGGGTGACTCAGGGACGCCCTAGGCCCCGGGAACAAACCCTTGCCTTCACACGGATTCGAACCCGTGACCATCGGTACGACAGTCCAGTGCGCTGCCACTCGACCACCGCGTCCCCTTCGACCACCGCGTAATAATATTCTCCAGTAATGAATCTGGCAGCTCTTTTTTGAATTTTTTCTAATTTATCAATGTTTTCTTTTGTGGATGGGTCCCATACAGAAGATGCATATACTAGTACAGGTCTCACCAAAGTGAGGTAGCATTTTAGTTTTATATCTCTATTACATTTGTTAAAGTTTCTTTTTATAAAGCCTAAGGTTTTGTTTGATTTTTTAATAACTTCATTTACATGGGGATTCCATGATAGTTTCTCATTTATTATGACTCCTAAGTATTTTGCATCTTTAGTTTGGGTCATTTCTTTTCCATGAATGAAATGCTTTGAATTTATTTGTTTCTTTTTCTTTGTTACTCTTTACAGTTGACACTTTTCTGGGTGGAAAGACATGCTCCAGTTAGTTTCCCATTTTATCAATTCATCTAAGTCTTTTTGTAAAATAGCCTGTAATACACAGAGTTAGTCAACGTGTTGTAGCCTAAAAGAATAAGAGTTCAATTTTATTCAGCTGTATGTTATTGTTGGTTTTGATTACCCCATCAGCTAAATTAGAAAATAAGACACAAGTCTTAAACAATGATCCTGTCCAGCAAATGAAATTTTTTTTTAATTATAAATGTGAAAATGCGCACATAAAATTATAAAGCATTTTAGTTAATCTGTCATTTAATTATTTATACGTTACTTAATTCCAACATGTAGATAGTGCAACTCATATTTAGCAACACAGCAATTCACAATATATTCCATATGTTTTCAAAGAAGGGAAGGCTATGAAATGTTGATTTATTTACAAAAAAACAAGACAAAAAACTCTGAAGCGTGCTATAGTAAGGCAAGGTGCTATAATAAGGCAAGGTGCTAAAGTAAGGCAAGGTGCTATAGTAAGGCAAGGTGCTATAGTAAGGCAAGGTGCTATAGTAAGGTCAAGGTTACTCATCGCTAATTCTTATATTATTTGATTCCCATGGAAAGTAATTGCTTATAAAATGTTTTAAGGGGAAGAAACTGAGTTTTCCTGTCATCATTTACAACTCACCAGCTGCAGTGCCATAGGTATGGTCCACCCTTGGTCCAGTTATGGAATAGGCGGATGCAGTTGATGGTCCTTGCTTCCTGGTCCAATCAAAGTCATCAGTCAAATCTTGGGTAAACTGACAAATGTCGCTTGACTCAAAGTCACAGTCACCTGGAAACAACAAATCATTTTTTGTCTTGTCCTTTAATGGATAAACAATAGAACCCTAATTATGAATTCAAATTTTTCTGACATTCCACAAGCCTCGTATTTACTTGGACAATTACAAAAAAAGAATGATTGTATATTCGTTCTTCTTAAAATTAAAGTGTATCTTTAAAAATGACATTCACAATGGGATCAGAGGTGGCATTGTTGTACATTCGATTTTTAATTTTACCTTACACAATATAAAGGAAGAAAAGAATGTATTTAAATTATGGTCTAAAATATTTGGTTAAACTGAAAAAGGGGTAAGTAAGCATACCTCCATACTCAACACAAGGTCCATCATTGACAGTGATATCATCTAATGCTATGTCGCCCATGTAGCCACCTGTAAGGACACCTTCAAACACCAACTGTAATAATGTGGTCAAGAGTTTTAGTTGCTGGAAAATTAAAACCATCGAAATATCTTCTGGAATTATTTAATTCAGCAAACAGCAGCCTGTAGGCCATGTAAGGCCTCCTAGATCAGTAACTAGGTCAACCTAGATACCATGGTAACATTTACAATTCTGGAACTAGGGACTGGCCGGCACATTTATCCAAAAGCAAGAACACACTTCTCTTATAAATGCTAATATGTTAATGTGGATTTAATGGTTTTATTTTTTTTTAGCACTATAACAAGCGTTGTCTTGTACGGAGATACTGATAGCCAATCAAGCCCCTCCTTAGATGGGAGACAAGGGAAAGCCCACCAGATATGAACAGTACCGGGAAATAAAATGTCCGAGTCTAACTATATCAGTCCTACTGCCTTGAAGGAAGTGGAGGGGTTTACAAAGGATAGGGAACCTTACCCAAAAACTATAGCAACCACCTAGAGTTGAGTCTAACTATATCAGTCCTACGGCCTTGTAAGAAGTGGAGGGGTTTACAAAGGATAGGGAACCTTACCCAAAATGTATAGCAGCCACCTGGAGAGCTGTAAGGAGCAGCCCCTAGATGGTTGGGCATAGCCCGGCCATGAAACAATGAACTAGCACTATGAAATTCAATCTTATCTTATCTATACAGACGCTCCTTCTATGTAGAAGATAATTGCGTCCACAGACCATGACGTATGATCTTTTGGCAAGTGAAGCAGCGTTCACAGGCCACGGCTATGAGGGTTCCACGCATTACCCAGCTGCCTAACTAGTGTTAGGTACCCATTCGGAGCTGGGTGACTCAGGGACGACCTAGGCCCCGGGATCAAATCCTTGCCTTCACATTGATTCGAACCCGTGACCATAGGTACGCCAGTCGAGGGCTGCCACTCGACCACCGCGACCCACCAATCAACAGAATAAAAAATTTGATAGCAATGGAATTCGACCTATAACTGGATATGGAAATGATTTTTCAGATTGCAATTTGTACTGTACTAAGCCTGTTTAGAGCAGGCACCTTAGCCAAAATCAGGAAATACTCAAAAGTAAAAACATTTCAAGAGAAACAAAGAAAACTTTTTATAGCAGGAACTTAACTAAAAAATTGAATGCCAGAAACATAAATAATGATCTTTAATATTTCAGTTTTAAATGAATAAATAACAGTTAGTAGATATTACTTTTATTTCTGTGTTGTATTATTTACAATGTATTGAAATACAAAGAAATGTGTTAAACCTGTATTTGATTGGCTGAGCTTGGAGTGATGTGAATGTAACCGGCTTTCCAAATTTGACCTTGCTCTCCAGTTTTCTTCCACTGAGCAGGACCAAGGTTACCTTACAGGAGTGATCAAATTATCATTAACAGATCATTGGCCGGCGACATGAGGAAAAAGCTCTTATCAAAGAAGACAGGATCTTTAATTGATTGAGTATGTAATAAAAGCTTTGATGGAAGATGTCAGGGAAGATGTGATAGAATCTCTGATTGATAAACCTCTAACAGAAGCATACAAAAGGTTAAAAAGATCTTTATTGGAAGTTGTGATGGAATCTTGAAGGAAGCTTTATTGGTTCATCAAATGCTAAAATTTATTTCATGAGAATCTCCTCCAAAATTACAAAGGAAATATTCAAAGACTATAATTATTTCATGTCAAGAAAGTTAAAACTACTGCTATCAAAAGATGTTTAATTACAGGAAGATGATATAAAAATGTTTAATTACAGGAAAGTGATATAAAAATCAGTATATTCTAAGAAGGGTAAAATGGAAAGTCTACAAAAAGTTAACATTTAATTATAGTAGTTAACAAATTCAAAATGTACTACAAAAAATATCAATTCTGAAAAATTGTGATGTTTAATTAATTTAACTTAATTAGACCGTGGTTTTATCTAGTTATTTCTAACAATTCCAGAGATTTAGTCTCAACTACTTTATTAATGTGGATAAGGTGAAATATACCTGACTGTTTGGCATAGAGGTTGAGAGTGCCGATGTCGCTGCCATACATATTGTACCAGAATCTTACGCATACACCACCGGGTGTTAGGGGAATGATAGGGCTGATAATTCTAGCCGTCTGATTAGCTGTGGTGCTAGAGCTCTCCGTATAGATGTAATAGCCTGTGATTGAACGTATTACATAATAAACAATATTTATACAAAATGATTCTGAAAACAAAGGGAAATCATCCTTTGAAATTAAAACCAGTTTTTCTTAAACCAATTATAAAATTTTCACTGCTTAAGGTCTTGTTTTATATAATACAGACAGTGCTTCTAAACAAAAGACTATTTTTTTCCTATCCTTATCCATGGTTTATGCCTAGTCTTGTATTTCATTACAAATTTTTAATGTTGATAGTGTGTGGGTTTTCCTGGCTTGTTCAGGCAACCCAATCCATGCCCAAATTCAAGACGGAAAAAAAAGTCAATTTGCATGAGTTTGTTTTTGTATAAGGAACAAGAAAAGAGCTTGTTATCCCTATGTCTATAGTGCTGTTATACTTTAAGTAATAGTCTTACGCTTTTCAGTTTGGAATATTCACCAATTATGAATCTCACAGCTCTTTTTTAAAATTTGTTCTAGTTTATCTAAGTTCTCTTTCGGAGATGGGTCCCATACAGAAGATGCATATTCTAGTATAGTTCTTACCAATGTAAGGTAGAAATTAGTCTTTTTGTTATTACATTTGAAAAGTTTCTGTTCTTAAATCCTAAAGTTTTTTATTTTTTAATTACTTTATTAACATTTGGATTTCTTGATAATTGTTCATTTATTCTTACTTCTAAGATCTTAGTATCTTTAGTTTGGTCACTAGTATTAGTCAAGTTTTAACAACCAGGATTTTATTAAGTTTTTATTTAAAAGGCAATGTTTGAAATGAAATCATTCTCATATCACAAAAGGTATACAAGTATCTGGTGAAACAATAAGAAGGGTGGACTGGGAGGTGAATTTGAGTTTTGTTCTAAACAAACTTACCACGGCCTGAGGTGTGGTCTGACTGCGGGCCAGTGTTGTAAGAGTCCGTCTGTCCACTCTTGAGTGTCCAGTCAAACGCATCTGTTGTGTCTTGTATCCAGTTACATATCTTGTTCTGATCAAAGTTGCAGTCATACTGGCTGGGAACTATTGAAAGATAAAAGATCTCAGTATTAATACGTGTTCAAAGAGTTCAATGCACAATTCTTCATTTCTTCATTTTTTAATGTTCTCATTCTTCACATTTTGTGGGTGTTGGGGGCTCATAAGGGCATTCTGCAGACATCCATTATGAGTTGAACTGTTATAGAATTTAAATGCAATCCTTTCTCTTTTTGTGAGGTAAGTGTCTTTATGATAAAATAAAACTAGTTTAAAAGCTTAGAAGAAAAATCACGGTGTTGGCAGCAGAGAGAAAAGAGGAGAGAACAGTGTGAGAAAATGGGCCAGACAAAATGGGTGTTTTAGTAAAGTGTGTGTAGAATTAAAATGTCTCAAATTTCTCTTTCATTTTTGTGAGATATAAAGGTATTGTGTATTAAAGTTAAAATTCTTCATTGATAAAAAGTGGTGTTAGTAGAATAATTAATTTGTCTAGCACATTTTAATTTAATTGATATAAATAATGAAAGCCTACAAACACACATGAAAGAGGTGTGTGACAATAAGGTAAATCACAATATATCAATGGCGTTAGGTTAATAAACAAAAAAAAACTTTTCTTGTTATCAATTTCTATTGACAACTAAGACTTTAAAAGACCACAGTTGAATGTAATGTTTCAAAAGATTTTTCTAGACAAACTTACTGGAAGTTACAGCAGTGGCGTCAGTTCTGTCAGTGGGAGTGGCGGCTGTGGCATTAACACAAACTCCATCTGTCACCAGCAGGTCGTCTATGGCTATATCACCCATAAAGCTTTTGCCCTGCTCTCCGTCATACACAATCTGTGAAGAGAATATGGAATTATATTATTTATATGCATAGAACTTACGCTAAATTTAGTTTGATAAGGACATTGATACCAAAACAAGTTTTGATATGAACAGTGTGTACAGACTTATCTTAAGTAGACATGACACAGACATTTTTTGTATAGTCCCTGAAGCTTTTTTTTTCAAGGTCGTAGGGGTTCTAATGTTTCCATTAGAACATTCTCGGGCTTAGTATACCTTGGCGGCGCCCATCCTTCTCCAGGTCAGCGGAGGAATTTCTTAGTGTTAGTCATTTATCAACATTTTTATAGTGGCTTTAACGTGGGCTCGATCCCACGCCCCTCAGCTTGTGAGGCGAGCGCACTATTGAATTTCGCTATCCAGCGGCCTACACATACATTAGTACCCAGTTTATATAGAAACCTGATAAAAACTAGAATCCATCTAATTCACCTGAACATGATTTCTTAGCTTGAGTGACTACAAACTGAGACATATGATAAGTTTTATTATAATCATGATATAGAAAGTCCAAAACATTGGGAAGGCACAGAACTCATGTGTGTAAAGCTGTGGTAAAGGCTGTCACTCGAGGATAGGACTGCACAGCCACACGAGGAAATGCAACCCCACCCAAGGGTGATGCACCATCGTCTTGCGAGACGGAAGGATGCCGATGGTAATGATGGTCTTTTTTCTAATATTTCATTGAAAATTGCTTAAAATTTTATGAATTTCATAAAACTGGCCAAAAAAAATATTTCCCATGTGGTCCTCTGCACTAAAATGTTGCCCATCGCTGACCAAGTCATTCAAATAAATACCTGATATTCTACAGGACTGGACAGTGGTAGGGTCACAGACTTCCATTGCTGTCCCTGGTTACCAGAGAGTGACCAAAGTTCTCTCGTGATGTTGTTTTTTTGGGCCAAATAGATTCTTAAGGTGCCAATATCTAAAAGGTAAAATTAAAGATTGTCTGAGTGCCAATATCTAAGAGGTAAAATTAAAGATTGTCTGAGTGCCAATATCTAAAAGGTAAAATTAAAGATTGTCTGAGTGCCAATATCTAAAAGGTAAAATTAAAGATTGTCTGAGTGCCAATATCTAAAAGGTAAAATTAAAGATTGTCTGAGTGCCAATATCTAAAAGGTAAAATTAAAGATTGTCTGAGTGCCAATATCTAAAAGGTAAAATTAAAGATTGTCTGAGTGCCAATATCTAAAAGGTAAAATTAAAGATTGTCTGAGTGCCAATATCTAAAAGGTAAAATTAAAGATTGTCTGAGTGCCAATATCTAAGAGGTAAAATTAAAGATTGTCTGAGTGCCAATATCTAAGAGGTAAGAAGTCAATAAATTTAATTCAATCCACCATTTTAAACATATTCATTATTTCTTGTAAATAAAAATCTCATGTCAAACTGTTTCTTTTATTTCTTTTACGTTTTTGAATTGTCACGAGCAATATTTTTTACCTGATCCAAAAAAAATGTTATTTAAAAAATTACCTTAGAGTACAAGACACTTCTCTGAATCCTGTAATGCCTCATTGAAATACAGTGTGACTTTTTTTTTAAAAAGTACATAACAAGAAAATATATTTAAATATCATACTCATGAAAATCAACAGTACTTGACAGAGATGTCCCAGAATAAATCATGTATTGTATGAGCTGAGTTCCTTACCTGATCCATACATGTAGTACCAGAAGGTGAGGCACGAATAAATCATGTATTGTATGAGCTGAGTTCCTTACCTGATCCATACATGTAGTACCAGAAGGTGAGGCACGAATAAATCATGTATTGTATGAGCTGAGTTCCTTACCTGATCCATACATGTAGTACCAGAAGGTGAGGCACGACGCATTTGTTGGAGGGATGAAGTCTGTATACAGGAACGCCCTGTCACCAGCCGCTTGGTTGCTTGCTTCTGTGTACATGTAGAAACCTAAGGGGAGAGAACACTTCATCAACACATGTAGACCCATTTGCTCTTAAACATTTTACCCAAATTTTTAACAATATATTTCACTCATGAGCTTTAAAATAAAAGGTCCATTTTACTATTCAGTTCTTAAAGGGCCATTTTATTCATCGGGTCAGTTTCACCTATAACCCCATATTGTTTGTTACATTACACAATTTTTATTTAGTTGCATGACATAAATTTTTTTCCAGACCAGCCTGTCCATCCCCATATCATCTGAATTAAAAGAATGTGTTTTGATTGTTGTCTATCAAATGTCTAGCCCGAGTTTACTTCAAGGGATATAACTTGAATCTGAGGAGGGTTCAATTATTTGAATGAACTATTTTTAATGCAGTAAGTAAAAACTATTATTTGAAAGATTTTTTTGTCTTGTCTTATCTATACAGAAGATTATTGCATCCACAGACCATCCCGGTCTGTTGGCAAGTGTGACGCAGCGTTCAGAGGCCACGGCTAGGAGGGACCACGGTATTCCCAGCCGCCTTTGTTTCCCTAACTAGTGCCGCATGCCACTCGACCACCATCGAGAGATCTGCCATGAAACGGATGAGATGAAAGAATCAATAGCCGATTACCTTGGTCTGTGTTGGTGGTGTGGTCCCCAGGTGGCCCGGTATATGATGTTACTGTCTGTCCAGAGTTTCGCAGCCAGTCGTATCTGTCATTGCCGTGACTGTTGAACATGCCGCACATGTCGTATTCAAAGTCACAGCTGCCAATGTGTGGACAAGCTCCGTCGGCAAGCCGTAGATCATCCAGGCCGATGTCTCCCCGATAACCACTTCCAACAACCCCTTCAAATATTACCTGGAAAATATTAATTGAACATTTTCTTCACAATAATTATCATAATTGGATTTGAATATCATTTTGCTGATTTCTATTTTAACAGATTTCAAGTTGAATAAAGAAACAGTATGTTATCTAAAATGGTGGCTTTTAAGACATTCATAAAATTAATTTGATTTCACACAAAGGAATGATTAATAATTGATTTCCCTTGGAATATAATATCTCTGTTGACAAAGACTGAGACAATTTAAAATTTTGTCAGAGTCATGATACTTTAAATCTGATAATCAGCTATGTGTATATTAATACATCTAATGTTTTAACAATAAGATGCTGTTGGATCCATGAATATATAAGTTGTACCTTTCCATTTATTTAATAACATCAAAAACTGTTACATAATAATAATAAATAAATTGATAATTTATATAGCGCTGTACCCCAGTAAGCAACTTGGCTCACAGCGCTTTACATAAAAACAGTAACACACACAATCATCCATTAATTCAATGTAAAACATAAATACGACATATAATGACTTTACGGTGCATATAACATAGCATCCAAAGAAGGGTCTCATGAAAGCTTAGGTTACCATGACAACTGTAATACAACAACCTCATCCCAGACATGTCATTTTAAGGTGATGTAGGTTTTTGCTTACATTGAAAGTACCGAGACTCCCGTCGATTGTTGCCCGTCCTTGAGACCAGTAGTTACCGAGCTCTCCTCTTCTTGTCCATATCAGTTTATCGCCTTGGTTCAAAGTTCTGGCATACAAATTTAGCGTCCCCATGTCGGCCCCCAACATGTGGAACCAGAAGTAGATACAATGAGACATCCCATTGGTGACCTGGATCTGAGGTCCTAGTAACTTGGCATTGTCTCCACTTGCCCTGCCAGAGGCATCAATGTGCATGTAGTAGCCTGGTAACAGAGACAAAAATAGGGCACATTTTATTGGTAAGTTATAGATTATTTCATTTTTATTCAACTATGACATAGCTATAAATCTATTCACTTTTTAAAAACCTTCCCTAAGCAATTTAAAATACAAGACTCACAAACCAATTGTGTCATCAAAACAATAAATTAAAGTTTTATTAATTGACTATTACAAAAGTTGACGTTTCGGCTAATGCCTTCGTCAGTACAAATAACTTACAAAAGTATTAAAATTAAGCAATTTACACTTCCTTAACTTGAAGATAACAAAGTTGAAGGAAGAAAAATCAACAATTCACATTACAATAAATTACAATGCAATTGTTTTTTTTCCATCTTATATTGAGTAACTTTAATTATTTTATTATAAATCATTTAAATATTTTTTTCTAATTGTAGACATTTTATAGATTTAGTCCCAGCTTTTTATTTAACTAAACAGTGATAAAACATTACAGCTTTAAAAAATGTGTTTGCTTAATTTCTGCAATAAGGTAGTCATAGTCATAATGTAAAACCTTAATTGAATTCTAAACAGTAAAAACAGTGTATGAGTCTAAACACATCTGCCTGTGCCCTGCTAGATCAAACTTATACCGTTGTCTTCTCTCCTGTCCTTCAAAGTTCTTCCCCATATATTTCAGTCTCATCGGATGTTTGTCTGTTCCCATTTCATTAAACCCCAACCCTAATTTTCTCCTACTTATTCTTTCCCTGGGGTTTTCCATAATTCCCTTTTACAAGCTACACTAATAAATAATTCACCTCATTTCCACCTTCTGACATTGCACAGCTCCTAATTGTCTCCTGCCTATACTTTTCCTGGGGTTTTCCATGGGTACCTCTACTACACACCTCGTCTTTTTTAACATTACAGATGCGCCTTCTAATTTCAGGATTCTCGCGTCCTATGTTCTGATAAGAACGCACCGACTATGTCGGTCTGTTGACAAGTGACACAGACTATGTCGGTCTGTTGACAAGTGACACAGACTATGTTGGTCTGTTGACAAGTGACACAGACGGTGTTGGTCTGTTGACAAGTGACACAGACTATGTCGGTCTGTTGACAAGTGACACAGACTATGCCGGTCTTAACAAGTGACGCAGACTATGTGGGTCTGTTGACAAGTGACACAGCGTTCACAGGTATGAGGGGATTGTGGGACACAATGTCCGGCCACCTTTTGTTTGCCTAATGTGAGGTACCCATTTGGAGCTGGGTGGACTCAACGACACCCTTAGGCCTGGGAATAAATCTCTGCCTTCACAGACATTCAAACCCACAATTCTCAGCACGCCAGCCAAGTGCACATGCTGCTCGACCTCCAGGCCACCCTGAATGGCCATCAACATAACTTAATACTTTGTGAACACAGGTATTTTCCACAAAGATTTGACTTGACAGACAGATTAACTGGTCAACTCTGAATTCATTGGTAGCTTTATGCTAAATGGACACTGACGCTGTATGTGACCCTCTGACCACCCAAAACTACTGCCTCATCATTTTACAGTAAACACCAAAGTTCTGGATACACTGCCATATGAGAAACAAAATTGTTCAAGCCTCTATGATAACAAAACATAATCAAACTGACCGTAACCATTAGCTGTAGTGTGGTCAGTGGAAGGTCCAGTGCCGGCAGATTCTGTCTTGTTGGCCCATCTTATCCAATTGAATATGTCTGTGCCCGTTATTTGTGTGTATCCACAAAGGTCAATCTCAAAGTCACAGATGGCTGCAAAACCAAAAATAAATAATAATTCTTACATCAGTGATTCCTTTATGTGAATGTCTATTTCTATTCAATTTCAAACTAACAAATAAATTAAACATTGCTTTTGTAGTTGTTTGTACAATGGACAGCCATCACCAAACAAGACTTTACTCCTAGAAGCACTCAATGTTGATTCTAAAAAAAATAATAATTTATGTTTCATTAGATGTCTCGGCGATTTGATTGGATGATTATAGAGATGTAACAACAAGCCAAGCGGCACTGACCTTGTGGTGGACACGGTCCAGCTTTCAGTGAGATGTCATCCAGGGCAATGTCCCCACCATAACTTTTACCAACAACACCCTCAAAGGCTATCTGTAAAATCAACAACAGTGAGGTCTCAGTTAGTCCCAACAACATCACAGACATGAGGGGTAAAGTTTGATACTGGGTAAACTGGCTTTTATCTGAAGATTTTCTAATACGTTAATTCTCTGGTTGTTGTAGCAATTACAATAGTGACTCTAGCTAGTCTGCCACTCAGAGTAACTTAGGGGCTGTCCATAAAGTACGTCACGCTATTTTTAACCATTTTTAACTCCCCCCCCCCTGTCACAAATCTCGGGAACACCCCCCCCCAAAAGTACGTCACATTTTCAAACAAAAGTTGTTTTTTATTAACAAAATAATTAAAATGTAATATAAAACGTCACATATGGCCGGACCCCCCCCTCCCCCTGTCACACTTTCTTACACCCCCTCCAACCCCTGTGGAGCGTGACATACTTTATGGACGGGCCCTTATTGACATTATTTTATTTTAAAAATATTGATGGCTGGTTTAGCTGGGTGTGCTAACACTACAGAAATGTGAACAAATGTTATATAGCACGTTTTCAATAAACATCATGGCTCGATACCTAATATTATTATAATAGTATTCTCCGTTTGTGTTATAATTTACAAGAGATCTATTGGAGTGAATCTATGTCATCTAAAATACCTGAAAGTTTTTGGACGATGAGACAGGCGCTTCACCCAACCTCCACTGGTTGCCATGGGAACCGGAGCGAGTCCAAAGTCGAGAGTAGTTGCCACCGTTGGCGAGGTAGACATTCAGTGTGTCAACATCAGCACCAAACATATTGTACCAGAACTTCAGGCACATGTTTGTTGCTAGAGAAAAGAGAACTCAAGTTTTAACACAAAGATTTGTGTTTATATTTTTAATGATTTCTTAAACATTATGCAGTTATCAAGTTTGTGCTAAAATATATACAAAACAATGACCCCCTGGTCAAATATCAACCCTATTATATATAATATAATTATATTATATTAACCCTACCAGACCACTGCCCCTGTTTTTCAGTACTTTGCTAGTTACAAGAAAAAAATGACTCAAAAGCTAATAATAACTAACCAATCGTGTAACCTAAATATATGCATTGCAAATGGCTGCCCCATGTATTGAATTTTATTTGTGTGTCTTTATGTTAAATATTATTTTACATTTAATGTAAATTGAGTTTCCGATGAACAAAGCACTTGACAGGAAAGTGGAACTAGGATTATGTGTTATATTATTTGGATTTTTTCAGAAACTAAGTCATAATTTAATACAGAATATGTTTCTAGGTCAAGTAACACACTGCGTTAGAGCTAAGCGTTGTTTTGTTGTGTGTAGGGCATGTGTAGTGAGTACGGAAAATCAATCCAGATACAACAAGCAAAATCCTAGAGTGTCTTGTATAGATAATCCATGTGTTGTGTAACAATTATATCTCTGCTAGGAGGATTGATACACATAGGTGAAATTTTGACACTAAATGAAAGATAAACCTATTTCTACAATATATCAAAGTTCGATTCTATTCCAAGAATGTAGGTACATTTTTTCTACAGCATGTTCGTATTTTCTCTTTAATGCCCAGGAAGCCAGGCAAAGGGGAAAGTTAGGTTCAGGGCATGAGGCTCGGTAGGGTTAATTACTGAAAGCTTTTTTTTTCATCAATACTTTCCGTATTAGTTAGTTTAAGGTTTGAATTACTTGTAGGAGCCATGAGGGCCGACATCAGAACGGCTCTGTCTCCCTGTTTCTGAGGGGATGATGACTCGATGTAGATGTAGTAGTCGTGTCCGGTGGTGTGGTCGCCAGCCGGTCCAGTCTCACTGGACGGTGTTGGTTGATTGGTCAGTGTCCAATCAAAGTCGTCTGTCCGTGATTGAAAGTAGCCGCAGAAATCTCCGCCGGTGAAAGAGCAGTCGAGGACTGATGAAAGCAAAAGAAAGATTAATATCACAGTTGAGAATGTATGTAACCTGAATCTATTAAAACAAATACATTTCTTTGTCCAAGTAAGAGACCTAAAGATAATACTGGTTTTTGTGACTAAAATTAGGTTAGTCGAACACATTACATCATAAATTATAGCTACATTTCAAACATGAGGTTTTTAGACTAAAAGAAAGGCCATTGTTAAAAAAAATACCTAGAATTACATTCAGAGAAAAATATTTGTTTGAAAAGATTTTTTTTAAATGTCAGTATAGCATTATATAAAGTGGTGAAGAAACTTGCTATTGGGTTATCTGAATACATTAAATTACTTAACTATCTCTTTTCATTTTAAACTGATGTGCTTATTTCTAGTTTATTAATAATTTATTATAACTGCACATAATGAAAAGATTTAACTTGTAATAACATACTTCAACTCTCCACAATAATTCAGTAATAAAATCAGACTCTCCAGCTTCACTTCATTTCACAATCTAGAATATTCTAGAACTTACCAGATGATGAGACATTGAATGTTGTATTGAGCTGACAGCCCAAGAAGCTGACATCATCTATAGCCACACCATAAGTGAAGCCACTCAGGGGAGTGCTCTTGATCACGATCTGGAGAAAAAAAATTACATTGTTGACAAGCTTAAACAATCAGGGAATTCAATTTTTTTGTTGTCAAGCTTATTATACATTTTGGAAAATCATTTTTTGTTGATAAGCTTATACTTTTAGGAAACTCATTTTTTGTTGAAAAGCTTATGCATTTAGGAAAATCATTTTTTTGTTGACAAGTTTATACTTTTAGGAAAATCATTTTTTTGTTGACAAGTTTATACTTTTAGGAAAATCATTTTTTTGTTGACAAAGCATAGGCATTTAGAAAAATCATTTTTTTGTTGACAAGTTTATACTTTTAGGAAAATCATTTTTTTGTTGACAAGTTTATACTTTTAGGAATAGCATTTTTTTGTTGACGAGTTTATACTTTAAGAAAATCATTTTTTGTTGAAAATCTTATGCATTTAGGAAAATAATTTTTTTGTTGACAAGTTTATACTTTTAGGAAAATCATTTTTTGTTGACAAGTTTATAATTTTAGGAAAATCATTTTTTTGTTGACAAAGCGTAGGCATTTAGAAAAATCATTTTTTTGTTAACAAGTTTATACTTTTAGGAAAATCGTTTTTTTGTTGACAAGTTTATACTTTTAGGAAAATCATTTTTTGTTGACAAAGCGTAGCCATTTAGAAAAATCATTTGTTCTAAATAATCATGTCAAATTTTCCACATTTCTCATTATGTTTAATAGTGTCTAAACAACATTGCTCCAAAGTACCTCATTTTCCTTCTGTGTCATTTAGAATTTATTATTTTCCAGTAAAAAGCACTTCCGGTAGGTAGAATAGGCTAATGTTAGAGTGATTTCCATTTAAATTATTTTAAATAGTACGGAAAAAATACAAATAATGTTTTTTATTTTGACACCTTACATATAATATAGGTTTTTATCCCTTAGCTTGCCTTATCTATACAGACGCTCATTCAATACCGAAGATTATTGCGTCCACAGACCATGCCGGTCTGTTGGCAAGTGAGGTAGCGTTCACAGGCCACGGCTATGACGGTTCCACACATTACCCAGCCGCCTTTGTTTCCCTAACAAGTATTAGGTACTCATTCGGAGCTGGGTGGCCTCAGGGACACCCTTGGCCCCGGGAATAAATCCCTGCCTTCACAGGAATGTCGAACCCATGACAATTGGTATGCCAGCCAAGCGCGCATGCCACTCGACCACCGTGATTATTTACCTGATAGCCTGCTTGGATCTGACCAATGTCCACAGAATATTTCTGCCATGTTGAAGAGGACAATGAGTTGACTGTCCACAGTGTTGTCCCCACACTTGTGCCCGTGTTGATGGAGTTCTGAAGCAAGATGGCCAAATTGCCTGAAAGACGGAGATTTAAATAAAATCATTATCGCTCTGTAGATTTTTGCTTGTTTCAATTTCAGCAAGTTTAGTTTTTATGAAATTATCTTTTATTTATTTTGATTTGCTTACCTGATCCAACACCGTTCATGTAGTAGGAGAATGCCATACGACAGCTGGGACCAGTGGCTCGAAGGACTGGAGAGATGAATACTGCTGAATTTCTTGTTAGACCAGGACCAGAGCTTACAGACATGTAATGACCTGAAAAAGAGGCAGTAAATGTCTTAGGTCTGTCTTAACTCAGAACTCTTGAATTAAGATGCTTAGACAGGGTTGCAGCAGGCAAAATGTGTCACTTGGAAGTCTTGACTTCAGACCACCCAACAGGGTTGGTTGAAGTAGACAATTTTATAAGAATAAAATAAAATACAGCATTTAAATGCTTTCCTATCTAAATATGGCATTACATCAACATCTATTAGATCAGTAATAAGCAGAGGCTGTTGCTGATCAATAAGACTAATAGCGAACAATAAGTTCAGTTGGAAGGCTATCCATGCGGCCAGTTCATCTCATTTACCTTGATTAGGAGTGGAATATGTTGAATCGATCTTTGGCAGAAGACCAGTTGAAAAGGGGGCAGAAACGTTTGTCCACCGGAAGGTCCCCACACTGTTATCCCTCCATCCGCACAAACTGGACTCAAAAGCACACGTGCCTGTCGGATTTTATTTTTAAAGACATTACAAAGGTGTATTTAATACTTCTAATTCATATAATAATAATACTAATAATAATTTGATAATTTATATAGGGCAGTACTACAGCAAGCAACTGGGCTCACAGCACTTTACATAAAATTAGTGACACACATAATTATTAATTCATTCGATATAAAACATTCATATCCTAAACACAACATATTATGACATCATGGTGACTATATAAGCTACATTAATCTTTTAAAGAAATCTTTTATTACATGTTCTCTAGCCCAGTGCTTCTCAAACTTTTTAGTATGGCGGATCGGAAGGAATTTTTCCATTGCTTCAGGGACCAGTGCACTATTTTACCTGTACTAACGTGGTGGTGAAATGTAATTTATTTTATTTTATTTTTTTCTTTTTATGCCCCTATTGCTGAAAAATTGACATATTCTAAAGGGTTCATATTAATAGTTGCTAACAGAGAATTATAATTTGATTTTTCTGTCCTTGCTTGAAAACTTCTGCGAACCGGCATTGGATGGCCCACAGACCAGCACAGGTCCGCAGACCACCAGTTTGAGTAGCACTGCTCTAGCCTACAACTCCCGACTTAATATTTCTTGTAAAACTATATAGAGTGAATGGGAAAATTTTTTCGAAATCCTGTACTTCCAGTCAAGCTATGGAATTTTGTACTTGATGCTGACAGAATTACACAAAAGTTGTGCCCAGGAGGAATCATTGTATTCATGAATATTTACCGCAATTGATTTCATCTGAGCCGTCAGTGCAATCATTAACAAAGTTGCAGACTGCGTCTTGAGAAACACAGGGTCCATTCGCACACGTAAAGCTCGGGCGGCAGATATTAATTGGACTGGCAGACGGGGGCAGTCCGGTTGGTAGGGCATCTAATAGTTTTTGTAGGAGAAGGAGAAATGTTCACTTAATAAAGGTCATATGTTATAACATGAAAAGATGTTTATTTGGTGATTAACATTGCTCGGTTTCTTTTCACAATAATAAATTTAGCGAAGTTTTAAATAATATCATTAAAATCACATTCAATGTTATGATCAACAATAAATCTTACTGTTAGTGCTAAGTTTGCAAGAGTCTGTTAAGGAAATGTCATCTATTGCAATATCCCCTTGATAGCTGCTTCCCACCGTGGCTTCTATGACAATCTGCACAGTATATATGGATATTTTTAAAAATTTAAAATATAATTGTCTAAAATCATTGACATGTCAAAAGCAAATCTATTTGAAAAAAAGACCTATCTCAATATCTCCAATCCTTTACAAATTTGTTCTTCCATAATAAGTTAGTCTATACCAATATTGTCAATAATTGATTTCAATGTTAAAATAGTTGCCTGAGCTCCATTAAATTATTTCTACCTGGTAGTCTGAAGTTTCAGAAATGGGAAGATCTTGTCGTATCCATCTATTGCCCTGGTTAGCTGATCTTGTGAAAAGAGTCTTCAGGGTGCTGTTAACACTTGTTCTTGTGTATACATTTAAACTTCCAATGGATGGACCGTACATATGGTAAAAGAAACGCATCTGTGGTGTAGATCAAATTACAAAATTGATTAAGTTAATCCTTTTTTTAAAAACTCTTACATCAAGTAATGACATGAAGGATTCAACACTAATGTAAGTTTAAAAAAATGCAGGAAAGTGTTACAAAAAAATATAAATAAAACCAAATGTAAGGTATGACCATCACCTGACAGTTAGCATTCGTGGTGGCTGAGAGTACAGGGCTTATTAGTCTTGCTTTGTCATTGTACCTCTGAGGGGATGAGGTCTCAATGTAAACATAGTGACCTGTACAGTTCAAACAAAGTTACAGGCTCTAAAATAAAAACAATTCAGGCATCGATGTAGCTAAAAGACTTATTATAATGGGAAAGACTCTTCAGTTGCGCCAACCTCAAAAGCATCATTGCTTTTCTAGTCTACTATTAAACAACCTATATCATATCAACCCAAAAAGTTCATTCAAAATATTCAATAACTTTAGCTCATTTATGAGCCATGTCTACAAAAACAATTAAAATATTTAAAACCATAAAATTGACAATATTCCTACACATTGATATCTAGGTTCCACACATTATTTTCTTCTTTATTGTGAGTTTAACAAACATTTCAATGGCACTTCTTTTTTTTTACATTAGCTTTTCCAATTTTTATTTTGTTAAATTTTTTTTAAAAATATTTTTTTTGGTGTCCCATAACCTTGTGGTCGTAGGGAGTTCTAATGTTTCGATTGGAACTTTCTCTGGGCTTGGTAGACCTTGGCGGCGCCCATCTCCTCTCCAGGTCAGCGGAGGACTTTTTAGCGATAGTCATTCATCAACATTTTTATTGTGGCTTTAACGTGGGCTCGATCCCACGCCCCTCAGCTTGTGAGGCGAGCGCACTATTGACTTCGCTATCCAGCCGCCTAATTTTTATTTAGTTAAAATGTTATATTCTGTAAAATATTATAAACATAGTAAGCCAACATTCATAGAATATAGCAAATTTAAATTTTCCCACACAAAGAATTTTTAAGTGTCTGATGATTAGACCGGACACAGTTACCTTTAGCTGTTCCACGGGTGTGGTCCCTGGTCGGCCCTGTGTCAGCAGATCCGGTGGCTCCTTGTTGTCTTGTCCAGTCAAAATTATCGGTTTGGTCTTGTGTCCAAGCCCCATAACTGTATTCAAAGTCAGTGCGGAGTGGGTAGGCAGCTATGGGAAAAGTTAAACAATAGATTTGACAATTATTTTGTACTTTCAAAATAAACACACAAAAGAGGAATGTCTTTTATTTGTAAAAATAAAATTTAATATATTGTTTTTTAACTAAACATAAAGTTAAGATTTTTTTTTAATATCGTAAAATTTATTATTTAAAAAAAACATCGAAATGAGCTGAATGATACAGAAAGCTAATCTCTATTGGATCTTTCCCATAAGGGCTGCCAAGAGACTCATTTCTACTTTGACTTTGAGCCATTTCATCATTTGAAGGCTGATATTTACAAATATGCTTAGCAAAAAAAAATTTAAAAAAAATAAATTACTAAATTTAACACAATGCATGAAAAAATGTTGAGCTTACCACAGTTGGCTTCATCACTTCCATCACCGCAGTCATCAGAGAAGTCACAGAGATGACTGTTGTCTACACAAGACTTTCTCTGGCACATGAACTGACCTGCTTGACAACTGCTCTGTGGAGCTGGAGGAAATTGATGGAAAGTTACACGTGATTATCAAGCTAAGCCAAAGGTCTAATTTCAGCAACAGCCGGTATCATCGTTGTTGTTTTTTTCATTCATAGATATAATTCATTAATTATAAGTGGTGGAGCAGGCCAGGGCCCTTCATGGGCTCTAGCGTCACTGACGATGATAGGTGTTAATAGTGTATAAATGCATTTTTAGCATGAATTAAATCATTTACTGTTGTGCCTTGCCACTTTCCACTTCCAAATTCACAGCTTAATTCAATTGCGTTTTTTTTTCAAATACTGTGTGTATATCAATTAAAAAGTTGAAAATAATACAAAGCGCTCTTGTGTGTCAAGTTTTATGCAATATTAATATGACATTTCTAACTTTTAATGTCTGATTTTCTATTATATTGTCTCATATATTGGGTAATATGAGTACAGTGTTGCTTAAAGAGTTTAATTTCACATCATGAAACTAATAAAGTTGATATAGGTTATTTAAGCATAATATGCTCTAACTTTGAATTCAGTTTATAAATAAAAATCTTGTCTTGCAGAAATTATCTATTGCAAAAAGTCTGTTAAGTATTAACTTGTTATTAAACAAGGATAACATGCAAACAGGGTATGAGTGAGCCTGGCAAGACATCACAAAACAGCGAACGTTTTGGCAAATAGCCTTCTTCATAGTACACAAATAAAACTACAACAAAAAAATTAAAACTTAGCTGCGGTGAAATCCAGAGCCAAAGAGAGCAAGATTTCACTGCAGCTTTAATTTCTTTAAATTCGTTTTATTTTGTACTATTTGTTCGTTGTAAAAGGCTCTTTGCCGAAACGTTCACTGTTTTTTTTAAGTCTTGTCATACCCTGTTTGCATGTTATCCATCTAGTAATCTATAAGCCTGATTGCAGTCTCACCCACATTTTGTTCACTTATTAAACAAGGGTTGACTATAATGACCTAATGTTATCTTAACTTATGTTATATGTTAAAGACACTCCTTCTATACAGAAGATTATTGCATCTTAAATGTTTCAATAAAAAAAACTGTAAAAAACAAAGTTTTTGACTATAAATTCTTTATATACAAGATATAACTAAAAGTATGTTCATTATAATGCGCATCGCAAGACAATCCAAAAATCCAAAATTTAGTTATGTCTCGTAAAACATGTTTAATATAATGTACACCGCGCGACAGACTAGCATAAACATTTACAGATCGGGAATATATTTTAAAAAGTATGGTCACTATAATACGCACCACGATAGTCTAGCACAAAAATTTACATGCTACATAGAGATAATCTAAAAATTCATTCATTTAATTACAGTACATTCGATCGATGTGAAATTTTGAAAGATCGTTTTTATCGTCGCCACGAGTCTGCCTGCAAAATTTTAGCTCACTAGCATACAGGGAAGTGGTTTAAAAATGGATCCAAAGTTTTTGCGGCAAACAATCAATCAAGCAAGCAGACGCCACGAGTTAATACAAAGGATTTAAAAATGGGTTCAATATTTGTTCTTTTATATAAATGTAAATTATAAAATGGTTTTCTCACCTGGGTAGTTACAGTTGATAAAGGTAATGTCATCAATGGCAATATCTCCATTAACACTGTACGTCCTAGTGGCTCTGAACAGTACCTGATAGTGATTATTGAAAGACATTTATTTTAGTGATTGCTACTACACAATAAACCTAGCTAACAAAAGTGGCCATCAAAAGACAAGTAAAAGTTTTGAGAGTCCTCATTGGTGTTTTAAGTTTTATTCCATGGGGTTGAACAAGCGAAAAGATTGGCATGGAAGCAGCCTTTAATGTGCTTTTATATTAATTAAAAAATGTTTGTTATAAATATGACATGTTTTTACGTTTTAAAAAAATGTGTTATTACTTTAAATGGGACAGCTATACGACCCAGATCCACCACAGCTTGAATCCAGGAGTTTCTTTGGTCACCAACTTTTTCAAAGATAATTGTGTCTTCTTGGGATTCTCTTAACACAAGCATCAAGCGACCAATACCTTTTTTGGAAATACACATTTCAATTCAATATTGACACAGTCTAGTGAATCCTGGTGGACAACAAACTTTCAAGGATTTTCAAATTTGACAATGTAAGAGAATAAAGGAAATGCATGTGTTTCTTTAACTAGACATTTAATTATGATTTTTTAAATATAAAGTCAGGAATTAATTATAAAATAAAACCTATACTTGTGATAAAGTAGAATTTACTATAACCATACATATGATAATAGAGCCAACCATAGCCATATGTAAGATTGTAGATAGAACCCACCATAGCCATACATATAATAGTAGACAGAGCATACCATTGCCATACATATGATAGTAGATAGAAGCTACCATAGCCATACATATGATATAAGATAGTACATACCGTAACCATACATATGATAGTAGAATTGCACTTGGCATGAAGGTGGTGATGGGCCAAAGTTAAAGTTGGTCGTGATTTCAGCCATGTCTGAGAAAGTGCCACGAGAGCTGTCCACGTACAAGTAGTAGCCTGTAAACAAAACCATAGCACTACATATCTTCTAATCTAACACTGGGATATGAGTTCTTTCATGAACCTTCACTAACATACAAGTAGTAGCCTGTAAACAAAACCGTAGCACTACATATCTTTTAATCAAACATTGGGATACGAGTTCTTTCATGAACTTTAACTAGCATAACATGTTTAAAGATAAGTTATTATTGAAATGTGGTCTCCTAGAATCTGGAGAGTTTTTAGAGTCCCTAAAGAGGCATCTGATCTAAATATTCTAAAAATGAGATTTTAATCAAGAGAGATTGAAAAAATTAGTCTTGTCTTATCAATACAGACGCTCCTTCTATGCAGAAGATTACTGCGTGCTACGTTCTGGTAAGAACATATTGGCAAGTGATGCAGCGTTCACAGGCCACGGCTACGAGGGACCATGCTATTCCCAGCTGCCTTTGTTTCCCTAACTATTTTCAGGTATCCATTAGGAGTTGGGTGGATTCAGGGACACCCTTGGCCTTGGAACAAGAGGTTGCCTTCACGGATATTGGAACCCTTGACCTTTGGTGCGCCAGCCGAGCGCGCTGGCTGCCAAACGACCAATGAAATATGTTCCTAATTAAACAAAGACTATTGACCCACAACAAGAAAGAGCTGGAACTGAAACATGTCTTTAAGTTATTTGTTTTCTTTTATGTAAAATTTTGAAAAAATTTTTTATACTTATATTGAGATTTCTCTGACCTCTTTAAGAAGCAATTTATATACCTGTAGGGTCATTATTGTGGTCATAAGGAGGTCCGGTATTTGAAACAAGCAATTTATGTACCTGCAGGGTCATTATTGTGGTCATAAGGAGGTCTGGTATTTGAAACAAGCAATTTATGTACCTGTAGGGTCATTATTGTGGTCATAAGGAGGTCCGGTATTTGAAACAAGCAATTTATGTACCTGTAGGGTCATTATTGTGGTCATAAGGAGGTCCAGTATTTGAAACAAGTGAGCCGTTGAAGCCTCTATTCCACTGAAAATCGCCAACACTTGTATCAATATAGTTACACCAGTCGTACTGGAATGTGCAGTCACCTAATCAAAGATTCATGACAGTTTTCAAAGCAAACTAAAGTGATTAAATTTATGCACAAAGATTTTGAAAACATAAAATTATTTGTATAACTAAATAAGGTAATGATGCATTAATGAGTCTTTAAAGCATGTCTTTTATTTATATTAATTGATTAAATATTATTTATTGGTTTATTGTGGGTGGAGTTTTTGTTTGGTTTAATGCAATAAATATTATGCATGATGTTTTCTAAATTTTAAAGAAAAATTAACATTGTATTCATATGTTTATAATCTTATTTTAACAGATTTTGATTTATTTTCTCCTTCAAGAAACTGAAAATATGTTGTTATATATTTTGTATCACTCACCACAGTTGCTTTCATCAGCAGCCGTATCTGTACAATCCCGTATGAAATCACAGACTTTAGAATAGGGTATAGTTTGGTTTTTGACACCCCCACAGCTGAAATTGCCGGCCATTGCTGCAAGTATTTAATTTAATAAAGTCATTTTGCTAATATTTTATTATAGCAGACCTAATCAAATCATGGGTATTAAATCAATGCGGAGAATTTAATTCAGAGAAACAGAATTCTCTTCATGGGCTTATTTCACTTCTCTTAACAGTGGCCCAGATCATTAAATCTTATTCTAAAACAATGATCTACCAATGATTGAGTAGGTCAAGTTGAAGGGTTTAAGTGGTGTACCAAGCCTTCATGACTTATCTTACCTTGCTGACATGATCCAGGGCTGACCATAAAGTCGTCCAGTGCAATGTCACTGTGGTAGCCATTGCCGACTGACCCTATCACTGAAATCTGAAGACACATCAAATTAATGACAATAGTCCTTACATAAAATTTCTGAAAACATCAAATTAATGACAATAGTCCTTACATGAAATTTCTGAAGACACATCAAATTAGTGACAATAGTCCATATATGAAATTTATGAAGTCACATCAAATTAATGACAATAGTCCTTGCATGAAATTTCGGATTTTTTTTTAGGATAGAAGAAGTTCAAACAACTGTTACATAGAGAACAATTTTCAAAAACTAACATTTTTACATTTGTACAAGCATATAAAAATTTACTTTAAAAAAATGGTTGATAAGAATGACTCACTTGGAAGGTATTGGATGGTGTGGGGATATTAATGAGAGCCTGCTTCCAAGCTTGTCCTTTTGGACCATACACGGAGAAGATGGTCTGGGGGCTGTTGTCATCTATAGTCTAATGATAAATCAAATAGAAACAGAATGTAAACAGAAATTTAATGCCCAACAAGTTTGTGAGCTACAGTGAAGTATTACATGAGTGTGACATAAAACACTTTGACACCTAGGTTACATGAGTGTGACATAAAACACTTTGACACCTAGGTTACATGAGTGTGACATGAAACACTTTGACACCTAGGTTACATGAGTGTGACATGAAACACTTTGACACCTAGGTTACATGAGTGTGACATAAAACACTTTGACACCTAGGTTACATGAGTGTGACATAAAACACTTTGACACCTAGGTTACATGAGTGTGACATAAAACACTTTGACACCTAGGTTACATGAGTGTGACATAAAACACTTTGACACCTAGGTTACATGCCTGTGACATAAAACACTTTGACACCTAGGTTACATGAGTGTGACATAAAACACTTTGACACCTAGGTTACATGAGTGTGACATAAACAACTTTGACACTTAGGTTACATGAGTGTGACATAAAACACTTTGACACTTAGGTTACATGAGTGTGACATAAAACACTTTGGCACCTAGGTTTCATGAGTACGACACTTTACAACTAATCTTTAGAAGCTGTGTAGGTTTGCCAACTGAGGCGCAAAATGTTACAAGATCATCGAGTACAAACCTTGATAGTAACATTCAAGTAGCCGATGTCGGCACCATACATGAAATACCACATGGAGAAGCAGAACATATCTACATCGGCTATGACGGGAATCATCTGTGAGTCGAGGACAGCACTGTCTCCAGGTTTACTTGGTGAGCTGGACTCAAGATAAATATACTGACCTGATGGATTTAATGGTTTGGTATGTTGTTAAAATGATGTTATGTTAATTAAGTCTATATATAAAATCATCTTTGTAAGAGACAGGTTTTTTATGTTGTCATTGTTTGAGCATGTCACTTGACTCAGTTTGGAGACTGGGTGATTGTCTAGTGATGTCAACACGTGAGTGTGTTGTGTTGTCATTGTTTGAGCATGTCACTTGACTCAGTTTGGAGACTGGGTGATTGTCTAGTGATGTCAACACGTGAGTGTGTTGTGTTGTCATTGTTTGAGCATGTCACTTGACTCAGTTTGGAGACTGGGTGATTGTCTAGTGATGTCAACACGTGAGTGTGTTGTGTTGTCATTGTTTGAGCATGTCACTTGACTCAGTTTGGAGACTGGGTGATTGTTTAGTGATGTCAACACGTGAGTGTGTTGTGTTGTCATTGTTTGAGCATGTCACTTGACTAAGTTTGGAGACTGGGTGATTGTCTAGTGATGTCAACACGTGAGTGTGTTGTGTTGTCATTGTTTGAGCATGTCACTTGACTCAGTTTGGAGACTGGGTGATTGTCTAGTGATGTCAACACGTGAGTGTGTTGTGTTGTCATTGTTTGAGCATGTCACTTGACTCAGTTTGGAGACTGGGTGATTGTCTAGTGATATCAACTCATGCGTGTGTTGTAATGTAAACTCAGAGTAGCCATATATGTAAAGCGAATGGAATTAAAAGTCAGTTGTTACACAGACCACGGACTAGTGTCGTAGTTTTTGCAGTACAGTTAGACTATTACAATCTTTAAGCAACAGTTCTGAAAATTTTCTTAATCAACTGACCAGCCAAAGAGGCGATGGTGTGATCTTGACTTGGTCCAGTGTCTGAAGAAGGAGTTGGTCCGTGGTTTATGAGCCAGTCCAAGTCATCCGTTGTATTCTGTGTCCAAGAACAGAATCCCTTTTCAAAGTCACAGCCATAATTTTGGACGCATGCATCTTTGGAGACCTTTTGAAGAAAATCATAAAATCTAAGAAAATCCAAATAAATAGTTCTTTATTTTTTTCATCTGAGTGATTTCTATTTTCATATTCTGCTATGAGAATTTTTGTCATTTTAATTTTAAAAAATTTTCCATTAGGAATGTCAGAGATTCTCAAAATAAGTCACTGACCTCGACATCATCTACTGCTATGTCTCCAGTGTAGCTACTGCCAACTGTTCCCTCAAACACAACCTAGAGAGAAAAAAACAAGTCCATCATCAAAATAGATTCACTTCAAATCAAACTTTAAAATCCTGGCATAAAGTTTAAGGCACAAAAAATATCACACTTGTCTTATCTTATCTATACAGACGCTCCTTCTATGCAGAAGATTATTGTGTCCTACATTCTGTTAAGAACGTATTGGCAAGTGATGCAGCGCTCACAGACCATGGTTATGAGGGACCACGCTATTCCCAGTCATCCCTATTTCCCAAACTAGTGTCGGGTACCCATTTGGAACTGGTGGATTCAGGGACACACTTGGCCCCGGGAACAAATCCCTGCCTTCACAGAGATTCGAAACCATGACCCATCATGTACAGCTTGTCGTAGTCCATGACTCAGTCGTGAATAGAGCATTTTAGAATCATATTGTTCATGACAAATCAACTTACAAAGTAATTTAAAAAGTAACGCTATCACATTATGGGTTTAATGTTTGAACTTCATTCTGGCTATCAATTAGATCAGGGTTAACTAATCTTTGTTTACAGCAGGCCAGATTACAGACAAAATGATGAGCGTGGGCCACATAATACTCTGTCAATATTTGAAAGCACACTGGTCGAGCGGCATGTGAGCTCGGCTGGCGGTACGGCTGGCGGGTTACATGTTCAAATCTCCGTGAAGGCAGGGATTTGTTCCCGGGGCCGAATTGCTGTCTTAGTGCACAAGTAATTTGCTGTTTCCATCTCACAATCTTTGATAAAATATAATATTCATTTAAGTTCTGTCTCCTTGTGTTCAGTACATTTTGCCAAGTAAATCCAAGTACGTCTGTTGGGGGGTGTGATAAATGATGTCCTGGGCTGCAGCGGCCTGCAGGTCATAATTTGGTGAACCCTGAGTTAGAGGTAAGTGGAGCAATTTTTTCTGTTGATAAATATTATTGTTTAAACCAATCACAAAACCTGTGTTAGTTATTAAATATTAGGAATTTAACCTGACCCACTAGATTTTGGACACCTGTCAATAATCTTAGTGACCCAAACTTTGTCCTTGGAGCTTTTGTTTATCGTACCCCGTTGACCACACAGTTTCAAATACCTGGAAAGGAGTGATGGAGGCCAAATCTACTTGAGCCAATAGCCACTGGTTTCCAAAATTTCCAACTTTCTCATCCAGCAGCATGTCTGTGCCACGATTGTCTCTGAGGTAAACGTTCAGTGAGCCGACGCTGCTGCCGTACATGTGGTACCAGTACTTAAGACAGCGGCCATCAGTGGGAGGGTAGACAGGAGTTAACATACGGGCCACGTCACCTGCCAGCCTGGGACTGGAAGTCTCAATATACATATAGTGACCTGAAATTGAAAATTCACATTCTCTTAATTTTCTTTTTTTCTTAAGATCATTGAATTAATTTCACACTATTGCATTACTTTATTTTTTTAATAATTTGGTGGCTTTCAGTTGAAAACTAATGTAATGATATAGAGATAAGTGAGTGGTATTTGACAATACATGTCATCAACTCATGATATTGTCAACGCAATTGTGAAATCTACCGATTGATGTGCCGTAGGTGTGGTCATTTGTTGGTCCAGTTTGTGCCGAGTCAGTGCTGCCGCTGTGGCGTAGCCAGTCAAAGTTGTCATAAATATCTTGATCAAATCCACAGATTCCATCATCTTCAAAGTCACACAGAGCTGCCAGAAAGTAAAGTGTTAATAGAATTAGTATATTAGTGTGAGTGAATGAAATAAATATTTTCCAATTTACATGCTTAAACCTTCCACATAATAACTGTACCCCCTTCCAAATAATAACTGTACCCTAACAAATAACAGTCCTAATAATAATAAGTCCTTAAATTACATTGAAGAAAAGACAGTATTGCATATCTCATAGTTAAAATTTAGAAACAGCACGCAGTTGCTAAAGCTTCTTACGAGAGACTGGACAGGGTCCATCATACACAACTACATCGTCAATGGCTATGTCCCCTCTGTAACCAGGGCCTGCCAGACCTTCAAAGACAATCTGTCAGATAGCAATCAATCAAGTCATTTGTAATTAACTACGGTAAGGCTAAAAGGTCAATCTTATGCATTGTAACCTTCCAAAATAAAATTATTTCAATTAAAGCAAATACTTTTCATAGTGAAAGCAGGTATCAAATAAATTCTTAATTTCGAGTTTAATTTAACAGTGCAAATTGAAATTACATTTTTAGGCAGTGTGTGCCATAACTTAAACATTGGAAATCGGTAGTCAAATCAATATCATTATCTGTACAGTCTTGGGCTATAAAAAAACAAACTTAAACAGCAATGGAATGTGTCCCAAACAATATTATCTGTACCCCCTCTATGCTCTACTTAGATAATATGAGACATAGAGTCATGTGTTTTAAGATATTGCCTTTGTGCTTCTTGCTCATTTCAAATAATGTTGGAAAAACATTATGCTTTAAATTAAATCTTGATGGCAAGTGAATTTATTCCATACAATTCAGTAAAATTATTATAATTAAATTTGCCTTTTTAAAAAATATATTCAGCTTTTCTGGGTGGGTAATATAAAAAATCTCCAACCTTGTGATATCCATCATCGCCTCCCATTTCGACTGAAGCTTGCAGCCAGACCAGACCTTGCTCTCCACGTTTGGTCCAGATTGGAGATCCCAGACCGGTCGAATTAGACAAATAAACATTCAGTTTGTTGATGTCTGCTCCATGCATGTGGTACCAGAAAGTTAGACAGCGGGCCAGACTGTTACGGAACTGAAGACTTGTCAGTCGGGCAGCAGCGTTGGGACTTTTGTAGGAAGCATCGATATGAACATAGTGACCTGAAAGAAATTGATTTCACTTCACGCACTTCACAATAATACTTGGTCTATTTTGAAAAATACGCACAAGAGTGTCATCTCCTAATTGAAATATTGGAATAATCCAAATAAAAGATGAATTTCCGTCCATGAATAATTTAACACTCTGTTTCAGTTCTCATATTTATTCTACAATTTCAAGCTGTATGACAAATCAAACCAATAACTGGAATAGTTGAAAAACTGTTGATAAACCATTCCAGCAGTATAAAATACTGACCTTTGATATTCCCAAGCGTGTGGTCAGTCTCTGGTCCTGTTGAGTCCGATGTGGTGGGGCCTGAAAAAAGCTGCCAATCAAAATCATCATCTGTGTTCTGGTTGTATGAACACAGAGACCCAGACGTTCCGAACCCCTCGAAGTCACATGACAGGATTGATAGCTTAGCTAGAGAAACAAAACAACAAAAAAAAACATTGAAACATTTATATAGGAAGGAAAGTAGTTTTTAATTCCATGGCGACAAGACTTCTTTAAAACTAAACCCTTTATTTTTTTTAAAATAATTAAATCTAAAAATACACTCATAGTTGATTGTTTTACACTACGTAAACTTAAATTAAGTTATCAGAAATACAAACTTCATTGTAATGACTTCTACCAAATAAAAAAAATGAAAAGAAAAAAATCTTGCCTGCTAATGTAGGGGTGGTGGGTGGAGGTGGTGATGTCTGCTGGGAACAAAGTCCGTCAACCAGCTTGACATCGTCAATGACTATAGTCGTGGTACCAATCAAGTTGCGTTGAGCGTCAAAGCCGACAGAGAAGGAGACGTTGGCCGTAATGTCTGTGGATGTCTGTTTCCAGTGCAGGGATTTGTCTTGGCCATCTGGATTATTCAGCTGTAGCAGAGACTGGTTCTTGTTTCCCAGTTGAAGGAATATGTTGACAGTACCTGCAATAATTTGTCACGTTTTTTAGAAATCTGTGCATTAAAGTTATCCTTCATTTAATGTTTACAATGGATCTTGTCTTGTCTTATCTATACATATGCTCCTTTTATACGGAAGATTATTGAATTCACAGACCCTGCCGGTCTGTTGGCAAGTGATGCAGCGTTCACAGGCCACTGCTATGTGGGCTCCACGCTTTACCCAGCCCCCTTTGTTTCCCTAACTAGTGCTAGGTACCCATTTGGAGCTGGATGGACTCAGGGACTCCCCTGGCCCTGGGAACAAATACCTGCCTTCACATGGATTTGAATCCAGGACCATCGGTACGCCAGCCGAGCGCACATGTCACTCAACCACCGTTCCCCCAAGTTGGATTAGAATTACATGCAAACAATTTTTTGATTCCTCAATTTGGTTTTAAAGATGTATAAAATTATAATAATGTTCTTAGCACTATGACGAGTAAGATTTCATTTATTCCCAATATTGCAATACATAAAAACCAATTGAAAAAAAAACATTTTTAAAGCCTACCGTCTCCATAAATGTAGTAAGCAAAACTCAGGCACTGTCCAGTTGTGGGGGACATGAGGCCACTGACCAACAGAGCATGTGCACTGCCACTAGGGCTGGCTCCTATGTCAGCTAGAGCAAAAGAGCCTGTGACAAAAAGACGAATTAAATAAATGTTATGTAACAGACAATCATGAAGTAATCTTTCATAACTGTACATTTTCAACAACAACAAAATTTTTGTGAGTGAAACTCTTTTCAGGACACTGTTTACAAAAAAATTGAGGATTTCATGACTGATAGTGAAAAAAAAATGTGATCGAAATAATTATACCATCCCCAACCCATTTATATCATTTTTAAATACATTAGTTTGTCATTTACTTGATTGATTTCAATTTGATAAAAAAAAACTTAAATCTTACCCTTGACAGAACTGGTGGTATGGTCCCTTGGTGGGGTCCGATTTGGAAAGCGGTTGTTTTGAGGGGAGGTAATCACCCAGTCAAAGTTGTCGCCCCCACGATTACTGTAACCGCAGAAACCACCCTCAAAGTCACAAGAGGCGGGATTGGGGCACGGCCTGGGGGAGATCTGAATGTCATCCAGGGCGATGTCACTGGTCTCGTTGACCCCGACGATGCCTTCAAACACAACCTAAGACAAACAGATGGCATCCTTACCTTCAAACACAACCTAAGACAAACAGATTGCATCCTTAAAATGGACGTAAGTGTACACCAAGACCAGCTTTTGATTTTACACTTTCTGAATTTTTTTACTCCAAATATTTATGCAATTTTAATTTTAAAAGCCAAGTCTTGAGTTCATCACATGACCACTGGACACTCCTTTTAAAAGACAAGCTTTGCTGACTGCATCTTTGTCAAATTTCAGGTGTATCAAATCCGCATAGTAATGACCTTAGTAAATATATTCAAGTTCAAGTGATTAACAGAGATAAAAGAGTTACCTGATAGGAGCTGGGGGAGGCAATGTTGGCCTGACCCAACACCCAGAGGTTTCCTCTGTTGCCATTCATGGTCCAAATTGTCTGATCGTTTAGACCAGCGTTTCGCAGGTATATAAATAGAGATCCCATGCCTGCTCCATTCATGTTGTAGTAGAACTGGAGACATTCAGTGCCGCCCCCTGGGTAGATAGGGGAAACTACCCTTGCTTTGTCCCCATACTTCCTGGGCAGTGAGGATTCAATGTAGATGTAGTGTCCTGTATGAAGAAACTCGAAAGCTTAAACCTTCATACAAGAATATTAGCACATTAATCATGTAAATAGCTAGAGCAAGGGTGGGGAAAACTGTGACTGCAGGCCACATGTGGCCCGCTTCGGCTTTTGTGGTGCCCTTAGGAGCTGGCAGCATATTCAAAAAAATTGTTAAATTTATGTAACAGTCAAAATGTTTGTGATTGAACTGAGGCTGACTTTTTTAGTTGTGGCCCTAGTATGTTTTCTGACCAGCTGAAAGTTTTTACCCACCACTGAGCTAAAGGACTCCATCCTTGTAGACAAGATACAATATCTAGATCAACAGTCTCCCAGACAACTAGGGTGAGCTATTCAAGAATCTCAGTGATTTGATTCACATATTCTAGCCATTCGCCACATCCTCAAAATTATTCCTCAAAGATACAAAATTATTTTGTCATTATTTTCCTTTCAATAAATTACCATTTGGCGTCCCCATGGTGTGGTCAGCGGTCGGTCCAGTTCCTGATGTCGCGGTGGCTCTCTGAATTCTCAGCCAATCAAAATCATCGTTGATTTCCTGGTTGTAGCTGCACATGTCTTGTTCAAAGTCACACAAAGCTGACAGAGGGAATGAACAAAATATATTATGTTAACATTTTATTGAAATATTTTTGAAGTAAAAGACAAGAAGAAATAAGAAAGTCTAAGAAATATTTTAAATATTCTTATTTAAAGTTATGCTGTGCCATGATGGCACAGCATAACTTTAAATAAGAACATTTAAAATATTTCTAAGACTTTCTTTTTTTTATCTTGTCATATCTCATCTTATCTATTGCAGATGGCCCTTTTATGTACAAGAATATTGCATCCTTTGCTTATCCCTGGTTTATGTCTCTAGTCTTTAATGTTGATAGAGTGTTGATTTTCCTTGCTTGATTAGGGAACCCATTCCATGCCCAAATTCCAAATGGGAAGAATGAGAATTTTTAAAGTGTTTGTTCTTGCATACGGATAAGAAAAGTGTTTTTATTCATATGTCTATCTGAGGGTTGTATTAGAATATCTTTGTCTTGTATTTCCCAGTTATATATAATTGCTTTATGCATTATTACTACTTTGCTATGTGTTCTTCTACCCTCTAGTGTTTCAAATGATATTACTACTTGAGTTACTCTTTGTCAATTTTGAATATTCTCCAGGAAATGAATCTGACAGCTCTAGTTTATGTTTTCTTTGGTGGATGGGTCCCATATAGAAGATGCATATTATAAATACAGGTCTCACCAATGTAAGGTAGCATTTTAGTTTTATATTCTTATTACATTTGAAGAGGATTCTTTTTTATGAGCCTAATGTTTTGTTTAATTTTTTCATTGACATGGAGATTCTATGACAATTTCTCATTTATTTTTACCCCTAAGTATTTTGAATCTTTAGTTTGGATAAGTTGTTGAAAATGCTGATGCAAAATATGTGTTGAGAATGTTAGCTTAGGTCTCATTAGCATTATAGGTTTTATTGCTTGCGACTTTTAGTAAGGCTATTCCTGTGTTCATTTTCTTTAGAAATTACATTGTTTTCATATTCATTTTGGAGAATTCAATTAAGTTTTTGCGTTAAGTTTCTTTGTCCATTCTTTGTACAACAGTGTTGTTGAATGTTTGCAATAAAAAGGCCCCACTATTTGTGTTATTTAGGAAGACATTCAGTACCTTTATGCGGGCAGGCATTGTGAAACAGTTGTATGTCATCCACAGCAATATCTCCCATGAAACCATTTCCTCTGACAGCCTCAAGGAACAGCTGAATGGAGATAAACAGTGGAACTCTTTCATTCATTGATAACAGTTTAATAATTAAGTCAATGAAGTCTCTGATGAGAATTCTGTCCGTATGTAAAGTTTTATAAAATAATCCTAGCTACTATCAGTTGCTTTATATAACAAGTTTTTGAAAGATGAAAGTATTGAAAAATTGTTGATCCCCTGACCTGGTAATTGGTGTTACTCTGTATGGTGACTGTTGCCTGAAGCCACGAGGATCCCTGGGTTCCCCTCCTCTGCCACTGGACAGAAGTGACCCCTCCGATGCTCGTGAGAAGCTGGAGCTGGCCTATGTTAGAGCCATACATGTTGTACCTATTCAGGACGTAAAGGCGCAGTGAGACCCCATGTTTTCACATTCAGCACAAAGATGTTATTCTTACTTTAGGAGACACAAGCAGAGGTGTCACCAGGGTTGGTGTCTCCCTGTGCGGTAGCCCATGCTGTCACCCCCCTCACGACTTACTCCAAAACTGCCATTGCCAAATAATGGGAAAATATAGAATTTTACAATTTGATGTCACCCTTTGTGATGGTGTCACCCGGTGCGGTCCGCATCCCTCGCACCCCCCTAGTGATGCCTCCGGACATAAGTACAAGGCCACTAGAGTCATAAAGTAACTTAAAATTAATTGAAACAAAAATGCAAGCCAAAATTACATTTGAGATCATCCAGCACCAGGACTTACCAGAAGGAAACCAGGACTTACCAGAATGAGAAGCAGGCAAGTCCAATAGTTGGGGGGAGGATCGGTGATGCCAGGATGGCTGCATCCTCTTGGGCACCATTTGAAGCTTCTAAGTATATGTAAAAACCTAATTTGGAATACAAAATAAATTAAATAAAACTTTGGAAATCCTGTTGACAAAAGAAGGCCATCCTTTTATTTTACAAATAATAACTTAATTGCTTCATTATATTTTTTGGTTTAAACTCTTTAAAGTTAAGCATTATGATCAACAAAAATATAAATTTAAATTCAAATATATTTTTTTATTATAAGGAAACACCACCGCATTCTTTTTTTTAAAAATTGATGAAAATGCTTAAATAAGACACTTAAACTAATCCATCATTTCTTAAAGCGGACCTCTTCCAGAGTGGTCACTTGTTGGTCCAGTTCCTGTTGTTGTTGTGCTGCCAGTGTTGAGGGTCCAGGGCAGCTTGCTCTGTGGATACTGTGTCCATTTACACAGGTTGTTCTGATCAAAGTTGCAATCAGCATTCTCCAGGACTGCAAAAAACAAAAACATTTGCAATAAAATAAATAAACTTTTTAAACATTACAACAAAATGAACAAAATAATTAGTCCTCTTATACAATAGATCACCATCATATTACCCTTCAAGCTTTTTCAACTAGAGATAAGTCTTCTCTAACTTATATGGTGTACTCTTACAATGGAACCCCATCATGATGGCAATTCTCTAATATATATTATATACTTATACAGGGAGACTTCATAATGATTACATTTCTCTAATTTATATGGTGTACTCTTACAATGGAACCCAATCATAATGGCAATATGACATTTTCAAAACAAGCACAAAGCCACTTAATTTAGTACATGTTCAAATCAAAAAAAATATAAGTAAAAAATATGATGACATTTCTTCCTTCAATTTAAAAAAAAACTTTTGAGGCAAACTTTACATCATTATCATAAATTGGCACAGATGAGTGCGTAATGGAAAAGTTGACAGCGACATCTTTTAAAACTTCATCAAGAATTTAATCTCAACTTACCATCGGTTGTCGGCAAGGCATATTCTGGCGATGTTTGACAGCTGACAGACTCAATACTAGTGTCATCAATAGCAATGTCTCCACCGTAGCTCTTACCAATGGTGCCTTCTAGGACTATCTGTATACAAGCATGACTTCTTTATTACTTTAAGCTACAGGTAATACCGAGTGCAAAGAAGACACATGAGAGTACTCGACAAAACTTAATGATAATAAACTTTTAAACATATATTTTCTTGGACAATCAGTCTTGTGCACCAAAGAAAAAATCTTATCTCATCTTATCTGTTACAGACCCTCCCTCCTTCTATACAGAAGACTATTGCGTCCTACTAATGACTAATCAACTAACCGTAAACGGTTTGCTTGTGTAAATGCTACTGATGTTAACTTGAGCGTTCATCCAGTCTGGGCCAGTCGGTCCATCAAGCTCCCACAGCGTTGCCTCCGATGAGATGGCGTCATACGTGGCGTTGTTGAGGACCAGGACCTTGAGGGCCCCAATGTCTGGTCCGTACATGTTGTACCAGAAGGTGAAGCAGTAATCTTTTCCAGCTTGTGGGAACAACTGTAGGAGACATGTCAAAGGTGTTTCACAAGGGTTTTCTCAAAGTTTGTCTTGTCTTATCTATACAGACGCTCCTTGTATACAGAAGATTATTGCATCCGCAGAAAATGCTGGTGATGCAGCATTCACAGGCCGTGGGTTCCAAACATTACCCAGCGCCTTTGTTTCCCTAACTAGTGTTAGGTACCCGTTCAGAAATGGGTGGACTCAGGGGCACCCTTTGACGCGGGAACAAATCACTGCCTTCACGGGGGTTTGGAAACCGTTACCATCTTTACGCAAGGGCGCGCATGGCACTTAACCACCAAGCCCCTTGTTTTATTGATGACTCATCATCATTGATCAACATATTCGTTATTGAATAGAATCGGACCAATCACTTCTTTAACTCTTTTCAAGAAACAACATTAAAGGTGTGACATTATTTTCTTTAAATTTTTCATACACGTTGTATTTTAAAAGCTGTAAAAATGTTTGAGAAAACCTGATAATTAAAGAGTACATTAATCATCAAGGTATGGCCCAAAATTTAATGGTCGTTAATTAAAATGTTAATATTTTCATTGGCCTCCACAATACTAAAACTGACATAAATGTTTTTAACTAAATGAGTAAAATTATTTTAGAGATTAAGTGTTGAAATTTTTTTAAACATTTTAAGAATAGACAATGATGCCAACTATTTTGAAAATATTAATAGACATACAAAATTCAAATGTCAACTATTTTATTTATAGGGATGAATGGGCAAAGATTAAATAAAGTCAACTATTTGAATACCTGACTGGCCAACCTGGCACGTTCACCAAGTTTCCTGTTACTGGCCTCAATGTACATGTAGTACCCAGTGGATGAACCAGACGTGTGGTCTGTACTTGGTCCAGTCTGGAATGAATCCGTCTCGCCCTTGTTCCTCAGCCAATCAAAATCATCAGTCCCATCGTGCAGGTTACGCCAGAGACAGGTGTCATTAGTGAAGCTGCAGGTCCCTGGGGAAAGGAGCGAGAATACAATATTTTATAATTCACAAATTATGTGCATCTTTCATGAAAAGGGATTTTTTTAAATTTAAATCTCCAAACATTTTTTTTAATGCAAAAAATTTTCATCTTGGGTTATTTTTATCAATTTGTTTACAAATGCATATAAGCTTAGATCTTCTGGAATTTGACACATTTTATTTGAAATAAATGAGCAGTAAACTTTGTTTTTCATTTGAATTATATAGTTATACATGTAGTTGTATAGAAAATTTACAAAGTGTGAATAAAGCATACAATCTAATTATTTTCTACATAAAATAGTCCAAGTAAATGTAATCTGATCCCATTAAATATGGATAAATATATATAAGTTATGTTATATTGTAAAAATGAATTTAAAAATAATCAAATATTTCTTTAAATGATAAACATAGCTTGTGTACACTGTAATGTCATAAGATGTTATGGTTATGAAATGTTTGTTTTAAATTGAATTCATTGATTATTATATGTGTATAATTATTTTCATGTGAAGTGTTGTGAGCCCAGGTACTTGCCATGGTACAGCGCTATATAAATTATCAAATTATTATTACTATATTATTATGTTAGTAAAATAAGGGCTATTAAAATAATTACTTGGGTTGGGGCAAGCTCCGTTTTTGACAATGATGTCATCCACAGCTATGTCACTTACGTAGCCATTGCCGACAACACCTTCAAGTAACAGCTGAAATATAGGTTTTAACAAGTCAGCCAAATAGACTTGGAAATAAATGTTGGATATGAAGAGAACATTTTTGTTTTTATAAAGTCAGCCAAATAGACTTGTAAATAAATGTTGGATATGAAGAGAACATTTTTGTTTTTAACAAGTCAGCCAAATAGACTTGGAAATAAATGTTGGATAAGAAGAGAACATTTTTTGTTTTTAACAAGTCAGCCAAAATAGTCTTAAATGTTGAATATGGAAAGGAGAACATTTTAGTTTTCAACAAAGAGGAAGGGAACAGATAAAAAAAAATTTCTAGCATTTGGTAGAAATATGGGTCTGCAGCCCACCTGATAGTTTCCTTGCACATCAAGCAAGACCTCAGCCTTGCGCCAGCCTGGACCCATGTCATATGATCGTGACCACTTTGGAGAAATGGACTTGACGCTTTGTCCTGTTTGAACCTGATAAACGTTCAGTGTTCCAATGTTGGCCCCATACATCACATAGTAGAAGGTCAAGCAGTGCTGCGTGGACTGACTAGAGGCGTAGGTGGGGCTGTCAAATAAAAGATGAGATGATCAGGTCTTAAGGAGACATGGGGCTTTTCTATTAATTATGTTAACTACTGTGTTGAAGCTCTGTTTTATCTTCTGGAATGTCAAAATTTTAATTGAAAAAAAATGAGTTCATAACTTTTTTTTTCATTTTTAATTATATTGTATAGAACCTTATCACACTGCTGCCACCATATATATGAAAAACCTTGCCACACATTTTCTTTCTATCTCCCGTACTCATCATCATTAACAAACAAATGCGTCTTACAGTAATTAATTCACTTTACTCAGCATTTCATTTGACTGCCACTTTCGCTCTCAAACATTCTGTGGCTCTATGACTCTCTCTGTCACCATCCACTCAACCCTGGTAGATAGGGGAGTGTCTCTGTGTGGCTCTACGACTTTCTCTGTCACCATCCACTCGACCCAGGGTAGATAGGGGAGTGTCTCTGTGTGGCTCTACGACTCTCTCTGTCACCATCCACTCGACCCTGGTAGATAGGGGAGTGTCTCTGTGTGGCTCTACGACTCTCTCTGTCACCATCCACTCGACCCAGGGTAGATAGGGGAGTGTCTCTGTGTGGCTCTACGACTCTCTCTGTCACCATCCACTCGACCCAGGGTAGATAGGGGAGTGTCTCTCTGTGTTCTCCAACTGTCATTCTGTCCAGTCCCAAATGATGTTCCCCTTAAATAGCACCTACAAAAACTGTCTGTGATATTCTATCCCGTCTACCCAACACTGGCCATCAAAACATCATGTCTTTGAGGTCCCCACAATCTAATTGTCCTATATTCACCCCATTCCGAATTCATACACATCAAAAGTGTCCCATCCAGTCCTGGTCCTATATCAACTAATCTTAACCTCGTACCTCTATGCTCCACCCCAGCACCTCTCTCAAATATTCCCCCCCCCCAGGTACTCGGCAATATCTACAGAGCTTTAGATTGTACAGTACATGATACTACATGTACAGATTCCAAAATGCATTGATATGAAGCTCATGTAAAGTACCTTCTGATCCTGGCAGTGTCATTAGTCTTCTGAGGACTGGATCCCTCAGTGTAAACATAATGTCCAGAGTACGAGCCAAACGTGTGGTCAGTGGTTGGCCCTGTGTTTGCAGTCTGTGTGTTTCTGCTGTTGAGTTGCCAGTCAAAATTATCATCTGTTTCTTGCGTGTAGCCGCACCATGGATCGTTGGTGTTCTCAAACGTACAATACACTGCCCCGGCTGATAAAGAAATAGTTATTAAAATGATTAAACTTTGATTTTTACCAATAGATTTTTAAGGCTTTTTTTTCCCTCCATTATATCTAAACCATTAAAACTTTTAATATAAAATCAACTATTATTGTGAGGTTATCTTCACCAGTGTTTCACAAATGTTTAGACAAGGTTTCCAACTTATCAGGCTAACATAAATCTGTCTGTCATTAACAGCATGTAGGTCAACACTGATCTTCACAGAAAATTGTATTTATAGCTATAAAAATCAGCTGGATATGACTTGAATAATTTACAACATTTTGGTTTCACTTCTTATTTTGTTTAAAACCAGTGCAAGTGTTTAGAAATTCCTTAAGAAACAGTTTTATTTTATTTAATAATTTCAAATTATTCTCCCCAAATGATTTTCTTACCCTCGGGTGTCTTCTCCGGACATGATCCTGTGGGGACGATGATGTCATCTATAGCAATATCTCCAGCCCATGTTACACCACGGACTCCTTCAAGTACAAGCTGTCACAATGGAATAACAACAGTACTAGATATCTAATTAAGGCTGTCCCAATGGAATAACAACAGTATTAGATATCTAAGTAAGGCTGCCACAATGGAATAACAACAGTATTAGATATCTAAGTAAGGCTGTCACAATGGAATAACAACAGTATCCAGATATCTAAGTAAGGCTGTCACAATGGAATAACAACAGTATTAGATATCTAAGTAAGGCTGTCACAATGGAATAACAACAGTATCCAGATATCTAAGTAAGGCTGTCACAATGGAATAACAACAGTATCCAGATATCTAAGTAAGGCTGCCACAATGGAATAACAACAGTATCCAGATATCTAAGTAAGGCTGTCACAATGGAATAACAACAGTATTAGATATCTAAGTAAGGCTGTCACAATGGAATAACAACAGTATCCAGATATCTAAGTAAGGCTGTCACAATGGAATAACAACAGTATCCAGATATCTAAGTAAGGCTGCCACAATGGAATAACAACAGTATTAGATATCTAAGTAAGGCTGTCACAATGGAATAACAACAGTATCCAGATATCTAAGTAAGGCTGTCACAATGGAATAACAACAGTATTAGATATCTAAGTAAGGCTGTCACAATGGAATAACAACAGTATCCAGATATCTAAGTAAGGCTGTCACAATGGAATAACAACAGTATTAGATATCTAAGTAAGGCTGTCACAATGGAATAACAACAGTATCCAGATATCTAAGTAAGGCTGTCACAATGGAATAACAACAGTATTAGATATCTAAGTAAGGCTGTCACAATGGAATAACAACAGTATCCAGATATCTAAGTAAGGCTGTCACAATGGAATAACAACAGTATCCAGATATCTAAGTAAGGCTGTCACAATGGAATAACAACAGTATTAGATATCTAAGTAAGGCTGTCACAATGGAATAACAACAGTATCCAGATATCTAAGTAAGGCTGTCACAATGGAATAACAACAGTATCCAGATATCTAAGTAAGGCTGCCACAATGGAATAACAACAGTATTAGATATCTAAGTAAGGCTGTCACAATGGAATAACAACAGTATCCAGATATCTAAGTAAGGCTGTCACAATGGAATAACAACAGTATTAGATATCTAAGTAAGGATGTCACAATGGAATAACAACAGTATTAGATATCTAAGTAAGGCTGTCACAATGGAATAACAACAGTATTAGATATCTAAGTAAGGCTGTCACAATGGAATAACAACAGTATCCAGATATCTAAGTAAGGCTGTCACAATGGAATAACAACAGTATCCAGATATCTAAGTAAGGCTGTCACAATGGAATAACAACAGGATTAGATATCTAAGTAAGGCTGTCACAATGGAATAACAACAGTATTTAGATATCAAAGTAACAATGTCACAATGTCAGGTGAATGTCAATATGAAAATTCACAATGAATTTTGCAACTCTTTTTTTGTTTTGTTTTTTGAATAAGGTTCTAATTTCTCTGTTGTCTATGGTAGATGTGTTCCATACGAAAAAATAAATTTAAATAAAAGCAGGAGCTTGTGAGATTTCTTTAAGGATATGAAAATTTCTCATGACTTTATTACATTCAGATATAATAATGATAATAGTATATGATAATTTATACAGCGCTGTACCCCAGTAAGAAACTGGGCTCACAAGATAAATGAATTCTCTAAACGTTTGCCTTTTCTTAACATTCAGCCATTTAATTGTCATAGCATGTACATGGATAGGTGGGATGAGCAATATAAGTTACAAAATATTTTGTGTATTAATAAGTTAAATGTCATAAATGTCATCATGAATAGCAAGTAGCTGGTAGCCATATCAGTGATGAATTTTTAAAAATAAATTTTAAATGAAGATCAATTGCCAATTGAACTGTAGCAAGACAAATGTATATCTAAACAAAGCATGAATGTTTAATTACAATAAATGGGCACAAGATATTTATGTGGTCTCCTAAGAATATATTTGGGTTAGAAGCACTAATTAATTCTTATACTTTGTTATTATTAGGGGATTTCGGCTCCGGCTCTGGCAAATCCGGAATCCTGCCATTTTTACAAATCTGGCTCCAGCATGATTTTAAAAATTTGAATCCTGTTGAGCCCTAATATATAATAAATATATATATATATCTATATATATTTATATGCCTCCGGTAAATCCGTAATCCGGACATTTTTACAAATACGGCTCCGGACGGATTTCAAAAATTTGAATCCAGTACAGCCCTAGTTATTACGCATAAAGGAAATTTGTGTAAATATGTCTGTCTTTGTTTTTGTTAATACAGGATACACCTCCACTAGATGCAGTAAATTTCACTGATCATTGTCATTACCTGGTAGGTTGATGTGGGAGTTATGGGTATGCTGGCACTCAGCCACTGATCTCATCATTCATTACCTGGTAGGTTGATGTGGGAGTTATGGGTATGCTGGCACTCAGCCACTGATCTCATCATTCATTACCTGGTAGGTTGATGTGGGAGTTATGGGTATGCTGGCACTCAGCCACTGATCTCATCATTCATTACCTGGTAGGTTGATGTGGGAGTTATGGGTATGTTGGCACTCAGCCACTGATCTCATCATTCATTACCTGGTAGGTTGATGTGGGAGTTATGGGTATGTTGGCACTCAGCCACTGATCTCGTCATTCATTACCTGGTAGGTTGATGTGGGAGTTATGGGTATGTTGGCACTCAGCCACTGATCTCATCATTCATTACCTGGTAGGTTGATGTGGGAGTTATGGGTATGTTGGCACTCAGCCACTGATCTCATCATTCATTACCTGGTAGGTTGATGTGGGAGTTATGGGTATGCTGGCACTCAGCCACTGATCTCGTCATTCATTACCTGGTAGGTTGATGTGGGAGTTATGGGTATGCTGGCACTCAGCCACTGATCTCATCATTCATTACCTGGTAGGTTGATGTGGGAGTTATGGGTATGTTGGCACTCAGCCACTGATCTCATCATTCATTACCTGGTAGGTTGATGTGGGAGTTATGGGTATGCTGGCACTCAGCCACTGATCTCATCATTCATTACCTGGTAGGTTGATGTGGGAGTTATGGGTATGTTGGCACTCAGCCACTGATCTCATCATTCATTACCTGGTAGGTTGATGTGGGAGTTATGGGTATGTTGGCACTCAGCCACTGATCTCATCATTCATTACCTGGTAGGTTGATGTGGGAGTTATGGGTATGTTGGCACTCAGCCACTGATCTCATCATTCATTACCTGGTAGGTTGATGTGGGAGTTATGGGTATGTTGGCACTCAGCCACTGATCTCATCATTCATTACCTGGTAGGTTGATGTGGGAGTTATGGATATGCTGGCACTCAGCCACTGATCTCATCATTCATTACCTGGTAGGTTGATGTGGGAGTTATGGATATGCTGGCACTCAGCCACTGATCTCATCATTCATTACCTGGTAGGTTGATGTGGGAGTTATGGGTATGTTGGCACTCAGCCACTGATCTCATCATTCATTACCTGGTAGGTTGATGTGGGAGTTATGGGTATGTTGGCACTCAGCCACTGATCTCATCATTCATTACCTGGTAGGTTGATGTGGGAGTTATGGGTATGTTGGCACTCAGCCACTGATCTCATCATTCATTACCTGGTAGGTTGATGTGGGAGTTATGGGTATGTTGGCACTCAGCCACTGATCTCATCATTCATTACCTGGTAGGTTGATGTGGGAGTTATGGGTATGTTGGCACTCAGCCACTGATCTCATCATTCATTACCTGGTAGGTTGATGTGGGAGTTATGGGTATGTTGGCACTCAGCCACTGATCTCATCATTCATTACCTGGTAGGTTGATGTGGGAGTTATGGGTATGTTGGCACTCAGCCACTGATCTCATCATTCATTACCTGGTAGGTTGATGTGGGAGTTATGGGTATGTTGGCACTCAGCCACTGATCTCATCATTCATTACCTGGTAGGTTGATGTGGGAGTTATGGGTATGTTGGCACTCAGCCACTGATCTCATCATTCATTACCTGGTAGGTTGATGTGGGAGTTATGGGTATGTTGGCACTCAGCCACTGATCTCATCATTCATTACCTGGTAGGTTGATGTGGGAGTTATGGGTATGTTGGCACTCAGCCACTGATCTCATCATTCATTACCTGGTAGGTTGATGTGGGAGTTATGGGTATGTTGGCACTCAGCCACTGATCTCATCATTCATTACCTGGTAGGTTGATGTGGGAGTTATGGGTATGTTGGCACTCAGCCACTGATCTCATCATTCATTACCTGGTAGGTTGATGTGGGAGTTATGGGTATGTTGGCACTCAGCCACTGATCTCGTCATTCATTACCTGGTAGGTTGATGTGGGAGTTATGGGTATGTTGGCACTCAGCCACTGATCTCATCATTCATTACCTGGTAGGTTGATGTGGGAGTTATGGATATGTTGGCACTCAGCCACTGATCTCATCATTCATTACCTGGTAGGTTGATGTGGGAGTTATGGGTATGTTGGCACTCAGCCACTGATCTCATCATTCATTACCTGGTAGGTTGATGTGGGAGTTATGGGTATGTTGGCACTCAGCCACTGATCTCATCATTCATTACCTGGTAGGTTGATGTGGGAGTTATGGGTATGTTGGCACTCAGCCACTGATCTCATCATTCATTACCTGGTAGGTTGATGTGGGAGTTATGGGTATGTTGGCACTCAGCCACTGATCTCATCATTCATTACCTGGTAGGTTGATGTGGGAGTTATGGGTATGTTGGCACTCAGCCACTGATCTCATCATTCATTACCTGGTAGGTTGATGTGGGAGTTATGGGTATGTTGGCACTCAGCCACTGATCTCATCATTCATTACCTGGTAGGTTGATGTGGGAGTTATGGGTATGTTGGCACTCAGCCACTGATCTCATCATTCATTACCTGGTAGGTTGATGTGGGAGTTATGGGTATGCTGGCACTCAGCCACTGGGGCCCTTTGTCTCCCTCCATGCTGAAGATGCGTGTCATCTGGGCACCCTGCTTGATGTAGGCGTTGAGCTGGTACACGCTCGTGCCATACATTGTGTAGAAGAACCTGAAGCAGCGCTGGCCCGGGCCTATGGGCTGACTGATCAGACGCGCTGTGTCGTTTCGAACTCTGGGACTAGATGCCTCAACATAAACATACCATCCTTGAGCTAGAGATCAAGATAGGTTTGTGGTGAGCGTATTCGGCAATTTTAACTCAAATTCTAATTTATCTGGATATCTGTTTTCAGAAATTAATGTAGACAAAGGTGATGAAAGAAATTTTTTGCCAGAAATTTTGTTGCCTTAATATTTTTATTCCCTCATTTGACATTTTGATGGTTGGACCAAGACAATAAAAACTGCTGTGAAGAATTTAAAAAATACATTTTATTTTAGAAATTGTTATAGTTCCAAAAGTTGTTTAACCACTCTAAAATTCAAACATATTTTATTTTACTCAGTGCAAGTCTTATGGATTTTCGGAAATATTATTCTACTATTAATCTGTCATGCACAGTACTCAAAGAACATATAAATGTCATTAGACTTTCAATACACAAAAGTGCTACATATCAGGATTGTCTACTTCCTCCTCTATGACTCAAGCTCATCATTGAAATTTGAACATTCGCTTTATTTTTTTAAACATACCGTTTCCTTTTGTATGATCAACCATTGGCCCGGTTTGTGATGAGCCAGTTGGGCCTTGTGATCGCGTCCAATCAAACTGATCCGTGGTATCTTGTTGCCATCCACAAAAATTAGCTTCAAAGTTGCAATCAAAGACGGTCGGTGCTGTTCAAATACAAATTGCAAAAATTATGTATTTGAATGGGGATTGAATTTAGAAAATGAAAACACATTTTATATATTTGATTTTTTAAAAATAAGATCAATCATGAATTTTTTTAGTTAGAGTTAAGTTTAGGCATCGGTCAAGATCAGATATAAGATTTTGATAATTTTGTATTGAAAGATTTGTTAAAACCTGTAACCTATATTTTGCCAAACATAAATGGTAACTTTGATTGACTTACGTGCTACAGATGTTTGAGGCGTGCTTTGTGTCGTCGTCGTAGTTCCCCCTGACGTACCATTCTGCTTTGCTGCTGGTGGATCAACTAATCAAGAAAATTGAAATAACTTCATTTTATTTCAATCAGAGTTTTCATAAGACTTAAAGAAAGAGAAAACACTTACAATTTAGTTATAATTTAGATTACCGTGTATTGTTTATATAAGACCATTAGATTGTTTTGCTTACCGGCACAATTATCATTAGTGAACGAGATATCATCAATAGCGATGTCACCCAGGTAACTAGAACCGACTGTGCCTTCAATTATTATCTATCAATGAAGCAGACAGTAATCTTTCAAATGAATGTTTAGAAACATAGATGAAAAAATGTGCACATTATAATAAGAAATAAGAGCATTAACTTCAGTTGAAGATGCTAAATGTAACGCATAATGGTTTTGTTTTAATTTTTTTTAGTTTGTTTCTTTCTTTTAGCATTTGTTTAACATTTTTTTTGTTATATATTAGAAAACGATAGATTCATATTTGAGAGACTTTGCATACAACAAAATATCTGAGTGGTCATTAGTCATTTACCATCTCTGATACCAATAAAAACTGAAGAATTTAAAAAAAGAAAAAGTTTAGAAAGATTAAGTCCCTGTTCAAACATTATGCATTGAATAGATACCTTGTAAGGAGTTTGACTATTGAATGAGACAGAAGCTGTCTTCCATGTGTTGCCTTGCTGACCACTGAGTGACCAGACCTTCACGAGAGACCTGGCGCCATTTGTTTGGTTCATGTACACATTCAATGTACCTATTCCTGCACCATTCATGTTGTAGTAGAAATGAAGACATCGCACCTTTGCAGGTAAAGAAATGTCAAGAATCTTGCATGTACTTGTAGAAAATAAGCTGACAAAATGATTACACACACAAAAAAAACACTTGAAGGATTAGGAGGTGTCAAAAGAGATATTTTACACCATGAGACAAGACAAGCAACAATATTTCCAGTGTTCCATTGTTACATCTTCGGCCGTAAAGCTTACACAAAGCTTACAAAATTATCATTCCCGTTATCATAACTTAAAGAACTGAATGTTATCATAAATAAAAAATTGTAATTATATTTGTCTATAAAAGACTTAAATTACAAGATACACAAAGACTGACCCTTTTCTGATTTCCTGTGGTTTTGTTTTTTGTGTTTATTTCTTCTTTTAATCCTTACTTAATTATTTTTGGTATTGAAATTTGAATATAGAATGTCTTATATAATGCAAATATAATTATAATATTTGTTTAAGTTATTTTAACCAATGAAGGCGTTCACCAAAACATATTACTATAAAAGACTTAACTTGGAAGCCTCTCCAATCAACTCAAAGTAATTTAATTCAGTCATTGATACATTGATACACTTTGTGGACCTGACTGAGATCTCATCAACTCTCATTTTATTCAATAAATTTTCTAAGTTTATTTAACAAAAACAAAAACAAAAAAAGGTTTAATATGTTGGTATAATCACCTGGTTGGCCTCAAAGGCCTGTGAAACAAGATAGGCTTTATCTCCTAGTCTTTGTGGGGCACTCGCCTCAATGAATGCATAATGACCTGGTAGCAATAGAAATGTCAAAATATCTGAGTAGAAGCGGCTGAGAATATTGTTATAAAAGGGTTTTTCTTTGACGGTCTTTGCCAAATTGCCCACTTTTTAAAAAAATATCTTCATTGCATGATTTTATGAATTATGACTATAAAAATAATAAAACTGTTTGAATAATACTTTATAAAATGCTTAATAAAACTTTATTGAAGAAGATTGATATAATTTATTAATTTTTTTTTGTTGTAGTTTTTTATTTTTTATTTTTATTTTTATTTTTTTTTAAAAATAAAAATAAAAAAACATGGAAAGAAAATTAAAACAGCTTAAAACTATCTCAAATTTTCTCATTTGCCCCAAAACCTGAGCACATATGGCCTTAGAATAAATTTATTTTTGGTTTTTATAGTGGAGATTTATTTGAAATGAACCATCAGGCCAACACCTACCAGTAGTGTCCCCGACCGTGTTGTCCGTCTGTGGGCCTGTGTTAAGGGACGGAGTGGAACCAGATCCAAGCAGCCAATCAAAGTTGTCCCCAGATCTGGTGTTGGCCCAGGTACAGAAACCATTTTCAAAGTCACATGAACCTAAAGATATTGTTATGGTGAGAGTTACATGTTAACACGTTAATCAGCAATGTTTGCTTGCGTGTTGATTAACTTCAATAAGACTTTATTTTTTTTAGTCAAAAGATCAAAGGGTGGCAAAAAAATTTTAATCCAATCATATGTTGATTTTTTTTGTGTACCATATCCTCATGGTCATAGGTGGTTCTACTGTTTCCTTTAGAACTTTCTCGGGGCTTAGTAGACTTGGCGGCGCCCATCTCCTCTCCAAGTCAGCGGAAGACTTTTTAGCAATAGTTATTAATCAAAATTTTTAATTGTGGCTTAACGTAAGCTAGATCCCACGCACCTCAGTTTGTGAGGCGAGAGCACTATTGACATCGCTATCCAGCCGCCAATATGTTTAAGAATATGTTTAAAATATGAAAAAAGATTGGTGCCCGAATCCTCGACTAATGTATCAGTGAGTGAAGAACTAGTGGTTAACAAACCGTGACTAAACCGTCCTTATCATTTCATAAATTTATAATAAGTGTCACTTTGAATAAAATACTTATATGGTTTATAAAAAAAAATTCATTATTTTAACCACTTCTCCAATCTTTTAGGGAGAAAGGGAACTTTGGAGTTTAAGTAAGTAAGTAAAGTAAAGTCCCTTTTTCAGACCATGATGGCCTATGAGGGCAAGTGAAGCAGTGTTCATAGATTTTTTAGGCACGGCATTCAGAGGGATTGGGTGGCTAGCACAATGCCCAGCCACCTTTACTTTCCCCAACCAATGTCAGGTACCCATTTGTAGCTGGGTGGACTCAGAGACATTCCCAGCACCGAGGCGGAAACCCGTGACTCTCGGTACAACATCGGAGCGCTACCGATAGGCCACTGCGCCCCCTCTTTAAAGTTTAAGCCTTAAATAAATTTTTCTCCAGTTCAAGAATAGCAATATAAAATAATTTAAGTTTTATTTTCTAACAAGATAGCAAATAAAGGGAACTAATTACCAAGGGCATCACAGTTGCCAGCCCGAATACTCAAATCATCCACAGCAATGTCACTGAGATAAGTGGCACCCACGACTCCTTCAAACTCTAGGCTGATGGTGGTGGAGTTGTCTCCCACCACCGGCACTTCAGCCATCAGCCACGCCTGCCCTTGGTTTCCCGCACGTCGCCACAGCTGCTGCCTAAAGCCGCGGCTCAGACGGTAGACTCGGAGCTCTCCCATGCTGCTGCCATACATGTTGTACCAGAACTTCAAGCAGTTGGTCGGGCGGGCCAGTGTGAGGAAAGGGCTCACGAGGCTCGTCCTTTGGTTAGGGGCTCTGTTAGAAGCCTCCACGTAAACATAGTGACCTAAAAAACAAAACAAAATAAACATGGACATGAATTTCAGATTTAAAACTGGTAACCAGACATAAAATTTACAACAATAAAATTAGTTGCGGCAATAATAAAAAAAAAGCAAAATCTCTTTTTCAGACCATGATGGCCTATGAGGCCAAGTGAATAGTGTTCACAGGTTTTTTAGCCACGGCATACCCAGGGATTGTGTGGCTAGCACAATGCCCAGCTGCCTTTACTTTCCCCAACAGATGTCAGTACCCATTCGAAGCTGGGTGAACTCGGGGACATTGCCAGCACCGAGGCTCGAACCCGTGACTCTCGGTACGACAGCCAAGAGCGCTACCGCTCGACCACCGGGTAGTTACGGCAATAACTTTTTAAAATTCTATTATTGAGGAAAGGGCTTTTACCTTGTGAAGTTCCATAGGTGTGGTCATTTGACGGTCCAGTCCCAGCGGAACTTGTAGAGGAAGATTGTAGAACCCAGTCAAAGTTGTCATTGCTACTTTGTAGGAAACCGCAGATGCCATTTTCAAAGTCACAGTCAGAAAGGGGTGAAACTGTTGATGGATTTCATCAAGCTTATATTACAAACTGACATTTGTTACCCAAAAAAGCAAACTCTGAGATATACACAGCTGACAACAATGTGTTATAGCAAGATTAAAGCCAACAAGCCCATGTTAAAATGAGACATTAGTTTGCCAAAAAGCATATGAACTATTACACAAGACACTTTTTAGCTGAAAAGTGCAAATTACGAGACATTTGTTAGCCAAGCACAAGTAATAGTTAAAGTTACTTTTCTGAATCATTTAAGTAAAGTTAGCAAAGTCCCCTTGTCAGACCATGCTGGCCTATAGGGCGAGTGAAGCAGCTTTCACGGGTTTCTATAGCCACGGCATACAAGGGGATTGTGTGGCTAGCACAATGCCCAGCCGCCTTTACTTCCCCAACTGATGTCAGGTACCCATTAAGAGCTGGTTAGTCTCAGGGATGCCCTTTAGCCTTGGGAACAAGACCCTGCCTTTACAGAGACTCAAACCCATGACTATTGGTACGACAGTCGAGTGCACTGCTGCTCGACCACAGTGCCCCTCAAATCATTTAAAGTTTCTTTGAACAAGATACTTACAGTTAGTAAACTTTGAACAAGATGCTTACAGTTAGTGAATGCACATGGAGATGCTGAGAAACGGACATCATCCACATCCGTAGCGCCCAAGTAGGTAGTTCCTCTTTTGCCGACTATTTCAAACTAAAGTGGATGAGAACAAAACTTTCATATAAAAATAGTATTTAATGGCTGTCAATGAAAACTACCAAACAACATAAGTGTGTCCCTTATGGTTCCATTTCAAAATATGTTTAGATATGGCAATAATAATAGTTTGTTGCTTGTCCGTCGTAGTCGATGAGGACCAATCTCGTCATATTATAATAATAATAATAATAAGTTTCAATTGAATAGCTCACAGAATTATATAGCATTAATAACCTCTTTTGAGGAGTTTTAAGATGTTTTATGATTTAGAATTTATTTCAATTTAGTGCATGTCCTTGAGTGAGTATCACATACCTGATAGCCTGTGATCCGGTTATTTCAATTAAGTGAATGTCCTTGTGTGTATCACATACCTGATAGGCCTGTGATCCGGTTATTTCAATTAAGTGAATGTCCTTGTGTGTATCACATACCTGATAGGCCTGTGATCTGGTTATTTCAATTAAGTGAATGTCCTTGAGTGTGTATCACATACCTGATAGGACTGTGATCCGGTTATTTCAATTAAGTGAATGTCCTTGAGTGTGTATCACATACCTGATAGGACTGTGATCCGGTTATTTCAATTAAGTGAATATCCTTGAGTGTGTATCACATACCTGATAGGCCTGTGATCCGGTTATTTCAACTTGAGCATAGTTCCAATCTGGTCCCTGGGTCCCCAGACGCTGCCACATTAAAGTCTTGGTGGTGCCCACAATCCTGTAGACCTGGAGACCGTCCACAGATGGCCCGTAGAGCCGGTAGAAGAAAGTCAGGCAGTCGCCGTGGATGGCCCCAGGGGCAGGAAACTGAGGTGAAATAAGCCCCGCGGTGTCATTGGGGTGACGGATTTGACTATTCGGTAGATGCAGCATGTAACCTTGGTCTAAAAATAGACAGAAGTAGGAAATATTTTTTTAAAAATATAAATAAAACATTCAGAGCATGTACATGCATTTATTTAATAATCTAAATTATATTTATTTAAGTATTGGTATTAACAAAAATATATTTAATAAATTTTAGGCCTTGTAATAGATAAGATAAAAATAAAATGGAAAAAATCAAAGTACACACTTGTTCCCTTGGTATGATCTTTTGTAGTTCCAAACATGACAGAACCAAGGGAGAAAGGTTGCGTAACAGACCAATCAAACTGATCGTCTTTGGCTTGGGTCCACAGGCAGGTGCTACCACTTTCAAAGTTACAATCATACGGAGTAGGCACTGGAAACAATGGACACAAGGAAGTTTAGTTGGCATTTAAAGAATTTACTGTCAATATAATTTAGATTATCTTTAATGCAGGCAAATTTATTTAACAATGTTAATGTGAATAATTGTCAACAAAAATTTTAAATATAATTTTTTTTTACAACATTGGAATTTAGGAATAGACTCAATATATTTAAGCCATTCATATATGAACACAATATATATTAGCCATTTTATATAAAGACAAAATATATTAGCTATTTATATATAAAGACAAGTAATTCTGATTGTGCTAGTGCAACTTTTTTATTTTAAAAAACTAAAATGTCACAGACTTACTCTGTGTGGGAATAGTAACTGGCGTGTACGTGACTCTGGTTACAATGGAGTTTTGTCTGGCATATGAAGGATATGCTGTAACGAACACAAAATAATTCGGATTAACACATGACAAAAAAAAACTTTTTTTATTTTCTATCTGAATACAATGATAACTGTTTTTTTAAAAATTAAATTGTCCAAATTAGATTGTGTTATATGTTGTAGTTATGATATGCATGTTTTACATTGAATGCATTTATTATTGTATGTGTGTTACTATTTTTATGTGAAGCTACTTGCTGGGGTTCAATGCTATATACATTATCAAATTATTATTACCATTATCCTTACTGCGACGAGTGTTTAAAGTGAGAATTGTCTTACTTGAACAAAGAGAGTCTTGAGACACTATGTCATCTACAGCAATCATTCCATCTGTCCTACTGCCAACTACAGCCTCGAACACAAGCTGGACACACAAGAGTAAAGTACTTAGATTAATGGAGTAAATTGATTGTTTATCACATGAGTTCAGTAACACTAGGGCATATCTCAAACGAACTGATAAGAAACAAGAAAGATGATAATTATAACTTTTTCAAATTAGAGAAACTAGCTTTAAACAACTACAAAGCCTGTTAATTTTTGTTTAATTGATCAAGGCTAACAAAAATGTATATATGCCACATCAGTCATGGTATCTATGCCACATCAGTCATGGTATCTATGCCACATCAGTCATGGTATCTATGCCACATCAGTCATGGTATCTATGCCACATCAGTCATGGTATCTATGCCACATCAGTCATGGTATCTATGCCACATCAGTCATGGTATCTATGCCACATCAGTCATGGTATCTATGCCACATCAGTCATGGTATCTATGCCACATCAGTCATGGTATCTATGCCACATCAGTCATTGTATCTATGCCACATCAGTCATGGTATCTATGCCACATCAGTCATGGTATCTATGCCACATCAGTCATGGTATCTATGCCACATCAGTCATGGTATCTATGCCACATCAGTCATGGTATCTATGCCAGATCAGTCATTTTATCTAAATCACAGGACTTCTACCTGGAATTTGTGTGTAGGAGAGCTGACGGGAACACGAGCAAGGTTCCAGTTGTCCTTCTGGTCTTTCAGTGACCAAGCCAGTGTAAAAGTCTTCAGGTCTGGTATGTATATATACACATTCAGGGTCCCCGGGTCTTGCCCGGTCAGATAGTAGTAAAATGTGAAACACCAGGAGTCGTCAGGTAAATGAATTTGTGTGTTCAGATAGGCATTGTTGCCGGGACTTTGTGAGATGAAAAGAGCAATGGCGAAATGACCTGATAAAACAAACAAACAAAGTGTTAGAAACAGAAAAGTAGCAAATGCACGTGACAAGATGACATATAATTTTCATTTTCTTGGTGACACAAACATGTGTCTCCACATATTTGCCCACACTCTCATGTGTCTCCACATATTTGCCCACCCTCATGTGTCTCCACATATTTGCCCACACTCTCATGTGTCTCCACATATTTGCCCACACTCATGTGTCTCCACATGTTTGCCCACACTCATGTGTCTCCACATGTTTTCCCACACTCATGTGTCTCCACATATTTTCCCACACTCATGTGTCTCCACATATTTGCCCACACTCATGTGTCTCCACATATTTGCCCACACTCATGTGTCTCCACATATTTGCCCACACTCATGTGTCTCCACATATTTGCCCACACTCATGTGTCTCCACATATTTGCCCACACTCATGTGTCTCCACATATTTGCCCACACTCATGTGTCTCCACATATTTGCCCACACTCATATGTCTCCACATATTTGCCCACACTCATGTGTCTCCACATATTTGCCCACACTCATGTGTCTCCACATATTTGCCCACACTCATGTGTCTCCACATATTTGCCCACACTCTCATGTGTCTCGACATATTTGCCCACCCTCATGTGTCTCCACATATTTGCCCACACTCTCATGTCTCCACATATTTGCCCACACTCATGTGTCTCCACATATTTACCCACACTCATGTGTCTCCACATATTTGCCCACACTCATGTGTCTCCACATGTTTGCCCACACTCATGTGTCTCCACATATTTTCCCACACTCATGTGTCTCCACATATTTGCCCACACTCATGTGTCTCCACATATTTGCCCACACTCATGTGTCTCCACATATTTGCCCACACTCTCATGTCTCCACATATTTACCCACACTCTCATGTCTCCACATATTTGCCCACACTCATGTGTCTCCACATATTTTCCCACACTCATGTGTCTCCACATATTTGCCCACACTCATGTGTCTTCACATATTTGCCCACACTCTCATGTCTCCACATATTTGCCCACACTCATGTGTCTCCACATATTTGCCCACACTCATGTGTCTCCACATATTTGCCCACACTCATGTGTCTCCACATATTTTCCCACACTCATGTGTCTCCACATATTTTCCCACACTCATGTGTCTCCACATATTTGCCCACACTCTCATGTGTCTCCACATATTTGCCCACACTCATGTGTCTCCACATATTTGCCCACACTCATGTGTCTCCACATATTTGCCCACACTCATGTGTCTCCACATATTTGCCCACACTCATGTGTCTCCACATATTTGCCCACACTCATGTGTCTCCACATATTTGCCCACACTCATGTGTCTCCACATATTTGCCCACACTCATGTGTCTCCACATATTTGCCCACACTCTCATGTCTCCACATATAAACTGACCTTGCTGTGTCCTATACGTGTGATCGTTGAACGTTAGGCTGATTCCCATCAATGGATTAGCACTGGATGCAACGATCCAGTCAAACTTATCACTGTTGTCTACAGCATTTGTGTAGAGGTCAAGGCCATTCTCAAAATCATTGTTGCCTGAAAAAATAAAACTGCATTAAAATATCATCTATTAATTTCTTTAGTAGCATTTTATTTCAGATTTGTGGTAGGAGATTATCTCGACTTCATATCTCATCTATACAGAAGCTCCTTATATGTAGAAGATAATTGCGTCCGCAGACCATGACAGATGATCTGTTGGCAAGTGATGCAGCGTTCACAGGCCACGGCTTTGTGGGTTCCACGCATTACCCAGCCGCCTAACTAGTGTTAGGTACCCATTCAGAGCTGGGTGACTCAGGGACACCCTAGGGCCCGGGGAACAAATCCTTGCCTTCACAAGGCTTCGAACCCGTGACCATCGGTACGCCAGTTTCCAGCGCGCTGCCACTCGACCGCAACGCACCATTAATAAGATATGATTAATATAATGTAATATTCTTTTAGTGTCACCTCTGAAGGGGCATTCATTGTAAATGAGGGTGATGTCATCAACTGCTATGTCACCAAGAGCTCCGTTCCCTACAGTAGCTTTAAACACAATCTGTGTAGGAATGTTTCAACAGATTTATTTCATCATATAAATATTGTATATTTATGAACATGTTCAGTAAATAAGGCTTTTAATTACTTGGGTTTTCAAATGACAATCCTTGTTAGCGTCATACATTTTGGTTTTTTTTTAAATATATGAAGAACGATTTGTAAAAATGACTTCTCTTTAATGAAACCTACTTCGTCAATTATCATGAAGCTTTTATAGAGATGAAATACCAGAGTTAGTTGGCCAGAGATTTTAGTCAAGCTCAGTCCAAATTAAGTATTCTGTGTTAAATTAAATCTGGAAATGACACAATTTTAGCAATCTATAAAGTATAAAATTTGCATTTATTTGTAACAAAATTCGGATGAGTTCCTCACGTGATATTTTTGTCCTGGGAAAGTGATAGTGGCCTCCCCCAGGAGCCAGTTGACGGACTGATGAGCCGATCTGGACCACAATGATCGGAAGGGGCCCAGGGTTGCGTCCCCGGCCATGATGCCAAACTCCAGCATCCCGACGTTGTTGCCGTTCATGCTGTACCAGAACCTGACACACTGTGTGTTAGAGCTGTTGATTGTTGGGCTCAGCAGGTAAGCGTAGTCGCCAGACACACGAGGAGGGCTTGCGTCAATGTGGTAGTAGTAGCCTTCAAATATGAAGTGACACCATTTGAAATTATAAATTATTATTAGAAGACCTCAAGGGAAGAAACGGCTATGTGACATTTAAAAAAAAATTTTAGTTATCCCCTCAATCTGATAGAGGGTTAAAAATATAATATTCTAAATAAGGTTTTATAAAAAAATAACGTCTCTGATCCTTTGAAAAATTTAAATATAATTTAGTTAATAAATGACAAATCTGTATAGTTTTGAACTTTAAAATTTGAATATCCCAAAACTACAAAAATGTTACATAGCCGTTTCATCCCTTGAAGTATTATGGATTCAACCCTTGGAAAATATATTTCAGTGTTATGATAAAAAAAATGTAGGCTCAAAGAATTTAATAAGCCTTAAACATTCATCTTAAATTTTAAATGTGTTTTTTGGTTGGGTTTTTTTTTGCTTATGAGAGTGAGTTAAAAGACTAGATACCAATAAAACAATTTAGATCAGATTTGTTTCTTACTGGTTTTATTGGGTGCTTTCATACAACTATTACATTAATGAGTTCATTGGCCCTAAAATTATAATTTAACAGTATTGTGCTATTTGTTCCATTCACATTAATAATCATATTGTTTGTGTTTACCAAAACGTGTTCCGAGGGTGTGGTCATTTGAAGGCCCCGTGCCCACAGTTGTGGTGGCCCCTTGAAATTTCTGCCAGTTGAAAGTGTCATTTGAGCCCTGAGTCCATCCACAGTCACCAAAGTCAAATGAGCAGCCAGGCCCCACTGAGGATGATATCAAAGAAAGCTGAATTAAACCTTGTGTATCAAGTGTATCAATCAGCTTCATGTTGATGTGTCATGATGCATTGAAATAAGCAAAGGAGCGAGCAGGATCACTGACACGGGTATCGATACATGCAAATATTTATGTGTTCTTATTTTGTCAAATACGTTTGATCCAAGTCTGATCAGTGGATCACAGTTCAGTGTCAGGCATGAAGATTAATGATGACACATGTGAAACTCTCAACACCAAACTAAGTCCATTCAACTCTTACATTGAGGTTGGCAACACCAAACTAAGTCCATTCCACTCTTACATTGTGGTTGGCAACTCTTACAATGAGGTTGGCAACTCTAAACACCAAACTGAATCTATTCAACTCTTACAATGAGGTTGGCAACTCTTACATTGAGGTTGGCAATTCTAAACACCAAACTGAATCTATTCAACTCTTACATTGAGGTTGGCAACTCTAAACACCAAACTGAATCTATTCAACTCTTACATTGAGGTTGGCAACTCTAAACACCAAACTGAATCTATTCAACTCTTACAATGAGGTTGGCAACTCTTACATTGAGGTTGGCAACACCAAACTAAGTCCATTCAACTCTTACATTGAGGTTGGCAACTCTAAACACCAAACTGAATCTATTCAACTCTTACAATGAGGTTGGCAACTCTTACATTGAGGTTGGCAACACCAAACTAAGTCCATTCAACTCTTACATTGAGGTTGGCAACTCTAAACACCAAACTGAATCAATTCAACTCTTACATTGAGGTTGGCAACTCTAAACACCAAACTGAATCAATTCAACTCTTACAATGAGGTTGGCAACTCTTACATTGAGGTTGGCAACTCTAAACACCAAACTGAATCTATTCAACTCTTACAATGAGGTTGGCAACTCTTACATTGAGGTTGGCAACTCTAAACACCAAACTGAATCTATTCAACTCTTACAATGAGGTTGGCAACTCTTACATTGAGGTTGGCAACTCTAAACACCAAACTGAATCTATTCAACTCTTACATTGAGGTTGGCAACTCTAAACACCAAACTAAATCCATTCAACTCTTACATTGTGGTTGGCAACTCTGGCCTGTCTGCATGACGATATCATCAATGGCGATGTCCCCGAGTGCGTTGGGCCCTCTGACACCCTCAATGATGACCTTATCATTGCCGCTGCCGGTAATCTTGAGCTGCAGCCCATGCCAATCACTGCCTTGGTTCCCACTCTTAGTAGCATACAGGTCTTTCCTTTGTCCAGTCTGTAACATTACACAACATTCAATATTGATCATTATGAAAATACAAAACACCTGATGGTTTGATTTAGGGGTGTACCTGATTCAATATTTTGAAATCCGCCCGGAGCCGGATTTGGTCAGATTTATGAAGTGAAATCTGGCCAGAGTCGGATTTGGCCAGATTTATCAAGTGAAATCTAGCCTGAGCCGGAGTCATATTTTTAAAAATGGCCGGATTCTGGATTTGCCGGAGCCATTACAAATATATATATATTAGGGCTCTGCCCGCCAGCCGGATTTATGAAGTGAAATCCTGCCGGAGCCGGATTTGTAAAAATGGCCAGATTCTGGATTTGCCGGAGCCGAAATGTGGTACACCCCTAGTTTGATTATTTATCAAAATTGCAATATATGCATCAGGCATTCCCTGAAAGAACTGTATTTTTAAAAACTACCCAAATCCCAAAAATGTGTTGTAATATTGAAACTTTATCGGATACTCACTGAAGGCATGCGGTAGATGTTCAAAGTTCCAACATGAGGGCCATACATGTTGTAGAAAAGTGTTAGGCAGTAGACAGTGCTGGGGATACTTGGGGAAACAAGCCAGGCAGTTTGATTTGTGGCTTGGCCAGGATTTGCAACATATACAGAGTTGATGTAAATATACCATCCAGCATCTAGCGTTTAAAAAAGAAATGAAGCAAATTTGTAGTTTATGCGTGTCACCTATGCATTTCTATTTGTTTACAATGATCATGACATTAAATAAAATTCATTTTAAAAAAACATTTCTAAATTGAAGGCCATTGAAGCATTGGGTATATTTTAGCTAATATTTGATGAATAATTGAGTCACTGTTTAATACAGTGGTTTTTAACCTTGTTGGAGGTACTGAACCCCATCAGCTTCATATGCGCATTCACGGAACCCTTCTTAATAGGAAAAATAAAATGCGGATCATATGAGTCGGGTATGTGTCTTAACCTCCGTCGACCCCTGAGACTGACTCACTGGGGTTTGATCTAACCCAGGTTAAGAGCCACTGGTTTAATTTACTAAAATAACTTTTCAAAAACGTTTCTCTGAAATCAGTTCACTATTTCAAAAGACATTGTAAAAATAATGCATTTTTGGATGAAGCACCTAACTAACTCTTTGATCACTTACTTGTCCCATAACTGTGGTCAAAGATAGGCCCCGTGGCTGTAGAGCCGTGTGGGCCCTGTGCCCTAATCCAATCAAATTGGTCCAGCTGAGTCTCCTGAGTCCATTTGCAGAAGTCTGTCTCAAAGCTGCAGTCGTATATGGATTGTAGTACTGTGGGGAAGATATATACAAAAAATTGTTAAAGTTTCTTTGTCAAATTACTGCAATGTTTTATTGTGCTGTGATTATTGGTTTGATCTGGGCTAAAGACTTACACATTGGCACCAAAGTTGTTGATGGGGACTGTGATGTCAGAACTTGTCCTCTGGGTAAAGCAGTGGGTGGGTTCACTGAAATATACAACTTAATATTTTCTAAAAGTCATTTAAAATTTGCTATAAATATTTAATTAACATATATGTCTATTCTAATTTAACAAATTGAAGAAATTAAAAAGGGACCAAAATTCTTATTTGACCAAAAATTTTATTTTGACTTAATTTTTTCAATAAATATTAAAAGTGCTGCTGAAGGGGAAAAAGAACATTTGCATTTTTTAAAAATAGATTTTAAACCTTTTAATGAATGAGAGTATGTATGTTAATGAGGCCAAATGTATCAACTTTTAAATTCTCAAAAAATTTTTCAACAGTGGGGGGAGGGGAGGGGGATTTAATAATATATGTACTACTTGAGAAGTATAATGATACCCTTATTATCTCTTAATCTATGTGACTAAATTAAATCACCCTTCTAATTGCCATGAATAATGAATGCAAGTGACATGTTCATGTGTCAAGGTGACGAAGACAGTTACTGTGTGCTTATTGCAAGAAATATAATACTATTAATGAACTCACAAGGGACAGTTAGCAGTAGATGACCGCTTTCCCAACAAAATCATCAATGCCCAAATATCCATAAGTTGAAGTGATAAGTCCATCAAACTCCATCTGAGAAATGCATGTGATTTTCAAAATAAATTGTTTGATGTGAAGAGTGAAAATTAATTCTCTTGTCAAATTAAGTTATAATTGTACAGCAAAACTCCATTATTTTTTTAAAAATGACTTTAAACTTAATCCACTGATACATCACAAGACAATTAATAGAGAAATTAAAAAAGACATTTTTTAAATTCCTGCGATTAGAACTCAAAATCCAGCAGCAGAATTTCCTCTAACTTTCAGCTAGTAATTTTAAACAATGCACGGCTGAGATACACGTGTTTTAGGGCACTAGTTTTAATATTTGTAAAACTTTTACAAATAAGTATTTTAAAGCTCTATACTACATCATATCATAAGATACTTAAACAGTTTCAGTTTTAAGAAATATAGTTTGGTTTGGTATGTTGTGTCCTTGAGCAAACATTTTAACTTCAGAGCAAATGAATTAAATTCATATTCAATTTATATATTTTTTATTTTTCATATTTATTCTTGTAGTTAATGTCATTATTATTTGGTGAGCTTAAGAATAATGTCAAAATATTTGGAAACAGCTAAAGATTGGAATAAAATTTCTAATCACAGTTTTAAAATGACCACTGACCAGGTAATTAGAGGCTTGCGGTCCTATGGGAACACTGGCATAACCCCAGTCACTGAGAGGATTAGATGGCATCGACCAGATGGGAACCACATTGTTATGAGTGGTGTCGGTAATGTACAGTGTCAAAGATGCTGAAAAGAAATTCAAAGTTACCAGCGTTAAAATGTGTTAAAAAAAAAGTTTTCCAGGACATTTAACTGGATACAAGAGCTAAAACGAGTGTCAAGGGAGATCAAAATTTTATATTAACAAATGTAATGTGCACTATAAAAAATACTTTTCTATAATTACATTTTTTGCTCAAGACTAAATTATTTTAAAACTGTGTGGCTGTTTACCAAACAATTATCAAATGCTTTCCCAATCAACAATGTGTAAAGCTGGTAGACTTACTATTTGTGCCTGCTTTGATGTACCAGAATGTAAAGCATTTAGTCCCATTAAATGGTGGCATGGGGGAACTAACCAAGGCGGCAGCATTCAAAAGGACATTTGACTTGTAATTAAGCAGCATGTATTTCCCTGTAGAAGTCAAATAATTTTCTTAAAAGTTTATTATGGGAACATTATATGTAGACAATAAGAAGGAGCTGTGAATATGTGGATAAGGGTTTTATCACCAGGTACACCAGCCAAGCGTGCATGCCGTTTGACCACCATGCATTAAAGATGCTCCTTCTTTATAGAAAATTATTGTATCCTACATTCTTTATTAGAATGCAAAGACCTTACTGTGCTGTTGGCGAGTGAACCAGCGTTCACAGGCCACGACATACAAAATGATTGGTGTGGCTGTGGCACAATGTTTGGTACCCATTGGAGGTGGGTGGACTCAGGGACACCCTTAATCCACAGGAATAAATCCCTGCCTTCTAAGAGACTCCAACTCGTGGCTCTATGTAAATCTATGTTCTATGTACATCTAAGTTCTATGTACATCTAAGTTCTATGTACATCTATGTTCTATGTACATCTAAGTTCTATGTACATCTATGTTCTATGTAGATCTAAGTTCTATGTACATCTATTTTCTATGTACATCTAAGTTCTATGTACATCTATGTTCTATGTACATCTAAGTTCTATGTACATCTAAGTTCTATGTACATCTAAGTTCTATGTACATCTAAGTTCTATGTACATCTAAGTTCTATGTACATCTAAGTTTGGTCAATAAGTGTGATATGAAAAACTGATACATTTTTCAAAAGGTCAGAATAACTTTAGCAAAGTTTATTTGTTTGTTTATTAGCACCCACCCAAGCAGTAGGATATATAAGCAATAGGATATTTGTTTTCCTTGAAAAGATGCTCAATTATTTCATTGAAATATTTCTATATGGCTGGCAGAAGACAAAAACAGTATCAATCTGTCTTTGAAACTTAATCTGCTCGCAATAAGTGCTAATGACAGTCTTGACAACTTATTCAAAGAAGATTACATCAACCAATAGAAGCATGCCCCACCTGCTGAAGTTGATAATGTGTGGTCAGTGCTTGGCCGGCCCCCAGTCACACCGGTCGTTGAACTCAACAGCCAGCTGCTGCCTTTGTTCAGCAAGGTCCAAGTGCACATGCCGCCCTCAAAGTTACATGATCCTTCGCCGGCTCCACAACTTCCGTCGGTGATGACGATGTCATCCAGGGCAACGTCACTCCATGCCCCGCTACCAATGGTTGACTCAAACACAAGCTGAAAATTTCACTGGGACTTTAAAACAAATTCAAGACTTCTTGTGAGAAAGTCAGTCAAGCATATATAAATATGATTGAACTAATATCATTTAAAATATTTGGTTCATGTGTTACATCAGAAACCATTCCCTTATCACATCCCGTCTCGTTAATCAATTTCAACAGCTAAGACAGTAACAGTTCTGAGCCAACCTGCCAAGATGTTGAGGTCCTAACTGTGACTTCATTTCTGTACCATTTGTCTCCCAGATTTCCAGTGTGCGTGTACAGAACTGTCTCAGCATTAGGTCCGGTCCTTGAACGCACTTGTAAACTTCCCATGTTTGCCCCGTACATATGATAATAATAAGAAACACATGATGCAGCCGTGGCAGAACGAGGCAGGCTGACCATTCGGATTTTGTCTCCTGGATTACGTGGACTAGAGGCTTCAGCATACACATAATGACCTGGTGGATTATCAGAAATAAGAAAATTCATTGTAAAAATCTAGTTTTAAAAAAAAAGCTATTAGAAGTTTAATTAAACAAATTTATAAATAAAAATGTAAAAAAAGTTTATTATTCTACCACTTCCACTGCTGTTCTTTTTATGGACTTTTGTTAACTTTAGACTAAAAAACTGATAACATGTAACCTAACTTTAAAATACAACAAATAGAGACGATTTTTTTTAATGGCTGATCAATCTCATAAAAATACAATCTTATATATTTTAAATGTGTGTTCCACCGCATTCGTGTGTGTTACATGCAAAAGAGACTGCTACTACTCAAGGATTAGTCTCATCAGTCACACTAAGCCCTGCAATCTACAAAGATAAATTTATTGTCTCTCGTAAAAGGAAAGATGCCATACATACATTCTTATATTTTGAATAGACAAATTATGGCTTACTTATAACTTAATTGCAATCTGCTTCATTTAAGAAAATGTTTGTTAGTAACTTAAAAAGAATAGACAATTTTTTAAAAATCAGTGATATCTAAAACATAGAGAGGCTTTGTGCTACTTGTCAGGTCTCGATGTTATAGGGATTGTTGCCTTGCTCTCCGCTTTCAACACGTACACATAAAATGACACGATGATAAAACTTAAAGTGTTTATTCACTGTACAAAAAACCCTGGGTGTTCGTCATCAAACCCCAGCACATATAACTTTATACAATACTGATTCAATAGTACAACTCTGCAGTACTCGACAGTCTCCCAGACTGTCTATCTCATGTATAGGGTAACAATTAGGCTCTAACACCACTCAGTACAGTCTCCCAGACTGTCTATCTCATGTATAGGATGACAATCAGGCTCTAACACCACTCAGTACACAGTCTCCCAGACTGTCTATCTCATGTATAGGGTAACAATTAGGCTCTAACACCACTCAGTACACAGTCTCCCAGGCTGTCTATCTCATGTATAGGGTAACAATTAGGCTCTAACACCACTCAGTACACAGTCTCCCAGACTGTCTATCTCATGTATAGGGTAACAATTAGGCTCTAACACCACTCAGTACACAGTCTCCCAGACTGTCTTATCTCATGTATAGGGTAACAATTAGGCTCTAACACCACTCAGTACACAGTCTCCCAGGCTGTCTATCTCATGTATAGGATAACAATTAGGCTCTAACACCACTCAGTACACAAACTCGACATATTCTTATGTCACAACTATAGCCCTCGGTCCGACCCGACCGCTCCTGGGCTCTGTTCCAGTCTCTACTGCTGTCTCACTGCAACCCTGCAGCTACCACTGACTGTCTCGCCCGACTGGTCTGAACTGCCCTACCCCTGGTCTCCCCCTGACCCTGGCCTGTCCTCTGCCCCCACAGGCATGTGACCAACAGTTCACTAAACATCATATTCGTGACTAGTGTTCACTCCAGTCACCAAGCATTCACTCACAGTGATTCTTATACCCCTGACACTACTCTGTTGAGTTGGTTTGAATTTTTCGGGGGAAATGGTTGATGCCGTCACTGACCTTGAGAAGTTCCATAGGTGTGATCATTAGTAGGTCCAGTTCCTAAAGTTGATGTTGTGCGCTGCCATCTCTGCCATACGCCAAGGGTTTCAGATCTATAGCCGCACATGTCCGTCTCAAAATCACACATGTTCACAGTTGTGTCTGAGTCTAGATCAAGAAATAGATTAGGCTAATGTCCTTCAAACTTGTTTTTTTAAAATGTTATTTCAGTGACAGTTTAAACAACAAGAATGCGCTACAATAAATTATTATGTACTGTTACAGCTAATAATGAGCGCATTGTTTTGGAGCGAACATCATAGATTGTTCTAAAATGCTAATGTTGGACTGAGGCAGTAGACAATCTATGTGATAGTGAATGTGATGCAAGGTTTAACGTTCTAGAATAAGAAAGAATGATCGAGTTCATTTACATTTCTATAGATATATTTATAGAAATGTAGAGAAATTAAAACTGACAACAGTAACAAGTATTAATAATCATTTTACAATGAAAAGTACATACTGCAAGTTCCTGGAAGTAGAACGATGTCATCTAATCCGATGTCACCAGCGTAGTCTGTGCCGCGCACGCCCTCAAACTGGATGGTGTTGCCTTGATTCAGCTAACGTAAAGACAAGATTTCAACATATTGTATGTGTTCCTCTACGTTTGGTTACGACCACAAATGAGTTTTGATCAAGAAAATAATGTGGTGCTAATGGGTTAACAGGAGGTAAAAATCATTTTTGAAAAATATTTAATAAATCTTTAACCACAGTGTAATTTTATAATCCTGTACTCTTCAGTTATTATTCTAAATTAAAAACAAATAAAGGATGTTCAAATAATGTAGCATTTCCGAACAGTAATTTGAGAACGTGGCATAACTGAAACATAATAGGAAATATTAAACATAACAGTTTGCATCAGAGATAAGAACAAGACAAAACTATCGGCTGGGTTCTGAGCAACTTTGTACCTGGAGGTCAACAGAGGCGTCCAGCCAGTCGTTGGCCTGTGAGCCGTGCCTTGTCCAAACCAACGTGCGTGTGCCTCCGACCACCTTATACATGTTAAGGGTGTTGATGTTCTGACCAAACATGTGGTACCAGAAATGTAAACATTTAGGACCCGCGCTGTTGAGAGACAAAAAAACAAACATTTGTTCAACTTTGAGTTTAAATGTGATACGATTCCTCAGTCTTTTCATGGTATTACTGGTGATGTGAGGCAAGCAGTTTATTGTTCAAAATGTTTTTCAATTCAGAGTGAACATTTTTTTTTGCTGAATTTAGCAAAGAGAAAAAGAAGTACATATAGGACAATGAACAAAAAAATGAAACCATAAAAAAATGTATGGGCCATTTGGGCTGTTACTACGTGGATTTTTACTCATTTCTTTTATTTAAAACAAATGTCTTTACATTAAAGACAGAAATTTCAAGAGCCCAAATTGCTCTTTGCCTAATTTGTTGATAATTTTAATAAAGATTTGTGAACATTTATAACCATGGTTTTGTAGTTTTTGAACATTTATTGCCTTGATATTGGAGTTGTGAACATTTATTACCTTGATATTGGAGTTGTGAACATTTATTACCTTGATATTGGAGTTGTGAACATTTATTACCTTGATATTGGAGTTGTGAACATTTATTACCTTGATATTGGAGTTGTGAACATTTATTACCTTGATATTGGAGTTGTGAACATTTATTACCTTGATATTGGAGTTGTGAACATTTATTACCTTGATATTGGAGTTGTGAACATTTATTACCTTGATATTGGAGTTGTGAACATTTATTACCTTGATATTGGAGTTGTGAACATTTATTGCCTTGATATTGGAGTTGTGAACATTTATTACCTTGATATCCCTGCACTTTCAATGACAGCCGTGTCGTTAGGACGCCTAGGGCTGGAGGTCTCAATATAAATGTAATACCCAGCATCTGTCAACAGATATTGAAAATCATGGGTAAAATGAAAGAAGCTCATTGAATTGATAACATCTTAATCAAGTGTCATTCCAAAGATACATTCTATGCTTCCTTATAGCTTGAAACCCTTTAACAGTAATTGTTTGCTTTGTATTTGTAAATAATGTACTTGAAGTAAGTTGTCTAAGGCTTCACATTAAAGAAACAAAAACAAATTACCTGTATGAAGAGTGTGATCTACCGTAGGCCCAGTATAGCTGGTGTCCGTGTGGCCAGATTTCCTCGTCCAATCAAATTGATCGTTGGTATTTTGATGCCATAGACACAGATCTTTCTCAAAGTTGCAGTCGACATTTGACGCTGGCCCTACAATAACAGAAAATTGAATGTGTTTCAAAGATGTCTGTAGGCCATCCCATCTAAAGATGTGAAATGAACAATTTTTCAAACTCCAAGGCTTATACTGATATAACATTTATAACATCAAATTAGGCAACCGGTCTGATCTACATCATCTTGCCTTACCATTGACTGGAATAGTAACACCAGTTCGAGTAGGAGCAACCGTAGCGGCACTACCAAACAAGGCACCGTCTGGTTTCACTTTGAAAAAAAAAGTTTATAAATAAAGAGTTAAATAATTTGTTTTAAAATTAACAACTTAACCAATTGATATACATTTATTTATTGTTATTTTTAAAGACTTACCATTTTTAGATTACTTAGTAGAAAAAATATCAATAAATACATTAAAAAAATGTGCAAGGAATATAATATGGTAAAGAAGATGTGCAAGTAATGTAATCTTGTAAAGAAGATGCGCAAATAACATAATCTAATAAAGAAGATGTGCAAGTCATATAATCTCATAAAGACGATGTGCAAGTCATATAATCTCATAAAGAAGATGTGCAAATCATATAATCTCATAAAGAAGATGTGCAAGTCATATAATCTCATAAAGAAGATGTGCAAGTCATATAATCTCATAAAGACGATGTGCAAGTCATATAATCTCATAAAGAAGATGTTCAAGTCATATAATCTCATAAAGACGATGTGCAAGTCATATAATCTCATAAAGACGATGTGCAAGTAATATAATCTTGTAAAAAAGAAGTGCAATTAATGTAATATTGTAAAGAAGATGTGCAAGTAATATAATCTTGTAAAGAAGATGCGCAAATAATATAATCTCATAAAGAAGATGTGCAAGGCATATAATCTCATAAAGACGATGTGCAAGTCATATAATCTCATAAAGACGATGTGCAAGTCATAATCTCATAAAGAATATGTGCAAGTCATATAATCTCATAAAGACGATGTGCAAGTAATATAATCTTGTAAAAAAGAAGTGCAAGTAATGTAATATTGTAAAGAAGATGTGCAAGTAATATAATCTTGTAAAGAAGATGCGCAAATAATATAATCTCATAAAGAAGATGTGCAAGGCATATAATCTCATAAAGACGATGTGCAAGTCATATAATCTCATAAAGACGATGTGCAAGTCATAATCTCATAAAGAATATGTGAAAGTCATATAATCTCATAAAGAAGATGTGCAAGTCATAATCTCATAAAGACGATGTGCAAGTCATATAATCTCATAAAGAAGATGCGCAAGTCATAATCTCATAAAGAAGATGCGCACGTCATCATATAATCTCATAAAGAAGATGCGCACGTCTATCTTATCACATCATATAATCTCATAAAGACGATGTTCAAGACATATAATCTCAGATGATTGAATGTGTTAGCTGCAAACCTTGGCAGTAGCCGTCTGTGATAGAAAGGTCATCAAGGGCCACGTATCCCTGGCCACCTTTCAGTTGCACTGTGAAGGACATCTTGAAGGCAGTGGGACTGTTGACAAAGATACGACCCTCTGTGAAGGTCTGGGAGACCGTGGTGCTGTTCAAACGCCACAAGGGGGGAACCATTCTACAACATTCACGGTAGAAATTGTAGTTTGTAGAGTAAATGATAGGTAATTTCTTGACAATTTATCTCAATCAAATTTGTATTTGTCTAAATTAATAAATAATAGCTATAATGACATTGAAGCCACTTTAGTTTGTTTCAAATGCCTTTTTTTTGTTTGGTTAAATTTTTTATTGATTTTATTTTTAAAAATAAAAAACAACTTTGTATAATAATAGTATTTAATTGCAATTTCTATTAAATATAAAATGATGTGAAATAGTGTGTCCAGATTTCAACCGTATCTATAAATTGAGAATCAATATTAAGGTGACTGTTGTACCTCTGTGGAGACGGTCAGTGCAGAGAATGTTATGCCGTAGTTGACGAACCAGAAATGGAAGCAGGCCCCATTAGACCCAGTGGCCTGGATGACTTCGGAAGTCATAGAAACTCTCTGACCCTGTTGTCTGGCATTGTTCACATCAGAGTAAAGAATCATGTAAGTGCCTGTAAGTGAGAAGGGACACAGTGGTTTAAAATTAAAAGATTTAAAACTTAATTTTTAAAATTGCTTTCAATTTTTAAGTTTAATGTCATTTTTATTTTAATCAAAAGGTTTAGTGTCAATTTGTTTATCAGAAAAGTTAAATGTCATATTTTTATCAAAAAGCTTCTTACATGTAAAAGCTGGGCTGTTAATGAATTAACTTATTAATTAATATCTAACTACAAAATAAATGAAAAAGCTTTTGCAATTTATATTCATTTTTTTCGGATAAATATACTTAGATGAAAAAAATATTTAACTAGAGAAATTAAAACCAAAGATTTGTTTAATATTTCTCCAGCATAAGTGTTGAACAAACCATTAGCAGTCCCCTGATGTATGGTCTGTAGTTGGATGACGAATGTTTGAACCAAATATTCTTGAGTTGGCTGTTGCCCTGACAAACTGAGAACTGATCCCATTGAACGTGGACTGATAGGCTACCCAGCCACAGAGACCAGTCTCAAACGTACATTCACCTGAAATACATGGTGAACAATTTTAGTTTTAAAAAAAATTTAAATGCCATTATTGTAAATGATATAAAAATATGATTACATAGATTGAGAAGGAAAATTAATAGATTGCAGATTTTAAAACTTCAGTTCAAATTTTAGAATTTTTAAATCAAAATTTCAATAAAAAAGTGAAAATTTTAGTAAATAGCTGATCATACTGAAGGAACCCAGATAGAAGAAAAAAATGTAAACTTGAAGTTATCAAGGAAGCTTTCCTTCAATTTGAAACAAATTAGAGATAATCTATTGGTTACATTTATAGGACCATTAAAAATACCTAATCTATGTCTTATCTGCATTTTGGCTATGTGCCATTAAAATGACTAATCTCTATCTTGTAAGCATTATGTCTTTATGCCATTAAAATTACTAATCTATATCTTATATGCATTGTCTTTATGCCATTAAAATGACTAATCTCTATCTTATATGCATTATGTCTTTATGCCATTAAAATGACTAATCTATATCTTATATGCATTATGTCTTTATGCCATTAAAATGACTAATCTCTATCTTATATGCATTATGTCTTTATGCCATTAAAATGACTAATCTATATCTTATATGCATTATGTCTTTATGCCATTAAAATGACTAATCTATATCTTATATGCATTATGTCTTTATGCCATTAAAATGACTAATCTCTATCTTATATGCATTATGTCTTTATGCCATTAAAATGAATAATATCTATATTATATGCATTATGTCTTTATGCCATTAAAATGACTAATCTCCATCTTATAAGCATTATGTCTTTATGCCATTAAAATGACTAATCTATATCTTATATTCATTATGTCTTTATGCCATTAAAATGCCAAATCTATATCTTATTTGCATTATGTGTTTTGCCATTAAAATGACTAATCTATATCTTATATGCATTATGTCTTTATGCCATTAAAATGACTAATCTATATCTTATATGCATTATGTCTTTATGCCATTAAAATTATGAATCTCTATCTTATATGCATTATGTCTTTATGCCATTAAAATTACTAATCACTATCTTATATGCATTATGTCTTTATGCCATTAAAATGAATAATATCTATATTATATGCATTATGTCTTTATGCCATTAAAATGACTAATCTCCATCTTATAAGCATTATGTCTTTATGCCATTAAAATGACTAATCTATATCTTATATTCATTATGTCTTTATGCCATTAAAATGCCAAATCTATATCTTATATGCATTATGTCTTTATGCCATTAAAATGACTAATCTCTATCTTATATGCATTATGTCTTTATGCCATTAAAATGAATAATATCTATATTATATGCATTATGTCTTTATGCCATTAAAATGACTAATTTCCATCTTATAAGCATTATGTCTTTATGCCATTAAAATGACTAATCTATATCTTATTTGCATTATGTCTTTATGCCATTAAAATGACTAATCTCTATCTTGTAAGCATTATGTCTTTATGCCATTAAAATGACTAATCTATATCTTATATTCATTATGTCTTTATGCCATTAAAATGCCAAATCTATATCTTATTTGCATTATGTGTTTTGCCATTAAAATGACTAATCTATATCTTATATGCATTATGTCTTTATGCCATTAAAATTACTAATCACTATCTTATATGCAATTATGTCTTTATGCCATTAAAATGACTAATCTATATCTTACGTGCATAATGTCTTTATGCCATTAAAATGACTAATCTCTATCCTACCTGCGTTAGAGCAAGAATCCAGGAGTTTTATGTCATCAATGGCGATGTCACTCAGATATCCTGATCCAACCTCTCCTTGGATAACAAGCTGAAAATAAACAATTTCTCAGATTCAGATGGTGTAGCCTTGGATAAAAACTTCATTTTAAATTCATCAATAAAATCTTTATCAGATGAGATATTAACTAATAAAACTTGATTTTAAATTCATAAATAAAAATTTTAATCAGACAAGATATTAACTAATTATTTGTCGATTGTAAAATCTTTAACTTACTTGACAAAAACTATACAAGATGAATTGTCTATAGTAATTACACAATTGGAAATTAGTTTTTTTATAAAATAACACATTTAAGAAAATAGATGCCTAATTAATTTTAAATTGTATACTCGAGTAATGGATTTAAAAGTTTAGTTAATTTAAATTGTTTAGAAGAGTGATTACATTTGTATTAGAACAATGATTGAGAAAAAGAATGAATAGATTACTGCAAGACAAAACTAAATAGCAGTTAAACTACATTTCTCTTGTTAAATCATTCAATTTTAAAATGAACTTAACACTTGTTACGAGAGGGAGAGAATCCTTACATAAATAGGCTGGGTGGGCGGGTCTGGCAGTGGGACCAACTGTTGGATCCAGTTGTTGGGCTGAGGACCTTTGAGAGTCCAGAGTTTGTTGTAGAAGCTGTACTGTCCCGTGCTGATCCACTGACCGTAGAAGAAGCTCAGGGTTCCCATGTTCATTCCATACATGTGGTAGTAGAAGGATAGGCACTGACCCGATTTAACGGTGAAGGCCTTCGACCACATTCGGGCGATATCTCCTGGGTTGCGGTTGGATGCTTCGGTATACATGTAATGACCTGGATTTTAAAAATGTTTTGTTTTTTTTTAATATTTTTTAAAATTTCAACTCAGATATTGAGATAGTTGTTCTGACTTGTGATGTCATCGTAAAAAATTTTAATGTAAAAAAAAGTGAATTATAAAGCAGTGTTTCAATTTGATCTGTCATATTGGTAATAGTGTAGTAGCTCATTCAACAACCGAGTCTGCGGTCTTTGCAACAAATTCATTTAATTTATGTTTGTTTATGCATTTTATAACATCAGTCAACCACACAAGACTGACTCACAAGGCTGCACACAGCGTGCATAGCTTAGATGAACATAGACAATTGGATCACACATTTAAACAAAGGTAGTAAAGGTATTAAACGAAACATATTAAACAGTTACAATATCCAAAGCAAAAAGAAAAAACAGGAAGCAAGTCTTTATTCTGTAAATGATTTAAATTGTTACAAGAAAAATGCATGTCAAAAAAAAAGTACCTGCGCTTGTCTGATATGTGTGATCACTTGTTGGTCCTGTGCCAAAGGAGGTAGTTGACCCAGTAGATTGTGTCCAATCAAAGGCATCCGTGGTGTCTTGCAGGTAGCCGCAAAGATCAGAGGTTTCAAAATTACAGTCAATTGGATTTGAGCCACCACCTTGAAATAATCATTACATTTCCATGTCATTGATGTGCTGAGATGATCACACATCATTTCCAATCTTAACAACCAATGCACAAGCACACATCCTAAATATTTCATTCCACATTTGCGCTTTTGTAAGGGACTACGCACTTGCAAATCTAGCTCTACTTACTGTTGCAATATCCAGGTACAAGGTTTATATCATCAATGGCGATATCACCTGTGTAGGAGCTGCCTTGAACAGCTTCCAATACAATCTTGGCCTTGAGAAAAAGATTATTGGCCGATTTCATCCTTCTGAATTCAAGATTACACTTGAGACTTGGTATCAAGGGTTACTAACTTTAATGGATAGCAAGGACGTCTCTTTGTTCAGACATCTGATAGTCTAGTATTAAAAAACCACATACATTCTTCGACAAAAATAAATAGGCCACTGAACTGATCCTAAACTGTAACCATGTGAAATTACCTGGAATTAATTACCTAAGCTAACCTCCCCTCCCCCAGAAAAGACTACAAGTATTTCTAAAGCAAGACAGAAAGTAGCTCTCTAATGTCAGTGTAAAGAGGAAAAGAAAGCTGCCTGGGACTGGGTGTTAATCTCATCTAGGTGACATAATCACAAACACTGCATAGGGTTCTATTAAAGACGACAGCAGCCAAACAGGTTAAAATTGTTCATGTCAAAGAAACACTGAAGTCACTCAGGGGCATAATAAATACAATCATTGCTATGCTACTTTCTCTGACATACAGCTGATGCAGTGCTAATTCCTGCTACTTACAATGGGTCCTATGCTAGTTCCTCCTAATTACAATGCATGCTATACTAGTTCCTCCTACTTACAATGGATGCTATGCTAGTTCCTCCTACTTACAATGGGTCCTATGCTAGTTCCTCCTACTTACAATGGATGCTATACAAGTTCCTCCTACTTACAATGGATGCTATGCTAGTTCCTCCTCAATTGGTTATTTGTTCCTCCTAATTACAATTTGTTTTATGCTAGCTCCTCCTACTTACAATGGGTGCTATGCTAGTTCCTCCTACTTACAATGGGTCCTATGCTAGTTCCTCCTAATTACAACTTGTCCTATGCTAGTTCCTCCTACTTACAACTTGTCATATGCTAGTTCCTCCTACTTACAACTTGTCCTATGCTAGTTCCTCCTACTTACAACTTGTCCTATGCTAGTTCCTCCTACTTACAACTTGTCCTATGCTAGTTCCTCCTACTTACAATTTGTCCTATGCTAGTTCCTCCTACGTACAACTGGTCCTATGCTAGTTCCCCCTACTTACAATTTGTCCTATGACAGTTCCTTCTACTTACAACTTGTCCTATGCTAGTTCCTCCTACTTACAACTTGTCCTATGCTAGTTCCTCCTACTTACAATTTGTCCTATGCTAGTTCCTCCTACGTACAACTGGTCCTATGCTAGTTCCCCCTACTTACAACTTGTCCTATGCTAGTTCCTCCTCCTCCAATATCAATGTTGGCCTGCTTCCAGGCATCTCCTTGAGTGCCATTCTTCTGCCAGGTCACAGTAAATTTGTTGTTAGTTCCCCACAGCTGAACATTTAGTTTGTTAACTGATGCACCGTACATGTAATACCTGGACAAACAAAATGTTAGTCAATACTTGGACAGAACAGGATACTAGAATCATTTATTTATATCTGGTCATTTGAAAATAAAAGAAAATTCATCACTTTAATAAACTAATTAAAGGTTACTTCTTTTTCTTTCCAAAAAATTATTTGATACTTAAAAACATAGAAAAATATGAAATGTATTTGCCTTCAGACTAGATGTTAATACAATTGTTCCTTTTTAAATGAGCAACCAGCAACTGTTTGGGAAATAACACAACTGACTTCATAAGAAACTCCTCATTTACTTATAGATAAGTTATAAGCATAAAAAAACAAGTGCTAACATACCAAAATGAGAAACACTGAGGTGAGTTGTCTGTGATTGTAGGGCTGATGAGTCTAGCAGTGTCATTGAAGTTACCAATGGAAGTCTCCAGGTACAGGTAGTAGCCCACTGGAAACAAAGTACCAGAGTGAGATACATGACTAGAGTACTTTAATTTGTTTTTTAATGATAAATAAAAATGGAAATAACAGTTTAATAAAAGGCAAGCAATACTTTTTCATTAATTTAAAAAATAGCTTTTTAATTGGAACAATTTATCTTTTATAATATATAATATAAATAATATATAATATAAATTAGAAAAAGACAACAAAGCAAATTAATTTAGAATATCTAAAACAAAGGCCCAATGTCATGAATAAGAGAAATATTTCCTAACACTTCTTCATAAACGCCTTGCTTCTGATTGACAAGCAACTGACCTCCAGAAGTGTGGTCCTTGGGTGGACCTGTGTAAGAAGAAGCAGTCCCACCACTGTTTCTGATCCAGTCTTTCTTGTCAGAGTTATCTTGAGTCCAGGAGCACAGGTTGGTATCAAAATTGCAGATAAATCCAGCTGGCAAAATAAAGAATGTTCATTTTGATGTTAAATTTAATATTACTCAGAAATACGTCTCTAGCAATAACCCTTAATAAATTAACTAGAATTGTCTACGGTGACCTCAATTCAAAACTGTATTCATTACATTTGAAACATGTTTATCTATACATAATGATTTAAAACGAATTACATTTTTTTAAACAAAACTACTATCTCAAAATAAATGCAACAGTACTTGATAAGTTTGAGAATGAAGCAAAACAGACCTACCTGGCACTGAGGCAGCAAGGGTTGTAGGTGGGACCGTGGTGGTTGTCAATGGGACAGCCTTGGCAGGTGCCACAGAGCAGTTATTTTCTGCCCAAGCGTCAAAAGATGGGTCGTCTATGGCAATGTCCCCAGTGAAGCTATATCCTACAACACCATCCATAAAAATCTGAAAGGAGGGAGAAGCAGTACCATCATTTTAAAATCCATAAATTTGATAAGGTAAGACCATCAGACCATCTAAAATTGGGTTATTTTTATGGCTCCTAACGTAAAATTGGCATTTCTAGAATAAAATTATAAGTATTTTTTTAAGAAATGTAATTAAAAAATAAAATATTTTATTTGAATAAGAAGAAAGTGTATGTGGCATGTGGTAATGCTTTTTTTTCTTATTTAAAGCAAAAATTAAACAACCCCGTAAAAACAAAATTTTTGACTAAAAATCCCTTATACATGAGACATAATTAAAAGTATTGATCATGTTCAAGCGCGACAAACATTTACAGACTGAATCTGCCTTAACGCCAATTTGCTGTATAACGTGAGGAGAGAGAGGGGAAATGTCTGGTCACCGATCGCTGGACCGAGCTCAGCGTGACACGTAAAATGTAAACAAAAGCACGCCGGTACATCGATGGGTGGCGTCAACGAGTGAACTGAACTGGCACGTGAAATAAAAACAATAACAAACTGTGAAATTGAATTACATACTTTATATCATCATTATCATTTGTCCTTTGAGTTCCTTGTGGAACATAGGGCCTCTGTCAAAGCTCGCCACTCTACACAGTCCCTTGCCAGTCGCTTCAATTCTTCCCAGCTCTTCCCAGTCCCTTCCAGCCTCGTCCAACATGCTCCGTCTCCATGTACGCTTGGGTCTTCCTCGTTGTCGTTTGCCCTGGGGGTTCCAATCTAAGGCCTGCCTAGCCCTGCTGTTATCTTTCCTGAGGGTGTGTCCAATCCATCTCCACTTTCTTTCCATGATTTGTTGTTCTACTGTTCTTTGTCCACACCTCTCCCACAGCTTGGAGTTTTCGACCTTATCGAACCATTTTATTTTCAGAATATTTCTGAGGCATCTGTTAACAAAGGTCTGGAGTCTATTTTTTGTTGTCTCTGTCATCCGCCATGTTTCAGATCCATAAAGTAGGACCGTTTTAACATTGGTGTTAAAGATCCTTACTTTTGTTTTCGCAGAGATGTGTGTAGATCTCCAGACCTGTTTCAGATTGGCAAAAGCCTGTCGCGCCAAATTTATTCTTCGTTCGATGTCCTCATCTGTTCCCCCTGATACACTGACCACACTCCCAAAGTATACAAAGTTGTTTACTTGCTCCAGGTTACGGTTTTCTACTTGGATGACTCCATCTTGTAGGAAGTTTATTTTCAAAAATTTTATTTTTTGAATGTTTACATTGTGTCCTACTCTTTTCCCAGTCTCGCTCAAGGCTGTGATTTTGTCTTGCATGTCTTGAAGTCTGTGGGACAGAATGGCCAAGTCATCCGCAAACTCCAAATCTTCTAGTTTTTGCATTAGGTTCCACTGGATTCCTTTTCCTGAGCTTGCATAAGCTTCTTTTGTGACCCAGTCTAACACAAGAAGGAACAGAAGTGGTGAAAGGAGGCATCCTTGTTTGACTCCAGTTGTGACATGGAATTCATCTGTTAGTCTACCATTATGTACTACTTGGCAGGTGAAGTTTTCGTACAGATTTCGGATGATGTTAGTTATTTTGTTTGGCATTCCATAGTGCCTCATTATTGACCATATAGTTTCTCTATTTATGCTATCAAAGGCCTTTTCAAAGTCCACAAATGTGGCATAGAGTGGAGATTGCCATTCAATAGATTGTTCTATAATTATCCGGAGTGTTGCTATTTGGTCAATGCATGATCTTCCTTTTCTGAACCCAGTTTGTTCTTCTCTCAGGAGATCATCGCAGGCATCTTTTATTCTGTTTAGTATCGTTCTGCTAAAGACCTTGCTTGGTACTGATAGTAGAGTAATTCCTCGCCATTTCTCACATTGTGACAGATCCCTTTCTTTGGAATTTTAATCAGTAAGCCCCTTTTCCATTCTGCAGGAGGGGTTTCAGTTGACCAAATTTTGTTGAAGATACTGTGGAGTTGGTTGATGATTTCAGCTCCTCCTTCTTTTAGGACCTCGGGTGGTATGTTATCTACACCTGCTGCTTTCCCCGTCCATATTTCTTCTTTGGATATCCCCTCCATATTTATGTCCAGTGTTTCTCCCGTGGTCAAAACGGGTGGGTTCAGAGGGGTCGGTCTGTTTAGGACTTCCTGGAAATATTCTTTCCATTTTATAAGCTGGTCATCTATGGAGCAAATGACTTTACCTTTTTTTTTAGCAAATGACTTTATATAGAGATAAAATAAAAGTGCATTAATTTAATTACGGTACGTTCGATCGATCTGAAATTTTGATACGATTCATTGTTAGGTGACACAAGTCTATGTGCAAAATTTCAGCTCGATGGCATCACGGTAAGTGTGTCATTTTTTACTTTTGTTTTTCCGCCTGCCCGACGACGAACGACAGACTGAGAGTGAGAGAGACAGAGAAACAAGATTTCAAAGTTGATGTAAGGGATTTAAAAATGATGTTTGAATGTATGATAAATAAGCTTAAAGCATTATTGATCTTCTTGCCAAAACTTTACAAAGATGGAGTGATACAAATAACTGCATTGAATGCTTACATTGAGGACATTAAAAAAATAACTGGACATATTTCATGAAATAGGTACCAGTATTAAGATAACAAAAATTTTGTACATATTTTAGGAATTATTTTTTCAGTAAATTAGGTTTTTTTTAAAAAATAAAAACATTTGTTTGAAATGTACAATTTTAATTTATTTCTTCATAGGCAATAAGTTTTTTACCTTGAAGCTACTGTTTTGACTATCGATGGGCACTGCAGCTTGAAACCAGCCTTGACCTTGGTTTCCACTGAGCTCCCATAAAACTTGATGACTGAGCTCAGGCAGAGAATTAACGCTGGCATCGTATGACACGAGTCGTACTCGAAGAGTACCAATACTGGCCCCATACATGTTGTACCAGAAATGGAAGCACATCATGTCAGACGGGGAGAAGAGCTGACTGCTGAGAACTGCCTTATAGCCAGCCACGCTTGGCGATGAAGACTCAATATACAAGTACTTTCCTGGAGTCAAAGAATTCTTGGTTATAGGTTTACTCATTGCTTCAGAATGTAGACATTTATAATGTCATTTTAAAAGTTTTAAAATATAAATTTTTTAACAGTCTACATTGAATCGAGGTTAACAAAGTACCTGTTGCATTTCCAAATGTGTGATCACTGGTTGGTCCAGTGTCGGATGATGTGGTTGAGCCAGAATTTTGAACCCAGTCTATGTCATCCCCAGTGTGTAGGTTGGTCCATGAGCAAAGGTCAAGGTTGAAATTACAGGAGCCTATGGAGGGATTTAATATTGTCCAACAAAACTATCATTAGATGTGCTGACAACAAAATGACTATTCAGGTCTTTAAATGTGTTCAACTTAAAGATTGCTTTTATTAATCACGTGTAACATATAAGAAAAGTTTATACTTTAGTTTATGAAACGTGAACTGAATGGAGTGTAAATGTATGCACTGAAGATGTCATTTGTATTGAATTATGTATTATTGCTACTTGCTACTTTCCTCTTTGTTGTTCTATCCTCTGGTGTTTCCATGTTTAATGATTTAACTTATTGTGCTACTCTTGTCAATTGTGAATATTCTCCAGTAATGAATCTGGCAGCTCTCTTTTTAAATTTGTTCTAGTTTATAAACATTTTCCTTTGTGTGTGGGTCCCAGGAAATAACATAAATTTTGTTTTTGATGAGATGCTGTTGGGTAAATCATTTATGTAAATTAGGAAGAGTAGCCTGCCCAGGACAGTTGCTTGTGGAACTCCTGAGTTAACCGTAATTTATGCCGATTTACATCTATTAATTATTTCAGTTTTTTCTCTACCGCAAAGGAAATCTTGGATCCAATGATGTCTGGGACCAGAGATGCCAAAGTATTTACATTTTCTGAGTAGACTAGAGTGGTGAACTTTATTAAATGCTTTTAGAAGTCTAGTAATATTGTATTTATTTTATTATTATTATTATCTAAGCCAGGGGTGCGCAACCTTTGGGCTGTTGACGGCCGCATAAAAAAAAATTACTTTTGCTACGGCCGCCAAAAAATTTTCACTGAAAAACGAAACGGTCACTATAAAAAATTTACCTCTTGTAAAAGTCAACGCGAGATAATAATGACAAAATCATAATGTATTGTACCCAGTGCTTAATTACAAACAAAAACAATTCCATCGATATTCACTTATATTTCTACTTTATTGAACATGGTCATGTAAACCTAACATTATGTCAAACACGTACAACATGAGTATATTGTTAGGTGGCATTAGTACACTGAGAACACAATAATTGAATAAGTGATAAGCTGCTTCACTAACACTTTCCATGTAACTAGCAGTCCAAAGTCCAGAAATTAGTGGCTGCCTTGCTCTTGGGTGTTTGCCGAGAGTCGCGCAAAGTCCTGGCCCTCGCTGGACATCATAATTTGTATTCCTAATGCCAGATTGGTGTCCACCTGTCGGGTTGATATTTGTTCTTGAGCTATTTCATTCGTGAAAATGACACTTCGCGCATGTAAGTGCTTCCAAACAGCACTAGAGTGTTTCTTGCTATTTCGTGAAGCTTGGGATACTCCACAGCTATTTTCCATGTCTCCAGTAGATCGTTTTTGTCCTCGAATTTCTTTATAAGCTGCGCGTTATTTTTTAGTTCGATCAGTTGGACATCCAACGGCGCACTAACCAAATGTGGAGAAGCAACGAGTCTCATATTTTCTGAGCTCTTGTCGAAATCCTGCAAACGTTCTGCGAATTCCAACAACAGCACTTCGAGGACGCCTGAAAAGGATGTAGCCGGATTTCATCTTTTCTTATATCATGGCTCTCGATTAGAGCGGTGAGTTGCGGGAAATGATAGAGATTGAGCTGTTGGATATGACTTTGTAGTAGAAGACATTTATCACAGAAATCCTGTACTCTTCTGTGCATGAGGCAAACTGTTGTTCCTTTGCTTTGTCTAGCTCTATAACCATGATGAAATTAATTGTTTTCATTAAACGCTTTTACACTGTTATGTTTATTCACTGCTATGTCAAGAATATGTCTGGATTTCTGGTAGAGCTGCCAGCTAAGAGTGATACTTGTACACAGGCCTCTGGGTATTTGCGTGTACTGTAGCAGCTACTGAAGTTGACCGACGGATTACACGGTTACACAGCGCAAGCACAATACCGCGAATGAGCGCATCACAGGTTTCGGCGTGCTTCAATATTAGGCTGCTAAACTTCTCTGCCTACCCTCATTAGCTAAAGCTTCAGCCTAACACCAGAGCGGCAAGAGCTACTTCAATGTCAATGAGCGCTAAACACTGCAGCTGACGATACAGCTGCCGGAGTCGTAATTTGTTTCGCAATAACTAGTGCTTAAGGGTTTAAATGAATATTCAATATTGCATTTACAACTTTACATAATATATTGCCAAATTGCAAGTATTTGACGGCCGCAGGTTATTATAATTTAAACAGATTGCCACGGCCGCACATTTTCGTGCCCACGGCCGCATGCGGCCGTACGGCCGCAGGTTGCGCACCCCTGATCTAAGCCTTTTGACATATCGTCTATTAGCCAAATTAATTGTGTTTCACATAATATGTTTTTCCTAAAGCTATATTGATGTGGACACAGGACATTATGTTTATTGAGGTGATTAACTATCCTACTATATATTATGTGGTATACTAATTTACAAGTAATAAAAGTAAGTGATACAGGTCTATTATTATCAGGGTCTGTTTGTTTTTTCCTTTAAAAGGGGAGGGGGGTCATGTTAACTATTAGCTAGTTTCCAGTCCTGGGGCACATTACCCTGGTTTACGGAGGCTTTAGGGGTCTAGCTGGTAATACAACTTATGGTCTTATTTTCATTTTTTTCTAACTCATAGTTTTTAAAAACAGATAAACCTACCACTCTGTTGAGAGCAAAGTCCAGTTTTTATAACGATATCATCTAGGGCTGTGTCACTGGTGTAGTCAGAGCCTCTGCGGGCTTCAAATATAATATCAATAGGATCTTGAATGGATGGAATGTTCAAGAATGCTCTGTTCCAGGCCGGGCCCTGATTGCCTAGAAATGAGGACAAGACATTAAAGTCAAATCAACGAATTATTTCAGATGAATCAAAAGACATTTTTTGTTGTTCTGTGCTGTGTCATGATTTCCTGATAATTAGACCAAGACATTAAAATATTTGACCAATTTTATCATTTAACATCCAGCCAAAGGCCGTTTGAAATAAACTCAGCTAATTGATGCTCTCCATAGCCAACACAGAAAGTCAACTGATAGAATTGTTAAGCTAATGACAAGGTTACACAGACCAAGTTAAAACCTAACTATGCTTCTTAAGAAAGAAAGTAAAATATTTCCATGATTTCTGTTGCTGTAATGTTATTGACATTTAAGGCTGTCTTTGGATGGACCTGATGGTCAAGTGTTCTCATAAATACCTGATTTAATCCATGAGTTCTGTGTAATGCCTTTAGTGCTGACAGTTGCCATGAGGACACCCTGGCCAGTACCGTACATGTGGTACCAGAACTCAAGACACATATCAGATGTGCTGACGTTGACATTGCTGGCAGTCAGGACAGCTCGAGCCCCTTGACCAGCATTGGAGGCCTCGATATAAACATAGTGACCTGGTATTCAGTCACAGAAACGACATTATTGGAATGACAGTTAATAAATAAAACACACAAAAAATTATTTTTTTACTACTCCAAGCTTTAAAAGATCCAAAGTGGTAAAACACTATGTTTCTTTTTTTCTTTTTTTTTATAATAATAAAAAACATCAATTATTTTGTTTCCTTTTTTTCTTTTTTTTAATATAATAAAAAACATCAATTATTTTGTTTCCTTTTTTTTCTTTTTTTAAAAATAATAAACATCAATTATTTCCTTAATACTTGATAATTTATTTTTTTATATGGTGTATGTCTTTCTAGGATTACTAAGAATTGAAACAGCTCAATGAGGACTAAATAAAGTCTTAATCTGAGTAGTCTTCAGAACAACAGCTAGCACCACTCAATTCCTTGATACGTGCATTCAGATTAATATTTGTAAAATCCTTCACCCAAAAACAAAACCGGAAGGTAAAGCGATCTTTGTAAGTTATTTGTACTGATGAAGGCATGAGCAGAAACATCTACTTTTGTATTATTCAATTAGTAAAGCTTAAATGTATTGCTTTGATGACACCATTTGTTTGGGTATCTTGTATTCTAAATCAATCTGCAGGAAGAATGTTGACCAACTGATTGGGAGAGGACTAGTAACATCTGTAGTCCCTGAATCTGATTCTACCTGATACTTTTAATGTCTTATCTCCAAATATTGTCATGGAAAATCATTAGCTTAAAAGTAAGTCAAATATTTAACCCCCCGAAAAACCTACTGTAATTGATAACACATTCTTTAAAAGACATTGAATAACTCATACCAAAACGTGTTCCATAAGAGTGATCGTTGGATGGCCCAGTGCCAGTAGAGGAGGTGGAGCCAAACTGTCTCGTCCAATCAAAACTGTCTGTTCTGCTTTGCACATACCCACACAAATCGTTTTCAAAATCACAGCTAGGGCCTGGCACACCCACATTACCTGTGGTTTCAAGTCAAATATTAGTATGTTCAGTCTCTTATAAAAAATATGTTGATGTACTCTCTGTCATAAGTTCCTAAGTTTAAAACAATTCACTGAAAGATGTAAATCTCATAAAAAGTTGTATCACATATTCTTAAGCAGTCTCTAGACAGAGTAAGCCAGGTGTACAAAATGTAAATTATATCCCCATTATTTTCATATCTTAATTCAATTTTTTGGTCATTACTATCCAGTTTCAGACAAGTATATTAAAAAATTAAGTCAATAGCAGTTACTTAACGTTTAATGCCCCAAAGCGCGGTAATGCGCGCCTTGTCTCTAATCCCAAAGCGCGGTAATGCGCGCCTTGTCTCTAATCCCAAAGCGCTGTAAAGCGCGCCTTGATAGCACTCTTTTTACTCATTAAATCATAGAAAGTAGAAATTTTTCATTTGGTGAAGGAAGCTTTACTTTGCTATACTTTTTTGTAAAAATAATAGTACTAAACTACAGGTTAAAATAGTATTAAACTCAAGACAGTCATTTGGATGCGTAAAATAACCATTCTTATCCTAAAAGATGAAGTCAGTATGAAAATAATAATATAAATACATTTTCAGCAATTTTTTTAATTTCATAACCAGTTGATCGGAATAAACGGGAAATCCTTACGGGACTGAGACGGAAGTTAACCGAAAACCTAATGGGGCATCAAACGTTAATTGAAGATTTTTTAATCGAAATTATAAAAGTAAAAGCCAATAACCCTTACTTTGATCACTGTCTTTGTTAAATGACACTGCTTGTGGATGTAAAAAAAAAGCTTACAGTATATACTCGTGCTATAGCCCGTTCGTTCATAAGCCGACCCCCCCCACTTTTGGAAGGGAAAATTATTAAAAGTGTATAACCCGATCGCAAGCCGACAAAATAATAGGACAGCTTTAAAAAAATGGTACATATTTTTTTTAAACTACAAGCTAAATCGGTCATTGTGATTGTTTACTTTGTACTGCCTATCTTTGTCTTTCTGCTCTTTGTTAAGCAAGAGTTACCGGTATTTAAAAAAAAATTCTTTGGTAAACAGTGACGAAAGCGCGTACATTAAAATCAGTTGTTAACAAAATTTGTAAAACAATTTATTAAAACGTTCACAAAAATAAATAAAATGATTAAATAAGGTAAGTGCTGATTTTTAATAATATATTATAATTTCTGATAGAGCAGTCGAATCGTGTAGAATGTAGAAAAGGAAATTGATAGTCTACAATAACAACACCGATATTCAATATCCATGCAGAAATCACCTATGACCCGCTCATAAGCCGACCCCCCCCACCCCCCACTTTTCCTCCTAGATTTTGTCCAAAAAAGGTCGGCCTGCCTAACGATTATATACGGTATATTGTTTGCACAAATCTACACTACTAAATACTACGATACTAAATCTACACTACAGTCTCCTTACTTTGAGGACAATTTCCACTTGTGATTGTGATGTCATCAATAGCAATGTCCCCCTTTGGTCCTGCACCAACAAGACCTTCAATGTAAATCTGAAAAATTATCATTAATTTTTTTATAAACAATTAATTAGCAAATTAATTTCTTGATGCCAACAAAATATAATATTATTAATTTAAATTACTTTTTTTTTGTGTGTGTGTGTGAGAATTTTAATATAGTCTGACATGATTTCAAAGTCCAAACTTTTTTAAAAAGGGCTATTTCAATATTTTTGTTTAACTTAATATGATTTTAAAAATCAAATGATAATTACATGTATGATCCTACAAATAATGCCATGTAAAAACAAAAACTATGTTTTAACAGAGAAGAATTCAACAAACAAGTAATATATCATATAGAATAAGACTGCAATAAAGCTTTGAAAATAAAATACAAGATACACAAACAAATTGTGATTGAAAACAATAAATAATAAATTTAAGCTTAATTATTTAACTAATAGAGAAGTAAACGTTTAGGCTAATGCCTTCGTCAGTACAAATATCATACAGTACTTACACAAGTATTTAAATTATATTGAACAAATAAATAAACAATTGTAAAAATGTCACCTGATAAGATGAAGAAACAGCGAAGTGGATGTTGGCCTGAGTCCACTGCTTGCCCTGGGTGCCCTGCCTGAACCAGTAGAGTGTGTTCATGTTGATGCCAGCGTAAACATTGAGCTTGTTGACCTGGTCGCCCCACATGAAGTACCAGAAAGTCAGGCACTTCTGCCCCGTCTGGGCTGGGCTGACGAGAACTGCGTTGTCGTTGGCTTGGTGAGTCAGGGATGAGTCCATAAAGGCGAAGTAGCCGTCTGAGAAGCAAACATAAGGCGTGTCATAAAATAATATCTGTCAATGTGTATTCTGTGTATGTTTAAAATGTACAATAAATTTTTTTAAAAATTTGAATAAACTCAGCGAAACCTAATAAATACGCACAAGATTGCCTCCACGTATGTAAACAATAAAGAACAGAACTTACTGCCAGCGTGGTCTTTGGTAGGGCCCGTAGCAGTAGTTGGCACTCGAGTAGCTTGTCTTTGCCAATCAAATTTATCTGATGTGTACTGAGTCCATCCACAAAAATCCAAATCAAAATTGCAGTCCGACGGTCCAGTGGCTAAGAGAAATATATATGTATATTTATATCTAAGCTAAAGAGATTTGATCAATTAATAAATGTTAATGTATCAACAATTACAGAATGACATTACTTAAAATCATTGTAAGAGGCAGGCCAACTCACATGGTGGAACAACAGAACCTGGAACCAAAACTTGTACAGAGTTTGGCTTAGCATTTTGTGGGATATCTGAAAGATTCACCAATTAATTGATATTCATCAATATTGATCAAAGTTATTGTTATATAAAAAAAAATCTAGATTCAAAAGTTTTGTTAAAATCTAGGACTAACTTAAATTCAATTATATTGATTAATTTCTACACAAATATTGAAGCCATTATTTATCATTCAAACATTGTTCATTTGCTTCGAACAAAAAAAAAGAAAAAAGAAAAAAGTTTCTAAATTGCTACATATTAAGCAGATATAATTTAAACACCATCTTTTTTAAAAGAAGCTTTTATTTTAAGCAAAATCTAAAAAATTCATCAAACTAAGGCAGTGATTTAATTAAAAGTGTTTTGATTTGTAGTCATGGAAAATCAAAATACTTAATAGATAACAACCATACAATACTCACATCCGCATGGAGTAGTGGAATATCCCACATCATCAATGGCTATGTCCCCTGTGTAATCATTACCACGAACGCCCTCGATCAAAATCTGAGGTTAAAAAAAATGTGTTGATGGCAACTCATTGAACCAAGGTCTACATTCTTTTGGACAAGAACAACTGATTTTGAAAACATAATGACAATTATTTACAATTATTTATAAAGTTATTTTTTACATACAACATGTCAATAAAATGGGTGAACAAATTGTTTTCTGGAACTAACTGATCATTAATAATAATAAATAGATAATTTTTATAGCGCTGTTTCCCAGCAAGGAGCCGGGCTCACAGCGCTTTACATGGAGATAATAACATACATATAATAATTTTAAATATACATTCTTTTCATAATAACCACATAATTAACAGTACAATACACATAAGCAACATTAATCATTAAAAAGAAATGGTGTTTCTTTAATTTTGAAAATAAATTTTGAAAAGATGCATCTTAAGTGCAGTCTTGAAGGACTTGGTGGATGAAATACTTCGGATGGGCAATGGTAGAGAATTATTTTATTTTGTCTTTTGAAAAAGTACCCTGCCTGTTATATAGTGTATACTGGCAAACCTGACTATAACAATAACTTGACTTACAAAGAAACTGCTGTAAGGAGAGTTGATTGGGACCTGTCCATTGGTCCATGCATTCTGCTGGTTGCCGCTCAGACTCCAGACGGTCGTGTTCTGTTGTGGAGATATGCTGATGTAAATGTTGAGCGTGCCAATGCCACTGCCATACATGTGATACCAGAACGTGAAGCAGCCACCAGAACCGGCAGTAGGAACCAACCTTTTTGGGGGGAACAAACGTATCATTGCCCAGATCTTAGTGCAACAATGTGAGAATAACACAAAACTGCTTTAACTTGCTATAAAGTTTGATTACATTACATGCTACATTTTTAAAAAAAATTAAAGACATTTAATGATGGTCAAGCCCTTTTTTTATTGTGATAAGAGGAAATATTTAAACTAAATAGGGCATGGTGGTTGAGCGGGCATGCAACTCTGCTGGTGTACTGAGGATCACGGGTTCGAATCTCCTTGAAGGCAGGGATTTGTTCCCAGGGCCCAAAGGTGTCCTGTAGTCCACCCAGCTCCAAATGGGTACCTGACACTAGTTAGGGAAAGAAAGGAGGCTGGGAATAGCCGTGGCCTGTGAACGCTGCGTCCCTTGCCAACAGAGTGGCATGGTCTGTGGACGCAATAATCTTCTGTATAGATAAGACAAGACAAACTAAATCTTTCCTAACCTTTCACTACTGAGCACAGCTTTGTCTCCCTTGTTGTGTGGGTAGGAAGCCTCTAAGTACATGTAGTAGCCTTGGGATGACTGTAGAGAGTGGTCGCTGGGAGGTCCAGTGTTTATTGTATCTACAAGATAAAAAGCCACATGTTTTTCTTGCAGGAAGAAATTTTTTTTTAAAGTTAAGATAAACACCCCGGGCTAAAATAAAATTGTTTTTTCAAGGAACCTGCTTATGTGTCTTAAAAAGAATTTTAAGTTAATGTATTTTCTGTCAAGAAACTAAGATTGGTGCTAAGCTTTACCAGTTGATCCCCGGAACCGGAGCCAATCATAATTGTCAGTTTGTAGATTTTTGAAGGAGCAAGTGTTGACTTCAAAGTTGCAGGTGGCTGAATGGACATGGTAGGGATTTATGAAGCATGAAGTTAAATTTTTAAATAGTGCAGGTAAATGTTGCTTTACAAGTTCTGAATTAGTTTTTTAGTTTTCTATATCTCTTTGGGAATGAGCAGTTAAACTGGAATGGCTTGGGGGTCCATTTTTTTTCTTCTAAATATATATTTTTTTAAAGAAATAAGTTAAATTAAATTACAACTCAAAAATAAAAGTTTAAAAATTTCACTTTTCCCAAAATAATAAGTATTACAGACAATAAAAATCAATCTCATCTCAGAACATTTCTTGCCATGCAGAGATTTATACTATATTATTGTTGTAAATTAAGAAACTATCAACCTATTGCTCGCCTTTACATGTAATTCTTTAACAAACGTTTTGTCAATAGGTGAATTAGTTACTAAAATTTAAGAAGAAATATGTGTCAAATTCATTTACCAGCAGATGCACAAACGCCTGTCCTTAAAGATATGTCATCAATGGCGATATCACTGAAGTAGTTGGTGCCCCTCACAGCTTCAAAAACAACCTGTACACACACACACACAAATCATTTTATCCCATAGCTTGAATTTTCTTTAACTGATTATTATAAATAATACTATGCTAAACTTGAATTGCCTAATCAAACAACACTGTTTTGATCAAATTAATTTTCTATGTATACGTGAAAGGATGTAGAAAAAGCATCACACATAAAATCTTAAGTAAAATACTAAACTTTTTAAAATACCACAGGTTATCTTATTTTATCTTATCTCAAATATTACAGATGGCTGGCTCTTCTATACAGAAAAGTATTGAGTTTTTAGAGATGTAATCTCAAATATTACAGATGGCTGGCTCTTCTATACAGAAAAGTATTGAGTTTTTAGAGATATAATCTCAAATATTACAGATGGCTGGCTCTTCTATACAGAAAAGTATTGAGTTTTTAGAGATGTAATCTCAAATATTACAGATGGCTGGCTCTTCTATACAGAAAAGTATTGAGTTTTTAGAGATGTAATCTCAAATATTACAGATGGCTGGCTCTTCTATACAGAAAAGTATTGAGTTTTTAGAGATGTAATCTCAAATATTACAGATGGCTGGCTCTTCTATACAGAAAAGTATTGAGTTTTTAGAGATGTAATCTCAAATATTACAGATGGCTGGCTCTTCTATACAGAAAAGTATTGAGTTTTTAGAGATGTAATCTCAAATATTACAGATGGCTGGCTCTTCTATACAGAAAAGTATTGAGTTTTTAGAGATGTAATCTCAAATATTACAGATGGCTGGCTCTTCTATACAGAAAAGTATTGAGTTTTTAGAGATGTAATCTCAAATATTACAGATGGCTGGCTCTTCTATACAGAAAAGTATTGAGTTTTTAGAGATGTAATCTCAAATATTACAGATGGCTGGCTCTTCTATACAGAAAAGTATTGAGTTTTTAGAGATGTAATCTCAAATATTACAGATGGCTGGCTCTTCTATACAGAAAAGTATTGAGTTTTTAGAGATGTAATCTCAAATATTACAGATGGCTGGCTCTTCTATACAAAAAAGTATTGAGTTTTTAGAGATATAATCTCAAATCATCTACAATGTAAGAAATGTACTTTTTATAATGTAGTAGGATTTTAGATAATTAATATAGCTCAGGGGCATGAACAATAGTTCGGGTGTGGGGTGTGACTAGAGATTTTTGTAGAGTGATTTATCTGGTTGATGGCAAAGTTGTGCATTGACTGCAATTTGTTGGTGGTATAGCAAGTTTATAAAATGTACTCCTTGTACATGATCTTTAAAGTAAATTAGAAAGTTGAAGAAAATAATTATGAAGTAAAGCAAACACTGCATAAAAAAAAATACATTTTTAAAAATATTTCTGTTAAAAAAATTATATAGCTATCATCTGTAATACATACTTGGAAATTCTCTTTCAGCATAGCAGCAGGTAAAGTGAGGCTACCCAAATTCCATTGGTTGCCAAGGTTACCACTCATTGTCCATAAGACAGGCCTCATAGTTAAAAGGTTTGCTCCAGTTAGCAGCTGCATTGGCAAACGGATCAAATCCAATTTTAACCATTTAATTTAAACCATTAAATTATATATAATTTATATACAAATATATAATTCAAGATAAAATTTTGTTTTGAGCAACTGTAATGAAACATAGTTTAATTTTGTGTACATCCAGGAGAGAGAAGGATGATAAAAGAACCTATTTTTATTATACTTCTGAAACAAAAAAAGACAGAATCTTAATGGTGATGAGCACAATGCCTAATAAAACATTAACGACTATTCAAATTAAGCTGTATCACAAAGGGGTGATAAAGCCCATTAAGGTACAAAAATAATGGAGGCAGTACAGGATAAAAAGCTTTACAAAACATCAAAAATACAAACCACCATCAGAAACAGGACAATGCAACGACCTTGACCTCAACTGAAAAAATGCATCCCAATTTCCTATTTGTATTTTTTCTCTCCTTTGTTGGGCTCTGTACTTTCACATAGGATTAGCTTAACTGTGATCTACACTATTGGCATCATGAACTCACCCGTATATTGAGACTTCCCATGCTGGACCCCCACATGTGGTAGTAGAAGTTCACACAGGCATCAGTGGTGACTGGTGTGAAAATGGGGCTGTTCATACGGGCAACGTCCCCAGCCACCCTTGTTGCTCCAGAAGCCTCGGCATACAGGTAATGTCCTTCATGGAGCGGAATAGTAATTTGTTATGAGAATCAGAGAAATGTATGCAAAATGAATTTATTGTCCACTCATAAGCAATAATTTTTAAAAACTGCATGATATATAAGAAATTAAATCAAGTTCATGTATACCAGTACACCAAAAAGACAATTGTATGCTGTCTTGGTAACAATGTGTATCAAGAGGTTGAAAATAAATAGTTAAAAAATAATCAAAACACACATTAACCTTATTTGAATCGATAAAACCCTCTCATTTATAATAATAAAACTTTCTTAATTATGCTGTTAAAACCTTCTAATTAATACTTTCTTCATTTTAAAAATGAAGTAACCAAAAGCCATGGTGAGCAGAGTACGACTGGTTTTACCTAAATTTCAGTTTACGACAGTGTAAGATTAAGGACAGAAATGTCACTTTTTTACCTGCAGATGTACCATACGTATGGTCATTGGTCGGGCCCGTGGACACAGAATCTGTAGCTCGTTGCTGGTAGGTCCAGTCATAAGTATCGTTTGTTCCCTGGGTGAAAAAACATAGATCCGGCTGCTCCAGGTTGCAGGCAAAAGGATTCGTAGGACTCAGGTTGAATGTGCTGGTCGCCTGGCCTAGAATAAAGTATAGTATGAGAGTTACTTGAAACTTTGATCAAGTTTATTTTGTCTGTTGCCAGAAGTTTTCATTGAGATAAATCTCAAAGTGATTATTCATATTAATCGTTTATTTTACTGACATAAAATATTTAATTAAAATTTTGTTGGAGACTTAGAGAAATGAAAACAAGTCACTATAAGTTATGGTACCTAACTATAATATTGTTGAATATGTCAAGACTACACAATGTAAGCTAGAACAATGTTTGTTATCATTGAAAAGATTTTCTCTTTTTGTGGCCCCAAACAAATGAATTCCCTACCATTACACATTCGCAGCATTCCTACTACCTAGGCCTTCAAGACTGCACTAAAAACCCATCTCATCAAACTTTATTTTCAAAATTAATTAAATAACAGTAAACAATTTCTTTAAATGATAAACATAGCTCATGTACACTGAAATGTCATTATATGTTGTAGTAATGATATTTATGTTTTACATTGAATGAATATTAATTGATTATTATATGTGTGTTCTATTTTTATGTGAAGCGCTGTGAGCCCAGCTACTTGCTGCGGTACAGCTATATTTAAATTATCAAATTATCATTTTTTGGACTCACCTTCGCAAGTTCCATTTTTGAGGGTAATATCATCAAGGGCAATAACTCCTGCAATTCCAAATGTGCCCTTTTTCCCAGCAAACACAATCTGTAATTAAATTTAGAGCATTAGAGCATATGCTTTAATTTAAACATACGAAAACACAAGATTGCTTTTGATTGTAAGTCCTTATTTCAGTTTAATATTTTTGTCATTTTGTTTCAGACAGATGTTCAGCAGTTCCCCATTTCACTCAGTGCTCAAATAAAAAAGAAAGGCAGTCTTGTCATTTAGGAAAGCAGGTTGAGTAGAAGAGAGGGAGTGAGTTTAGTGTTTGGAAGTATTGATTGGGGAAATAAGAATCTAAAGAATTCTGCTAACATGACCAAACAAATAAAAATTAAAATACAAAATACACAAACAAATTGTGCAATTAAAACAATAAATTTGAGCTCTATTTTAAACTAAAACGACAATAGACGTTTCGGCTAATGCCTTCATTAATACAATAACATAAAATAGGTACTTACATATATTTAAATTCTTAAAACATATTATATTATAAAATAATTTAAAATATTCATGTAAAATAAAATAAAAGGAAAAACAAAAACAAACAAGGACACAGGATATAGAAAAACGAAGGAAGTATCTGAAGTTACAGTTAAAACCCCAGTTTCGGCATTAGCCGAAATGTCTATTGTCGTTTTAGTTTAAAATAAAGCTCAAATTTATTGTTCTAATTGCACAATTTGTTTGTGTATTTTGTATTTTATTTAAAAGCTTTGTCGCAGTCCCATTCTGTATAATGAATAAAAATTTTAAAAACTACTGTCAATAGTGTGTTTTTTTTAAAAATAATTTCCGCCAGTAGAAGTCTAAAAAGTAGAAAATAGTTTAATATTTCTTAAAAGAAAAATGAAAAAGAATGTTTTTCTACTAATTCAGCCTCGAATTTTTTATTTTATTTTACAATTGGTTTATTTCCTTTATTTGACTGTGCAGAAAGTTCTTTTTAAAATTTAATAAATTCCAAGGCATAAATTATATATGATGATCATCTCCCTTTCTGTTTGTCTTCTTTGTCAAATGCATTATGTAAAAGATCTTCAATTTTTTTAAAAAAATTTAAAATGTCATTGGTAGAAGTTTATTTTCTTAGAAAGTTCTGCAAGTATTTTTTATTTATCTGAATAATATATGATGCCTGACATTAATGTATACAATTAAAATTACAAATTTATCTTTGAGATTAAAAGACATGCAACTACTGAAAGTGACGCATGTGTTTTCTACCTGATATGTTCCAGTTTGATTAATATTCAAAGAGTTCTGTTGCCATGTTGGCCCTTGTGTACCAACGAGCTGCTGCATAGGGCTTGAGAGTGAGCTGGACCGCTTAATGAAAACATCCAGTTCTTTAACATTACTGTTCATGTTGTACCAGTAACTGGAAATAAGTATAATTGTTAAAAACACATGTTACTTGCAGATATAATGAGATATAACTGGGAAATGAGTGGGGTAGCAATCAAAGAGCATAGTGAATCGTAATGACCTGTGGTTAAAGCAAAAAAAGTATTTCTCATTGTAACCAAGTTTTCATTTTAGGCTTGTCCTTCAAAAATTATTGTAACATTCTAGATTCTCGTATTATTTTCGATACTTAAGTATGCAAAGCAAGAACTTATTTAACCTTGTAAACCTTGATTTACCGTAGGCACTTTGGTCCAGTTGCGACAATATTAGCACTTTTCAAATATGCTGTACTGCCTTCATCTCCTTGTCTGCCCTGAGCCATGTCAAAATAAACGTAATGGCCACCTATAGAAGGAGCAGCATAAGTTCAGTAAAAAAACTCAACTAAAAAACATTTTCTAGATGAAATATCCAATTGAGGAGAGAAGCTCTTGATCAAATATCCGAATATAAGCAATTAGAAAAAATGTTAGAAAAATAATTACTTCTAGCAAAATTTAGATATCTGATTTAAAGCAATGACCAATGAAGTTTAATGAAAGGGAAATTGATTTAAAATGGCATGTGGTTAGATTATATAGAAGGAACATTCTAAGTCTAACTGCTACAATACTTAAAGTGCTCATAACTTTTAGTACTAAATGCATGACTGATTTATGTCGCCCAAAGCTTGTAGTACTAAATTTATGATTTTACTGTATATTCAAATTCATCAGTTAACAATTTGGCATACATCATCTTTATAGAATAATTTAAATGTTAACAGGAACTCCTTTTTTTTTAGAGCTCAAAGACATTAAAAGAATGTGAAACATAAGATAACTATGTAGTGAATAATAAAATGCAACAAGATGTTTGTTTCATTAAGAATCTGTTTTAAATAACTTTATTTTAAATCAACACATCAGACAGGGATGCATTTTTTTTTAAAACAAAAGAATTAATTGAGTTAGGAGATGTTGACACATTGATCTAATGTTATTTGTAGCTATTCCATCTCGATTTCGCTAAATAATTTAATATATTTTATTATCCTTTAGAAAATTAAAGTTATAATTTTCTTAATTTCCTAATATGAAACAATGCAAAGGCACTGGCCGCTGACATTACTTAAAATTTGCAGTTCAATACTCCACATATATCTTTAGAATTTCATGCTTTAATTTCACTTCAAAACATACCTCCAGAATTGGTGGAGTGATCGGTCCTTGGTATTCCGTTGACTGTTGTGGCTACAGCTGCAGCTGTTTTGCCCCATGACCAGTCATAAATGTCAGTGTTGTCATTGACCCATGCACACATGTTGGATTCAAAGTTGCAGTCATAAGAAGAAGCCGCTGAAGATGTTAAATCAATTCATGTGTAATAAATTTTTAACGCCAAAAGACAATTCAAAAATAAAAGTGACATTGTTTTGTCAACTTAGCATTTATATATTAATTACCTAAACTTTACACAATCAAGGCATTTTATAAAGAATTTTATAATATAATTGTAGGAAGAATAAAATTATTGATTTTAAATATTATAAATAAAATCTTGTGAAACTATATTATATATCAATTAATTGTAAAGGTTAAAATAATTCAAATAAGTTTAACTTATATTATGTATCTGTGGCTCAACAGCTTATTTTATTACACTACATTTGAATAGAACTGAAAGACAGGTATCGTAATACTTGCTCAAATCATTGAATTGCTGAATAACAATAATTAAAAATTGTGTAGTGTTGATCTATTTTGAAAAAATATTATAAAGTTATGTGAAATAAAGGTATTGTTATTGTCTTGTTTTTTTTTAATTACGAGACTGTATATTTTTATTACGGGCAACTCACAGGAAGTGATGGAGCTGGGGTTGATGGTAGATGTCGATAACGTAGGTGGCACTGTCTGACCGGCAGGAGCTGCATCACTGGGCGTCAGGGGACAGTACTGTCTGGTGTATGTGATATCATCAATGGCGATATCTCCTGTGTAGCTAGAGCCAACAGTGCCAATAAAAAGCAGCTGAAAAAACATAAGATAAGGCTTGAACCCCCGAAAGATCCTCATGGCTTTGATCACTAGACCATGGAATAAAAATAATCATTATGAAAGTGTTAAAGCAGTTAAGAAGTGCCACTTGAATTGGTCAGAAATAGAAGTTTAACCAAAATGGACTATTTACATGAAAAATTATAAATTCTAAATTTCTTAACTCTTTCTGAACTAACTTTATAAAATACCACAGCTGTCCAATTAAAAATGTATACTAGGCAGATATACTTTGAAATATAAGTCTACCTTGAAATCCCTTGTTGAAGTAACAGGAACCGTGGCCAGGCTCCAGTCAGGGGATTGAATGTTTTTGCCATACTGCCAGAGTAAAGTTCCAGGTAAAGTTCCGTTGGTGACATAGTTCAGGGAAAGTTTACCAATGCTTGTACCTTTCATATTGTACCAGAACCTAACAGACAGAATTGGAAAAACATGAGGTTTTGATTTGAGCGATAAATTAAACCATTGGAAAAACATGAGGTTTTGATTTGAGCGATAAAGTAAACCATTGGAAATGCTTTGTTCAAAAACTCCTACAGTGTATTTTTGTTGTCGTTTTTTGTTGTTGTTGATTTGATTAAAAAAATACAAGATAGAATGTTGATGGTCAAGACTTGATCATTTATTGTTCACCATCACCAATGAAGCTTACTTAAAACAGTAAGTTGATCCACTGGTAGCCTGGAGGCTAGAACTCAACAGATAGGCCGTGTCGCCTTGCTGCCTGGGGTAACTGGTCTCAATGTAGATGTATTGACCTGAAGACGGGAAAGAAAAAGTTAACAGTCGAAACGACTCTTTGAATTACTTTACCGGGAGGGGGGAGGGGGGGGGTTAAAATTTCCACATCTTGTATTTGTAAAAGATTTTTTAAAATATCCTACCTGTCCCCGAGTTGGTGGTGTGATCGTTGGATGGGCCAGTCCCAAAAGTATCGGTTGCCCCTCGATGCATGGTCCAGTCAAAGACGTCTCCAGTAGCCGGGTTGACCCAGCTACACAGGTTGCCTTTATCAAAATTACATGCAGCTGGAGGAAAGAAAGTTAAAATGTATCACAAGGATGACAACAACAATGATTGCCTAAAATTTGACACTAACAACGATTGCCTAAAATTTGACACTAACAATGATTGCCTAAAATTTGACACTAACGATGATTGAGTAAAATTTTATAGGAACAATCACGGAACAAAAACAGAGAAGTCAAATATGAATGTTTAAACTGTCTGAAAGTCACCAAGAAATAGTTCATTGAAATTTTATGCAAGGCAACCTAAAACTAATGATAAAACAATCATACTGCCAAAATATGTCATAGTCATAAATGACAAATAGATTTTTGATGCAAGAAACCTTGTATTAACAGCAGCCTTATGATACAAAAGTATTGTCATAACAGTAGCCTTTTGATACACGAAACCATGTGATAAAATCAACCAAGTGATACTATAGAAACCTTATAACCGCAGCTTAGTGTTTGAGTGTAAACATAGGCAATTACCTAATATAAATCATTTATTTTTATGACTTACGTGGTATGGAGCAAGTTCCATTGTCTACCTTTATATCGTCGAGAGCTATGTCCCCCAAGTAGCCATTACCAACAATGCCTTCAAAGGTGATCTAAAGAGATAGTCAATCAGATAGTTTATTGTTGGTACTCACAGATAGTTCAGTGACTATATAAAGTCAATCAGTTAGTTTATTGTTGGTACTCACAGTGACTAAATAAAGTCAGTCAGTTAATTTTAGATGTTCACAGATAGCTCAATGACTAACTAGTTGGGTGAGATTGTTATAACAGGATTTCACAAGTCTATTAACTAATGCGACAATAAATCTTTATATTTTCATTGAAATTATACCAGGGTTTCATTCTAATCCAAAACATTCCATATGACATTCATTAGTTTGACTGCAAGTAATAACTAATAATTTCCACAAAATTCTTGTATATTTTTTGTTTTTGAATGCTTTATGTTTGTCCTACCTGGGATCTTGAATTAACAATTCTCAATGGCACTTGGGCTAAGGACCACTGGTTGCCTTGGTTGCTGGACCTTGACCATATGATGTTGTCGGCCGTGCCGTCTCCCAGGTGAATGTTCAGGGTCCCCATCTGGGTCCCGTACATGTGATACCAAAATGAGAGACAATAGTCCCCATTACCTGATCCAATGACAGGGGAAACGTACTTGGCGTTGTCTCCTCGTTGTGCTGGGGCTGACGATTCCAAGTAGATGTAATGTCCTGGCAGGGGAAGCAAGCAACAAAATTAGTCACTCCTACATGATGTTCAAGTATAATAATGTGAAACTATAGAGATAAAGCAGCCAACATTGGTGGTGGATTAGTGTGTCATCTAGTTATTTTACTTTACCAAACAAACATTTAAGTAATGATGCCCTTGATATCAAACACAATCAATTCTAACTTCTGGGAATTCTGCGAATTTAGAGCTGCGCTCCCCGCTGTGTCAAACACTGTAAACGATGCAATGGGACATGATAATTCCCCATAGAGCATGTTTACTGGGATGTTGACTATTTCTGTGAGGATTCACTACTTGATGAAAACATAGAACTGTTTCAACCTTCCACCTGCTACCCTCCAGTTATTGTGCTGTAGAAGCAGAGTTCCTGCCAGTCTACACTGCAGTACAGTTCCATCACCTTGTCTCCTTTTATTGTTCACAGAGTCATGTTTTCAATAACTTCCAACACAGATGTGGGTGTTATTTTGTTAATGCCACAGATGAATCTGAGGACCTTCTTCTGGATTCTACCAGATTTTCCATAATGGTTTATCTTTGAACAGGATTTGAAGGGCATACTGTATTTCATCACAAAACCCACACTACCCAGGAATAATGCCATGAGAGTGTGTTTGCTACAGGTTGATTTCTTCACTCTCCTAAACTCATTTACTCTTCCATCAATATACTTAAAATTAAGGCATTATGCACAAAGCTCAACTTTTTTTCACTTAAAACTATAAAAATAAAAGCATGTGTGTGGGGGGGGTTGCTTGACAACAACAATAATGGAAGTAGTTTGACTTCCACACTACAAGTGACATTTAAAGACATGTATTAGAGTTTTACAATTGCTTCACAATAAACTTTTTAAAAATTTAGCAAGGCTTATGTTGCCACACATATTTATATTTTATTGTATTTTTTGTAATAACGAAGCTCATTATTGAGTAAATGAGAGTATACATTAACTGTACAGAAATTGGTGTTTGAAATTTTTAAAATTTAATTTTTTTTTGGTAAGATGCACACTTTAATGTTAATATTTCAATAAATAACTTGAAAGCCAATGAAACGTTGACTAGAGCAGGGGTCTCCAAACTTTTCTGATGGAGGGCCGCATTAACTGTCAAACAGTAGTTTGGGGGCCGACTACACTCAGTTTTGTGGTAAACTACATGTAAAAATAGTATCTTTTTTTTTAGATTAGAAGGTCTCCAGGGGCCGGATGAAAGGGCCTCGCGGGCCGCATCTGGCCCACGGGCCTTAGTTTGGAGACCCCTGGACTAGAGCAATCAATACCTGTGGGTGTTCCAGTAGTGTGGTCAGCACTGGGTCCTGTTCCTACACTAGCAGTGGAACCAGTGTTGTTGAGCCAGTCTGTTTTGTCATTGTTTGCATTTTGATAAAAGCAGGGAGTCTCGAAGTTGCAATTAAGCATCTCTTGGGATCCCTGTCCTAAAATATAAATAGTAAAACTAAAAATTAAAGTCACGGTGGTAAATTGGAAGAGGGGATACAGCTTAATCAAAGACAACAAAAATTGACAGATAAACACTACATCAAATTTGAAATAGGTAAATTTATAATATAAAAAAACAGGGTATTAGTAGGCCTGACAAGACCTAACACAACAGCGTTGTGTTACGTCTTGTCAGGCCTACTAATACCCTGTTTTTTTATATTATAAATTTACCTATTTAAAAGCCTGATTGCAGTCTCACCCCCATTACTTTATCAAATTTGAAAGCTGATTTTTTGTAATGTCTCATATCAATCCACTTAAATGTGACAAATTTCATTTTATTTCCTCTTTTTTTTCCAGTTATATTTCATTTTTGTATTCATGGATTCAAATATATCAAATATCTCCTCCCTGCCAATCAGCAGTAAAAAAATAAAAACAATTTTTAAAATGATGTTAAACAAAACTCTAAGAGATCAAGAAAACCTTGAAAGTTACCTATGCATGCACCATCTGTTAAACTTGTGTCATCAATAGCAATGTCACCATCATAATCACCACCTCTTGTTCCTCTTATCCAAATCTAAGAATAACATCAACAACGTAAACATTCATCTAATGGCACCTATTGCAGGCAGTAGCAATAAAATTACAAGAAATTGTTTTAAATTATATACTGTCCTGAGTATATAATATAAAGTATATTTTAAAAAAATTGTTACCCTTCTCTAAAAGTTTGCTAATAATCATTCTTATATAAATTTTTATAGTTATATTTTTTGTGAGACAGAACAATCACATTCTTAGGAGATATCTGAAATTAGTCACTAAATTACTATGATATGAGTAGTGGTATGAAATAATAGATTACCTAATTTAAGTTTTATGGTCTCATGTTTTTATATCAGTTTTTGTTTCGGTAGAGAATGACCTTGGGAGGGAAATTATCCTATTATTTTTGTTAAAATTGAATCTGATTTTCAATAGATTAAAGATTTTTTCTTGATGTTATTTCTACTTACACAAGACAACTTTTTAAACCTGACATGTTGATGTTTTTTGTTGTTTAATTTTTTTGCTTACCTGAAATTGGGATGGTGAACTCAAAGCCAGCTGTATTTTCTGCCACTGGCTGCCCTGATCTCCTTTCTTGAACCATAATTGCCTGGTTTGACCGCCAGCATAGGTCAATATTTCTAGAGTGTCCACATGTGGGCCCAGCATGTAGTACCACAAGGAGAAGCACTTGGTCTGACCAAAAGGTATAGTGAGCAAAGGACTGACCAGAATGCCCTGCTGGCCTTGTGTGGCATTGCTTGCCTCGATGTACATGTAAAATCCACCTTGTAAAGAGGGAGAGGAAAAGTTATTGCAAAGTGAATTTACTTCATTCCATTTACTTGGCAAAGACAAGTGAATGAACACACAGCAAAATTCAAGTTTTTGCTGTGCACGCAAGCTCTACACACCATTTCAAAGATGCACTTATTTTGTTAATATAATGTTCAGCTATTCTTGCAATAAGAAATATTTGAATTTTCACAAGAGACCAGGTCATTTTAATCAATATCAAAATCTTTGCCAGTGTCTTCACAAATAATGATAAATAACATTCATGAAAATTATGTGGTGGTACACAAATGGTACGACTTTCATGAAAATTATGTGGTGGTACACAAATGATAAATAACATTCATGAAAATTATGTGGTGATACACAAATGGTACATGACTTTTATGAAAATTATGAGGTGGTCCAGGAATGTTACACGACTTTCATGAAAATTATGTGGTGGTACACAAATGATACATGACTTTCATGAAAATTATGAGGTGGTACATGAATGTTACATGACTTTCATGAAAATTATGTGGTGGTACACAAATGTAATGTCAATAAGCATTACCTCCAGTGGTGTGGTCACTTGGTGGACCTGTATTGAAGGAAGCAGTTGATCCTCTATTTCTCAACCAATCAAAATTGTCTCCCCCATATTGTGTCCAGCCGCATGTGTTCTGGGTAAACGAGCAGCTGATACTGGTGGCTGAACAAAATAATAGGAAATCTTCTTATGGTAAACTAAAGATGAAATCATCTTATGGTAAACTAAAGAGGAAATCTTCTTATGGTAAACTAAAGAGGAAATCTTCTTATGGTAAACTAAAGAGGAAGAAATCATCTTATGGTAAACTAAAGAGGAAATCTTCTTATGGTAAACTAAAGAGGAAATCTTCTTATGGTAAACTAAAGAGGAAATCTTCTTATGGTAAACTAAAGAGGAAATCATCTTATCTTATCTTATCTGTTTACAGACGCTCCTTCTATACAGAAGATTATTGCGTCCTACGCTTATCTATGGTTTGTGTTTAGTCCTGCATTTTTATCAGAGATTTAAATGTTGATAAAGTGTTGGTTTTCCTGGATTCTTCAGGCAACCCATTCCACGCCCTAATTCCGGACGGGAAGAAGGAAAACTTGTATGTGTTTGTTCTTGCATACGGAATAAGAAAGGTGTTTTTATCCTTATGTCTATCTGAGGGTTGTATTAAGTTATCTTTGTGTTGTATTTCTAAATTAGAATTAATTGCTTTATGTATGATTACTACTTTGCTCTTGGTTCTTCTATCCTCTAGTGTTTCAAGGTTTAATGATTTAACTAATGGTGTTACTCTTGTCAGTTTCGAATATTCTCCAGTAATGAATCTGGCAGCTCTTTTTTGAATTTGTTCTAGTTTATCAATGTTTTCTTTGGTGGATGGGTCCCATACAGAAGATGCATATTCTAGTGCAGGTCTCACCAAAGTGAGGTAGCATTTTAGTTTTATATCTCTATTACATTTGTTAAAGTTCCTTTTTATAAAGCCTAAGGTTTTGTTTGATTTTTTAATAACTTCATTGACATGGGGATTCCATGATAGTTTCTCATTTATTAAGACTCCTAAGTATTTTGCATCTTATGGTAAACTAAAGAGGAAATCATCTTATGGTAAACTAAAGAGAAAATCTTCTTATGGTAAACTAAAGAGGAAGAAATCATCTTACTGTAGACATGATTTTATGATAAATTAAAATATCTGTTTTAGATTTAATTTATGGTACTTGAGTTCCTAAAGATCTCTATTATCAAAAGTGCAATTATTTTCTAAACAACTTGTTTTAAAGTCAATTTTAAAAGTAAAGCCGCATCTATTTTCCGTATTAATTCCTTAAAAATATGAAAATTGAACCAAATTACCCTAGTTACCCTTACACCACATGTAATGAAAGTGTTGCTCTCGCTGACATGTCAACATCTTACCCCCGCCCATTTTTCTCTCAAGCTTTATAAACCTCTGTCTTATTCTTTTTATTTATCTTTCTAGTTGATGCATTCTTGGACCAAACACTGCAGATGAGTTTTGTATTATTTTTTGCACTTCTTTTGGATTTTGTTTGTTTGCTGAAAAGGGATTTTTGCTGATACGAGCCTTAAGAGACTTTTTAACTTTCCTACTTCCAGTTAAATTGTAAATTATATAAGACTCCTTAAAAAAAAACCTGTGTCAGAGTTGGCACTGCCCATTGCTGCACTGTAACTGGCAGGCACTCGAGATGTGGTAGGCATGGTGACTGGCGGCTGTGTGGATCTAGCATTGGCAGGGAGCACTGAAAAAGCAATAGTAATTATTAACTACTGCATGAATGAAGTTTTATTTAAATTCATTTAAGAAGTAATTTAACTCTCATAGTTGTGTCTAGTTGTATGCATAATTATATTTATTTAAAACTATGTAATAGTTATGCTACTAAGCTTTACTCTACCAGTGCATCCTGTAGTGCTAGTAAATACTATGTCATCTATAGCTATATCCCCATTCCATGAAGATCCTCGAACACCTTCAAATATCACCTGTATTTGAAATAAATTTAACATATTTCATACTTTATAACTGTTGTTGCAAGGGATTATAATATACCTGAATAATTTGTCATGCATTAACATAATTAAATCTTTTCTTTTGCTGGTGTCAAAAACTTGCATAACTGAATTGTCAGACCATTATTTAAAACAAGAAAGAATTTTTTTTTACCTGATAGCTTCCGCTTTGAGGTGGAATAACTGCCTGACCAGAGAACCAACTTTGACCCTGGTTACCGCTGAGGGACCAGATGGGTCTGCGGCTGCCGTCACTGCTCTGTTTGACCCACAGATTGAGGGTACCGACTGCAGCGCCATTCATGTTGTACCAAAATGTCAGACATGACGACATGTTCGGGCTCAGGTCCTGGCTGACAAACCAAGCTTTGTCTCCTTGCACTCGTGGGGCAGAGGCGTCAATGAACACGTATTTACCTTCAAGTACATGGAGTCGTAGCAACAACAAAGTTAAATAAATTTAAAGACAAAATATTTTAGAAATAATTTCAAATATCTTATGAAATGTCTCAAAGTGCATGTCCTTTTTTGTAAAATAACCAAGCCTGTTATTAATTTATTATAGGATATTACAAGTGAGGACGTAAAGAATTATAGTTTTTTATATTAAATATATGTGATTTAATTATTTTTAATTTGTTAGTTTTAAAAGATATTCATTATAATAACCTGTGGCATTGTTCATTGTGTGATCTTGTACTGGTCCTGTTGTTGCAGACCCTGTCGTCTGACTAGTTATCAACCAATCAAAATTGTCGTTGATGATGTCATTCTTCCAAGTACACATGCCAGTGTCAAAGTTACAATTGCCTGTCAATAACAGTAATAACAAAATGAATGCTGACTGGCTAGTTTAAACAGTAGGATCTTATAACTTTACATTCTCTTGTTTGAAGCAGTATTTCCTTTCTTTAAACTGAATTTCAATTATCTTAAATATTTTAGACCACAAAAAGAAAATATTAAAAAATGACTCTCGTTAACAAATATTGCATCTGCCAACTTGAATTTATTGCATAAAGTAAGTGATAAAAATTTGTTTATAATTATTCTGGGGATTATTTTATTTGTTATTTTATAATCCGAAATGTGAACAGAAGACACAATGGCCAAAACAGTCACTGTGTCCAGTCACCAATGCCTAAGATTTGTTATTGTTCTTTTAAAGTGGGTTTCCCTTTACCATCATATAGAATTGGACTGCCATAAAGATTTTAAATAAATTACAAGATACACAAGCAACTTGTGTCATCAAAACAATAAAAATAAATTAAACAAGTATTAAAATTATATTTAGTTATTTCTTTCATTTTATCTGAACGTAATTATTTTTCCATGATATAAATAGAATGTCTTATCTAAAGTAAATATAATTTTATACTTTTGTAAGTTATCAGTACTGACGAAGGCATTAGCCGAAGCCTCTACTTTTATCAGTCAATTAACAAAGCTTGAATTGATCGTTTTGATGACACAATGTTGTATTTCACTTTACCAGGGTGGGAGCAGTCAGAACTGGAAATGACGATATCATCCAGGGCAATGTCACTGTAGAAACCGTTGCCGACGACAGCTTCGAACACAACAGTAAAAGTGGACATTGAAACAGGAACACTGACAGTTGCTTGCTTCCATCCGGTGCCCTGATCATCTGCGAAACATTTTAGTTATCTTTAGAATAATTACACACATTTTGATAAGACAGTTCTTGGTTCATTAGGAAAAATGGTATCCTCAAATCCTGTTAAGTTCTATAGTTAGTATAATTTACTAACACCTGACTTAGGTAACGATTGCAAAGACCTGGCTTTTAACCTCTTTAAAAAAACCAGATACACTGTTCATCTCAACTTTCTTAATAATTGCATTCGCCTCCAATTAATACCCAAAGGCTTTAACAGCAATTTTAACCCGGCATCTGCTTCATTTAATTCTAAGGATAAATCTCAACTTTTATCACTTGAGAGAAAAGTTGCTTTTCAACGCATGCGTCTTCTCGTACACTCTCACAAACGGTATATCGCTTATCTCAGCACCCAGATATACAGACTTGAAGACCGTATGAGATCCAAGTTAAGTGATAACCACTTGGCACTTAACTTCATTAGAGTCATTATCCACCAACTCAACCGGGATTTATATCTGTTTCTATCAACTAACAAAAAGAAGAAGCTTGGTAAACTTAAACCTCCTCAAGTTATACCTCAACAGACCACCACCAACAAGAATTTAGTAATTTGCATACCCCCAGATTTACCACTCTCAGAGAATGAAAGATCCCTTCTATCTAAGGGTCTTAAATTCATTCCTCTTACACCTTCTTGCGACCGTTTTCAACTACAGAGCGATTCTCAACGTTTTTTCCGCGCTCTCAGACTTCAGTTCCATTTTGCCGGGAAAAACAACACGCTTCCCGATGATGAGTTATTCCCATTCAAAAAACAAAGGAAATCTACTTGGACACCACCGCCTGGTCAATCCAAGGCTCTGGACTTATATATCAAAAGCACAGAGAATGATATTAAAAACCTTTTGTTTCCTCGACTCCGTAAATCCAACCTTTCTAAAGTTGAGTCGAAAGCCTTGTCTTTATTGCGCAGCCGTAAAGACATTGTCATCAAACCGGCCGACAAAGGCGGGGCCGTAGTTGTATGGGATAAGGAGTTGTATATTAAGGAAGCTCAGAGACAACTGGAGGACACCCAGTTCTACCAACAGAGAGCCACAGATCCCATCATGAAAAACAACACGGTGGTTAAAAAGACCATCGATGAGTTGATAACAGAATGCGCTCTACCTCAATCAGCGTCCAGGATGCACATTTTTGACAGTGACCTGGGCAAGCCATCCTTTTATCTCCTTCCTAAAATTCACAAGGATGGTAACCCTGGTAGACCTATTGTCTCTGCATGTTCTTGTCCAACAGAACACATTTCTGAATTCTTGGATAGTGTCTTCCAACCGATAGTGGCATCCCTCCCTACGTACATTAAGGACACCAACCATGCCTTACGGACATTCGACTCTCTGAGCATCAATCCAAACGTAAAGAACTATCTGTTCCTCCTTGATGTATGTTCCCTCTATACATCCATTCCCCACAACGATGGCCTTCTGGCTGTACAATACTTTTTGGACAGACAACCTCACCCCAATATACCTACACATGCCTTACTACGCTTGGCGGAATTGGTCTTAACCCTCAACTCGTTTGAGTTCAATGGCCAGTTCTTTGACCAAATCAGTGGGGTCGCCATGGGGACTAAAATGGGACCCAGCTATGCATGCTTGTTCATGGGCCATTTCGAGCACAGAGTGGAACAAGAATACACTGGTCGCCTCCCCGAATTTTATAAAAGATACATTGATGACGGCATTGGGGTCACTCATATGGAGAGGAGTGAACTTGACACGTTCATCAACTTTGTTGATTCTTTTCACCCCTCCATTAAGTTCACTCACACGATTTCCGAACTATCGGTTAATTTCCTGGACATTACTGTAACTCTCCAGAAGAACCGCCTCCTCACTTCGGCCTACTTCAAACCTACGGACAGTCACTCTTACCTACTCTATCCCTCGTCTCATCCCAAATCCTGTAAGGATTCTATTCCATTTTCACAACTCCTTCGCCTCCGTAGGCTGTGTCAATCTAATGAGGACTTTTTGGAAAAGGCGTTGGAAATGGTGGAGTTTTTTAGACAAAGGTCTTACCCTGAAGCTATACTTCAATCTGCACTTCAGCGAGTTAAAAACTTCACTCGTGCCGACGCCTTTTGTATCACGCTCCAGTGATAGTAATGAAAGGAGCAAATTGGTGCTCACATACCATCCCCACAACATCAGAGCAAAGGAAATATTTGTGAAAAACCGCACCATCCTCCTCGCGGACCCTGAGACAAACAACATATTTTCCACCCCACCCCTCATTGTATTCAGGAGGGACAAAAATCTGCGAGACCTATTGGTTCGTAGCCGTCTGCTTATTCCGTCCTCCCATCTGGGCACTAAGCCATGTGGTCGTAATCGCTGCAAGACATGTCCCTTTGTTACCCAGACGGACCAGATTGTCTTCCCTAAGGGGACATTCAAGATTAGGAATGGCTATCTTTGTACTAGCCGCAATGTGGTCTACACCATTGTGTGTAAGCGCTGTCCTTTGAAGTACATTGGTGAAACGGGGAGGTTACTCTCTTGCCGTATCGCGGAACATGTACGTGCCATTAAACAAGACAAACAGTGTCCTGTCTCCCGACACTTCAATGGACGGGACCACATGGGCGTCGATGACATGTCTGTCACCGCCTTGGTTTCTTGTACAAACACACCCGGCCGGGTCAGTCTGGAGAATAGACTAATCCATGAATATGGGACTCTTACACCACATGGGATCAACGTTGTGTTCGCACTGACAAGCTGATTGATTGGCCACACCCACCCTTTCCTTTCCTATTTAAGCTCTTACTTTTCTCTCCTTGCTTTATCTCTACTGGACTACTTGGATTTCACCGCAGCTAAGTGTTTTTTTCTATTATTTTGTTTTATTCGTTTCATTTGTGTACTATTTGTCCGTTGAAGAAGGCTCTTTGCCGAAACGTTCGCTGTTGTGTTACGTCCTGTCAGGCCTACTAATACCCTGTTTTTATTTTATGCATTTACCTTTTCAAAATCCACAATGTTACATTTAGTTTCATTCATTGCATTGTTAATATCTTCAGTTGTATAATAAACCTATGTAATAAATCAGTTACAGTTTACTCACGGTTTCTACTCCAAACAACGGGTCCCAAGGCACCAAACTTTTTGATGTAAATATTGAGTGTGCCGATTGTGCTGCCGTACATGCTGTACCAGAAGCTAACGCACATCGGAGCGGCAGTGTTGGCAGGCACTGGAAAGGACTGAATTCTGGCTTTGTCCCCGGGACGTCGAGGTGCAGAGGACTCCACATAAATGTAATAGCCTAAATATTAATAACAATGGTAAATTGATAATTTATACAGCGCTCTGCCCCAGTTAGAAACTGGGCTCACAGCGCTTCACATAAAAATAATAACACACATATAATGATCAATACATTCAATGTGAAACATTCATACCCTAACTACAACATATAATGACAGTACGGTGCACATAACTTACATTTATTAAGTCCATAAAAACAGTTAGATTTTTTTATCTTACAAAATCAAGTAAAAGAAATCAATATAATTTTTATCACAGGATAACAGAAAACTAATTATGTTAATCCGCATGTAACGGACTCCAAGAACTGACCTGCACTTGTTTGAAGTGTATGGTCAGTAGTAGGTCCAGTATTGGAAGTTGAGGTGCTCCCTCTGTTCCTGGTCCAGTCAAAGTTATCTGTGGAATCTTGTGTGAAGCCACAAATGTCAGTCTCAAAAGTGCAGGTTTTCCTGTATCCATTGCTTGAAGTAGAGACTGGAGAAAATAATGAAAGACATCATAGCACCATGGAAATATTTACACTAAAACTGTGCAGTACTTTTCAGCATTGTACTGATTTAAATGTTTTAAAGAGTTAAGTTTTATATAATACTAAGTTATGAAGAATTACAAGAATCCATACAATTATTGAACATTTTACAACCAATTTCATAATACTTATCTTTAATTTAATTTATTTTTGTTGTCAAAATCTATATTTAAAATTTTTAAAACAATGCAATCTTTAAAAATGTGCTATTACAACCCATAACAATTCATCATGAATTACGTACGTGTTAAATGTGTGTGTTTTTCTTCCAGACAATTTTTTTTATAATTAGTCGTAAATGTTCAGTTTATAAGAAACATGTTCATTTTGAAAATGTCTCTATGACTAATTAGTTGTGTCATCATGAAATGTGTATAAATGTTTGACACTCCATAAATTGGTATTAATATCTACTACCTGTAGTAGCACAAGTTCCATTGGTAACAAAAATATCATCAAGGGCAATATCACCATCGTAACTAGTTCCAACAACACCTTCAAAAACAATCTAATCAAAAGAAATGTAGAAAATTGTTTAAGGCGTATACTGATCATTGATCTCTTTCATTCAACATCTTTATGCAAAGTCACAATTCTAAACACCAACTTACACATGATGTTCATACTGGACTTTAATCAAACACATATGATGTTCTTAATGGACCTACATTTAACACTTATGTTCTTACATTCTACACATATGACGTTCCAACTGTAATTACTTAAACGCATATGATGTTCTTATTGGATCTACATTTAACAAATAAGATGTTCTCACTGTACTAACGTTCAAAACATATGATGTTCTTTATGTACCTACATTCAACACATAAGTTCTTACTGTACCTACATTAAACACATATCAGAGAAGAAGATAAGATAAGATACTGTACCTAAATTAAACACATATGATGTTCCTTATGTACCTACATTCAACACACATGTTCTTACTGTACTTACATTAAACAATCGTGTCTCTGAGACATCCACGGCTGCATTCACCCATGCACGACCCTGAGTTCCACTTTTTGTCCACTTTGGGGCAGGAAGGGTTAAGCCAGTCATCACGTACATATTCAGCTTGTTGACAGTTTGTCCATACATATGATAGTAAAATCTACGACATCAATGAAATAGTTGGCAGTATTTTTTTTAAAATAAAAATTGTTGGTAACATAAAAATTAATTCTTAAAATTTTTTTGTTAGATAATATTAATTATTCCTGCATTATTATTCAGAATTGTCATAACTCACTGGACACAGTAAGTTCCTGCAGAGATATCTGGACTGATAAGTCTAGCCTTGTCATTGTACTTTTGAGGCGCAGATGTTTCAATGTATATGTATTTGCCAGCTGGAAAAAACAATAGGTCTTTAAATAATATGTCAAATAAAAATACTTTTTGGGCTCTTTAAAACTCATTACAAATTTAAAAAATTTAACACATTAGTAGTTAAAAGCTAGTTTAATAACAACTTTTACCTAATGAATTCTTTTTGGAAAATGGTAAGCGTGAATTTACTTTTGGTTTTTGCTTACAAAAATAAATACATGTAAGTATTTAAACATTAAAAAATGCAACTTTAACTCAAATGATCCAAAACTTGTATCTATTTTATTCTGTTTTCTTTCTGGCCACTCACATCCATCAGACTTGCTGTGGTCTCCGGTTGGTCCTGTTCCCGTACTTGGAGTCTGGCCAGCCTGTTGAGTCCAGTCAAACTGGTCAGTTGTATCTTGTCTCCAGGCACAAAAGCCAACCTCAAAATCACAGTTTGGAGACCCTTGCAAGGGTTTGACCGACGGAGTGGGTGATGTGGGCAGGCCAACTTTAGGAATAGCATTGGGTGGGAACACTGGAAAAAAATTTTTTAATTTAGTTTCTAGAAACTCTATTAGTTATAGGTTTGTTAAATTGAATTTAAAATAAAAACAAATATGTTTTAAATTATCTATGGAACATTATCAGCAAATTTGTATAAATAAGTAGTGAAAACTGAAAAGATTAAACTTGCAAAAATTAAGTGGGAACACTGAACAAATAGAAAGCTACTTCCTAGGAACCCTATTTGTTACATGCTTGTTACATTGACTTATTGTTGTAAATTATCATTAGAACTTTATCAGCAAATGTTAATAATTAAGTAGTGAAAGCTGAAAACGTTGAAACTTACAAGCACAGTTAGTTTGATCAAATGTAATATCATCCACACCAATGCCTCCTAGAGCATTGACTACATTAGGGCCGTAAAGGCCTTGAATCGTCACAAAGTAATCTTTAGCATTCACTGGTATTGGAACTTTGGCCTGTAGCCAGGTTTGTGCTTGATTTGTGTTTTGCAGTTGCCAGGCAAGCTTTACTGATGAATCACCTGAAATTGACAAAATATCATAATTTAATAGTCTTCTGTTCAGGTGTTTCTTTTTTAAAATGTGGCACAGATTTTTTTATCTATGGACTAGGAATTAATTTTTCAATAAAAATAAATGTAGACCAAGGAGTAGGCAAACTTTTGTTAGTAAAAGATTCTTAATTTATTAAACCCAACTTGTAATCATTTAAGTGACTAATAATCTTTTCAGTTACAAGAAATTGCAATTTTCTTTCAATAAAATTGATATGAACATCTATATACATAATTCTCTTTGTGTGACCATGCCAGACACCACGCAAGTATGTGCAAACGAGCATGATGAATGACCCTCGCTGGGGTCGACCAATGTTTTGAGACTAACAATGGTCCTTGCGTTCACTTGCATTGTTCCTTCACAAAATGTCTGTTTGTGCCCGTTCTTTTACCCCTTTATTGCCAACATGGCTGACCCTCGCTAGGGTCTGCAAATCACAGTTTATGGTTGGCAAGCTAATGTGGTAAAGGGTGGTGGGCAGGTAGATAACCACAGTGCAAATGTCTTGAAACAAACAATGAGTCGGCAGTCCCCCCTCCCCCCCCCCACGACGTTCACTCGCGTTGTTTTGATTTCTTCGTGCTGTAGTTTGTGTCCGTTCTTTCTCCACTTTCTTTGCACTCTCCATGACTAAATCTGCAGCGTATGCTATGCCGCGGGGCGTCTAGTTTTAACTAAAATTCTTAGAAATCTTTATTTATTAAAAAATATGTCTAAAAGTAAACAAATATTAATTAAGTTTTTAAAAATACTTGAGATCTGCTGACTCTGTGTTCATAGTCTCATTCATTCTAGAGCAACAACAGGTACGTTAGCCTATGGCAGACATAGAAACTTAAACACTCTGTGTTCATTGTCTCATTCATTCTAGAGCAGCGACAGGGACCTTAGCCTACAGCAGTCATAGCCAATCATAACGATTGGGTCAGCATTATCTGAGCATCTCCTTAGTGTCGTTGTCCACCTTTTAAATTACTGGAGTTCACTTAGGCCCTGTTTCTCTTTACCACATTTGGTTCGATAGTCAAGCAGTGTTGAAGTTTGTCATCTTATTACAGACTCTCCTTCTATACAGAAGATTATTGCATCCTACATTAAGTCATGGTTTATATCTAGTCTTGCATTTTTTCCAGACAGGAAGAATGAGAAATTGTATGTGTTTGTTCTTGCATATGGATTTTTTAAAAATGTTTTTATCCCTGTGTCTATCTGAGGGTTGTATTAGATTATCTTTGTGTTTTGTTTCCAAGTTAACATTAATTGCCTTATGCTCTTTGCTCTTCAATCCTCAAGTGTTTCTAGGTTTAATGATTTAACTACTGGTGTTACTCTTGTCAGTTTCATCTATGTGCACTTTGATTGGTGGGTCCCATACAGAAGATGCATATTCTGGTACATATTTGGCTTGGTTGGTTTGTAGTTGTAGTGTTGTTGTATAGTTAGTGTCACTATTTTGCTCTATTTCAATTGTAGTTAGGTAACATATTTTCTATTTCTATTATTAGATTACAATGTGCTTGTATTATTACATGTAATGTTGAGCCAATAAATGCAAAGATATACAGTTAATTGTACTTGTGCTAGGGTAGCAATCAGTCAGGTTACAGTATATGTTAGTGTCAGTCAGACAATACCAGGATGTTGGACTGGCACAGAAACTGGACCAGGTGAGTGGTGGTGGGACTCCAACCAAGAGAGAGAGAGAGGCATGTGGCGTAACCTGACTGAGGGAAATGCACCTGTGTGTGTTAGAATACTTAGGAACCCATCTGACCATACAAGGAAAGCTGCAGTTGTTATTAATTAGCATTCTTAGTAGTTCAGCAGATCTGATTGTATATAAGAGTTTCTTTCATTGTGAATAGGGGAATATTTGTCGTGTATTTGTACTTTATATAAATAATATATATATTATTTATATATATAATATATTTATTTATTTATTTTCTGTGTTTATTATCTGTCCTCTAACCCAGGCATTATCTTTTTATTTTGTGTGTGATCCACAAACTGGTTAATTTAAAACAACACTGTGTTTTTAAACGTTGGAAGAATCATCTTACCATCTAAATAATTTTGTAACATCTCGGGGCTCGAAGCACTTAGAAGTAATTTCCCACAAAACATTAGAATTTAAATAAAAATTATTTATAACATAAGGGGTTTGTCAATCTTAACATTCATTTTGTAACAAATTAAATACAATTAGGATATTTCCAGTTTACTGGATGTCACAGTGACATTGAAATATTTTAAGATATGAACATTAATTAGGGCAACATTTCAATGAAAAGATTCAGTCTGATATGCAGAGTTATTAAAAAGCCTGTTTGTCATATTCCTACCTGGTGTTGTGATCAGGATGTTGAGGTAGGACTGAATGCTGCCAGTCATAAAATACCAAAAAGTCATGCAGGCACCGTTTGATGTAGTCGGTGGGAATGTTTCACTGACAAGTCCAGCTTTGTCGCCAGGGTTGTGTGGCACTTGGCTGGACAAAAATATAAATGTTCCTGGGGGGGAGGAGGTAAAAGAAGGCAGTACTTTGAATCATAAAATTTGAATATGAGATCATTAGTTAACTTACTTTGAAATTCAAATCCATCTTCTTATCATTAAATATTGAGTTTTAAAAAAATTAAGACGCTATTCTAACCTTTAGCACTGGATGTAGAGTGATCAACTGCAGGTGTTCTCTTGGTGACGTCAGGGCTGAAAGAGCTCCAATCGATATTGTTGCTTCTGTCTTTGGTCCAAGTGCATTGACCGTTTTCAAAGTCACATGCACCTATAAAAAAAGACATTAATTAAGAAAATACTTACATATTATTAATAGATACAATAATTACAGGTAGTAACTTGATATGGCTAAAACATCTTTAAGTCCCAACATGCCACATAAATGCATTTAATCTATCTATATATATAAAAATCAAAGTATGTATGTATGTATGTATGTATGCATGTCTGTTATAGCTGACTAAACCATTCATCCGATCGCCATGAAACTTTTGGAGACTTTTGAGTACGCTCCAGGGATGGAAATAGGCTACTTTTTTTTCCAAATTTAACACTCATGGGGCGCCGGGGGCCCATAATGAGAATTTTTTCTTATATGAGCTATATAAAAATTAGTTTAGGGCTTAGCTGCTTGGAAAATGAATGGATCTTGACCAAACTTGGTACATAACAACTTGATAGCCTATATTAAAGTATCTTATGGCATTGAACTCCTAATGTCCGTTCCTTCGGGGCCGGGGGCCCAAAATCTTTATTTTTGTAAGCGTTAAATATGTTATTCCCGTTAGCTGACTATACCATTCATTCGGTTGGCCATGAAACTTTTGGAGACTTTTGAGTACGCTCCGGGGATGGAAATAGGCTACTTTTTTTCAAAATTTAACACTCATGGGGCGCCGGGGGCCCATAATGAGAATTTTTTCTTATATGAGCTATATAAAAATTAGTTTAGGGCTTAGCTGCTTGGAAAATGAATGGATCTTGACCAAACTTGGTACATAACAACTTTGATAGCCAACATTAAAGTACCATATGGCATTGAACACCTAATGTCCGTTCCTTCGGGGCCGGGGGCCCAAAATCTTTTTTTTTGTAAGCGTTAAATACTTTATTCCCGTTAGCTGACTATACCATTCATTCGGTCGCCATGAAACTTTTGGAGACTTTTGAGTACGCTCCAGGGATGGAAATAGGCTACTTTTTTTCAAAATTTAACACTCATGGGGCGCCGGGGGCCCATAATGAGAATTTTTTCTTATATGAGCTATATAAAAATTAGTTTAGGGCTTAGCTGCTTGGAAAATGAATGGATCTTGACCAAACTTGGTACATAACAACTTGATAGCCAACATTAAAGTACCATATGGCATTGAACACCTAATGTCCGTTCCTTCGGGGCCGGGGGCCCAAAATCTTTATTTTTGGTAAGCGTTAAATACTTTATTCCCGTTAGCTGACTATACCATTCATTCGGTCGCCATGAAACTTTTGGAGACTTTTGAGTACGCTCCGGGGATGGAAATAGGCTACTTTTTTTCAAAATTTAACACTCATGGGGCGCCGGGGGCCCATAATGAGAATTTTTTCTTATATGAGCTATATAAAAATTAGTTTAGGGCTTAGCTGCTTGGAAAATGAATGGATCTTGACCAAACTTGGTACATAACAACTTGATAGCCAACATTAAAGTACCATATGGCATTGAACACCTAATGTCCGTTCCTTCGGGGCCGGGGGCCCAAAATCTTTTTTTTTGTAAGCGTTAAATACTTTATTCCCGGTATGATTTACACGATCTTGAAAAGCATTGACTAATATATCTATCATGATCCAGATTGAAATGAACAGGTATTTTAAAGTTAATTTCTTGCACCGATTGGGCCCGGGGGCCCTTAATGTTGTTTTTTCTAATCTTATATCTATATATATAAAAATCAAAGTATGTATGTATGTATGTATGCATGTCTTTGTATAGCTGACTAAACCATTCATCCGATCGCCATGAAACTTTTGGAGACTTTTGAGTACGCTCCTGGGATGGTCACTGGCTACTTTTTTTTCAAAATTTAACCCTCATGGGGCGCCGGGGGCCCATAAAATGATTTATTTTCTTATATATGAGCTATATAAAAATTAGTTTAAGCGTTAGCTATTAGGTAAATTGATGGATCTTAACCAAACTTTGTATATAACAACTTGGTAGCCAATATAGAAATACTAAAGGGACTAATTTCCTAATGTCCATTTCTTCGGGACTGGGGGCCCAAAATGTCTTATTTCATAAACGTTTAATATTTTATTCCCCATTCAATTATTAAAGATCTTGAAAAATATAGATAAATATATCCACAATGAAATTGATTGAAATAAACAGGCGTTTTGAACTTGACATATTGCACTAAATGGGCCCTGGGGCCCTTAATGTCGTTTTTTGCTTTTATGAGCTATATAAAAATGAGTTTATGCGTTAACTACTGAGTAAATGAATGGATCTTAACCAAACTTGGTATATAAAAACTTGGTAGCCCATATTAAAATAACAAAGGGCACTGCACTTCTAATTTTTAATTGTTCAGGGCCGGGGGCCCCAAATGTATTTTTTCGTATGTGTTTGAGATATTATTTCCCATTCTATTTTAACGATCTTAAGAAATATATCAATGATGAGACTGAATTAAAATGAACAGCATTTTGAAATTTACATCTTACATCGAATGGGCCGGGGGCCCCAAATGTCTTTTTTTTGTGTATACTCTAAGATATTATTTCCCACTCAGTTTTTAACGATCTTGAGAAATATATCCATGATTAAAATGAATTTAAATGAACATGTTTTCAAAATGTACATCTTGAATTGAACGGGCCTGGGAGCCCCTTAATGTAGTTTTCCTTATATCTACATATATATAAAAATTAGTTTAGGTGTTAGATAATGAGAAAATAAATGGATTTTGACCAAACGCGGTATATAAAAACTTAAAAGCCTATATTAAATTTCGATAGGGCACTGATCTCATAATGTCCATTTCATCGGGGCTAGGGGCCCTAAATGTGTTTTTACTAAATTTTTAATATTGTATTCCCCATTCAATTTTACACGATATTGAGAAATATAGATACATATATTTATATTTTTGTTATGAAATTGATTGAAATGAACAGATTTTCGAACTTCATATTTTAAACTGATGGGCCTGGTGACCCTTAATGTAATTTATTTTTTATCTATATATATTCCTTTTTACTGAGATCGTTGCAACGCACGACGGGTCTGCTAGTATAAAATAAAATGTCAATGACTGTGTATGAGGATGGAAATGGCAGGTGTAAATGTATAATTATCTATAACAAAAATGGGTGGCAAAGTTTAATGTTAAGTTTAACAAGGGAATCAAGTGGCAAAATATTCCACATTGACAGGACATAAATTAATAAACATTGTTAACACAAAAAAACTATTCTTTAAAAATGTGTTGTAATTATACTTGCTTTTTAATAGACCAACTGGTAAATTTTTATTTGAAACAAAATTTTGAGATGACTAACATATTCTACAAGAAAAGCACATTCATTGGTGCATGTGCAAAAAAACAAAAAAAACTTGTGTGCAAAGTTCCACAACATGAATTTTTAAGTGCACCCCACAAAAACAGATTTTATATTATCCTTATTAAAATTTTCTGCGCTGTAATTCTGTATGGTATATATGTGCAGCCCCGCATCAACACAACTCAAAGGAAACATTGTACAAGACTGTATTGATTGGTAAATAAATTCAAACTGATTATCCATACATCTTTAATTTCTCAGGGTATAATACTCGAGAAAGTATGTTAAATATGAAAATATTGTTGCTTAGATTTAACTTTCTTGAAATAAATTAGAATGTCCGCTGTATAATTGTAAAAATTCATTACCTGGATTAGAGCAAGATCCAAGTGTAACTGAGATGTCATCAATAGCAATATCAGCACGGAAATTGCTGCCCCTTACACCTTCAAAAATGACCTTTAAATGGAACAGAGAATATCACTTTTATTGTGTAGTTTGGTTGGTATATTATTTTCCCCAGTGTTTATTCTCATCTGTAATATTTTAATATCGGCATTTCATTTATACTGATATTCTTCAATAGCAGTAGCAGTGTGTGTTTCTTTATTGTAATCATTTAAAGCCTATTTGAACTATAGTTTACCTGGTAGCCTGCCTGGAAACTGTCAGTGCGTAGAGTCACACCACCAACAATCCATCGTTGTCCTTGGTTACCGGACATTCTCCATATGGGTGCACCCAGTGCGTTTTGGCTCATTGGCTAAACATACATAACACAGTATTTTAAGATTTTTCTAAGCTATTCTTTAATCTGACTCACAGGCTGAATATACAACTTGAGACTTTATTCAACATTTTACTGTTATTTTGCATTATAATAACTGATTATATTAATAAAGACGCTGGTAATGGCTTAAATGAATACATTTATCCCTTAGATCAATGATGTGGCATTAATTGAATATGTTTAGTTTAATTTGTTTTTTTGAAGTTGGAACCATTCTAACACTCAATAATCTGTACAGAAGAAGCATCTGTAATAGATAATATTTCTCTGACTACTGATAGCATCACTTAAAATAACATGGGCCCTCAAAGGTTTAGAGAGAAAGTCTAATAAAAAGAAATTTCTTTCCAATCTGTGATTGAAATATGTATGTCTTATAATAGTGGTACTAGCCACAGCTACTGGATTGCTGTATTGCCTTTGATCATTTTTTAAAACAATTCCTTGATGTGATATATTGAATAAATTTTAAATTTAGTATTGATGAACAATTTTTAAAAGGATGGCTATGGTCTGCTTTAAAGCTTTTAAAAATAAATTTTTCATTAGAACAAAAAAGTGGGATCTAGAGTGGAAAGTGAGGGAGGGGTGATAATTGCTTTACATGAGGGTTGAAATTTAGTCTGAATATCTACCTGTACGTAAACATTGAGAGTCCCAACACCATCCCCATACATGTAGTAAAAGAAGTGCAAGCAGAGGTCACCCTTTCCAAAATCACTATACGTTGGGGACACAAGTTGTGCTTTGGCTCCAATACGCTGGTTTGATGCGTCAATGAAGACATAGTGACCTGAAGTAGGCAACGAAAACATGATTCCATTGGGGTGTAAGAAAAAATGTGAGTATGTCAAGAGGGGGGGGGGTATCTTGAAATAGAACTTTCTTATTAAAACAGGGTAACATTAGAGATGAAGGCATTGTGACTCAAATACACACATCCTCGTGTGAGTCTACGGAGATAGGAAAGAATGAAAGACCTTGCAATGTGTACCTTGAGGAGTCTGATAGGTGTGATCATTGTTGGGTCCCGTCAGATCCGTGCCGGTGGTCTGGCTCCTCAGCTGCCAATTAAAATCATCCAGGTTGCTCTGGGTGAAGCCACACATGACAGAGCCATCTTCAAAATCACATTTGCGTACGACAGTGCCCACCAAAGGGAGAGAGCTGCTGAGGCCAGGGGCTAGAGTAGTTGTGACGTCTGTTTGAAAGAATGAACAATAATGGCATAGAAGGAGTTGTAATCAAAGCTACAGAGCTCTGCTGTTTTATTGGAATTTTTTTTTAATAATCCGTTAACGTTATGCCAATAGTAAACCTAACAAATACCTGCACAGGCCCCATCAACAAGAGAAACATCATCCACTGCAATGTCTCCTGTATAGGAAGAGCCTCTGACCGCTTCCATTACAATCTGTTAAGACGTGAAAGTTAGAAAAGCTTTCCCGACTTATAATACTTTTTTAAAAATTCAGAAATGAAAGATTACTACAGGTGAGAAAATATTTACATTAAAAATCAGCTAATTCCATAACCTGAACATTTAAAATAAATACTTGAAATTAAATAAACAATTAGAATATACTTACTGAGTACGGCCTTCCTAAGGTAATTGTTAATGATCCTCTAAGCCATGCATTTCCTTGGGCACCATGCCTCGTCCATTGTGGGGATGTCGGAATGGCTGATGTGGACAATTTCTGATAAATATTCAATGACCCAACGGTGCTCCCTTTCATGTGATACCAGAAACTGAGACACTGTGGAGACAAAGTTTTTAAGGATTTCTTACCATGCAAAGGATTTCCAACAATCAAATTAAATATAATTAACTCAAATCACATGTGTAAAAGCTGTGAATAGACATCAAAATGATATGGGTGAGACTGCAGTCAGGCTTAAAGATAAGTAGATATATGTCATGCCAACAGTTTATGTATGTGCTTGACAAGACGTCACAAAACAACGACATGAATCAAATTTCCAAAAACAGTGACATGAAGCAATTAAATATACAAAATTATTGAATATTTATAAAGAATATTAAATAAATTCCAGACTGGAAGAACGATAATTTGTATGTTTGTGTTTTTGCGTATGGAACAAAAAAAAGTGTTTTTATCCTTCTGTCTATCTGAGTGTTGTATTAGACTGTTGTTGTGTTGTATTTCCAAGTTAGAATTAATTGCCTTATGTATTTTTACTTCTTTACTCTTTTTTGTTCTACTATCCTCTAATCAGGCTTATTAATTTGTTACTGAGGCCCAATAGTAACCACAGGTAGCCTTAATCCCATGGAGAAAGTGTTTTCATTCATCAGATCTGAGTTATTATTTTGAAATCACCAGGGAATTGATATAATAAAAATAAATCCACACGCCAGATTTTGGAGCCTTTTACAGAAATGTCCTTGGTTAAGGGTGCGATTCATTTCACTGAGAGACATGTTTTCTACAATTTAGTAATGATCAGATTATAAGAGTCATTTCAATTGTCTTATTTATCATAAATTCTGCTTTAACAGAAACCACTTCCCTTTGGTCAAAAGGCTATGTCACCTGTGTGCCTCAGGGTTGGCTCACTCAGCCCAACATTGGACACATTTACCTGTTGTGGTTGCCGAGGTGTGATTGTTTGACTCATGAGCCTTGCTTTCTGACCAACTGTTCCAACTGACGTTTCTAGATATATGTAATAACCATCTGGAAGTAAAGAAAAAAAATTTTTTTAAATAATGCACTTATGCTTGGTAAATGTCTTAAAATGTTTGCCAGTTAAAATAATTCAATCCTTTTAGTGTTTATTGCCTCAACTTACTTCCTGTCGTGTGATCACCCGTAGGTCCTGTGCCTGTTGAGGTTGTGCTTCCCCTAAATCTTGTCCAATTTAAATTATCAGTCGTCATATCAGTCCATCCACATAAACCACCTTCAAAATTACAGCTGACCGTCACTGAAATATACATGTAGCAGATGTTCATTTCATTTGAACTTTACCATCATGAAGTTGTGAAATAAGAAGAAAATGAGCGCTGTTAGCATTTAATTCTTTTTGACAACTTAGTTGACTTTAAAATATATTTTTTGTAAGCTTTTATTTATATAGTATATTTATAAATGATTGATTTATAATTAGCATATATACATTACTAATAAAAATGAATACATGAAATTCATGTCCATTTACCTACAATTTAATAAATTTTTAAATAATGAGAATAATTAATCTTTCGTGCTAGGATTACTTAATAAATATAAATTTCAAGCAAGGTTTTTCCAAATATTTAATTTCACAATATAAAGAACTAACATGCATTAGGTGCTCTTGTTGTTGTTCCAGAACGTGCTGTTGTCCGTGCTGTTGTTCGCGGTGTAGAAACAGGCTGTGAGTTACCAGTGGCGTTAGGTGGGTTAACTGTAGATATGAAAAAAAAATGATTGCATCTGATATGAGAAAGATTTTTTTTTAATTTTAAGGTGGCAAGCAAAGATTTCATCTGATCATAACCTCCTGGTTTACTCATCATTTTACTTATCTACAAGTTAAATTTCCAAATCCTCATTGTATTCTACAACTCTGGTTTAAGGATATTTATCAAGGGAAGGAAATATTAACTGTACTTAAAAGACAGGGCATTTATCTAAAAGCATTGCAGTTGGCAGCCCCTTATTTCCACAACACAAACAAAATGACACATGCTTTACCTGTGCAAGATGTTGTAGAATAACTGAGATCATCCAGTGCAATATCTCCACGATATCCTACCGTTGTTATTCCTTCTATGATTATCTGTAAAATACCAAAGAATTTTTGATACTTTAATTTGTAAAAGTATTCATTGAAATAAATTGAAGTGTTGTACAAAAAAAGATTGAATCTATCAAATTCAAACTTGTAAGTTACAGACTTCACTCATTTCAATTTTTTTTTCTTTTATTTCTAAATGTCTGTTAAAAATTATGCTCTTATTTCCTTTTAGAAATTCATTAATTAATGAAGAAAATTGATCTAAAGCCAATTCTTCATTAAAATTGTTTTGGTTAAATAAAAGGGATGGTTACATTTTGAATGCTTCAAAGAAGATTTATTAAAATGTCCTCAAGGTACATTAAATAATGAAAAATTCAAACATTTTTCCCGGCAGTTTTAAATATTTACAAAACAAAATACCAGAAATAAATGGCACAAGTATTCAACACACCAAATAAACAGTCTTTTAGTCATAAAAGTTAAATTGGACTATTAACTAATGTGGTCAGTGTATGGGGGCATTTATTGCATCAATATTATGCTTTTTTATCAAAGGCTCCTTCCATATTTTTTTTTAGCTGATCCCTTGGTGTTAAATAAAGCAATGGACTTAAATTATTTAGTCTTAATATTTTATATTCTCTTACTCATAAAAGTTGTACAAACACATAACGACATGTTTGACCTTGGTGCTCCCATCAATCATTAAATCAATTTTATATTTAATTTTTTTTCACAAAACCTGAGAGTAAGTCGTCCTTGAGCCAACTGGCAAGCCAAAACTCCCTGGCAGCCAAACACTGCCCTGATCTCCAGAGAGTGACCAGACTTTGACGTTGCTCTGACCGTATCTGACGTAAAAGTTGAGTGTCCCTATCTCTGCTCCTTTCATGTTGTATTTAAAGTTGAAACAAGTTGGTCTGCCAGCTGGGGGGATGATGATGCTCATCAATCTGGACACGTCGCCTGCCTTCCTTCCACTCGACTCAATATAAATGTAGTGACCTGTGACACAACAATTAGGCTACATTTTTTTGTTTAAACTTAAAGATCAAGGGAGCTTTTAATAGTTAAGAGAGAAATTACAACTTTTTCTAACCCTTTTATTGGTTTGGAATTGTTTGAATAAAGCGATAATTTATGAAAGTATTAATTCCCAAAGTGAAGCATGTCCAAAGGGTATTTTAAAACATGATGTAAGATTAACCTCAAAATTTTTGAAAAGTGATTGAAAAGTAAATTTACGATGGGAGAAATTTTATTGCACTTTTGTCAAAACAAATTTATTTTAATGCTGTCTAGGGAAAAGCCTCGGATTATTTTCTATTTTAAAGTTTATCTCTATGATTTTCAAATAATAATTTGCTTGTGGCATAGAAACTACCTGTGGAATTGCCAAAAGTTGAGTCAGCTGACGGTCCGGTTCCAGAGGTGGTTGTGCCACCGCGGTTAATGATCCATTCAAATGTGTCCGCTTTGTCATTACTCCAAGTGCAGAAATCATTTTGCTCAAAGTTGCAAGTTGCTGGTCAAAGAATTAATTTTATTAATCACAATGAAGAAACAGATCAGGTGAAAGTATTTTATCATACTTGTTTTTTTTTACATTTCAATTACTACTAATGATCTACCCACTTTCTGCTGTCTGGGTTTAATGTTTTCAAAGCCACTCACAAATAATGATGCTTGCAATGAATATTATCTATCATTGTATTTATTCCCAAAAGTAGTTTCTCCCTGGTACATTCGGAGGCCTTTGGGGGTCTTAGCAAACCTCAACAAAAAAAAAGCTTGGTGGAGCTTGGAAAAAAGCTTCAATATTAATAAAATCCTGTCTTGGAAAAGCAGACGTCGGTATTATGTCTAAAAACAGCTATCATAATGTTACCTGGAGCTCTGCAAGCACCATCAACAATATTGACATCATCAATTGAGACTGCCCCAGCATGTTGTGCTAAAACAGTTACTTCAAATGCTACCTGTTGACAGCATTAAAAAGAAGAATTTATGTTGAGTCATGATGTCAAATCAATTATTCACTACCAGTGTACGCTTTAAGCGGCGTGGCTGTGCGGCTGCCTAGATATCTGACAGATGACGCACAGCAGTTTAGAATTACAGCGCAGAAAATTTTGTAAAATATTGCACAAAAAATGGGTGTTGTGCAACTTTGCACAAGAGTTTGTCCACTTTGCACACGGACCAACGAACCTTAAAGGAAACATTGTTCACTACTATACTGTATATATATAATACTAGGTCAGTGATGGCGAACCTATGCCACGCGTGCCACAGACGGCACGCAGAGCCTCATCAGCCGGCACGCAACTAAATATTATTTCCTTAATCAAACACTTTGCTGGCACTTCATGTTGGCACTTTGCTATATATAGGTTTTAATTGAATTTTGGGCGCGCGGACCCAAAAAGGTTCGCCATCACTGTACTAGGTAATTTAGTGATACCATTTTCTTTCGATTTCAGATATTCATGCAAGACATAAAAACAATAACAACAGTAATGTCATCAAAGGTTTCTTAAATAATCAAATTTGGGATTCGGGGAAAGAAGTGGGAGATAACAATTCAAGGAATAATTTACATTTCTGGGAATGAAAGATTTTTAGTTACACTTTATGGCCTGTTCAACATTAACTTATTTTGGACCCACCTGATATTGCAGTGATCTTGGCGGTAAAGCCACTTCGGCCACATACCATCCAATCCCAGTCATGTCTCTCAGAGACCACAGAGGTTGTCCTAGACCGCCACTTTTGGCATAAATATTGAACGTGCCAGGATGGACGCCCCCCATGTTGTAGAAAAAACGTAGACATCTGTCTCTGTCCCCTTGAATATGTCCAGTGAGTAGACGTGCCTGGTTGCCCGGTCTAGCCATAGTTGTTTCAACAGTTAAATAATGGCCTGAATGGGAGGATTATCAAAGTACTATTTTATGCTTTTATTCCAATATCTGAGTTTGGGATCATTCATAAATAATTTCATGCAATTTCGGCCAATTTTCAATTTTTAAAAGTGGCAATAATTTAATTTTAACCAACAGCTACCCACCACCTAAAAGCAAGTAATGTATGTACATGGGCGCCCGCAGGGGGGGCAGGGGAGGGGGTCGCTTGCCCCCCCCCCTGGGTGTATGGATTTTTTTAAAATTTGTAAAGAGAAAATAAAGAGAAAGTAAATAAGCTGATGCTGATCTCGTTTTACTGTGTAATTATTTTTATATTTTCAATATTGTAGAGAATTAGGGCCGTTAAAGGGTCTTTAGATCAAAGATTCCTGTTGCTGGCCAGGACTGGTAGTGGTAGTCTGGTCAGGACTGACCAAGATGTGTGAAATGCCCCTTGCAGTTGCTTGGATAAGAGGTGCTAAATGTAGACTCTGTTATCTAAAGGTTAGCCATGTGAAGCACTGACCAGGGGAAATGATTGCGATTGTCCAAACCAGACCAAGGGCTAACATCAAAGAGACCAGAGCGGGTCATGGTACCCCACCCCCATTTTAATCTGGGGGGTGGTGGTACAAGATGATTCAATCATCATGATTGACATATTAAATTCTGAAGTACTGTAGACCGGGGACTGGACAAACGTGTGGCCTCCAGACTGAGGGAGCTGGTTATAGGACGTGACCAATAACGGACGATTTGTTTGCAACGACGGTAGTAAAGATCATAAATAAACTGTATTAACTGTATATACCGTATATACTCGTTCGCAAGCCGACCTTTTTTGGACAAAATCTAGGGGAAAAAGTGGGGGGGGCGGCTTATGAGCGGGTCATAGGTGATTTCTGCATGTATATTGAGTATTGGTGTTGTTATTGTAGACCATCGATGTCCTTGTCTACATTCTACAAGATTCGACCGATCTATCATAAGCTATAATACATTTTTAAAAATCAGCACTTACCTTATTTAATCATTTTATTTATTTTTGTGAACGTTTTAATAAATTGTTTTACAAATTTTCAACCACGGATTTTAATGTATGCGCTTTCGTCACTGTTTACCAAATAATTTTTTTTTAAATACCGGTAACTCTTGCTTAACAAAGAGCAGAAAGACAAAGATAGGCAGTACAAAGTAAACAATCATAATGACCGATTTAGCTTGTAGTTTTAAAAAAATATGTACCATTTTTTTAAAGCTGTCCATACTATTTTTGGGGGGTCGGCTTGCACTTATACACGGCTTGCACGGGTTATACACTTTTAATACTTTTCCCTTCAAAAAGTGGGGGGTCGGCTTATGAACGAACGGGCTATAGAATGAGTATATACGCTTTGCTCAATCTCATACACTTTAAAAGCCTCGTTCTGAAATGTTGGTCTTTACAATGCCTGGTTTCTAGCTACCCCATAACAGTGGCCCATCCTTGTATAGTCTCGGTTCACAGCGTGATCACTTGAGCCCTATGGCGGATTTAGGGGAGGGGGCTGAACGGGCTAAAGCCAGGGGCCCATGATGATTTAGGGGCCCCCAAACTTAGTATATTTTATAATAAAGGTGAACATATGTTTGCATGAATCCCTGAAAAAATATCATAAATTAAATAAATTAATAAAAATCTTATCTATTATTAATCTGATCTCTTTTCGACCCAATACTCTTAGTAATCGAGAAACCTGATTTGATAGGCACAATAAGAGAAAATATTAAAGAATATTGTTTATTTTTTTAATTTATAATTTCCGTCCGCCTCTCCTGGTCGTTTAGGCTTGCGTTGCAAGCGATCTGAGGATCGATCCCCAGCGGTGGAATCTTTTCTTTTTTTTTAATTTGTCGTGGTTTTTTTTTGTGGTTTTTTTGTTGTTTTTTTTAACTTTTTGTCTTTTTACACTCAATTTTAGGATACCAGCAAACAGTTATTTCTTCGTGTTTGGTTTTTTCATGAATAATCTTTTTGGCTGAATAGTTACAAGTTACAGTCTTATATTAGCTGCTAGCAATCATTTTATTTAAAGGGACGCCTGCTCGATAGGGCCCCAGTTTGAATTGCAGCCAGGGGCCCCGTGCAGTCTTAATTCGTCCCTGCTTGACCCCTCCAGCACGCGGATTCATCCCCTCACTGTCAATACTTCCAGAAATGCCGTACTTAGAATACCTCATGATTATAAACTATAGATAATAGAAAGTAGTTAAAAAAGAAATTGCAAAGAAAGAAAAGAAAGAAAAAAAAGAAAAAGAAAAAAAGAAAAAGAATTTTAAAAAAGAAAGAAAGAAGTCTTCAAATGAAATTCGATCCACTACCTGATACTTTGAGATCAAAAATCCAGCGCTCAACCGTTGGACCACAGAAGCATATGAATTAATGAAGTTTTAAAAAATCTTATATCAGAAGCTTTTAAGTGTCGGGGTTATATGATCCTGACACTTCCATAAGTAAAAGGTGAACGTGTATAGTGTATATTTTATCACAATATTAATAAACGACAAGTAGTACTGATCGGTACAGAATTTTAATTAATAGTCACTTGACCGGCCAAAAAATCTGCATATAGCGCTAAGAATTATGGGGGGAAAATCACTTCGAAAATTTTTTGCGAAAATTTTCTGCGGGCGCCCATGTGTATGTATGCTTTCCTTACAATACATCTTATTTCATACCATCAGCTTGGAATACGTGTAGCTACATTTATCCATTATCTTTTTACATTTAAAAATACTTTATAAATTAAACTAATATTTATTAAAGCAATAGGTACTTGAAAATTGATTTTAGAGTCCTCACTGCTGTTTTACTCTGTTTTTGATCTTTCCTTTCCCAATTTGTCATCATGTAGTGTGACCTAGTGTGTCCTGACTCACACAGTCCTGACCCACTTTGTCCCAACTAACACAGTCCTGACCTACTTTGCCCCCCCCTAACACAGTCCTGAACCACTCTGTCCCAACCCACTTTGTTCTAGCAAAGAATTTAAGAGAACACTCACCAACTACAGACCGAGTTGAGTGGTCACTGTCGGGTCTGACGGTTGATGAAGTGGAGCCTGTCGCCCAGGTCCAGTTTAGGGAAGCTTGTGGGTCCTTGGTATATCCACATAAGTTGACATCCTCAAAGTCACAATTAAACCCTTTTTTTGTTCAAGAATAAGTGCATGAAGTCATGTCACAATAAAACCCTATTTTTGTTCAAGAATAAGTGCATGAAGTCATGTCACAATAAAACCCTATTTGTGTTCAAGAATAAGTGCATCAAGCCATTCTTAATTAAAACTAATACCAATTAGCTTATACAAATTTGGGTGGATGTGATTTAAACAAAGGAATTTAAATTTTGATTTTTATGCTCTTGTCTATCATGTTGATTATTATTCAGACTTTTTCCTTCAATTTTTTAATTAATTTTTTTTGTCCTTTTTTCCAATCACGTTTATCAAGGAGAAGAAAAAAATATCAGCTTAAAAAAACAGAAAATGTAAGTACTGTAATATACAATAAGATTTATAAATATAGAAGATCGTAATTTTATAGTGAAATCAGCTGACACTCTAAAACAGAGAAACTGAGCCTGAATTAATTTCCCTGTAACCAATCAATTTTTAAGGATGTATTTTGATTCTAAGAATAGCCTTGAGTCATACAAGCAATATAAACAATGTTATTGATTATGTTCTATTTTTAACAAATATCAACCACAGGCCTCAAAATCAGGCATCACAGAAAAAGTCGTATGAGAATGGTCCAAGTGTTATCTTGTCTTATCTATACAGACGCTCCTTCTATACAGAAGATTACTGTTGGCAAGTGACACAGCACTCACAGGCCATATCTATGAGGGTTCCACGCATTACCCTGCCATCATTATTTTCCTAACTAGTGTTAGTTACCCATTTGGAGCTGGGCTCAGGGACACCCTAGGCCCGTGAACAAATCCCTGCTTTCACATGAATTCGAACACGTGACCGTCGGTACACCAGCAGAGCGTGCATGTCACTCGACCACCCAGCTTTGTAATTAAGACTTGTATCTTATTACAATATGTTACATAAATCACCTTCAATTTCACAGAGGAGAGCAGTATTTGAGATGATAAGGATTAAGTTTTTAAAAAATTTAAGAAATACCAGGCTATAAACACTGTGTTCATACCTTCACCAACACATGGGCCATTACTGTATGTGATGTCATCAATGGCTATGTCCCCTTGGTTACCCTGGCCCTTTGTTGATTCAATTACAACCTAGGAGTAAACAATACATGTTGATTCATTTACAACATAGGAGTAAACAATTTATGGCAGCATGTTATATAATTCTTCAAGTACTTTTTTAAAATATATGTGGCAGTGTGTACAGAATTATAGGGTGCCTACGGTAAATAAGATGCACTATAGTTTAGCATGTTACAGTATCTTATCTTATCTTATCTATACAGACGCTCCTTCTATGCAGAAGATAGTTGCGTCCACAGACCATGACAGATGATCTGTTGGCAAGTGATGCAGCAATCACAGGCCACGGCTTTGTGGGTTCCACGCATTACCCAGCCGCCTAACTACATGTAGTGTTAGGTACCCATTCGGAGCGGGGTGACTCAGGGACGCCCTAGGCCCCGGGAACAAACCCTTGCCTTCACACGGATTCGAACCCGAGACCATCGGTACGACAGTCCAGTGCGCTGCCACTCGACCACCGCGTCCCCACGTACAGTAAGCCCATGCCGATGTTGGGTGGTCAGAGGCTCATAAATCTATCAATGCGGACGTGGGACGTGCCTTGCAGCCCAAACCCCTGTATCAATGGAATCTGAATGGACCACGGAACGTGCTTAAACCGCACGTCTGGTCGAGGGGTGAGCTAATAATTGGCCTATATATATCATTGTTGCTTGTAAGGAAAGTCGCCTGCTCGACTTGACGCTCAGTTGCAGCCACAACGATGTTGGGTGGTCAGATGCACATAAATCTTATCAATGAATTCTGAGTGGGACGTAGGACGTGGGAAAACTCCTATGTGCTTACGCCCGGGGGGCTACGCCATTGTATCAATGAACTTTGAAGGGACCATGGAACATGAGGAACAAATATAAAACCTCATGTCTGGTCCATGGGTCAGCTATTAATGGGCGTTGGTTTGTAAGGAAAATATCATCATCATCGCCCTTCGTCCCATCTGGGGCATAGGCCATGAACCAAGGCTCTCCAGTCATCCCGGTCCTGCGCCAATCTTTCTATCTTCCCCCAGCTGTGCCCGCTCATTTTGGTGTCTGCCTCCACTTCCCTTCTCCAGGTTATTTTTTTACGACGTCTTTTTCTCTTGCCTTGGGGGTTACATGTAAGGGCTTGTCTCACAATGCTGGATGTAGGCTTTCTGAGAGTGTGGCCAATCCATCTCCATCTGCGCTGTCGTATTAGCTCTTCCATTGGCTGTTGTTGTGTGCATTGCCAGAGGTCTTTGTTGGTGATGACATTGGGCCAGCGGATTCTGAGAATTGTTCGGAGACATGTGTTTATAAAAGCTTGAAGCTTTTTTGAAATGGCTGCTGTTATTCGCCATGTTTCTGCTCCAACAGCAAAACAGGCTTTATTGTGGTGTTAAATATCCTGACCTTGGTATGGAGAGTCAAGTTGTTACAGTTCCAAACCTTTTTTAGCTGTTTAAATGCTGTTCTTGCTTTGCCAATTCTTATTCTTACATCGGCTTCTGTCCCTCCTTGTGTGTCGATGATGCTTCCAAGGTATGTGTAAGGAAGACAATGGTTATTTATCATTGTAGCTTGTAAAGAAAGTCACGGATAAACCAGGAAAAGAATTCGTGGGATGGAAATTAAGGGTCGAAGGTTAACAGATTAAAATTTGACACCTGTGAGGGAAACCGAGGATATAAGGCGAGAGTTTAGAGTGTTTGGGGAGAACAACACAGGAGAACAACACCAGAGAGCGACATCGGAGATCAGTGCTTAGCATTTGCAGGGACAGTATTGGAGAATAGGCTGTAGTAGAAATGTACACTGTGTTTCCTGTGTTCAAATACTTAGACGTCAGTTACTGTGTTAACCTTAGAAAATATTCAAATAAACATTATACCAGCTATAGTCCTCAACTTACCTGCATTTAGTTATTTGTTTTATTAGCTGTTCAGTAAGTCTTATTCAAACTAACAATCTATAGCCACCACTCGGCTACATATATAAACAATCGATGTAACCTAGTAGCAATATAGCATTCATCGGTACATGATTTCAAATGAAATGAGAACTGGCTTTATGTGACATTTAAACAGAAGTGAATAGACCAGCTTACCTGAATGTTATTTCCAGGTGACAAATCAACAAAAGCCTGCTTCCATTGTGCACCCTGATTGTTGTGCCTTGTCCAGACAGTCATATTAGATGTGCCGATTACTCTTTAAACAAAGAAGTAAATGTTTATCAATACTCTATTTCAAAACAATCCTGTAAAAATTAAATCGGTGCAAATAAACTGCAAGTACACCTACTAATTGCTTTATCTTAATGTATACCTTTCACCTTAATGGATAACTTCTGAGAGCTGAATTATGTATCCTTTCTAATGAAGGCTCCTGTTTTAGTTCATACAAAAGCTTCAGGTTTAACTTTTAAGTTAACACTAATGGCAGTAGTATTAAAAAATAAAAGCTAGTAAACAATTTTATTGGGATGGTATCTCACTTTCGCAGTTGCACTAATAAAATCATGACAGCAAGCTATCAGTTGTTTTGTTGTTTCCATGGATATTGTTTTGTTAACAAAAAGTGTTTATTTAAATTAAACAAAATCAGGTATACCTATGTACATTTCTCAACTCTGGGTCTATCCTTTTACACAAAGTATTTAAGTCTTTGAGAACTTCACACACAGTGCCCGAAGAGTAGTCTATGCCTTGCCAAAATATTCCTTAACGTTTAATGCCCCAGAAGGTTTTCGCCAAACTTCCGCCTCAGTCCCGTAAGGATTTCCCGTTTATTACTATCAACTAGTTATGACATTTAAAAAATTGCGTAAAATTTATTTATAAAAATTAAATTTAAAATTAATTAATTTTTAAAATTTATTGTCATACTGACTTCATCCTTTAGGATAAGAATGGTTATTTTACGTATCCAAACGACCGTCTTGAGCTTAATACTATTTTTACCTGTAGTTTAATACTATTATTTTTACAATAACGTATAGCGAAATTACATTTTCAAAAAAAACCTGTAAAAATGACCAAAAAACTTCACGAATCGAGCGATAACACTAGCGAGGTCAACATTCCACATCCCATTATGAGTTTAAGTTTGAGAATGGGTCTACCCAAGGACACTAATATTTAGCCTACAGATTTGGCACAAGTCAAGCTAGTGGCTAAGTAAGAGTTAGTGCCACCGGGGGTTAGTCGAGATTATTTACAGCTCCCATATGAAAAAAACTTGGAAAATTATAGAAATTCTGGAGACAATTTCACTATTACACTCTTAAATGCCAAAAACTAAATGTATCAACTGAAAAGTCACCAATAGGATTTAATGTCTGGATCAAGTAATTATTGGTGGAAAAATATTGTTAATATTTATTTCTCCACTATAATTAATTTTTTTCTTAGCTATGGTAGATATTTTTTAAAACATTAAAGCACTTCATTTTTCAGAATGTCTCAGTGTGGCACGACCAATCTTAATGTAAATTAAATGATTTTCTTTACAAGTCTTATTTTTCAAGGCATTTTAAGGGACCATGATGGCATCAGCATTTATGTTGCCAACAATCTAATTAAAGTTGATTTATAATACAGTAAATAATTTAATGAAACTATCCATTGCTTTTACACATCTATCATATTAAAATAATTAAGGCTCTTAAAGTGAAAAAGATTTAGTCAGCTTACACATCAAATATAGATGACAGTTGTCAAAGATTTGTTAAACTTTCATACCAATCTACGAAACATATAATTATTGTCTTACCTGTAAACATTGAGGTAGCCAACATGTGGTCCATACATGAAGTAATAGAACTGTAAACATCCTTTATTGCTGGGCACTGTTATAGCAGGGCTAATCAGCTGAGCCTTGTTACCAAAAGAACCAAGGGAGGTCTCCAGGTAGGCATAATAACCAGCTACGGTTGTGAAAATAGACAAAAAGCAGATGATATAATATTTGTTGATGATAAAAACACATGCAGATAACAACATAACACAGACAATAAAATCTGTAAATAAAAATGGGAAAATGTTTACGAAAAAGCTGCCTTAAGTCCCCAACCTCTCTGTCAAAGTATAAAATATTTGAAATAGATGTGTGTATTAAGAGTAAAGTTAAGTTCCTATTTTAGGCCATGCTGGCCTATGGGGCAAGTAAAACAGCGTTTACAAGTTTCTATGTGGAAGCCGACACCTTTCATTTGAAGCATAAAAAATCAGAATAGAACAACAATGATACAAATACAAGTAAGAGATGCTCATCTCTACTCACAGATTCCCATGCCATAGTTAAGAAGAATTTATATAAACAAACTAAAAAAATGATTAATATTCATTCTTTTAAAAAGTATCTTACAATACTGTGTCAATACATGTTATTTGTTACAGTTACAGATGCTCCTTCTATACAGTAGAAGATAATTGTATCCTAAGTCCTAAGCTTATCTATGGTTTATGTCTAGACAGTATCAGTAGGCCTATAGTCTTGCATTTTTGTATTTTGATTAGAGTTGTAAATGTTGATAGTGTTGGTTTTCCTGGTTACCTCTGGCTATCTATTCCACGTCCGAATTCAAGACGGAAAGAACAAGAAGTTCATTCTTATCTTATCTGTTTACAGACGCTCCTTCTATACAGAAGATTATTGCGTCCTACGCTTATCTATGGTTTGTGTTTAGTCCTGCATTTTTATTAGAGATTTAAATTTTGATAAAGTGTTGGTTTTCTTGGTTTCTTCAGGCAACCCATTCCACGCCCGAATTCCGGACGGGAAGAACGAAAATTTGTATGTGTTTGTTCTTGCATACGGAATAAGAAAGGTGTTTTTATCCTTATGTTTATCTGAGGGTTGTATTAAGTTATCTTTGTGTTGTATTTCTAAATTAGAATTAATTGCTTCATGTATGATTACTACTTTGCTCTTGGTTCTTCTATCCTCTAGTGTTTCAAGGTTTAATGATTTAACTAATGGTGTTATTCTTGTCAGTTTCGAATATTCTCCCGTAATGAATCTGGCAGCTCTTTTTTTGAATTTGTTCTAGTTTATCAATGCTTTCTTTGGTGGATGGGTCCCCTACAGAAGATGCATATTCTAGTACAGGTCTCACCAAAGTCAGGTAGCATTTTAGTTTTATATCTCTATTACATTTGTTAAAGTTTCTTATGTCATTCTAAATTCTTTTTCAAGTCAAGTAATTCAATATTATTATTATCAATGTCAATATGTCTATGTCCAACAACTTCAACTACTGACTACAGATATTTGTTCTTTTAATTTTCAATCTAATATTTATTTAAAAAATAAAACACATTATTTTAATTTTTTACTCAAAACTGACGTTAAGAATTTTCTTGATAGGTGAACCTTGCTCCAACCTAGTCTGGTTCCTAATCTCAACTCTCAACTTAAGTTGTAACCAACCGGTTCTTAACTTTTGGAAGTGGTTTCAGTTACATGACAAGTGCAGTTACTCTATAAGTAACGGTGACCAAACAGCGGCTCGCGAACAATTTATGAAATTAAAACTTTTCGCTTAAAATTATATGATATTAAAAAATTTATGTAATTGGGATTTGAAAAAAAAGCCGAAACAAAAGTTGAAAATTATTTGGGATTGATCTAAAAAAAAATTTAATCCAAATTAGCGATTAATTTCTGATTGGTTGGTGATGTAAATGTAAACTTAAATTTCTGGTTACGGCTACGGTTCCAGTAAAAAATCCGCATTTCGAAGTATTAACCTGGATTGATTATCATTGTTACACTTTGTACTTCCCAAATAAGTTAATAAAATCAAATCATCAAGCAGTAACTGGTGACTAACATCTCACAGAACTTTACTACTTCTACGCACCACAAGTAAAATCTATTAGCTACCAGATTTAAAATGAGTTGTGGTTGTAGAAAACGTTGATTTACTTTTTTTTTAAAGTTATATTTGAAATAGATGATTCATTCGTATTTTTTAAGTAGAGTATTTAAACATCAAAATCAAAGCACAACGATCATGCTATTGTCTTTATATATAGTCTAGTCTAGATTGGATAGTATTGGCGCTATGCTATATAAGAACTCATTAATTGATTTATTAAAGCACTTAGTTAAAAGCTTCTCAACAGAATCATAACAAATTAACAATTCATGAAACTAAAATTATGAGTCTATGTCTATATGCAGTGTGTTTCTATTAATAAATTTACATGTTTAAATATTTGTTAATTTTGTAACTAACACATGTATTACGGTTAGGCTTAACACAATTGAAATATTTAAAAATCAAATAAAAATATTTAAAAATTTTTTAATGAATCACAAAATGAATTCATTTGGAAGTGGGGGCGTGACCCACAGTGACATATTGCTTCAATGCAGCTCTCAACATTTTTTTAATTTAAAATAAATATAGCGCTCATTTACTACAGGCTGACACAGTCTACAGGTCTGGCCCTGGCCAAATACTGCTCTATTTAATTAGTACCAAGAGGTCCAGAAGCAGCAAACAAATCGTTTTTTTAACTTCGTTCTCGTTGGAAAAAAAACAATGCAAGTTCTTTATTTATAAAATAACAAGTAAGCTTTTTATAGCCCATAATTTATTTTATGTCGGTTTAGCCATAATTATGATCAGCCATATTTGTATTTCCATTCCAAATATGGCTTTTTATCCTTTTTAAAAAAGAAGTAACTGTATTTTCAGAGAGCTCTAATTCATTAATGGAAACTACCATGCCCCACCACCTTTATCAATATAAAACACACGATTGTTGATGTGATTTACAGAATTCACTCACTGAATGGATCAACGTTCATTTACGATAATGACATACCACATTCTATCACTCAGAATCACTGTAAAACAATTGTGAATATTGAAAACTTTAAGAAAGAATGCTTATCTACTCACAGCCAGATGTATGATCACTAGGAGGTCCGGTCCCAGATGTTGCTGTTTGACCTCTTTGTCTTGTCCAGTCCCTTTGGTCAGTTTTTATTTGCGTCCATGAGCAGAAGTCAGTATCGAATGGGCAATTCAAGTTTTGCGCTGTAGCAACTGAAATGATAGAGTAGTGACATTTTCAAACCCGAATTTTAACTAATTTTTGTTAGCTGTTCAAAACAACGAAAATAATAATAATTGTGCAAATAACATGCTACAGAGTAATGATACAATGGAATAGGTTATGGCCGCCTTTACACTGTAATCATATCAATAGAATCATTCCATAGAATCACAACCCTTGAATCTCTACCCATAGGCGTCAATAGGGTTGATGTCACCCAGTGTGGTAGCTCATGGTGTCACATAGACCTCCTTCGATCTGCCTTTGCCAAATAACGTGAAAATACATTTTTACGTTTTAGTCACTCCCTTGTGATGGTGTCACCCTGTGCGGTCTGCACCCCCCCCCCACACCTCGCATCGCCCTAGTGACGCCTCTGTCTCTACCCCAACCCTTTAACCTCTACCCCAACCCTTGAAAATCTGACACAACCCTTCAACATCTACCTCATCTCCCTCTAGATCTAACGTGGGTCATTTTAACCTTATGAACCTTATTCCAGTGACGGGAAAAAGAGCCTTCAGCTATTACAGCTAGTTCTCGACTTACGAACCTTGATCGGTTCCGACGGATCAGTCGTAACTCGATTTGGTCGTAAGTTGAGTACGCTTTGCGTACAGTAGTGTGAAGTGATGTTATAATTTAAAACAATTTAAATTAAATTACATCATAAATTTCTTTTATTATTGTTATAAATTATAATTTTCGATGTAAAACTTAACAAAAGTATTATTGCACATTTATACAATTGAGGCACAAATAACCCTGAAATCTTATATGGCTAGTGATTGTGGTCGTAAAGTCGACTGTCGTAAGTTCCATAGGTCGTAAGTCGATCACTAGCTGTACTTGCTGGATTTTAATACGGAGCTTTATTAGGGTTGGTTTCAAGTTCTTCAGTCTTTAAGCTTCCCATCGTGGACAGCAAATAAGTTTTTATAAGCACTTTAGTCTGCGCTCTTTTTGTCGGCGCCCATTTGTCGTGCACTCTCTTGTCGGCGCTCCTTTGTCTTGCGCTTTTTTTTACCGAATGCCAAAAATGTAGGATGCCATTGTTACCACTGTTACCAATAGCAACCATCTCGCCAAATTGTTTATCTCTCTCAATATAGCTAGTACACTACAATAAATGCCACTCATTGCTAACATTATCATATGATTGTGACACGTAACCTGGTGATGTATATACCGTGAAAACTCGGAGTACTCAGCTGAAATCAAGAATGTGTTCAACTTGTCTATTACAGACACTCCTTCTATATATCACCGTGATGTTCAACGGAAATCAATTGAAGAAATCTCTGTACAATAACTTAATATTTCAAAAATTAGCGAAAAACGAGTGTAAGCTGATCCACAAGACTGATGTTTTGATTAAATCGATGCCGATTCCATAATACTTAGCATTCGTGACTTCATCAATCAACTGCATACATGAATACATTGTGTTTTGGATACTATCAAATCATGACACTCATAATAGTCATGATAGGTGCACAAAGATATATTCTAATTTCCAGGATTTTATTAGTTCTGAGTGTGTTCCTTTAGAAAAACAAATTCAACTAAAATTTCAATAGAACCAATGTTGTTTCCATTGTTAGAAAACTTATGTTAGTTAATGTAACCAGGAAAGGATAATTCTCTTTCAGCAAGAAATTTGATCACGTCTATTGTTCTCTGCGGGACATAAGTCCAGCATTTGCGCAATATAATATTTGCTTCTCCTTCTGCCTCTCTATTCGTTACTACCCGTTGTCTCCTGACGTTCCAACATCCATGACAGAACAACAATAAGATTATTCGATGAAAATAATAAACGTTTAAGGGCAATTAACTAATTAGCTCGCCACACAAAAATAAATAATGTTTATATTTAAATAAATGTAGTTTTTAGACAAAATAGACAATGTACAGTGAGTTTGAAATTAAATATACAAAATAATATAATGCACGCCAGTTCAAGTCAATGAGGGAGGGTCTAAGAATATAAGAGAGCCTAGGGCCTACGGATATCAGAGAGCCTAGGCAGTGATGACGAACTTATGCCACGCGTGCCACAGACGGCACGCAGAGCCTCATCAGCCGGCACGCAACTAAAATGTTACTTCCTTAATCAAACCACTGTGCTGGCACTTTGTGTTGGCACTTTGCTATATAAAAGTAGGTTTTAATTGAATTTTGGGCACTCGGCCCCAAAAACGTTCGCCATCACTGGCCTAGGGCCTACGAATATTTAAGGGAGCCTAGGGCCTACGGATATCAGAGCGTCTAGGGCCTACGAATATAAGTGAGCCTATGGCCTACGATTATAAGAATGCCGAGGGACTATGAATATGAGCCTAGGGCCACAAAAATCGTTCAAAGGCCCTGCCATAAATTACAGTTTTTATTTAAATATGGGGTCGTCAACAATTGACGTCACGCGATTTAGGCCCTCCTTAAATATGACGTCACAAAGTTTTGCCCTCCCCCCATAAAAGCCGTATATCTTATTTGAAAATAAGCATGTTTCAAATCACTTTTTTCTCATGTAAGTATGTATTTACTTTAAGTTGTAAGGCTGCACTCTAATATCGTAGCCCGCGTGAAGCCATTTAAAACGTCATTAAATAAAGTGTAAGCAATCAAATATTTAAGTGGAACTTTTTAAAAAGTTGCACGTTTTGATGTGACGTCGCAGTTCTTAAACACTCCCCTCCCACTCGTCACAAATGTGTGACCTTCCCCATTTTTAGCTGCGTGACGTCACATTTTCAAAACTTGACTAATGTGCCTTGAAAATATGTCTAATTAAATATAAAACTGTATAAATATAACCGTGTAGAGCAGGGTGGGCAAACTTTTTAGGGCGAGGGCCGCATTAGTAAGAAATGAAACATCAAGGGGCCACACCTAACCAAAATTTAGCCTCGATTCAAGTAAAAGCATCCATTTTTATCATAAATGTATTGATTTTTTTTAGATATTACCGCAGGCTTCCGCGGGGCCGCAAAAAAACTCCGCAGCGGGCCGCATGATGCGGTCCGCGGGCCGTAGTTTGTACAACCCTGGTGTAGAGAGTATTTAAATAAAGTTGGTGCCTACCTGACAGAAGCAATGCCGCAATAAGCAGAAAATAACCGCCCCCTCCCATGTCAGGAGGAACGCAGTCAATTATACACAAGATAGTATATAGTCCTTTTAGTTGCTTCCAATTTCAGAATTTTAAAAACAATCAATTTACCAATGCAATTATTAAATTAAAACGCAATAAAGAAATAAAATAATAGGCCTAACTGTCCTCTTCTGCGGGACAGAGGGCCACTTTCACAAGTTCACTCTACAAGAGCGGTGGTTTACTGTCGATAATACATTTATATCGTACGATTATCTTGGTTATCTTAAGTGCCTGGTACATCCTACAAAATAAGATAGTTGTATTTTTTTATTGCGATTGATCGTGATCGGTCGGTCCGTGCGACTTGATAAGTGATGGTACATTGATAATAAACAATTTTAACTAAACTCACATTTTTTTTAAACGGATGTGTTGTTTCTTTTAAAAATGCATTCACGGTTTTAAATCTCAGTTTTATTCTTTAAAATAGAATTAACTATTAACAGAAACGTAACTGGGTTTTCCGCGCCCTTGGCTAATTCAATTTTGGCGCCCTTGAAAAATAGGGAAAATACTAAATTATACAGAATAAATTGATTATTGAAGGATTAGCTCTCGGCGCCCTTGGCAACTGCCCCGATGCCAAGTCGTTGTTACGCCTCTGAGAATTAATATAAATTTTTAAAAATCAGAATTTTCATTTAAATCTAAATAGATTAATAAACATTGGCGTTGGACATGATTTGGATGGTGAGTGGAGGGGGGGGGTTGTCTTTCAGTTGTTTTGAAGGTCGACTATTTGGTAGCTGAGAGCTCGCACTAACCTTAGCTACGCCACTGTTAGTAGGCTGAGTGATATACTCTTGAAAAACCAGTGCCACTAATTTTGTGTAATCGGTCATTCCATAAATGACGTCACGCACCTGCGGGGAGGGGATCGACCATTTGTAACGAGGTGTGACGAGGGAGTGTTCGTGAAATGTTTGGTCACATAAAAATGCGCAACTTTAAATAATACTACAAAAGGAACATTTTAACATGGATTTCAATAATTTAAGCTGGATTTTTAATATGTGACTGTTTCTTTAGGGATACATAGTCGGTTGTTGGCTGCAGAAGTGTTCTTCGAATATTCTCCAGTAATGAATCTGGCAGCTCTTCTTATCTTATCTGTTTACAGACGCTCCTTCTATACAGAAGATTATTGCGTCCTACGCTTATCTATGGTTTGTATTTAGTCCTGCATTTTTATTAGAGATTTAAATGTTGATAAAGTGTTGGTTTTCCTGGATTCTTCAGGCAACCCATTCCACGCCCGAATTCCGGACGGGAAGAAGGAAAACTTGTATGTGTTTGTTCTTGCATACGGAATAAGAAAGGTGTTTTTATCCTTATGTCTATCTGAGGGTTGTATTAAGTTATCTTTGTGTTGTATTTCTAAATTAGAATTAATTGCTTTATGTATGATTACTACTTTGCTTTTGGTTCTTCTATCCTCTAGTGCAGTGTTGTCCAACCGGTGTGCCGCGAGAAAATTTTAGTGTGCCGCGAAAGATTTCAAAAATACCATAAACTGCTAGGCTTTTCGAACCTTCAAGTTTTGAAAAAAAATATCCTTTAACCGAAAAAGAATTGAATAAAAACGTTTGTCATGTTTGTATTGTTCTGGTTGTGAGAATCTCTTGAAAGCTACAAAATTTCTCTCCTCCATTGGGAATAAATATCTGTTGTAAGTAAATAAAAACCCTTTCCTGCTGTTCACTTTTTTAAAAACTTTTAATTACAGACGGCTATGGATAATTTTTTGAAGAGAAGCCAGAAGGATTCCAGCGAGCATCAAAATGGAGAGAGAGCTGCGAAATCCAAGAAGAATGTTACCAAACGGAAATATCACGAGGAATATCTTGAGTATGGTTTCATACAATGTGCAAATGATCCTTCTGTTCCGTTTTGTCTTAATTGTAACATGGCATTGTCCAACGAGTCCATGAACCCCAGTAAACTGAAGCGGCATCTGAACTCAAATCATCCAGGATTGAAAGACAAGCCGAAAAGTTATTTCGCATCCATTCGGTCCAACTTAGAGCAGCAATAAAAAATAATGAAGACATTTCCCTCAATTCCTGTCAAAGCTCAGTTAGCAAGCTATAAAATTGCGAATCTTTTGGTCAAACAAAAGAAATCTCATTTGGACGCTGAGACAATCATATTGCCGTCTTTACGAATCGCAGTTGAGACTATGGAGTTGGGACCCGACGCTGTTGAAAAAATAAATAAGATTCCACTGTCTCACCAGACGATGGGACGTCGGATTGTTGACATTTCGACAGATTTGGACAATCAAATTAAAGAGCATTTTGCGGAAGCCGACGACACCCAAAAGCTCTGGGCAATGCAAATCGATGAAAGTACTGACAGCGGAAAGGCGCAACTGCTCGCATACGTCAAACGTGAAAGACTGCAGAGAGTTTGCTTATCCAGCAATGAGCCGCGTTTTGAGCTCATCTGCTCCAAAGAAAACGCTCAAGTATCTCATTAATTTAGTGTGCCGTGTACGATTTTCGGTTGGACAACACTGCTCTAGTGTTTTAAGGTTTAATGATTTAACTAATGGTGTTATTCTTGTCAGTTTCGAAGTGTTGGGAAAGATTATTAAAAAGGGGGGGGGGTATTCTTTATATAAAGTGGTGGTATTTTTTTAGCCAGTTTAATTTTTTCTCGTGTCAGGTTTTAGTCCGTCACATGCACTCTCATAAATTAAACCATGGATTTTATGGACAGCCGATTGGTATTCATCATAAATTAAATCATCTCGACCTACAGTTGGTTTTAGTGGACCAAATGTTGGTGTAAGTAGAAATGAAATTGGTATCAGTAGAACCATTTTAAGTATTAGTAGAACTAATGTTGGTGTTGGTAGGTCAGATTTTGGTAGACCTCGTGTTGGTGTTAGCAGACCTAATGTTGGTTTTAGTAGAACTAATGTTGGTGTTGGTAGGTCAGATTTTGGTAGACCTCGTGTTGGTAGGTCTAATGTTGGTGTTGGTAGATCTAATGTTGGTTTTGGTAGTCTAATGTTGGTGTTGTAGGTCTAATGTTGTGTTGGTAGGTCTAATGTGTTGGTACAAAGTTGTGTTAGATCAGATGTGACATTTGGTGTTGGTAGGTCTAATGTTGGTGTTGGTAGATCTAATGTTGGTGTTGGTAGATCTAATGTTGGTGTTGGTAGGTCTAATGTTGGTGTTGGTAGATCTAATGTTGGTGTTGGTAGGTCTAATGTTGGTGTTGGTAGGTCTAATGTTGGTGTTGGTAGGTCTAATGTTGGTGTTGGTAGGTCTAATGTTGGTGTTGGTAGGTCTAATGTTGGTGTTGGTAGGTCTAATGTTGGTGTCGGTAGGTCTAATGTTGGTGTCGGTAGGTCTAATGTTGGTGTCGGTAGATCTAATGTTGGTGTCGGTAGATCTAATGTTGGTGTCGGTAGATCTAATGTTGGTGTCGGTAGATCTAATGTTGGTGTTGGTAGGTCTAATGTTGGTGTTGGTAGATCTAATGTTGGTGTTGGTAGGTCTAATGTTGGTGTTGGTAGGTCTAATGTTGGTGTTGGTAGATCTAATGTTGGTGTTGGTAGGTCTAATGTTGGTGTTGGTAGATCTAATGTTGGTGTTGGTAGATCTAATGTTGGTGTTGGTAGGTCTAATGTTGGTGTTGGTAGATCTAATGTTGGTGTTGGTAGATCTAATGTTGGTGTTGGTAGGTCTAATGTTGGTGTTGGTAGGTCTAATGTTGGTGTCGGTAGGTCTAATGTTGGTGTTGGTAGGTCTAATGTTGGTGTTGGTAGGTCTAATGTTGGTGTTGGTAGATCTAATGTTGGTGTTGGTAGGTCTAATGTTGGTGTTGGTAGGTCTAATGTTGGTGTTGGTAGGTCTAATGTTGGTGTTGGTAGGTCTAATGTTGGTGTTGGTAGGTCTAATGTTGGTGTTGGTAGGTATAATGTTGGTGTTGAGAGAGAGAGAGACAGAGAGAGAGAGAGAGAGAGAGTGAGAGAGAGAGAGAGAGAGAGTGAGAGAGAGAGAGAGAGAGAGAGAGAGAGAGAGAGAGTGAGACAGAGAGAGAGAGAGAGAGAATTCTTTTATGTCTTAACAAATTAAAATTTAAAAATCTACACGTTTTTCTAAAAAAATTCTTAGTTTTCACTCTTTTCCAAACTTTTTTGGGAGACTGATTTAAAGGAGCGCAAGCCAAGGGACTTCCTCCTGTGTCCATCCACACCAAGGGACCTCCTCCTGTGTCACTCCACACCAAGGGACCTCCTCCTGTGTCCACCCACACCAAGGGACCTCCTCCTGTGTCCATCCACACCAAGGGACCTCCTCCTGTGTCCATCCACACCAAGGGACCTCCTCCTGTGTCCATATACGCCAAAGGAACTTTCAGAAGGGACACGGTAGAAGATCGCAGCACCTTTAGAGATACATGTTGAGATGTTAATTCCTTAAAGAACAGTTACTGCGAAGCTCATCCGTTGATACATCGTGACATAATCTTATGGTCTATTCTTTCCGCCATAGGAAGCCAGTGTAGATCCCTAAGTGCCGCTTTGCCGCTTTAATAAATAACGTCACGTGCCTAAAAAAGAAAAAAAGGGGGAGGGGCGTGGGGGGTAACACACTGGTGACGATGTGTGACGAGGGGGAGGGGGTGTTTAAGAAATGTGACGTCACATCAAAACGCGCAACTTTAAATAAAAGTCCCGCTTAAATATTTGATTGCTTACAATTTATTTAATGACGTTTTTTACATGGCTTCGCGCGTGTTACGATATTAGAGTGCATCCTTACCCTAAGTACATATTTAAATGACAAAAAAAGTAATTTGCAACATGCTAATTTTCAATCAGAAAATACGGCTTTTAAGGGGGCTAATGTTGGTGTCAAAGCTTGTGATGTCATATTGAAGGGGGGCGGGTGTCTAAGTTTTTGTGACGAAGTGTGGTGAGGGGGGCGGGAGGGAGGTAAAAATCGGCCAAAATTGCGTGGTGATTTATGGACGGCCCCTTGATGTGGCCTGACTTTCTCATCTTCATTACAATACGCGCTGCAGCGTTTTGTACTTTCTAAGAGTCTCTGCAGTTGGTTTTGAATCAAATCCTACAGACTACCATGGGCGTCGCTAGGAATTTTTCCAGGGGGGGTGGGCAAAAAAATCCCACTTTTTATTTTTATTTTAACTGGCAATGTCATACAGGTACAATTTTCAATTAAATTCAAGTTCAGTATAAAATAAGGGTTGAAAAAAGCCTTAGAAATTAATAAGACTTACAAATTAGTACTGTAATAGTTAAAATACAACATTTATTAATGCATTTAATAAATTAAATATTTTTTCTCAAATGTAGGGGGGGGGGCAAATTCCCCCCCCCTTCCCTACGCCCATGCAGACTACTGCTGCCGTAATTCAGTGAAGTTTAAAACTTTTGCCAGCATCTTTTTCGCTGTGAGCCCGGTTCCTTACTGGGATACAGCGCTATATAAATTATCAATTATTATTATTATCTTCGCTGACTTTGTTACAGAAAGTTTTGGTAGTTAACTGTGCTCACCTTTCATGGCAGGGACACCATCAGTAATACATACAGAGATTTTTTCTTGGTAATTTTCCGTCATTAATAAAAGAGAGAGACAGTTTGGGAGAGCACGAGAGAATAAAAACGATGGGCGTGATAAAATAAAAATAGCTGATGTTCGCGTTATGAAGGCTCACTATCTGAGATATTTGATAGTAAATAGAAGTGAATAGGAATTAAAGCTCGGTTTATTGTAATGTGGGCAACATATTATTATCTTATCTGATCTATTGTAGACGCGTCTTCTATACAGAAGATGATAAAAATATAGGAATTAAAATTTAGATATTAATTGTAAAGTTGGCAACAGATTATCATATTATGTATATAGGAATTAAAAGCTATGTTAATTGTTAAGGGGCCGTCCATAAATGACATCACGAGCCAAAGGGGGAGGAAGGGGGTCACGCATTTGACGAGGGGGGAGGGTGAGAAATGTGACGTCACATCAAAACCCGCAACTTTAAATAAAAGTCTCAGTTTTGGTTGCTTTTAATTTATTTAATGACGCTTTCAGTGGCTTCACACAGGTGTTGCGATATTAGAGTGCAGACTTACACTAAATACATATTTAAATGACAAAAAAAAAGTGGTTTGAAACATGCTAATTTTCAATTAGAAAATACGACTTTTATGGGGTGTGTTCAAAGCTTTGTGACGTCATATTGAAGTTTTGTGACGAAGTGTGGTGAGGGGGACGGGAGGGAGGTAAAAATCGGCCAAAATCGCGTGACGTCATTTATGGACGGGCCCTTTAGGTGGGCAACAGAATATTGAACAACCAGACGACCATTTGGATTATTAATGGATGGAACTGCTGCTTATAGAGACCGTTGGGAATACTGTTTAGCGTGATGTAGTACAACACGAAACTACTTCCAAAAGGGGGGGGGGCTCTCAAGCTTTTATTTAGAAAACCACTTCTACCTCAAAATCTAATTTTGTCTACAAAGTTTAAAAAAGTAGTGAGCTAGTTGTTTCAATAATGTTGGACATTCTAAACCGTTGATGCCCTCCTAGACTGAGAACCCCTGAATTTGATGAGATAACAAACACGAATGAATTGGCAGTCTAACTAACATCCACCGGGATACGCCCACGCTTATAGTCCACCTGGCGGTGTCACTGCCAAGATAATGCGAGCAGTTCAAGTTGATAACAAGGCGATAGCTGGCTTTCAAAGTATGTGTTACAAAGTTGAAATCATGTAGAAATATAGGGGGGGGGGAGTTTATTGTAATACTACTACAGTCAAATACATGTGATTATACATCATTAGGCTAAAATAAATTGTTCTCATAATTAAACATTGTCAAATACTAAGTCTTTTCCCAAATTTAAGTTATAAATAATTTATTATTATTATATTTAAGTTAAATAAGTGGCGTCATTAGGGTTGGTGTCACCCAGTGAGGTAGCTCATGGTGTCACCCAGTGAGGTAGCTCATGGTGTCAGCCAGTCACGACTTAAGGGCCGTCCATACATGACGTCACGCACCTAGGGAAGAGGGAGGGGGTCGACCATCTGTGACGAGGGGGAGCGGGTGTTTAAGAACTGTGCAACTTTAAATAAAAGTTAACATTAAACATTTGATTGCTCACAATTTATTTATTGATGTTTTACTTGGCTTCACGCGTGTTACGATATTAGAGTGCAGCCTCACACTAAAAAATACTCAAACTCAAATGACAATAAAGTGATTTGAAACATGCTCATTTTCAAATAGAAAATACGGCTTTTATGGGTGGGGGGCGCAAATCTTTGTGACGTCATATTGGAGGGGGGTCTAAGTTTTTGTGATGGCGTGTGACGAAGGGGGGAGGGGGGTAAAAATTGGCCCAAATCGCGTGACATTTATGGACGGCCACTTACCCAATAGACCTTCTCCCAGCCTGCCAGTGCCAAATAATGGGAACATAAACAATTTTACGTTCTGGTGTCAGCCCTTGTGATGGTGTCAGCCGGTGCGGTCCGCACCACCCGCACCCCCCCCTTTAGTGACCCTAGCTACTGACAAAAGTCTACAATAAACTTAAGAGATGCCCTCTATTAACCACTGAGTTTTCAGTAAACGTTACAGATGACCTATCTTGACTACTGAAATAGTCTACACAGTATTTTTTTTATTGATGGCCTTTCTTGAGTACTTAAATAGTCGACAGTGAACTGCACACGTTGCCTAGATTCAATAAATGACTCAATTTTTAAATCCTTTATATTAACTCGTGGTGTCTGGTTGCTTGCGCCCTTGTTGCCAAAACTTTGGATCGATTTTTAACCCCCTTCCTCGTAAGCTAGCGAGCTGAAATTTTGCAGGCAGTTTCGTACCGATGATAAAAACAATGTATCAAAATTTCAGATCGATCGCATGTACCGTAATTAAATTATTGATTTTTTAGATTATTTTATTTATTCCTATGTATCATGTTATTTTTTGAGATAGAGTGTCGCGGTGCGTATTATATTGAACGACCTTTCTGTCGCGCAATAAGGTGCGTATTTTATTGACAACACTTTTTATAAACATATTCCTGATCGGTGCGCATTATATTAAACATGTTTTACGACACAACTGCAATTTTGTATTTTTGGATGGTCTTGCGCTGCGTATTGTAATCATAGTGAACATTCTTTTAGTTATGTCTCGTACATTAAGGATTTATAGTAAAAAAACTTGTTTTTTTTACCTTTTTTAAAAATATATACTGAAATGAGTCTCATTCCACAACTTATTAGAAGAAAACTTTTATTGATTAATACCTGGGGCTACTAGAGGGTTGACGGGGTTAATTAACATAATCACCGTAATTATATTTTTTATTGTAATTATAAAAAGTATTTTTTTAGAACACAAAACCTTTTCCCCAGAAATTTTTTTAAATTACCTACCATAATTGTTATTTAGTATCATGATTTTACAATAAAAATTTCATGTCAAGAGATGATAGTTGGAACTGGCATTTAGCATTGTCACATGAATTTAGTTCAGTTTATTTTCTTGATCAAAATATTTTTCAACTGACCAAGGTATAATATTTGAATACATTTATGTTTGTGAAAAAATGGTTACAACTGAAACAAAATAGGACACACAGATGAAGATGCAAGAATTGTCAAACAAATTGAAGAATTTCAAAATTATCTCTTTGGACACTGGTATCATGTTTAAAGCAAATTTATTCTCTCCCTACATAAACTAACATAGAAAGTTATCAATAAATATAACTATAGTACATTTATTCAACTTTAATTTTTTATGTCCCATAACCTCGCTCGTGGTCGTAGGGGGTTCTAATGTTTCTATTGGAATTTTCTCGGGGCTTGGTAGACCTGACGGCGCCCATCTCCTCTCCAGGTCAGCGGATGACTTTTTAGCAATAGTCATTAATCAACATTTTTAATGTGGCTTTTTTGTGGGCTAGAACCCACCCCCCTCAGCTTGTGAGGCGAGCGCACTATTGACTTTGCTATCCAGCCGCCTTATTCAACTTATACATGTTTTAAAAATACATCAAAATTATAAGTAAATGCAATTAATTGCTGGTAAATGTTAGTAAATATTGCATTAACAACAGAATTTATCAACCAACAAAATAAATTGGAGAATTTGTTACTCATTTCTCTCTTACTTACAAATATTAAAATTTCATTTAATATTTTAGGTGAAAAAAAACAAACTAAAATAAGATAACACTTAAATTTCCATCTGTCAAGAACATAACACATAATTTGACCAGTGAACTAATATTCAAAAGTGATTACTTTTATATGTAAATAAATTAAATACATGTACTGACATTTCTGAAATAAAAGCTGGTAAAAACAAAAATAACATTTAATCAATGAATTAAGTGAATTAAGAGCTTTCACTACGTTTAGCTTTCCTCTCAAAGGTGACAGCATTCACCACAGTGAGGTTATCATTCACTGATTCACTTTGACACTGTGTTAATCAAAGAGATTCCGAGTTAAATGAATTCTAGACATGATGACTATGTTGGCTTTTTTCTAAAATGCTAACTGTCCGTGAAATACAAAATACACACACAAATTGTGTAATGAAAACAATAAATTTAAGCTTTATTAATAAACTAAAAAGCAAAGGTTTCGGCTAATGCCTTTTTCATGACTGTCCACTGTCCATGCCAGCCTTGGGTAAAATAAATTCTAGATATGATGATGATAATGGTGACTTTTTTCTTAATGCTAAATGTCAAGCTAACTGTCCGTGCTAGTCCAAGTAACTGTCCGTGCCAGTCCAGCTAACTGTCCGTGCTAGTCCAAGTAACTGTACGTGCTAGTCCAGCTAACTGTCCATGCTGGTCCAGCTAACTGTCCATGCTGGTCCAGCTAACTGTCCATGCAGGTCCAGCTAACTGTCCATGCTAGTCCAGCTAACTGTCCATGCTGGTCCAGCTAACTGTCCATGCTGGTCCAGCTAACTGTCCATGCAGGTACAGTTAACTGTCCATACAGGTCCAGTTAACTGTCCATGATGGTCCAGCTAACTGTCCATGCTACTCCAGCTAACTGCTCATGCTAGTCCAGCTAACTGTCCATGCTGGTCCATGTAACTGTCCATGCAACTGTCCATGCTAGTCCAGCTAACTGCCCATGCTAGTCCAGCTAACTGTCCATGCTAGTCCAGCTAACTGTCCATGCTGGTCCAGTTAACTGTCCATGCTGGTCCAGCTAACTGTCCATGCTGGTCCAGCTAACTGTCCATGCAGGTCCAGCTAACTGTCCATGCAGGTCCAGCTAACTGTCCATGCAGGTCCAGCTAACTGTCCATGCAGGTCCAGCTAACTGTCCATACAGGTCCAGCTAATTGTCCATGCTAGTCCAGCTAACTGTCCATGCTAGTCCAGCTAACTGTCCATGCTGGTCCAGCTAACTGTCCATGCTGGTCCAGCTAACTGTCCATGCAGGTCCAGCTAACTGTCCATGCTAGTCCAGCTAACTGTCCATGCTAGTCCAGCTAACTGTCCATGCTGGTCCAGCTAACTGTCCATGCTGGTCCAGCTAACTGTCCATGCAGGTCCAGTTAACTGTCCATGCAGGTCCTGTTAACTGTCCATGATGGTCCAGCTAACTGTCCATGCTGGTCCAGCTAACTGTCCGTGCTAGTCCAGCTAACTGTCCATGCTAGTCCAGCTAACTGTCCATGCTGGTCCATGTAACTGTCCATGCAACTGTCCATGTAACTGTCCATGCAACTGTCTATGCTAGTCCAGCTAACTGTCCATGCTAGTCCAGCTAACTGTCCATGCTGGTCCAGTTAACTGTCCATGCTGGTCCAGCTAACTGTCCATGCTGGTCCAGCTAAATGTCCATGCTGGTCCAGCTAACTGTCCATGCAGGTCCAGCTAACTGTCCATGCTACTCCAGCTAACTGCCCATGCTAGTCCAGCTAACTGTCCATGCAGGTCCAGCTAACTGTCCATGCAGGTCCAGCTAACTGTCCATGCAGGTCCAGCTAACTGTCCATACAGGTCCAGCTAATTGTCCATGCTAGTCCAGCTAACTGTCCATGCTAGTCCAGCTAACTGTCCATGCAGGTCCAGCTAACTGTCCATGCGTCAGCAATGTCCATGCGGTCCAGCTAACTGTCCATATGCAGGTCCAGCTAACTGTCCATGCTGGTCCAGCTAACTGTCCATGCAGGTCCAGCTAATTGTCCATGCTAGTCCAGCTAACTGTCCATGCTACTCCAGCTAACTGCCCATGCTGGTCCAGCTAACTGTCCATGCAGGTCCAGCTAACTGTCCATGCAGGTCCAGCTAACTGTCCATGCTGGTCCAGCTAACTGTCCATGCAGGTCCAGCTAACTGTCCATGCTGGTCCAGCTAACTGTCCATGCAGGTCCAGCTAACTGTCAATGCAGGTCCAGCTAACTGTCCATGCAGGTCCAGCTAACTGTCCATGCTAGTCCAGCTAACTGTCCATGCAGGTCCAGCTAACTGTCCATGCAGGTCCAGCTAACTGTCCATGCAGGTCCAGCTAACTGTCCATGCAGGTCCAGCTAACTGCCCATGCAGGTCCAGCTAACTGTCCATGCTATTCCAGCTAACTGTCCATGCTAGTCCAGCTAACTGTCCATGCAGGTCCAGCTAACTGTCCATGCTGGTCCAGCTAACTGTCCATGCAGGTCCAGCTAACTGTCCATGCTAGTCCAGCTAACTGTCCGTGCTAGTCCAGCTAACTGTCCATGCAGGTCCAGCTAACTGTCCATGCTAGTCCAGCTAACTGTCCATGCTTGTCCAGCTAACTGTCCATGCTAGTTCAGCATGCGTGTCTCTGTCTGATCTTTAAACACTGCCTTTTTTAAAAAAACTTCAAATTTTTGGTGAATTTTTCTGTTGTTTTTTACTCCCTCAATGATTTGAGAAGACAATTGCTTAACTAAATATATTACTACTAGGTTGTGCTAGGGTGCCGTGGCGCCTGCGCACCCACTTCTTTTAGAGCACCTACGGCGCCCACCTTTTCAAAAGCCCAACTAACTCGTCCTTGAATGATAAATACGTAATATTAAACTTCCTGAATGTACACAAAGTATTTTATAATAGGGATTGTAGGGCGCTTAAGGCGCCCACTTTTTTTTTGTCAAAAGCCCAAGTAACTTATCCTTGTATGATAAATACTAAATATTCCTGAAATGTACACAAAGTATTTTATAATTAACAATCCTCAAATCCCCTTTTCACATCATTCCCTTTTCCAAAATTAAAATATGAGCTTAAACAATGATGTCATATAATATCTTTTTACAGTGCTAATCACCACACGAATTTTTAACTGCTATATACTGTTGTACTGATTATGATTTTCAATTTTTAAAAAAAGCAGAGTGATGTCCCTTAGCGTTACGGAATGAGTGAGTCAGTGATAATTGAGGGTGTTTATGTCATAGATTTCACTAAACTATCTCCTTTCTGAATGAAATGAATGTTAGGTGCAGATTCCAAAGTTTTCCTCAAGGCAGCTATATCACTGGGAAATATGTGACAGCATCCACCAATCCAAGAGGCGCCCGCATTAATCCATTCCAGGGCATGGTCAGACAAGTTGTACTTGCATTCAGAACTGGAGAAAGGAACATTTAGAATTAAATGACAGCATTGTATTTAACAGTCAAAATTGCATGTTCACACATGCTTTAATGATTTTCAGTGTCCAGAGTTTTAACAGACCACAACAACTAACATTTCAATTAAATGTGTGACAATAAGTCATGTGACTATAAGTCATGTGACTATAAGTCATGTGACAATAAGTCATGTGACAATAAGTCATGTCATGGATGGTCCAAGCTGGCGACTTACCTAAGGAAACTCAGTGGTGAAAGAAGTCCTTGAGTTGAAAATTGAAGGAAATACATGTACTTTAAATCTCCAGTTGTAACAGACTGGTAGAGAATATATTCCTTTGCTGGGGTTTCTACACAAACGTCCAGACATTTGAACCTACATAGTTGTTTCATTTATCTAATATAGTGATGATGTGAGAATCCATAGATGTACCCGGAAACGCTTCAAACAGTACTGGTTAGTACAGTAACAGTACAGTAACAGCGCAGTAACAGCGAAGTAACAGCACAGTAACAGTACAGTAATAGTACAGTTAGGGTTTTTATCTCTAAAACTGATTCACTCCAGAGGAGTGATTAAGCCATAAACAATGTACCTAGTGAGGTCGACTAAATTTGTAAACTTAAATTTTAGGAAATGACAATAAAAAATTGGTGGATTAATGAATGAACAATGGGTTTACAATCTACACTCCTATCTAATAGTTGTATAGATCAGTGCTTCTCAAAGTGGTGGTCCGCGGACCAGTGCCGGTACTTGGGCCATCCGCAGAAGTAATCAAGAAAGGACAGAAAAATCTAATTATAATCCCTTATTTGCAACTATTAATACTAAATACTAAACTATAGAATATTTCAATTTTATGTAAATAAGCACATAAAATGAAACAAAGGAATTAAAATAAATAACATTTTGCTGCCACGTCAGTTCAATGAAAATAGTTCACTGGTCCCTGGTGCATTGGAAAAATTCCTGCCGGTCCGCCTAACTAAAAAGTTTGAGAAGCACTGGTATAGATGACAAGATTTGATCTAATATAATGTTACATGACAAAACACAGAAAGGATTCAGCGAAACACAGCCAAAAGAAAGTTTCCAACCTGCCATCGTGTTGAAAGATTCCACCATTGGGCTTCACAACAATGGGTACACTCAGTTTGCAGGCACCGATGTTCTGTAGCAGAGAAGTGACATGACGTGGGTGTACGCAGTTGACACCGACAGCAACGACATTGGCGTACTGAGCCACAGACCTCACAGCATCCTGGATACTTTCCCCATGAGCCGTGTGCTCTCCATCCTGTATCAAAAGATAATTAAAAGGTAACAATAGCAACCTGAGAGTTTCTTCAACAGACCAGCCACCGTTCAGCACGTTTTCTTCATTAAACAAAATTTTGGAGTTAAAGGGATTTCAGGCTTCCTCAATCATTAATTACACAGTTATAAACAGTTATCAAAATAAAAAATATGGTAATTACTCATTTATACAGCCATTTTTCCAATGTAAAGGGAATAGAATCGGCAGTGCAAAATTTGAATTAATGTTCTTTTAAATTAGACATTTTATTTTTATTTAAGACAAAATTATCTTCCAAATTTGTTAAATACATTACTTCAGATCCTTTTGTATAAAATTAGATTACTTGAAATAAATCAGTTAATCTGACATTAACAAGTGTAAAATTTTCAGATAAATCAGGGGCACAAAAAAAACTTTTTATAACTGGAAGTTAAAAATGCAACAATATTTGACAGGAGGCAGAGAATGATATAAGAGTTTTCATAAATAACGTAGTATTTAAGTGATATTCATGAGCATGGTTCCCTCTAAGCTGCGTGGCTGCACGACCACGCAGCTTTCTGACCAACGCTCCGCAGCAATTTAGAGTTACCACGCAGCAAATGTTGATAAGGAAAATATGTGTCTTTGTGGAATTAAAATTTTGCACAGAAAAAAAATTAACGCTGCACAATTTAGCAAATGAGTGCAATTTTTGCACATGGACTTAGAGGAAGGATTGTTCATGAGCTTTTTTTTTATACTTGCACAATATGTAAAATTACAAATAATTAGGAGGAACACTTTGATTTATTTTCCCACTACAGACTTACTTTACACTGAAATGTAACCCAGGCTTTCATGTGAGGAAACAGTTTCAAACTGTCAAGTATGGCCTCTGCTTCCTTGAGTGCAGGAATAGTTTCTATAGCTAGCAGATCTGGACATGAATCAACAAGAACTTGGAGGCGTGGGAGGTGCCAGGCACTAAGTTCCTAAAATATGAGGGGAAAAAAATCACCGTAAAATTCTTTGATTGTTGAGCTCAAACAAGGATATCTTTAAAAAAACAAAACAAAAAAAAAGTAAATTCTATGGACCATTTAAAATTCCTCCTAATTTTTCCCCAGCCATCTGAACAATTTCTAATCAGCCTAAAAGCGTGTCTTCTGAGATTGTGATAAAGTAGAAGGAATGAACCCTCAACAATCCCAGAATACCTCTCTAGCAGTGAAATCATAAGACAGACAGATGACTTGTATAAGACATTGCAACAACTTTAACTCCTAACATGTAATATATGATTATTTCATTGCTCCAAATAAATGGAAGTATTTGTATCACAAGGTACTTCATGTTCATGACAACTGCAAGGATGCTTCGTGTGGATGACCGTGACCGCTGTCAACATCTGTTTGTACGGATGCGTACATTATCTCCAAACAGTGGGAGTCTTGCATCTGAATTTTTCAGCATCTTTGAATCTTGAGTTTACAGACTAGCATGAGCTGATGACCTCTTGTTACAGACTAGCATGAGCTGCTGACCTCTTGTTACAGACTAGCATGAGCTGCTGACCTCTTGTTACAGACTAGCATGAGCTGCTGACCTCTTGTTATTGATGTCTTGTTTATAATGACAAAGTCTGCAAGTCATTTTCATTACTTATTCCACAAATTGCGGGGGCTGATCTATGATATTTTTCATATAGAATGAGACTGTGATAAAGCTTTTAAATAAAAAACAAAATACACAAACAAATTGTGTAATGAAAACAATGAATTTGAGCTTTATTTTTAAACATAAGAGAGCATGTACATACCTCTTTAGTCATATGATCAGAATAGTTACCATGGTACTCTGATCTATCACAAAGTGTTGCCCCATACGGTCCAACAGAAGCAGCCACAAATTTATGAAAACCTGTTTTAATAAATACAAAGAGCATTCAATAACTTACAAAATTTCAATATAATTTAAATTGTAATAATCAAGAATTAATTTGGTTAGACTCTATTAATTTAGTCAGAATTTTTTTAATCTAGAAACTTATGTACAAAAACGATAAATTTATTACATAAATACTATTTCAATGAAAAGCTAGAGACAAGCAAGAAACTTCAAAAATGACAGCATAAGACTAGTCAAAACTTAAAAATATGCTTTCAAAAGCACAATAAGTATTGTCACACTAAACATTTAAAGATAAAGGATACTAAAATTCTATGACAACTATCCCTATATAAACAAAAATGCATTACTGAGGTCATGGCTTACTATTTGACTTGTGAAATTTGAATGTGCAAATGAAAGTGCTGTTTTTCATCATTTTTAGAGAATTTGAATTGTTTACTTTAGCATTGCTATTCTTGCTCAAAATCATTTTTTTTTAAAGAGTCAATCTTGATTGTTGATGTTTTTCTGTTAACTGAAATATTTTAAGATTTTAGAAAATCCTAAAGTTGATAGTTTTAAGTCACTAAAACATGACCTTGAACCTGCCACCCACCTGCCAACTCAATGGGTCCCCTTGCTCTAATAGTTCTTACACAAAAAATAATGATTCAGTGTTAATCCCACAAGCATGGTTACCATACTTTCATAAATATGGTTCATAAAAATGAAGTGTTGAATAATAATGGCTTTATTTTAATTTTTACTATGAAAGATAATTAGCATTTATATTTATAGTTCGCGTTCCTAAGAAATCATTAAAAATATTAATCAGTAACTCTTAATAAAAGAATATAACAATTATGTCTAAGCTTTAAAATTTTCTTTGCCTTCAGAAAATTTATTTATAGTTTATAGACAATTTTAAAGAATATTATATTTTAAAAATCACTATACCATGTATACATTTTTATTGAAAACAAAAATCTCCACCTGTAAGTCTTTCAACCTCATCTCTTGCCTCTTTAGCAAGTTCAACCCCTTTCCTGATGAGACCGAAAGCTTCAGTATCAGTAATGCCAAATCTACTTTTAAACCCCTCAGCAGAAGCTTGATAAGTGGCTGATAGCACGAGGTCAGCACCAGCTAGAAAAAAACTGATAAAATAATTTTAATTATTACCTTATTGAAAACTGTATATTGCATTCAAAGGATTTAACAAAATTGTACTATGATTACTTTAATTGTTGAATTATCAACTAAAAATCAAAACATGGTCAATATTAATTATTATTTCATCTTAAATATTTTTATAAACTAAAAATCAAAACATGGTAACTATGAATAATTATGTACATCTTGCATTAAAAAAAAATTGTTATCAAACAAATTTTAAGTGGTTCTTCAATTAACTGAATTTGAATTTAATTAATAACATAATAAAATATAATCAAAGTATTCAAAGTCAAAGGTTTATATATTCACTTTTTTTTTCTCTTCAAATTAAAACAGTTAAATCTATCATCAATTATGATTATTAATCCCTTGTTGACATTTACTCTTTATGGAGTTTGACTAGGTCTGCAGGATGAGTATAAATTACTGCAGCAGACCAAAGTGCATCAGTCTGAAATAGTCAAACAAATAAAGCATATATCTTTAATTATAAACATAAATATTGCATTATACATGTAATTACAATTATGAATTCATGTAAGACAATTTCTTTGTCCAACTTTCTTTTTTAAAATAATTTTTAGACACATTGCAAATAGCTGTGAGAGTGAGAGAAAAGGGAAAGGCCCTCAGATTTGAAGATACTGGTGTGCATCCATCCCAAAGCCCAAATTATCATTGATTTTTTTTTGTGGCATACTATGTTCACTACTGACACTATTCTAATAATTACTAATAAACACTTTACTTGTCTTGTCTATACAGATGCTCCTTCTATACAGAAGGTCTGTTGGCAAGTGATGCAGCGTTTACAGGCCCCAGCTATAACTATAAGGGTTCCACGCATTACCCAGCCGCTTTTATTTCCCTAACTAATAACTAGTGTTAGGTACCCACTCGAAGCTGGGTGGACTCAGGGGACACCCTAGACCCCGGGAACATATCCTAGCCTTCACATGGATTCGAACCCGAGACCATCGGTACACCAGACAAGCATGCATGCCCCTCGACCCCCGTACCCCTTTATTCACTTTACTCTTTACTAACTCAAGTACAATATTATAATTTATTTTATTTTTAATAACATTGACAGTCATTAAAGTTAAAGACACAGCCTACATTCTTTACTTTAAATTTATAATGACACTTGATCACTCATACTGTCATACTCATACATTAATTAAAAGATTACAATAATTACATCTTCATTTCATTTACGACTTACAGTCTTACACTTACGGTGACTTACACTTACGCGTCACTTACGTCAACTTACGTCTATAAACTTGTGACCCATCTCAACCAAAGACATTCCTGTCCCTCCATCAAGCATCAACATGCGCTTGGAATAGCTCATAATAAATCTAATAAATTGTATTGAGGCTGCACTGTGTGTCAAGAAATAATATTAAGAGTAAGAGAAAATGCGTGGTAAATAATAAATAGATCAAACAATATTCAATATACACTACAGACTAAAGTACAGTCTCAGTACTCTCACTCTGTGTCAACAATAACTACTGTCCACAAATGAATATAGAGGTTAAAGGTTACAATATAAGTAAATATATAATATCACTATCCAGACACTATCATTCGCATTTTTAATGCCTTAATGAGTAGTCTACAATTAAATGACTACACGTATTTAATTTTTTTTAAAACCGTAAAAAAACAAGTTTTTGACTATAAATCCTTTATGTACGAGACTTAACTAAACGGATGCTTCTTATAAAATACGCAGCGCAAGACCATCCAAAAATACAAAATTGCAGTTGTATCGTAAAACAGGTTTAATATAATGCGCACCGATCAATAATATGTTTATAAAAAGTGTTGTCAATAAAATACGCACCTTATTGCGCGACAGTGACAGAAAGGTTGTTCAATATAATGCGCACCCTTACACTCTATCTCAACAAATAACATGATACATAGGAATAAATAAAATAATCTAAAAAATCAATAATTCAATTACGGTACATGTGATCGATCTGAAATTTTGATACATTGTTTTTATCATCGGTACGAACCTGCCTGCAAAATTTCAGCTCGCTAGCTTGCGAGGAAGTGGGTTAAAAATTGATCCAAAGTTTTGGCGACAAGCAAGGGTTCAAGGGTGCAAGCAAGCAGACACCACGAGTTAATATAAAGGATTTTTTAAAAATAAAAATTTACTTTATACAGTATACCCTCACCTATTCGCGTTTCCCTATTCGCGGCACGGCATATTCGCGGCACGGCATATTCGCGGTTTAGGCTCTTAACCCTGTCGCATCAATTTATTATCGTTAATTATTGGTGAGTGCACAAACAAAATTAGTTAAATTAGTTATTATTTTTTCAATTATTATTGCAATATAGTACTTTTTTTAAATAAATGCATACACTATTTGTAAATATGAAAATATGTGCATACGAATAATATAACGTGCATATTTTTGTGAACGTCCATTGATATTAATTTTTTCCGTGGCATTTTATTATTATTATTACTGAACTGTACTGTACTGTATTATTATTACCTGAACTGTGCGTACTGTATTTCTCTGGCTAAGTTTGCCTTTAAAATGTGTTTCATTTTCTGCAAATTCTAATCCATAATCATAATATGTTGTAGGCATAGAAAATGACTTTACGGTAGAGTAAAACAGTATGGGGCCATTTTGACAGGGGCCGTTTTGTCGGGGCCATTTTGTCCAGTGCGTTTTGACGGGTCACCGGGATTGATGTATTCAATAAAGTTAATTACCACTTTGATAAGGATAATTTAAAATGGGAAGACTGTATTGCTGAGTCTGTTGATGGAGCTCCAGGTATTTTGGGTCATGTACGTGTTGTTGTTTTTTGCAAGAGGACATCCCAAAATTGAAGTTAACCATTGTATGTTCCATCGTCAAGCTCTGCCTGTAAAAAATTTGGTACCTGAACTGGAGATCGTCATGCATGATGTTATCCAGATTGTAAATCTCATTATAGAACATGGACCGCAAACGCGACTATTTCGTGATTTATGTAAAGATGGTGAGGTTGACTATACAGACCTACTTTATCACACCGAGGTACGGTGGCTTTCACGCGGCTATGTTCTGAACAGAGTGTGGGCTCTGAAAATGGAACTTCAAAATTTCTGGGTGGTCAAAAGCATGCTCTTCTATTGGGTTGCACATTTCGCATACTTTGTTGATATTTTTTTGCATGTAAATGCGTTGAACAAATAATTGCAGTGGAAAATCTCAGTACAATATCAGCCACAAAAAATATTGCACCATTTGGATTTAAGCTTTCATATTGGAAAACAAAAAGCAGAATAAAACAAGTTTGCGTCCTTTTCAAAGTTGGCATAGTACTTGGAAGACTGAGGAAACATAACTTTTGACCAAATCAAGGACATAGTTATCAGACATCTTACCAAGCTTAAAGAGTGGTTCACTGTTTACTTTCCAGTTATTTATTCGCATAATGTCAGTTGGATTGTAGATCACTTTCTATGTGGCATTGCGGGTGTACCAGATGAGGCTCAAGCGTTGGCAGAGGCACTTCTTGAACTTCAATTCAATAATGACGCAGGTATTGAGTTTTCATTGAGTTTGCAAACAAAGAAGATCTGACTTATTTTTGGAAGTCAAATGCTGCAAAGGCTTTCAACATTGCCTTTCGTAAGAACTTATTTTTGTGAACAAGGATTTTCAACTCTAGTGAACATATTAACAAAGCTGCGAAATCGATTGGACCCTGGATGATTTATCATTGCAACAACAACAACAAAAAAAGAACGGCCTGTACCGTTAGGCCTATAACTGTAACCGTTAATACAGTTATTCGACTGTAAATATTTATAATTGTATCAAATAAATCCCCCTTGCAATATGTTCTGTTTTGGGTTGAATTATATACGCATAATTCTTTCAGATTTGTTTTAGACACATGTCGGGCTTCTAAAACTCAACAAATTCATTTTAGACACATGTCAGGCTTCTAAAACTCAACAGATTCATTTTAGACACATGTCAGGCTTCTAAAACTCAACAGATTCATTTTTAGACACATGTCGGGCTTCTAAAACTCAACAGATTCATTTTTAGACACATGGTCAGGCTTCTAAAACTCAACAGATTCATTTTAGACACATGTCAGGCTTCTAAAAACTCAACAGATTCATTTTAGACACATGTCAGGCTTCTAAAACTCAACAGATTCATTTTAGACACTAGTCAGGCTTCTAAAACTCAACAGATTCATTTTAGACACATGTCAGGCTTCTAAAACTCACCAGATTCATTTTAGACACATGTCAGGCTTCTAAAACTCAACAGATTCATTTTAGACACATGTCAGGCTTCTAAAACTCAACAGATTCATTTTAGACACATGTCAGGCTTCTAAAACTCAACAGATTCATTTTAGACACATGTCAGGCTTCTAAAACTCACCAGATTCATTTTAGACACATGTCAGGCTTCTAAAACTCAACAGATTCATTTTAGACACATGTCAGGCTTCTAAAACTCACCAGATTCATTTTAGACACATGTCAGGCTTCTAAAACTCAACAGATTCATTTTAGACACATGTCAGGCTTCTAAAACTCAACAGATTCATTTTAGACACATGTCAGGCTTCTAAAACTCACCAGATTCATTTTTAGACACATGTCAGGGCTTCTAAAACTCAACAGATTCATTTTAGACACTTGTCAGGCTTCTAAAACTCACCAGATTCATTTTCGGCTGGTGCTTAGCCCTAGGCCCTTTGCTTACAACGCTCCGCCAAACACGCTGGGTTGTGTGGACCGATCCTCACGCCTTCGGGGGTAACGTCAATATAAAATTTTATATTTTGGGGGTAAAAGGGCAAAAATGTTCGCCGACCGCTGGTATATAATATCATACATAGGCGTTTTAAAACCGCATCCAATATTCGCGGGTTCTCGTCGTTCTCGGGGAGGGGGGTTAAAAGAACGTAACCCCATCGAAAAGCGAGGGAGTATTGTATAATAATATTAAGAAATAGCCAAAGTGTCTACTTGTGTATTAATCGATTAATACAGCTTTAATTTATTGTTTGATCACGCAAATAGTAATAATTATAATACATAAGGTAATTAGTTTTAACTTAGAAATACAACACAAAGATAATCTAATAATAATAATATACAACCCTCAGATAGATATACATGTAGTATAGGGATAAAAACACGTTTCTTATCCCATATGCAAGAACAAACACATACTAATTCTCACTCTTCCCGAGCGGAATTCGGACGTGCCATGGGTTGCCTGAGTAAACCAGGAAAATCAAAACTCAACACTATATTTCAACATTTAAAGCTCTAATAAAAATGCAAGAATAGACATAAACCATGGATAAGCGTAGGACGCAATAATCTTCTGTATAGAAGGAGAATCTGTACCAGATAAGATAAGATTTTATTTAAAAGCTTTACCGGACGCAGTCTTATTCCATTTATCTATACATATAATTCTCCAAATCAAGAGCGAGTATGTGCAAATTAGCATGACGAATGACCCTCGCCGGGGTCGACCAATCACATTTTATGTTTGGCAAGCCAGGGTGGTGCAGGGGGGGGCAGGTAGCTAACCGCAGTGCGCATGTTACGTCGGCGGTTCCCCCCACGTTCACTGTGACTATGAGCAAGTCTGCGGCGTATGCTACGCCGGGGGTCGTATCTAATAATAGATGAAATTAGATAGAATTAGACCTCGTAATTTCCTTTTTCAAACTGATTTACGTGTAAATAAATTTAAAAAGTTAAATCTCGAAATAGCGCAACCCGTGTCTTTTGGGCTAGCAGTCAAGCCGTCGTGTGGCTTTTGGAGGTCATGGAGGTCATCATGCATTTTTTGCTTTTTTCATCCTTTAATTAATAAGATATTTAATAATTTAACAAAACATATATTAGTATTATATCCCAATATTGTGACATTTTACGCTCCTCTTGTAACCATATTCCAACACAAAGGCTTTCGTTAGCTGCTAACTCACACTGGAACGGAACGATCATTAACACTATACACTTTACAGAGGATTTACTATATTTCCAGGTTCACTGTAATTAAATAATACATTTACAACTTACAAACATTTATTAATTTATTTACATTCGTTTAGCTACGATAATTTCCCCTTCCTCAACCTATTGTTTCTATTACATTCTGGGTCTTGAATCTTAAATATTTAAAAGAAATAATTATACATTTCACGGAATTGTAGCAAGTGCATTTATTGATTGAAGACCAAAATTTATTTATGTTGTAAACAAGAAAGACAGTGAAAGTTTACGTTGTCAGTTATTACTAGAAAGAAAGAAAACGGCAGGGAGAAGGGCGAATGGAAAAAAAAGTGAAGCTGTGTGCACTCTTTTCCTAAACTTCGATTTCAATTTTGAAGAGTTGTTTACTTTCCTCTCACTCTTTAGACTAAAACATCAAGCTGCGAAATCTTCGCATTTTGCACTCCCCCAATGAAGTTTCTTTGGTTTCGATGTGACATCATCATTCCATCCACTGCATTAGCAGTTTTTGTTGTCTTTTTAGCCCTTGTTGGGTTTTTTGTGAAGAGAGAGTTTGACACTGCTGAAAACGCAGAGCAGCACTGCAGGTTAATAAATTCGTCCTTTAACTAAAAAAAAATTAACTAAATTTAAAACTGCTGATTGTGAATATTGTGATTAGCTAGGTTTATTATATTATAGTATTTATTATTGATAAAATTAATACTTGCACTATCACTAGTTACTTTAATCATTACCATATAACACTTATGTCTTATGTAATTCATTAATTCATTTTTATAACAAAGTGATTATTCGCACGGTTTTTACCGTACGAATAATGTCGAGTATTATCCGCACAGGTCGTCGCGTATGCGTATTCTAGCAGCTGATGTCGTTAAAAAAAAATTAAAAATACGCGCCCGGCGTATACACAATAATAGCCGATATCACTGGATTTAGGTTAAATGTGTAATTTATATGCTAATAGTACTAATACTAATACATATTAAAATTTCATGATTACTGAAATTTTATAGTAGCACTGCCATAAAAATTGATTGGTGTTCAATAAATGATAATTACCTATAATTTTTAAATATCGCCATCTCATATCAACTTCTCCAGACGAGTGGTAAATCTAAGCGGAGTGCATTTATGGTTAGCGCTTCGAATCCACGGGCGGTCTTCATTTTGTTGGTTTTTTTGTTTGTTTTACAACCACAGTGAGGATGCTTGCGATCACTCAACCAGGCTCATTTCAAGAAACATTTTATTATTCCCCCACCCTATATACCTATTTTATCAATTATTGTGTTAGTGTCAGTGTTAGTCACTGTTACTTGTTACAGACTCTCACTTCTAAATTTTTATGCTATACTATACTATACCATTTTATCGTCTTTCACTTTTGCATGCTTTAAATTCAATTAACTTAATGGATTTTTGATGTCTAACAGTGATAGTTATGGTAAGAATAATAATAGTTAGCCTCTTTAAATACAGAGTTTCATCCAATTATGAATGAAACTATCACCTATGAATTATGAAAGTTAATAAAGTTACTTCATAATATATATTATATATACTGTACAATGGTACAAAGTTGAGTGCAATGGAACACTTAATAATAATCCAGTCACTCGAAAGACAATTAAAATGACAGTTTAATTATTTTTGTACCCTCCAAACCAAAAGATATAACAAGCAATGCAACATAAATAATAAGCAGTAATAAGAATTTAGATATCGATCAGCATCACTCTCACGGTCAAAACCGTGCGAATAATGTTCGACATTATTCGCACGGTAAAAACCGTGCGGATAACGCTTGCCTTTTTATAATAATTCAGTGGCTTCATTAATTAAATTTAAAGTTAACTTAAACTTAAAGGAAGCGAAGTGATTATTCGCAACGTTTTGGCCGTGCGGATAATGCTGAGTATTATCAGCATGGGTCGTTGGCGCATGCGTCTTCTAGTGGCTGGTCACTTTGAAAAACAAAACGGGACGGTGTAGTGTAGACAAAATAATTGCTGATATCACTCGATTTTGGCTAAAAGGTGTAATTTATATACTAATACTAATTAAAATGTCATGATTACTGAAATTTTAAAGTAGCACTGACATATGCCATAAAAATTGATTGGTGTGCAATTAATGATAATAACATAATTTTAAAATAAAGAATTTTTTCATCAGCTTCTCCAGTTGAGTGGATAATCTAGCTTAGTTCAATTTATTATTATGGTATGCGGATCGAATCCTAGGATGATCTTACTTATTTATATTTATTTTATAATTTTTTAAAATTTATTTTATTTTTTATTTGGGTTTACAACCACAGTGAGGATGTTTGCAAACACTCAAGCAGGCTCTTTTAAATTTTTATCCTATACTGGCTATACCATTATATGGTCTTTCGTTTTTTCATGCTTTAAATTAAATTAACTTAATGGATTTATGATGACCACAGGTACAATGCTAGTTTTGGGGAGAATAATAATTATCCTTTCTAATTACAGAGTCTCGTCCAATTATGAATGAAAGTTAATAAAGTTACTTCATAATATATAGAATAAAAATACCAAGTGTATTGCACTGATTAATCATTAACTAACGAAAATGACAATTGAATTAGTAAATTAGTTTGACATTATTCTCGCGGGCAATACCGTGTGAATAATGTTCGACATTATCCTCATAGTTTTGACCGTCCGAATAATGTTGAACATTATTCACACTGCCAAAACCGTGTGAATAACGCTTGGCTTAAAGGAAGTGACTTATGTAGTTAATTTAGCCTCATTCATAGGTACTTTGACAAAATTCTCAAAATGAAGCTTAACTGTAAAATCTATTTGGTTAGAAAGCGCTTTAAAAATGCAATTTATTGATACTACATTTATTGTTTTAGGTCAATTCTAAAGAAAGTTATGATTTTTTTTGTGTGAATTATTTTGGGATAACTCTGTTAATTGAAACATATAAATATAAGAAAATATAATAGTGACTAAAGTGAAAACTGGGCAGTGAGACAAAACAGCTGTTTAAAATAGCAGTTAATTAAAGTTATTTAAGAAATGACTGAAGATTACCATAACAAACCATATATTTTCGCATTCGTCATATCATAGCCCAAACAAGGGCCGTAAAATTAATTCCGATGTATGCAAGATTTGCTCATTAATATTCAAAATGGCCATCAAATTTGCACATGTGATATTTTAAATTCAGCACAACTTGAAAATAATTCTCCAAAACATTAAGTCAAGCATATCAAACTGTTCGTGTTGAAAAGAACAATAATTGACAACAATATTTATTTAAAACTAATTGATGTCGTCAAGTGTCCCTCAAACATTACATTTTTTTATATCTCCGAAAACAAAGTCAGATTTAAAAATGCAAATGAAATATCTATTTATGTTGCTTGTTAGTTAGTCTTTTATGCCTTAAGTAACTTAAAATAGTGTTATAAATATTGTTTAGCTGTCAGATTACATGAAATTTGAATATGATTGGCTGAGTGAATGATTCACTGATTTACATGAAAATGAATTGATTCTTCTTTATTATGGACTCTAACTCATATTCATAGTCTGACCAAGACTGTTTCCCCATTTTCCAGCTCATCCTTAAAGCTAAATGCAGAAAAGATCATGTTAGTTTCATTAGGCTCATTCAGTATGAGTCATTTGGTGGGAACTCATAGTCAGTATGCATTGTCATGACCTGGACTGGAGACATTTTTTAAAAATTAAAACAGCTTACTGTAGTACCTCAGTATATGTCCTTAACTCATTACAGCATACTGTAGTACCTCAGTATATGTCCTTAACTCATTACAGCTTACTGTAGTACCTCAGTATATGTCCTTAACTCATTACAGCTTACTGTAGTACCTCAGTATATGTCCTTAACTCATTACAGCTTACTGTAGTACCTCAGTATATGAATATGTCCTTAACTCATTCAGATCCTTGGACTTATACCTCAAACAGGACATTTAAACACTGCTTAATACTAAAATACTTAAATAGAAAGAACTTAGACGAAATGAATGAAAATTTAACCTCACTTTACCTTGGTGAGAAGAGTCAAGTGTTGACTAGTTTGGTGCCAAGAAGGGGGATATGTTATTGTTTGGAAGGAGAGTTTGCTTCCAATAAAACTTCAGGAATATGACATTCTGTTGTTTTTTTTCCCCTATTTTCTTCCTGTTTCCCTAGTTGACCCTGTTTGAGGCCCACTAGGTTTGACTTTTACTAACAATTTGTCTAAAGAGCTTTGCTTTTGCCTTCTCCTCAAGATGTTTAAAAAATGTGACACTTTTTGTGACCGTACTTCTATACACACTGTAAATAATTCATGTACCTATCTTTGGAAGAGAATAGAACAAGAATCTGAATGAATGTCATTACACATCAGAAGTGAAGAAGAGTAACGTTGTGATTTATACAAGTTACACATGCATGATTTGTCATTTAGACTCATACAAGTTCTAGCATGCAAGCTGATCGTATTCCAAACAAAGGTCTTATACCAAGCAAAATAATTGACATGGAGTTTTAAAATGCATAACCTATTACTGTAAATGATAGTGAGATCCAACAAAAGAATGTATTGAATTTTCACCTTACAGATGGTGTCATCAAATACCTGTCATCTCAGGGATAAAAAGCAACAAAAAAAGTTGTTCAATCAAAGGAGTAACAGTGATGATTAATAGTCGATTAAAATATTTTATGTATTAAATGGAATATTATCAAAGGTTGTAAAGACAGTTCGTATTTTGAGGACCAGTTAACCATTCTAAAAAAAGTCCTGTTAAACTGACTGTTAGCAGTAGCGAGGTATTTTCAATACCCACAAAATTTTGTAAAAAGTTAAATATTATTTTAAATTTGATTTCATCAACATTCTTTCGTTTCCATAGGATGGCTGAAGAAGCATTGTCTAACTCAGATAAGTTCAAGACAGAGGGACATTCAGCTTTCGTTTTGGGCTACACTGGAGAAGTAGGGAAAGTTCTGGTGGATGAGTTGAACAGACTGAAAATATTCAAGCGAGTGGTTCTCATAGGTCGGCGCCAAGTAACCCTCAATGTTGGCCCAGAATTTGTAAGGAGAAGATCCTATATTTTTGCCATGAATGAATCTTTCAATTTTTTTCATAAATATTGTCATTTAAACTCTATGATGTTCTGAAATGTTTCTGTTTGTGTAAAGAATTTAAAAAAACACTGATTTGGAATTTGGAGTTCATTTTTATGTAATTTATTTACAATTTGCAGGAAAATTATTTCTTTTCTAATTACAATAAAATGTTTGGGAAAAAAAGACTTATTAATGGATTTCAGTTGATATTATGATGTAATAGTGAAAATTTTGAGTTACTCTCAAACATTTCTCAGACAGTTGAAATTTTGGAATCTTACTTTCTTTCTTATTTAGGTTATTTGTCATATGGACTAAAAGAAATTTTTTGTGTGTTAAACTTAAATTTTTCATTTCAGGAACAAAAAGTTGTAGATTTTGAAAATATTGATGAGTACAAAGATGCCTTTCGAGATCTAGACACTGGATTTTGTTGCTTGGGTACAACAAGAGCTAGAGCTGGCATTGTGAGTATTGTCATTATAGACATTTTTAATAATTTTATTACTTTTATCTTGTCTTATTAACCAATTGAATTATGTAACACAATTATTTAAGTATGTTACCTATAAGGCTGATATGAAATCTATATAAATATTTATATATTTATTGCTAAATTATTCCATATCTTCTTATTTATCTAATAATAATAAAACTCTATAAAATATGTATATACCTTTTTAGCAGGTGATATTTTTCTCACTTAATCATAAGTTTACATATACAGTTTGACCCGCTTAAGTTGACGGCCTAGGGGTATGAAAAATGGCGCCGAGATAATCTATCATCGAGTTAAACAAAAACCAATATGGCGGCAAAATATTAACATGCGCTTGAAATTTCTTTATAATTATATACATGATGTGCGTTAATTAGTGATTGGACGATTAATCGGAATCGTATCGGAATATCGAGACCCTAATATTTCTTCACTCTTTCCTAAGGTTAAGACCGTTCGTTTTTAAGGACCCTTTAAATATAACCCATAGTTCCCACTCAGTCGGGAATTCTTGAAATAATTTTCCCGGTCTTGAAAGTCGGGAACTAGTCAGGAAAAGTTATGACTAGTCGGGAATTTTTATATATATATTTTTTTTTGTTGCCGAAGTAAATGACTTTGATTACGTCTCTGTGGTCATGTTTTGATTCCATTTAATAGAGAAAAAAAAGTTACCAGTTTATAATTGTCTGCGCATGTGTTAAATGTCAAATTTTTCGCAACCATTTTTCAAAAACAACAAACATATCAATATGGTCATTTTAAGTTTAATGCTTTTGACGTGCAGGATATCTGTCACTATGAGCCTGCACTCGAATTTCCTCTGTCAATCAAATGATACGTGTAACTTGTAATATAAATAGTAACAAATGCGGCCTTGACCTTATCAGAATTCGACCTACAACAGTGATGACGTGTATATTATATATTTACTAGAATATTAAGAAAATGATTTGATTTCACAGTCACGCGCGCGTTAGTCACAGTCACGTATCTTACTGGTAACAAAGCAACAACAAACTTTTAAAAGAATAATAATAATTTTTTATTTAATAATATAAAAGCCACTGTCGATTCTCGTTTCAAACCTTTATTTTTTTTTCTAAAGATATTCGTTTATCTTAAAAAATAAAATGAATTAAGTTTAATAATAATATAACATGCACAGCGAAATAATGACGGATTAAAGACCACTAACGTGATTTAGAGTACCTCTGATAAATACATACTCATTCACACACGGAATCAAATTGAAAGTAAAAACATCCGGTAATTTTTATTGAAATCTCGTAGAATCACATAATAGCCGGAAGTCTTGAAGAAAGCGAGATGTCAACACTGTTTTGAACTAAAAATACCAAACTGCATTGCTAGGCGAACAGACGGGGATAGAGCTAACCGACGTTAAGTTGCTAATTTGGCATTCTTTTGTGCTCGAAATATTAGGGCTCGGCGACTTAAAAAAATCGAATTAACAGATGAAAAAGTGCAAAGACAAAGAGAGAATTTGGCGGTTCCAAAAAAAAACCTCGACTTAATAGAGCTGACGAGTTAACCAGGGCTCGAGTTAAGTGGGTCCCACTGTAATCCACTTCATTTGCTATTTCTGGGTATGACCTCACATAATTTTTATTATATTGTGTGATTACATCATTTAGAAATATGCATATTTTTTATATAATTGTAGCAAGGCTTTATAAGAGTTGACCACGATTATGTTCTGCTATCGGCGGAGATTGCTAAATCGCAAGGCTGCAAACATTTCACACTGGTGTCATCTCAAGGGGCTGACAAAAATAGCAGCTTTTTATACCCAAGAACAAAGGTTAGAAAATATATATCTATAAACAAATATCAGGTTCACTAAGTGAGAAGATAAATTGTGAAATACAAACATTAATCTTTTTAATTGGGAAAAATTTAATTTTGATGAAATAATTTCATATCGTTAGTTCAATCTATGTACGACAATATTTTTTTGTATGTTCCTTTCTCCTTTAATGTTATTGTAATGAGATTTGTTTTTGATGAATCTACTTATATTTCTGCATATGGTGAAACAAAGCTAGGTTTGAAAATAAGTTTAATTATTTTTTATCATTATTTAAGTGAAAAAAGTCTACTGTGACCTATAAATATATTGCTATTTAAAAAACAATATACTCAAAAATTGACATTATACTTAGTATTACTTAGTAACCCACATTTAAAATTGAGCTAAAGATAATCAAATTCACACTTATCCCTGAGGACCCCAAAAACACTTTTTTTGAAATAAAATAACAAAAAGGTAAGCATAATTAGCTTTTTAAAGGAATTCTGAATAAATGCAGACACTTTTTTTCCCTCTGATAATATAATCTGCAAACTTTGTGACTACAAATATCTTGGCTCAATATTATTTTACCAATGTAGATGGTTAACATCAAAGTGAATGTGCTTAAATTTTTAAAGCAATTAATTTTAAACCTATACGTACATTTTTTAAATAGCTGTTATATTTTTGATGTTTTATATTGTCAAGGTACTGTAATCTTTTTAAAATATTGTTTGATGAGGAAAAATATTATTGTAACATCACGGAACAGGTAAACAGATTGAATTATTCATGGGCATGGTTTTTAGCTCATTTTACTTTAAAATTGTCTTTATTTTATTTATTGCTGTGTCTGAGGCTTTTATGTTGATACACATGACTTTCTACTCAACCTATTCTAGTAGTCCTCATTCCACTCATGCTTTATTCCACTATGGAAAACTGTTTGGAGTGTGAATGGATGAAAAAGGTTTGAAAGATTACAACTTTAAAACTAAAAGTTAGAAAATAAAAGAAATATATTTCAAAAGACAAAACTAAAAATTAGAAAAAGAAAAATATGAACATTTTAAAAAGACTTCCTTGAGGTGCTGGTCTTCACGTATGTGCAGTCCTTTGCGTGAGATTTTTTAATGACATTTTTCAATTTATTTTGTAGAATGTCATTTTAAACAAGGTTTTTAATATAATTTTTTTTTCTGGAAAACTCAAATATAAATTGTGCATTAAAAAAATTTTTGTTTTTATTTTTGAAAACTCACTTCCATAAATAAGACTAAATTTTAAAGGAATTTCAGACCAAATGTTTCCATCTTACCAGGGTCAAGTTGAAGAGGCACTGAAGGTGATGCACTTTAACAGGTTGTCCATTTTCAGGCCTGGGTAAGTAAAGATGACATTCTCATTTAATTGTGCAATATTTGTTCATTTTTAAACATTTCATTTTTAAGAATAGTCAAATATTAGTAAATAACTAAAAATTTTACCTTTTTTTTTCTTTTTTTGTTTGGAAAAATTACTTAATTTCAGTTTATTAAAAATATATAATTTCACTCTCTAAATTTTAAAATTAAGCTCATGATGATGATTGAACTGAAATCAATTCTCCTGCCCCCTCAGTGTCCTCATGTGCGATCGTCAAGAGAGTCGACCCATGGAGGCAGCCTTCCGTGCCGTTCTGAAACCAGTGTCTTATTTTTTCCCGACTGCCATCACGACTCCGGTCCAGATTGTGGCCAGGGCAATGATCAACAATGCAATAGCTTCAACAAACAGCACAACCCTCGAGCTCTACGACAACAAGGCCACACATCTGCTCTCCGGTATCTCAAAGGGATGCAACAATTTGAGAAGAAGCCTGTCCGCTCCTGAGAGCACCAAGACTAAATAAATGAATCCTGAAATGTCAACTTTCCATTACAGGAAACTAACTTTGGTAAGATGGCTCAAACTCCATGATATCTCATTTTCCTTTGTTTATTGTTTCCCATTTATTATAATTGGGTATCTTATTAAAAATAATTTGTTTTAACCAAGATTGTAAAAAGTCATTCCATTTTTGTTATTCAATATATGCTTTATTTTTTTTTAATTAAGTATTTAACTTAACAAGTTTATTTAATAAGAGAAGGTGAAAAAAGTATTTGGGGGGAAAAAACAGTGCAATACTTAGATTTGAACAAAATAGTGAAAGAATTGTTCAAATTCAAATGAGCTTACCCAGAACAGTTAAGAATTATATGGACATGGGTTCATTTGTTGACATCTACATTTCCTTGTATGTAATAACGATTTTCTGTCAGTTTGATAAACTTTGGTTTTTAAAATCTAAATGCCTGCTTGATGATATTTTTACACTTTTGTTTGTATTCCAAGAAACATAAACACTCATGTATTCCAAGAAACATAAACACTCATGATGTTGTGTAGGAGAAACAATTGATTGTGGACATTTAATTGTTTTTACACAGGTACATGGGAAGCCTTATAATTAATTTCACATCATAAAATATGCATTAAGGTTTCTTAATTATCCTTTAACATTTAATGCTAATTAATGCTAAAGCAAAAACTGTTTGCCATCTCTGTAACACAGTCAGCTAAATTATTTGTTTTTGTGCCTTGATTAGGATAAAATTGACTTTCAATCAACAGAGGAAACACTTAAACGTATCTCATCATGATTCCAAAGTGGCAATTAAGCAAAATGAGTGTTTATTTTAATATAACTTTGTCATGCAAAATTTTTATTTATGAATTATTTTTAAAATGTAGTTCTTGTCTATGAATTTGCAAATTATCTTTAAGATTACGTTGAGTTAGAATTATAAAAACCATGTAGCATTTCTAATTCACATTTACCTATCATTGTATAATTCAAACATTAAATTGCTTGATGTTTTCAAATTATAAGCAATTTTCAGTTATTTCCTTAGTTCCAAATATATCTGGCATAAAGTGCTGGAGTATCGGCTGTGGATTTGTTTTCATGTCACCACCGTGAACACTGCTGATCAGAAGTAAATGTCACTGGCTCTGTTTGTAATGTAATTTGTTTCATCAGAATTAAGATTTGGTCCAAAAATTATGTTTCTGCTTTTTAAATTTTGCTAAGTTGGCCAGTTATTTTTTGTATTTATTTGTGTCACTTTATTTGTTGTCTGTGGTGTGGCATGTATTCATTTGTAACTTTGGCCTTGAAACAAATTGGGTAAAGTTGTATTGCAGGTAACTTATAAGATTGAAATGAACATGCCTGTTACTTTTTTTTTATAGACATATTGTTTTTGAATAGTATTACTAGGGTCTTAATAACATCATAAACACTTTGATTTATTTTTAAAACTAATTTAGTTCTATATCAACATTGTGACCACTTATCTTAATAGAGTTTAATCATTTGTAGGATATAATAAAAAAAGAATCAGGACAATATATTGGTAAAATAATGAAAGTTCATTTATTAATATTTTCTTTCAATCCCCTAGAATACTTTGAATAAAGATTTTATAGTTAAATTATATATATTGTTAAAAATAATATTTACGTTATTGGGACTTTTATTGTGATTAATTTTGTAGTATAAACTTGTTTCCATTTAATATAACTTTATATGTACCACTTGAAAGGAGAGTTATGACAGTTGAGATTGAATTAAACCCGTCGTTTGAAAAAAAAACACAGTGGTTAAGTACTTAAACAAATTATATACATTTGAGAGTCTTGTCTTTGCTATTTATATTTTGTATTTTAATCATGTTCAGTAATTACTGTTAATCATAAAATGTATTTGGTTCAAATTATTTTGTTATTTCTAAATAATGTGGTTAAATGTTCATCATAGCTATTCACTTATCTTATCTATTCACTTATCTTATCATAGCTACTTTTGTGTGTCACTTTCAGGGTTTCACCATTTTGTGATGACTTTTTGGACACACTCTGTTATATTCTCAATACTTGCTTTAGCTTTAGCCAGGTACTTTTACTTAAGTTATCAAAACACATAAGAGATTGTAATGAATTGAGAGATTGTAATGAATTTAGCAATATTCAGACCCCACACCCTCCGTGGCATCTGTTGGTGACATCATAGGGGCTGTGATGTCACCGCCGGTAGTGTTCAGCTGATTTGCACAATGCCTGTCAACTCAGCAATTATTTTTTTTTAATGTGAGTCAAACGATGGAGTAAACGGCGATTTTACGTGAAATTATTTATATCTTCAAATGCCAATGCAATATTATTTTTCAATATAAACTTGATAGGAAATATTTCAATTGAAACTTAATGGTGGTTTTAAGATTTGACACATAGTAATGAAGTCCGGGATACACTAACACAGACAAATTGAAGTTACTGTTAACTGGTCTAGATAAATTAGAACCAGTCCCGCCCTTAGGGCTGTTAAACTACATTGCTAGTTTTGTGTCTGCCATCTCAAATACTTGAGCTAGACGTACTTCACAAGTTAGACAAAAATACACTTTTTCATGTGATATGAACAATGTATTAAATTTCTAATAATATTAGAATAGACAAGTCAGCCCATCCCAAAATGGTGGTTTTAAATCTATTGCACGCGCTAAAAAATACCTTTTATTAATATATGGCAGAAAATATTCAAGTGACTAATGAAATTTTTTAATCTATTAACTTTTTACTGATTCTACCCCTCGAGTTATCCATGTCAGTTTATTTTATTAATTAAACAAATTTGTAATGCCATTTGTTTAGATAATGCTTAAATTTATTTTAAAATATTGAATTATTTTATTTATAGTATGGCTCATATAAATTATTTAGAAATTTGTCAAATGAGATTTAATTTCATGTTTAGCAGCTACAGGATATTTATTCATGCATTTGCCTGAACATTTGTTTAAATAAAATTATAAATTTAAATGTAAGTAAAACAATTGCGTGCCAATATTTTTTTAAAAATAAAATGTGGATGACATTTGTAATTTTTGTCGTTTTTAACCTACTGTATAATCTTTAATGATTTAAGATTTAATAATAAAAGTTTAAAAAAATGTTTTTCTTCTCATGTTAGATTTCAATGTTGTGATTAAAAAAAATTTATATTCAAAATGTTTGCTTTATTTATATTCATTTGAAACTAAATATTAAGCAGAAAACTGAAAGCTTTGATTATAGAATCAATATAATATACTATTCTGAAGTTAAAGGTGTAGACACAGTAGTGGCATTTACTTGAATTTTTAAATCCCTTATATTAACTTCGCGGCCGTCTCTGTCGTCATCTCATCATCTCTCTCATCATCTCATGGGCGGGCGGAAAAACAAAAGTCGAAAATGACCCACTTCCCGTGATTCGATCGAGCTGAAATTTGGCAAACTGACCCGTCTGACCTAACAATGCATCGTCATATCAAAATTTCAGATCGATCGAACGTACCGTAATTAAATTAATGCATTTTTAGTTTATCCTTATATGAGGTATGTAATTTAAATTCACGGTTTGTTATTGTTTTTTTCCCACGTGAAATTTTGAGCTGACGCATTGAGGCGACCCAACGAAGCGACGGGGCGCTTTTGTTTAAATTTTACGTGTCACTCTGAGCTCGGTCAAGCGAATCGGTGACCAGACTTTTCCCCTCCCCCCCCCACTAGGGTTATGATGCAAAGTTGAGTTAAGACAGATTCAGTCTGTAAATGTTTGAAAATAATCAATACTGTTAGTTATGTCTCATATATAAAGGATTTATAGTCAAAAACTTTGTTTTTACTGGTTTGTTTTATTACTAGTCTTATATTAGCTTGCTTTGTAAGTTTAATCGGAACCGTCCGTCCAACTATTTGTTTATAATTTTTTCACGTGCAAGTTCACGCGTTGACGCCGACCGTCACTGTTCACACCCCCTACCGTCCCTGCGCCCAGGGGAGATAATTCTGTTTCAGTCTGTAAATGTCGCGTTTGAACATAATCACTACTTTTAGTTATGTTATGTTTCTTAGTTATGCGGCGATCCTAACCATTGAGACTCGTATGCTTTGCCAGGGTGGCGCCGAAGTGGTAGCGGGTCGTAGTAAGGCAATTCCACCCCTCCTTGTGAGGTCAACTTAGTGGGAGGCATCCTCGACTTTCTGTCTTAGATGCCCAGGTGGCCGCTTCAGAAGCGACCGCTCCGGGGGGGGGGTTCCCAGCTGTCAACGTCCTTTTCTGTGGGAGGGGGCCAAATAGCTGGGAGGGTCTTCCAGGAAGACCCATGAAGAGCACTAGGCTCTGGGCTTCTGATTTTCTTCCACATGTAGGATCAACAGTTATGTCTCATATATAAGGGATTTATAGTCAAAAGGTAAGCTGGCTTTGCACTTACTGTAAAATGCGTAGACTAAAAAGTAGAAAATTAGTGCATTTTTAATATAAGACTAGTTTTTAAAAAGTGTTTTTAAGGTTAATTATTACACGCTTTTATTTAAGTCACACTGTATGTTGTATCCATCCATCCTTCAAATCTTGAAACGTAAAATTAAACCACTTCTGATGGTCCTAGAGATCTCAAACTTTTACCACAGATAGATCTTGGATGACAATGCATTGTATCAAAATTTCAGAGCGATCGAATGTACCGTAATTAATTTAATCAATTTTTAGTTTATCTCTATTTATCACTATTTAGAATGTATAGTAGTCTGGTAGAGTTGACCTCCACGGCTCACTGGTTTCACTCCATGCAGCCCTGGTTTAACGAATTCCCGTGTTTACATCAAGGGCAGGGGAGATCAGCGCGTTTCAGTCTGTAAATGTTTGTAAATAAAAGCGTGTCCTTTAAAAAAAAAGATTTGTTTACATTTTGCTTATTTATTATTTTTAAACATAATGTATGGTTCTCACAGAATTACTTTTCAAAATATGTGATGTTTATCGCTCTCACAGAATTACTTTTCAAAATATGTGGTGTTTGTGGCTCTCTCAGACAAAAAGTTTCCCGACCCCTGAACTAATACAACCATCACATAGACATGGTAGGGATAAAAACACTTTTCTTGTTACGTATTAAAAAACAAACACATAAATTCTCGTTCTTCCCGTCTGGAATTTGGGCAAGGAATGGGTTGACTGATCAGGAAACACAAGTGTCAACTGAGTTTACACAATAACATTGAAATTCGCTGAGTATTAGAATGCGCAAGTACTAGACTTTTACCAATATAAAATAACAGTAAAATAGTAGATAGGCCTATATAAAAGGTGATTTGTTCGGAACATTATTTTTTTAACAAGTAATAACGGCAATAGTGCAAAATATTATTGAATAAATAAATAAGCACCATTAGCAAATGTTTTTTAAAAACAAATAAACCCCTAGGTTTTCAAAAAACAGATCATGTGAAACACAATTAATAGGTTTAATAGATGAACTATCAAAAGGCTTAGACAAAAATGATCAAATAGATACAATATTACTAGACTTCTCAAAAGCATTTGACAAAGTTCACCACCTTAGTTTACTTAAAAAACTTAACTACTTTGGAATCTCAGGTTCCTTACATCACTGGATCCAAGACTTCCTTTTGGGCAGGGAGCAAACTGTAGTAATTAATGGATCTAAATCTGCACCAATAAAGGTTAATTCAGGAGTTCCACAAGGAACTGTGCTAGATCCCTTACTCTTTTTAATATATATAAATGATTTACCCAACAACATCTCAACAGGAACAAAAGTTAGGTTATTTGCTGATGATTGTATAATCTATAGAACAATTAAATCAGAACAAGATAGCAAAATTTTACAAAAAGACCTAGATGAATTGATAAAATGGGAAACTAACTGGAGTATGAGTTTCCACCCAGAAAAGTGTCAACTGTTAAGAGTAACAAAGAAAAAGAAACAAATAAATTCAAAATATTTCATTCATGGAAAGGAACTAACCCAAACTAAAGATGCAAAATACTTAGGAGTCATAATAAATGAGAAATTATCATGGAATCCCCATGTCAATGAAGTTATTAAAAAATCAAACAAAACCTTAGGCTTTATAAAAAGAAACCTTTACAAATGTAATAAAGATATAAAACTAAAATGCTATCTCACTTTGGTGAGACCTGTACTAGCATATGCATCTTCTGTATGGGACCCATCCACCAAAGAAAACATTGATAAACTAGAACAAATCCAAAAAAGAGCTGCCAGATTCATTACTGGAGAATATTCAAAACTGACTAGAATTACACCATTAGTTAAATCATTAAACCTTGAAACACTAGAGGATAGAAGAACCAAGAGTAAAGTAGTAATCATACATAAAGCAATTAACTCTAATTTAGAAATACAACACAAAGATAATATAATACAACCCTCAGATAGACATAGGATAAAAACACCTTTCTTATTCCGTATGCAAGAACAAACTCATACAAATTTTCGTTCTTCCCGTCCGGAATTCGGGCGTGGAATGGGTTGCCTGAAGAAACCAGGAAAGCCAACACTTTATCAACATTTAAATCTCTAATAAGAATGCAGGACTAAACACAAACCATAGATAGGCGTAGGACGCAATAATCTTCTGTATAGAAGGAGCGTCTGAAACAGATAAGATAAGATAAGAAGATAAGATAAGAAAGGCGAAATTTCAAGATCGGAAACTCTTGGGAAAAAGAAAGAGTCTGTAAAGCTTTCGTGTTCAGGCGATTTTACAGTATATAAAATGGGGTGGGTTCAGAGGCGTCACTAGGGTTGGTGTCACCCAGTGCTGTAACTCATGGTGTCCCCCCGTCACGGCTTACCCCCATAGACCTCCGAGTCTGCCAGTACCAAATAACGGGAAAAAACAGAATTTTTTCATTTTGTTGTCATCCTCTGTGATGCTGTCTCCTGAACCCCCTTAGTGACGCCCCTGTGTGGGGTTGCATTTCAGGCTAGGTAGGGGGGAAATGGTTATTGAATAGGTTATGAGTGAGCCTGAAAAGTCGCCACATAACAAAGTACGTATCGGCAAAATGCCTTTCTCATGGAACAGATATAAACAAAAAGAAGTACGGAAATAAAGTAAAAACGATCTTCAGTGTTTAGCCCAAGAAGACAACCAGAAAGAGCGGGACAAGAGAAAGACAAAGGTTTCTAACTAAAACCTAAGGGAATATTTGTTGGGATCAGTTGAAACCGTGTCAGCGAGAACACTACATTCATGCCACGTGCTGTAAGTTAAGGGTAGGCCTACCATAATCCTAAATAAGCTTATTTTCAAGATTAAATCTGACGGGCGTTTTAGTACATGAGCAAATAGCTGTGATAGACAGGGCATTCATACCCGGATGGTCATGTCTAATGAAGTGTCTTGAGACTTGACACTGTTTATGTTGTGCAACAGTTCTAAGGTGTTCAGCCACACTATCCGAGTGGCTCTTTCCCATCTCTCCTATGTAAACCGATGGACAACGTGTGCAAACAATGGTGTAGACGAGGCTTGAGCCAATAAAATGAAAGCTGTTTTTAAAAAAAAATATAAATGTCCCCATATGGAAGACAATCCAGTACGTTTGGCCAACAAAGGGGAAAGTCTTGTAACGGCGGTCTTGGATGGTTAAGACCTAAAATTGGATGGGGAAGCAGATAAGCTGTTGTTTACAAGGAGGTAAGCTACATGTAACGCAGGTTTTTGTATCTCCTGAACACTATAGGGTTGGCGGGCGCGGAGTTACAGATTGAACTATCCTATCAAGCGATCATCACATACCTATATTACACGCGCTACTTATAACAGTGAGAGGTATGATAGAGGGTGATTTCTACAACTAAACGTAGTGTATCTCTCTGGTCCTTTATCGTATGATTCTTATCGACCGTGGAGTGCGGGTGAGAGCTTTGATCATCTATGAAGCATAAATTATATTTACTCATATCACGCGCATATATTAGTAGACATACGGTCGAGCGTGGCCGGATTTTTAAATCCCTTATATTAACTTCACCGGGTTGTCTCTCTCTCGTGGTCCCACCGAAAAACAAAAGTCAAAAGTCCCGTGATCCTATCGAGCTGAAATTTTGCCACATGGACTTTTGTCACCTAAAAATGCATTCTATCAAAATTTCATAATGTACTGTAATTCAATTGCATGTAATGAATATTTAGATTATCTCTATGTATCTCTATGGGACCGTTCATAAAGTACGTCACGCTATTTTTGACCATTTTACCCCTGTTACAAACTGTCACAAATCTCGGACCCCCCCCCCTTTAAAAACATTTTTTTAAAAATTAATAATTCAAATTGTATCTAAAACACACGTGACGTCACACATGGCCTGACCCCCTCCCCCTGTCACAAACTGTCACACTTTCTTACCCTCCCCCTTCCCCCCTCTGGAGCGTGACGTACTTTATGGACGGTCCCTATGTAGCATGTAAATTCTAATTTGTCTCTAGATGCATATTATATTGAACATACTTTTATAATATTTTCCCGATCTGTAAATGTTTATGCTAGTCTGTGGTGCGGTGCATATTTTATTGAAAATAATCAATACTTTTAGTTATGTCTCATATATAAGGGATTTATAGTCAAAAACTGTGTTTTTACGGGTTGTTAAATTAAGTATATTTTCTTAGCCCTTACGTTGTGCGTGTGTGTGGGTAGGTGAGCATGAGTTTAAAGCAGTTTGTTTTTAAGTCTGGGACCCATAAACCCAGAAGATTAGAAACCACTCCCATGAACACTTAAAAGTTGACAGCATGCTGGATTCCACTGAAAAAAATGGCAGCGACTATCCAAGCCATCTATGCTATTCAAAATGGTGACCAGTCAAAACGGGCCCGGCCCCAGACAAATTGTTAACATTTTACAAAAAAAACTTTTTTTTTCATTTTAAGCTTTTGTCAACTTTTTCACCCTTAAATAACGTGGTAAAATTGTAAAATTATATTTTGTGGTGTTATTATTCAAAATAAATATTGGGCTGGCCAACTGCTGTATCAGAGGGCCAAAATTCACCCCTCTTCGCATAGATGATGAAGAGGATTTGCAGGCAGTTCAGGCTTATAATTACAAGCGCACTAAACAGAATCTGCTCCATTTTGCACATGAAATTTAGTGACTCGGACAAGGTTCCAAAAGGTCCAGTTTAGGTGACAAATTTAAATATTGACGAATTTTTGTTTATTGTCTGATGTTCTCCAGCCGCTAGTCACTGATACTCTCGATGAGCAGCCCTGAAGAATCATCTACACTCAAAGGAGCCATAATGATCAAAGTTCAGAGACTCAGAAACGCAATAATCTTTTGTATAGAAGAAGCGTCTGTAACAGATACGAAGATTTCATCGTGTATACATATTTTTTAAAAATTATTTTATTCATTGCTTTATTATTATTCATTTATTTGTTTTATAATATGTAATTTTAAGCAGTGATTTTTTAAAATAATTTTCAAGATATCCATGTGGACCTTTAAGAAATAGAATACAATGATTATAAAGAAGTATCTAATTCCAGCTGTTTCATAAAAATTGTTTAAAAGAAAAAAGAAATCTTTCACGGATCTCAGTGTATTTTCCGGTACTTAGTAAAAGTGTTACTCCCCAGAATACTTACCTGTAGGATGTGGAAATCTTTTGTATGTTTATAGTAATTTCCACGTCGTCGAAGAAAACATATTCTTCGAATTCATCTAATTAAAATATTTATTTTTTAAACATTTACTATTGGATACATTTAGTGTGAATCAATGGGTAAGTCTGTAATTACGTCTGAAATTCGGCTTGGAATGGATTGCCTGAGTAAATCTGGAAAACCAACACACTATCAACATTCAAAACTCTAATAAAACTTGCAGGCTCTTGCAGTCTTGCTGCCATAGTTCTCTACCATTGACCATTGCAAGACTAAACAAAATTTTTTAAAAAAACAGTTTATGCCAGGGACAATGATAAGTGTGGGACGCAATAATCGGCCCAATAATCTTCTGTAAGAAATGTCTGTAATGTAGGCCTATAAGATAAGGCATAAAAAATAAAGAGTTTATTTGCTACCCAAGTAGTAGTAGGCTAGTAGGTAGCCTACATGATTCGTCACATTTATCATTTTTTATTAGTAATCTAAATTAGTATTAGGCAGTATTAGCAGACCTTTCTACCCTTCCAATATTATGGATTTTGTACCCCCCCCCCTGCTGACCTTCCAACAAACCCCTTAAAATTCTGATTTTCCAATTGTTTAAATTTTCGAAGTGTCTGCTGCTACGACAAAGTAACGGCAGACAACTCGACGGGCTGTTGCTAGTGCTACGACATGTCGTAACACAAGCAACATCCCGTCGCGTTGTCTGCTGCTACGACTAGTCGTAAAAATATGCTGTATTTTAATTATGCTAATACTAATACTTTAAAAATACAAAATAGTTATCATAATAAAATTTCATGATTACTAGGTAAGCAGGATAATGAATTTTAAAGGTAAAAAAAAACTTGATTGATGTCCATTTAATGACAAACAGATATGACTTTTTAGAAACAAAACTAGAAACATGAGCTCCGCTAGATGAAGTGTTAGTGATGGACAATCTTTGAAAAGCAAATCTAGGGTTCTATTCCCGCTCCCGGCGTGTTTTTTAAAATAAAAATACTTAGGCCTATCTTTTAAATGAGTGTGCTGGTAATTGTAATTTTTGTTCTTCTTATTCTGAAAAGTGGATACGTTGATTAAATCTATTTAAATAAATTTAGATTTTAGAATTAATACACATATAAATATAACACATAAATAAGCCCAGCTGCCAGATCTATTAATATCGTATTATAATAATATGATAGGTACTTCGATACTCATTCGCGCATCGATCTGCGCATGTCGTAAATTCACGGAAAAACTGTCATGGCGTTTTTTATTAAGCTTTAGCGGCGATAACATTGTTTTTGCGTTCTACGTCATATATATTCAAAATAGAGTGCTCCTCGTCATCAGTGACGTTTACCACAAAATTTCATAGTATTTTGATACCATTTTTGCAGTGAGTTCGATCACCGCATCGGCGCACTTTAATCCTATTGAAAAAGGTATCTGATAAACTTTAAAATAAACTTTATCTTAAAGGGTACGATATAGTGGTTTGGAGTCAGAATACTTATTTAATTTTCGAACCTGAATAACTTTACTTCATTAAAATTGGTTTTAGCCCTTAAAAGTTATGCCTTCCCCCATTTTAGGACTTGAAGGTGGAAATAAAAATCGCATCACGAGTCATCCCCCTTTCAAAATAAAAACGGGGTTGTGGGAAATGTCTTTCTTTAATAAGTTTTTCCTAAATACGATGTAATGCATAAATGTAATTATATATTGAACTGGTAAGAATTGATTACAGCTATTGATAGATTTAGTAAGTTTAATAATATTTAATAGAATAGTAACACCATAGATTATACTTAAACTTGATTTTCCCGAGTAATGAGTTATTTCAATCATAATGTAATATGATTAATAAATGAATTATTTCTATTCATTGTCATTGTTTATTTGACTATACTATACTAATAGTTACAATTACAATTAGTTATTAGTAATATTAAAGTGAGTTTACAAATAAATACAGGTCCAATTAACATTAGACCCTAATACTATTAGTATTAGTTTTCTAGTATAAAATCTTATAGTATTAGTTGATAGTGATAGTCTTTGGGTTACTTTAATTACTTATTTATATTATTATGTGGTATATTATTATTATTAAAATTAACTAAATAATTTTAAGAGCATAATTAAAAGTTTTGTATAATGCTAAGTCCAAAATGATACTTACCTTAGAATTAATAATAATGATGGTGATGTAATCCTTTTATTTAAAATTTAATGTTTGTTGTTAACATTTTTTGTTAAATCTCACCCACAATCTTCTTTTCACAAAGATGAGGACATACACATTTGACAAACAATAAATTAATCAAAACAAATAAATCTCAATAATTAAAATTAAATTGCCAAGTAAAATAGGCATAAGAATAGTTACAAGAGATAAAAATTATATTCCACTGTAGAACTCGGAATATCTTCAATTGCCAAATATTTGATGAAGACAATGACAAAGGTTATGAATATGAAATATTGAGAAATTTGCATACAATAATACAAGTTATTTACTCAGAAATTGACAGGCAAAATGTTCTTATTATCATTTAATGATTAAATGAGGTACTTAAATCTTCAAATACTTATTGACTTTAATTTTAATTTGAAATTTCAGTAATCAGGCATCGAAGGTGTGGGGTATTTCCAAAAATAATTTATTGTAACTTGCATTCAGTTTTATTTTAAAGTCAAATACTTACCATTCAAACATTTAAATATAGTAATTGATTTAAATTTACCATACAATTAATTAAAATACATTAGGCATGCAATTGTTTGTTCTGATTTGTATTTATATATCAATATATATATAAATACTAATTTTCGCTATGATTTTTTTCAACAAGCCTTTAAATATATTTTTACAAAATTCAAAATCTTGATAAACTTTAAACATTTCTTGTTCATTGTTTTGTAAATTGGATTGTGAATGTCTCCTGAAAATTTGATACCTTTATCTCTAAAATTAAAAAAGTTGTGAGGGAAAGAGTACAGAATTTTGAAATTTTGGTCACAAGTTTTTTAATAAATAATATAGGTTATATAAGGGGCTTCGTTTGAAGACTTAGTTTTTTTCTTCTTTTTTTTCATTTTAAAGTTATTTTAATTTTATTATTTTTCTTTCTTTCTATTTTCTTTCTTTGCAATTTCTTTTGTAACTACTTTCTATTATCTATCATTTATAATCATGAGTTATTGTAAGTACAGCATTTCTGGAAGTGTTGACAGTGAGGGGATGAATCCGCGTGCTTGAGGGGTCAAGCAGTGGCGAATTAAGACTGCACGGGGCCCCTGGCTGCAATTCAAAATGGAGCCCTATCGAGCCAGCGTCCCTTTAAATAAAATGATTGCTAGCAGCTAACATAAGACTGTAACTTGTAACTATTCAGCCAAAAAGATTATTCATGAAAAAACCGAACACGAAGAAGTTTGCCGGTATCCTAAAAGTGAGTGTAAAAAGACAAAAACAATATTTTATAAAAATAATTTTTTTAAAAATTAAAAAAAAATTAAAAAATATTATTATAACAACAAAAAAGATAAAAAGAAAGAAAAGAATCCACCGTTGGGGATCGATCCTCAGATCGCTTGCAACGCAAGCCTAAGCGACGAGGAGAGCTTGACGGAAATTGTAAATTAAAAAAAATAAAGAATATTCCTTAATATTTTCTCTTATTGAGCTATCAAATCAGGTTTCTCGATTACTAAGAGTATTGGGTCGAAAAGAGATCAGATTAATAATAGATAAGATTTTTATTAATTTATTTAATTTATGATATTTTTTCAGGGATTCATGCAAACATCTGTTCACCTTTATTATAAAATATACTAAATTTGGGGGCCCCTAAATCATCGGGGCCCCTGGCCTTAGCCCGTTCAGCCCCCTCCCCTAAATCTGCCATAGGGCTCAAGTGATCACGCTGTGAACCGAAACTATACAAGGATGGGCCACTGTTGTGGGGTAGCTAGAAACCAGGCATTGTATAGACCAACATTTCAGAACGAGTCTTTTAAAGTATATGAGATTGAGCATATATGGGGCCGTCCATAAAGTACGTCACGCTATTTTTGAACATTTTTAACTCCCCCCCCTCCCCCTTGTCACAAACTGTCACAAATCTCGCACCCGCCAAAGTACGCCACACTTTCGAACACAAATTTGGTTTTTTTATTTACAAAATAATTAAAATTTAATATAAAACACCGTGACGTCACACATGGCTGGACCCCCCCTCCCTCCTGTCACAAATTGTCAAACTTTCTTACACCCCCTCCCCCCCCCCTCTGGAGCGTGACGTACTTTATGGACGGCCCCTATACAGTTAATACAGTTTATTTATGATCTTTACTAACGCCGTTGCAAACAACTCCGTCCGTTATTGGTCACGTCCTATAACCAACTCCCTCAGTATGGAGGCCACGCCTTTGTCCAGTCCCCGGTCTACATTACGTCAGTATTTAATGTCAATCATGATGATTGAATCATCTTGTACCACCACCCCCCAGATTATGTCGGGGGTTGGGTGGGGTACCATGACCCGCTCTGGTCAAAAAAAATCGACAAAAAAAATCATAACTCCACTTCTATAAAAGCTAGAAAGACAAAACAGGTGGTTTTGAAAAGGTCTTAGCAAGCCCTTTAAAATGATATATTATTTAAGCCTATTGGACTTCATTTAAATTTTCTGTCAAAGTACCTAAATACGATATTTATATTATTATTATTTATATTTTTATGTAATATATGTTATATTTTATGCGTATAAAATTAAAATATTATGAAGAGTTTGTTAAAATATTACAGCGACTTAGACTTAGTTTTTCCGAAGTGTTTACTGCTACTGCTAATAACTAATAGTACTAAGGCTAGTCGTAGCAAGTGCTAGTCGTAACACTAGCCAAGCAAACCTTTCCTGGCTAGTGTTACGACATGTCGTAACGCTAGCAACATCCCGCCGAATCGTCTGCTGCTACGACATGTCGTAGCACTAGTTTCCTGGCTAGCGTTACGACATGTTTCAAATCACTTTTGTCATTTAAGTTTAAGTATGTATTTAGTGTAAGGCTGCACTTTAATATCGTAACACGCGCGAAGCCCATGTAAAACGTCATTAAATAAATTGTAAACAGACACATTTTTAAGTACAACTTTTATTTTAAGTTACGCGTTTTGATGTGACGTGACATTTCTTATACTCCCCCTCCCCTTCGTCACAAATGGTCGACCCCCTGCCCCACCCCCCTCCAGGTGCGTAACGTCATTTACGGACGGCCCCGAGAAAGGGACTGTCCATAAATGACGACACGCGATTTTGGCAGATTTTTCATTACCCCCCCCCCTATTAAAGCGTCGTCACAAAAACTTAGACCACCCAGAGCCGTCTTTACACCAGTTTGGGCCCCCGGGCAAAGAAATAGTGCTGGGCCCCTCCCCGCAGGAATAAAAAATAAATATACATAATATATATACATAAACATATTCCCATGGGGCCCCTATGCTCGTGGGCCCCTGTGCTAATACCCAACGGGCCTATGCGTTAAGACGGCCCTGAGACCACCCCCTCCAAGATGACGTCACAAAGCTTTTCGGCCCCCCCCCCAATAAAATCTGTATTTTATTGGAAAAAGAGCATGTTTAAAATCACTTTTTTGTCATTTAAGTATTTATTTAGTATAGGCCTGCATTCTAATATCGTAACACGCGTGAAGTCATGTAAAACGCCATGTAACAAATCAAATATTTAAGTGGAACCTTTTATGCAAAGTTGCGAGTTTTGATGTGAAGTCACACCCCCCTCCCCCACGTCACACATCGTCACAAATATGTAGACCCCCCTCCCCCCTAGGTGCGTGGTGTCATTTATGGATGGCCCCTTTGAGACGTAATTGTGGAGGGGTGGTCTAAGTTTTTGTAACGAAGTGCGACGAGGAGGGTATACATCGGCCAAAATCGCGTGACGTCATTCATGGACGGACCTTTTATAGTTTTTTGTAATATCGTGTTTTTCATGTTGAAATTATTGAAGAAATACAATAGAGCATTCAAATTTTATTGTCTTGAACATTACATAACAAAACTGATAAAAAGAACAATACAAACAGTGAAATCGCCGTCCCGTTGTGTGTTTATAACGGGTATAACGGCGAAAGAGTAAGAGAAAACTTCAATCCATACGCAAAATGCCGTTAATTGAAGACCTCCCCCCTCCTTGCGTACGTAATATATGGATGGCCCCTACCAGTTTTTTCAGTAATGGAATATATTTCTCTAACTCAAAAGGTTAACACAAAGAGGTAAAAACAATGTATTATTAAAACTATTAGTAATGGTTCAACTTTAAATGCCCCCATTCTTCTGGGAAATTATTTTGATAATCGTAATGACAATGAATAATGATGTTCATGTATAGTATAGCCTATACTCAGCCTATACTGTAGTAACTATAGGCTATATATTATTAATAAGCCTATTTATCCAGCATCCACACTAACCTCATGCAGAGCCAACTACGCTGGGTGGGCCATGTAGTGCGCATGCCCGACCATCGCCTCGCTAGAGCGTCTATGGTCAGTTTACTGCAGGGCATAGACTATAGAGCATGCAGTGGTCCACGTAAGTGATACAAGGATGCACTTAAAACTGCTCTAAAGGCCTTTGACATTAGACATGACTCCTGGGAAGCAGCAGCCAGTAACCGAGCCCACTGGCGCTCTATGATACGGAATGGCGCAGTTGTCTGTGAGGGTAATAGACAACAGGCTGCCAAGACAAAACGTCAAGCCAGGAAGGACCGTATCAAACACCATCCTGAAGGGTTCCCATCCATCTCTTCTCCAACATGCCGACGCAAATTGCGTGCTTGAATAGGGTTAATAAGCCACCAGAGGACACACGTGGCGGCCTAGCACAGGTCAAATACAAATATGATGAGAGTGGTCATCGTCGACTACGACGGACGAACAACAACTTTGATTGTTAAAACGATACTTGGGTTCTAATCTCGCTCCCGGCGAGTTTTTTGTTGATTTAATATTTTTTATAATTAAAAAAAAACACGTCGTAACGCTAGCAACATCCCGTCGAATTGTCTGCTGCTACGACAGTCGTAGCAGCAGTTTCCTGGCTAGCGCTACGACATGTCGTAACACTAGCAACATCCCGCCGAATCGTCTGCAGCTACGACATGTCGTAGCAGCAGTTTCCTGGCTAGCGCTACGACATGTCGTAACACTAGCAACATCCCGCCGAATCGTCTGCTGCTACGACAGTTCATGTCGTAACGCTAGCAACATCCCGCCGAATCGTCTGCTGCTACGACATGTCGTAGCACTAGTTTCCTGGCTAGCGTTACGACATGTCGTAAACGCTAGCAACATCCTTAAATTTTTCTCTGGTTATTAAAATCCAGCCAAAGGCAAAGGCGACAAAAATGAATAAATGAAATAATAGGTGAATATTGACTATTTCAACCGGCCAAAATGAGATCATTTCCAGCCGCCATCTTTGTTGCTATGCAAGTGACAAAGATGGTGGGCAGATCGATAGTCCTGACCGAGGGAAAATGCTTAAATGGAAGAAAATCACAAAAAATACACTTTTATCACTAATTTTATAAATAATTCTTGAGTTATATCCTTCCGAAATAGCACTAGTAAAACACTTAAATCAGCTTCCATTTAGCAAATCACTAATAAATTTCCAAAACAATGTTTGCGCTACGGTGGCTAAGGGAAAAAGAGCGAGGCTTCAAATTCACTGGCTTATTGGATCACTCTGGCTATGTCCGCAGTTTCGTATTCGATGATTCATATCTAATGATTGTAAGTGGAGGCGTTCCCCCTCCCCTTAGACCCCTCCCCCGGTTTTTAAAACAAGAAAACAAACATTATTCAAGGGAAGCAACTCTCGGCCAGCCACCGGTAGCGTCGATGTGACGTCACAGTCGGAATTGCATGTATCAGCCAAATAATCGAAGTGTCTGCTGCTACGACTAGTCGTAGCAATAGTTTACTGGCTCGTAAAAATATGCTATGTGCTTACAGTTACGACTAAAGTTGTATTTTAATCATACTAATACTAAAAATTAGTAGCAAAAAATAACCACTAAAAAATAAAAGGAATATCATGCAGAAAAAAGTTGAAATCATGTGTTTTTGTCTTTAGAGAATTGAACATTTAAAATAAATAACGTTTAGCAGAGATTTTATCTAGGTAAGTAAATTAAAATAAGCTATGACGATTATGTCATTATGTTGTTTCATTGATTTACTTCAATCTTTTTGCATGATTGATAAAAATTTTTTTTTCCATTTCAGGTGGATTACTAAGCTATTTCTCTGCCCTGTTTGGCAGCAAAGAAAGGCGAATTCTTATTCTTGGATTGGATGGTGCTGGGAAAACAACAATATTATATAGGCTTCAGGTTGGGGAAGTTGTCACAACCATACCAAGTAAGAAAAACTTCTGCCTTAATATGTACTATATGAGTATTTTGGAGACATCTTCTATCTTATATTATTCGTTACAGATGCACCTTTTATGCAGAAGATCATTGTGTCTAAATCCTTAACAGCGCGAGTGGCAGCGTGCTCGACTGGCGTACCGATGGTCACGGGTTCGAATCCATGTGAAGGCCAGGATTTGTTCCCGGGGCCTAGGGTGTCCCTGAGCCACCCAGCTCCGAATAGGTACCTAACACTAGTTAGGCGGCTGGGTAATGCGTGGAACCCACAAAGCCGTGGCCTGTGAACGCTGCATCACTTGCCAACAGATCATCCGTCATGGTCTGTGGACGCAATTATCTTCTGCATAGAAGGAGTGTCTGTATAGATAAGATAAGATAAGATAAAAAGTTAGCTGCCTCATCGCAATTATATAGAATTATTTTTATATTTGAAAATGAATAACATCTGTTTTTTTGTTTTCTTTTTTTTTAGTTTAACAAAATTGAATAAATATTGTCCATTTAATTTTGTTCTACCATTGGTTGGATTTGTTTAGGTCTAAGTTTGAATGTGAAAAATATTTCTGAGGTAACTAACACCAGATGAGTATTAAAATGCAACTATTTTTGTTGTTGTTTTTCTCATAGTTTTTTTCTCATTTTAGCAGGAATGTAGTCACCTAATGTTAATTGTAAATTTTTAATGAAATGAAATTGCATTTATAAAATATTTTTTTAAAAAAATCTTTCTCTAGCGATTGGGTTTAATGTTGAAACCGTTACGTACAAGAATCTGAAATTTCAAGTTTGGGATTTGGGTGGACAAACAAGTATCAGGTAGTTTTCAATTTTAGGCTATGCAGATTCTATCTTAATGTAAAATTAATGTTTTAAAAAATGGTGTTACAAATAATTATTGAGTACCATAGTAAACAAATTATCAAGATATCCATGTGTTCAGTTTAACATTTGTTTTAGAAGTCAATTTTAAGTGATTAAAAATTGCAGGACAATAAAAAAAACTTTAATTAATCATATTATTTCACATAACTATGTCAAATTAATTACTTTGAAGTTTGTCCATTATCAAATAGTATCTAAAGTCTTGTTTTAAAATTTTCCGCAGACCATACTGGAGATGTTATTATTCCAATACAGACGCTATAATATATGTAGTAGATAGTATGGACAGAGATCGTATCGGCATCAGCAAGCAAGAATTAGTTTCAATGCTAGAGGTGTGTATTACTTCATTTAAACTTATTGAAAATTTTAAGATGACGGATGCTATGACTTTGCCAAAGTATATTTGTAGAAAATATTTTCTGTACCTAATAAATAAGACTTTTTAAAGTGAGATCAATGAAAAAGATCTTGATTATCTTTTACCAGGAAGATGAGCTTAAAAAAGCTGTGCTAGTTGTTTTTGCCAATAAGCAAGATATAGAAGGTGCCATGACAGTAACAGAAGTGGCCAACTCGTTGGGTCTACCAGCACTGAAGAATAGAAAATATCAGATTTTTAAGACGTCTGCTATCAAAGGCGAAGGCTTGGATGAAGCGATGGAATGGTATGTGATTTTGTTATTAGTTTAATACAAATATAAGTATGGATGCAAAGACACGTCTTAAAGCTCTTTTTTCAGATGTTGATAATCTTTTACCCCAGGGCCTCTATTTTGGCCTGCTGGTCTTTGGATCAGCTCATCACATTGCCCAAACAAATTTCTTGTTCATTTTAAAAGGCAGATGCATCTCAGTGGAATATGTCATTCAGTTTTTCATATTTGAACCTCATTTTAATGTTTTTTAGGACTTAATAATGCTTTACAAATGAGAAATTTAACCAAAGTTCTGCATGTAACAAATATTTCTAAGTGTAAAAAGAAATAATTGCATGTATTAATTAATTTATATCACATTAGTATTTTAGTTGACTTTTTGTTTGATTCATAAAGTTCATATCACTTAATTCAATTTCCTTTGAGATAATAGTTTCATTTTTCTAAAGAAATAAGTTTATTTTTATAATAAATTGTTTGGCAAAGTAAGTGCAGGTTTACGAAATGTCTCGGTCTTAACTGTTAAAAAAACTTTGGTAGTTTAAAAAAGACACTCTTTCAAAAGTGTTACATTAAATAGTTTTAAGAACAAACCTTTAGGATAAGTAACCGCAACCTCTGTATAGATTTAAACCATTTAGTTCCAACAGAAATTATGCAAGGATGTTATAACATATGAGATGTTGTCTATTTTCTCTCAGGCTTACCAATACTTTAGTCCAAGCCAAGTAGATGCAATATTTGCCAGCAGCTGTAAAAAGATGTGAGTGAAACAAGAACAGTAGAGATCATAAAAATTTGTCTCATTATAGATCATTAAGTATATTTGGATAAGATCCATGTTATTATGAAAAAATCCGTTGAAATAACAAACACATTTGATTCTCAAACCCGCAGTCTGGTTTTAAACAGATTCTTAAATATTTTTACGATCACAAAATTGAAACAAAACATTAAAATATTTTAGTTCTATTTGGCTTATATTTTAAATATGTTTCTGGTGGATCATATTAAACTAATTTTTAAATTTTATTTTTGTCAACTTTGGGGGATTGCAAGAAAACATGAGTTCTTGTGTTAGCAGTTGAATCAAGTCATTGTCTTTTTTGGGTTGTATTTCATCAAATAATTCAGCCTCAGCACATATTGTAACAAGAGCATTTTTTTTTAGTTGATGAAATTACTCAAGTATGAAAGTTTATAATTTTATTTTAGATAAGAAAGATTGCTATTCTTTAAAATTGCTGTTGAAAATCTCAAAACTGTAATTGAAAGAACAGTTGTTTGAGTGATTTATCAGTTTAAATGAGTAAAATTGTTTCTTTTCTGCCAGTGCATAATTATTATTATTTTTATTAGAAAAATTAAATTTTTTATTTGAGCAAGAGAACAATGTTTTCCGTGTCTTATGGGACCATAAATTTAAAAACAAAAACTTTATTTTAAATTGTTCAATGATTCCGTACAACGCCTATGCTATTTAAAAAATAGAAATGTCTTATCTAACTATAAAAGTACATTTATTCTAATCGCGCTCAAGCAATGTTCATAACCATAGGAAGTTGTTGATCCATTCAATTTGATTTCCTTACAGCAATCGGCTTGAAATCAAATTGACATCAAGTATTGACAGTTTTTTGAAGATGCTGAGCTGAATAGCTTTTGTTAAGAGTTTTTACAAAATTGTTCAGTGACCCACCATGTTTTGTATCTTTCTATAAGTAATCTAATTTCTAAGCATCTCTGTATTGATCCATCTTACTTTGGAATAGGAGTTATAGTTATTTGTTTTGGGTAAATATTAGTTCTAGTTTTTATTAGCTTGAACTTGTTGGTATTTTGTTTCCTCAGACAGTTCAATGCACCAAAAGCCTTGACTGGATTTTTAATAATCACGTAGTTAACAATTTACTGCCATTAATATAATCATATTTTTGTTTGTGTTCAAGTGTAGGCAAAGCAACACCTTTTTAAAATTCAAATACAGTTTAGTCTAAAATGTATAGTAATAATCTATTTCATGTCTTCAATTATTCCACACCTAATCTATTAAAATTGCTGTGCAACCAGGGCAACTACATGTAAGTGATACAAAACAGTTCCCTAATGTAAGAATATACTTTTTTTTTATAAGTGTAGTAGAGTAAGTTGTGTATGTTGATTATTTATTATTTAATTTGCTTACTTTATTATTGTAACTAGCTTTATAATAGTAGCTACAATTGTCTGTAGATAGAGGATTTTATCTTTGCTAATCTTTTTCACTTACGTTTTTAACCATCAGAGTCATTCTTAAATAAGATATGTTAACATTAATTATATTATTGGACTTATTTGAGGGGGAAATAACTGTTGTACAGAGAAAAGAACTTAATCATCTACTTCTCATATATTGTCTGTTTCATGATATAAATATGATTACTGTGTTACTGTTTATAAAATGGGATTAACCTTATATGCTGATGTGGGAATATATCATCGTGGTCTGTATACTTGTACTGACACATTATTCATTGGGTTCTTTGTTATTCTTCATTTTTTATTTGTGACCACTTGTAAATATAGCCATTATCTATTCATCGTTTTTTTTTCCAATTGTGTCTAATGAAATAAAAAACATTGGCAATAAAAAAAAACAGCTTTAAAATTTGTTATTATGTATAGTAATATTTTATAGGCGCTTGTTTAATAATTGTAAATTTCCATTTTTGATTTATGGTACTTTTTTTAAGTATAAAGAATATTTTTCTCTTTTCTCGGGTTAGAGGGCTGTCAATTTTGTGGTTTAAAAAATTGTAAAATTGTTTGCGATTAAATGTGAAGAACCAACACCACGTCATCAGCAATGAACACAGAATGTTAAGGAACAAGTTAATTAACTTTTTTTCCCCGAAATGTGGTACATTTTTATTTATTTCACGAGTAGGATAAGGACTATAAGGAAATAGGACAAATTTAAACTTGACATTAGACAGAAATATTTTTATAAACATACACAACCCCAAAACTGTTTCTGTAATAGGGGTTTTAATAATAAGCTACAATATTTCATTACATTATCATATTTCTTAGTCTGAAAAATTGAGACAGATTTTTTTGTTTGATGCTGCAATCATTACTTTATAAAAAAAAATTGTTGTTCCATAATTTTAAATAAACTACTAGCCAAAAAAAATTACTACGAAAAATAAGTACATCCTAACTGGCACACATAGAAACATGCATTTTTACAAGGTCTAGTAGACCAGGATGATGATTACATGTTAAAAGCCACAATTTCCCTAAGTTGAATCATCTTGATTGATTTCACTGAATTTTATCATTACACGGGCTTGATGTTACGTGGGCATTGTCATTGAGATGTTAGAGATGGAAGCACTCATTTGTCATTGTGCTCATGATGTGACTTGGCACAATTTTAGCATATGATTGGAACTGTTAATAATGACTTTACTTGAGAATATTGTGGCCTTCAAAACATGAATCAGTGTCCAAGTGTTAGGGCTAATAACAACCTTTTTTTTTAAATTGAAAAAAAAAGTCATTAGAAATAAAATTGGCAAAGTGGGTAGAAGAAGAAGTCAACTGTATGTCATTCTAATATTTAATCTATATCAGAATTACGCAAAGCAAGTACACCTCTTCTTTACTAATAGTGTATAAAGGAAAGAAAAAAAAAGTAAATGACAAATTGCACACTTTAAAATGATTTATTACACTCTCACACCAGCACACCCAAAAATAGCCATGATGAATTTAGGTCATCACTGAATGTACAAATGACAATAGTACTAGAAACAATATTAAAGAGACTGCACATTCCAAGTGCCCCGGGTAAAGTGCATGTTTCAACAGAGGCCAAAGGTCACTGGAGAGGATTTAGAGAAGAAAATAATAATAATAATATCACATTTTAATAATAAATAAAGTTATTGGTCACTATCTCTTTTGCAATAGTCTTAGTAAATTGTTGTTCTCTAGACATGTCTATTGGGAGACAATGTTAATTTGTTTTTCAGTACAATCTAAGCTATATCAGTATGTGACTAATCCTATCTTTTATTTAAAAAATTATTTTAAATATTGGCCGTATAAGTAGATGGAAAAAAAATATTACAAGGTTAAACTAAGGCAATTAATATTTGATACAAAGAATGGTTAACTACATGTAGTTAATATTTTATTCTAAGAAGAAAATAGTATCGTAGTTAATTCAAAACACCTATTTAATTAAAACCTAAAACAAAACAATACGTTGATCATCACCAGCCTTGCACCAAACAAAGTATTTTAAATTGTTCTAATTAATTCTCTTGACCACAGTTACACCTGCATATCCTGATAGAAATAAGTCACTTAAAATTACATTTTTTAAATTAAAATAAAGCGCCATAAAATTTCTTTTCAAATGAAGACACAATTCTTTACTTTGTTTTAGAATTTTGAGCAGACCAGTACATTATTTTCATTAAATTATTTTTACATTTTAAGTCACAATTTTCTAAGCAAGATATGCATCTCTCTTTAAACGTTTTTTAAAAAAAAATTATATAAACAGGCGTTCGAAACAGGTTGTAAAGGATTTTAGGGTGGGCTATTGCTAAGTTTTCCCCGTTCTGTTGTTCAACTTTCTGCAGCCTGTGCTTCTCCTTCCTCCTCGTCACCCTCATGCTTCTCTTTAGGTTTCAAATCGTCGCGCCAGTGGGGGTTAGATTTTTCTGGCTGTGGAAATGGATTAGAAACACATGTGAAATGTTTGTTAAGCACAAAGTCTGGATTAGTTACCCTGACATCGTAAGATAGTGTAATTGTAGTGATATTCAACAACTTAAGAGTATCTGATTTTTTAAAAAAACATTTCTTCTTTGCTGTTGAAGAGTTTAGTCTTACATTGTTTTTTTTTAAATAGTTAGAAATAGCAGGAATTTAAAAAGACAATTCAATAAAGAAAAGCAATAAAATTGATGAGTTCAAATATTTCAAATGTTTTGAATGATAAGGTGAAAACAAAAATTAAGCAAAAATGTGTCATTGCAAACTAATGGACAAGCCAGAATCTAAAAATAAGCAGAGGCATTAAATAAATTTAACATTAAAAAGCAGATTAAGGCTATCGTTTTAAAAAAAAAGTTTATAAAAGTAACTTAAGAATTAACTTGCAATGCAAAGACAAACAGATTCTCTTTAAAATAAAAATACTACAGAATGAACATTGAGGAAAAACATGGATAGCATCACTGTGAAAATAAATGGGAGATGAAAAGCAGACTAATCACAGGGATACTGGTGAAGACAGGTGAGAAAAATATTCATGCTTGAATTATGATAGGAAACACATAATTTTCTTTGAAATTATCCAAATTCTATTTCGCCCTCCAAAAGAGTGAAAGCCTAAAATTTGTAATGTTTGAAACACAATTTTTTTGTTATTAACAGCCACATAAATATAATTATGAGCGAGTGACTTGTTCTTTGTATATAGTGAAGATATATTGTCAATAGTATTATAGTTTATAGTAATGATAGTCATTTTCCATATCAATACTTCATTTAATATGTACTTGTATCTAGCAATATGAAATAATTTTTCATTTACATGTGTTTGGTTTGCGAGTGTAAATTAAATTATAAAATTGAAATTTCTAAAAATCTTATCTGACACTGCTAAATAAATGTTGGAAGTGAAAAAAACCCTGGGTGTAATGCCTACACATTTTGAATCAAAGTTTTAAAGCATGCTTTCAGAGGAGAAGCTAAGATTTATTAAGATAGGACGCATTTAAAAGTTTCAGTAAATAATATTACATCAATTTTAAAAGTGTTGACACCAAGAGAAAAACATTTTTTTAGACAGAGCTGCCAACCTTAACCACATTTTCCAAGTTAGAATTAAAAGCAATTTAAAGGAAATAAGCAAAACTTTTAAAAAGTATTTAATACGGATTATCTGATGTTCAGTACAATTAATAAAATGCAGCACTTTGTTATATTAAGCATAACAGCATAGTTGTGAAAAATTCATATTTCAGGACAGTATGACTTCCTAAAATTATTTTTTAGCTAAAAGTATCCTCTTTCAGCAAAAATTGCTCATTTGACCTTTAACCTGAACATTATATATTTTATGTATTCCATTACAAAATTCAAGACTGGTGCCTAAAAGATAAATTATTTTAAAAAAGGCTTGAGTTAATATTTGAATATAATTACATACTAAATTTTTTTTTAAACTGTTTATTCTATTTTAAACAATTCCATTGGTTTACTATTGCCTCCAATTGAGTCCCACAGATATTTTCACCAAGGGCTAAATTATAATAGTTAGCCTTCAATAAAGGTAATCAAGGAGACGGATCTCTTGAGAAAATGAGAGTTAACTACCTGCAACATTCTGGCATAACTATCTTGGTTCCTCAGTGGTGATGATGAGGCTGAAAATATCAGGGAGTGAAGCATGCTGTCTCAAAAAAAGCTGTTAAACTAATTACTACGCTCAGTGAATGTTAAATTAATTGCTACGCTCAGTGAATGTTAAATTAATTGCTACGCTCAGTGAATGTTAAACTAATTACTACGCTCAGTGAATGTTAAATTAATTGCTACGCTCAGTGAATGTTAAATTAATTGCTACGCTCAGTGAATGTTAAATTAATTGCTACGCTCAGTGAATGTTAAATTAATTGCTACGCTCAGTGAATGTTAAATTAATTGCTACGCTCAGTAAATTATTAAAGGGCTCAGCAAACCCAAATCATCTTTTAAAAAACTACTATTAGTGGTACTTTAAACAACTACTATTAGTGGTACTTTAAACAACTACTATTAGTGGTACTTTAAACAACTACTATTAGTGGTACTTTAAACAACTACTATTAGTGGTACTTTAAACAACTACTATTAGTGGTACTTTAAACAACTACTATTAGTGGTACTTTAAACAACTACTATTAGTGGTACTTTAAACAACTACTATTAGTGGTACTTTAAACAACTACTATTAGTGGTACTTTAAACAACTACTATTAGTGGTACTTTAAACAACTACTATTAGTGGTACTTTAAACAACTACTATTAGTGGTACTTTCAGTATTGAAGCTCTCATTTATTTTTTATTTTATAGCAAACATTTGGCAAAGAAAATTATAAAAAAAAATAATTGATGTTTAGACTATTTCATGTTTTTGAATCAAACATTATCCATTTATTACTTTATTAGCTTACTTTTTTTTCTGTTGCGCTTTGTACTTTCCTCTGAATTTTTTTTGAATAGTTTAAATTTTATTTTTGAATTTTTAAATATTTTTGAATATAACTACACTTACTCATGAAGTTGATTATTTAGCTTAATGTACATGAGAATATTCAGGCTTTTAATAACATTTTTAGCTCTTGTACTTTTGAAGTTTTCATGTTGTTGCTAATTCCTAATGATTAAGTTTCTCACCCTCCAAACAAAAATAATAAACACCCAAAAAACTATGAGTGGTCACTAACCAGGATAGTTTTAAATACCTTATACAGTAATCCTTCTGATTTATATGTTTTTTTTTAAACAAGACCCAAAAACAATTTTAAAAAGTGTTTACTATTAATGCTTTAAGTACCCCTATAACTTAAAATCAACAATATGGCGTAACATTTGAACGAGGCTTGTTGAGCTATGCAGTGCAATAATAAGTGACACGTGTAGACAAGCAGACTAACATGTACAGACTGTTCTAGCAACCAAATCATAAACTAATTAATTGCATCTACTTTAGTTAGACTGACATCAAGAGATTATTTTTGTTTCACATCTGTCAACTACTGAGGGCTAAATCTAGCACAGGGCAAACAGGTTTTCTCCAACTAATTTCTTTTTATGAGTGGAAAATGGATTATGTCATAATGCTAATCTAATGTAGGAAATAATAACACTTCAAGTTACCGCATTAGACTTCTTCTGGGGGCAAGTGAAAAAATTGCGCACTTATTAGCATTATTATTATTATTATTATTACTATTATTATTATTTTTGTTAAAAATGTTAAGATTATTGCACTTTAATATGTCCAAAGATTAAAACAACCAAGAAGAAACAAGTCAAACAAAATAAGGATGACCTATTGACCTATGCATGAAACTAAGACATAATACACAACAAAAAAAAAGAAAACTTAAAATTATTGCTAAAACAAAAAGCTAATTATGAAAAGAACAAATGAAATTTGTAACTGGTAGGTAAACTATACTGAATCAAATCTAGATTGAAATAAAGAACTGTACCTCATCTTCCTCTAAGGCATATTTGTTCTGGCCTGTAGATTTTAAGTTGCCCCTGAAGTCTGTCGACTCCTTTGCTTGCTGAATTTTTTTGAGTCTGAAAGCAAATCAATTTAGTAGGCTAGTAGCTAAAAAAAATCATTTTTTTAAAATTACAGTTACAAAAAAGCTATTAATATTTGACATGATTGTCAAAAATCAGTACATTCAGAAAAATGAAAGAAAAGTTTAAAATTTAAAATGTGCAACAAAATTTATGATAGGTAAATTAGCTTTAATATAAAGCGCAAAGTACATACTTGCTCTCTGTTTTGTTTACTTTTCTGAGAACTGGCTTGATGCTGTGTTTTTTTTTAGAGGAAAAAACATATTTTAACATTTTTAGAAATTGCAAAATAGTAGAATAAATGATTTAAATGAATGAATAGTGGGGAAAATATAATTTTTAGGCTTGCAAAAAAATAATTAATTAAAAGATGTTGATTAATTGTTCCTTTTTTTTCAAGCATAATCATATTTTATTAATTTATTCCATTAATTAGTTGCCGATACAGTGCAGTACGTAAATTGCTTGAGTTCATTGCTTAAAATATTATCCTTAGATTAATAGAAATAGACTGAAAATAAAATAATTGAGACTTATGCAAAAGTAAAACAAACGAAACTTTTAATAACATTGTTAAAAACATATTTGACATTACATGTACGTACAATTTTCCCTTGGTGTCATTTACTTTCAATGTCAGTTCATTAATCTGTTAAAATAAATATTAGTTTCCAAAATTAGATTACATGTAGTTATAATTTTTTCTGTGAAATTTTACTTATTTCAAAAAGATATTTAATTTTCTATGTTTGTAAATAGCTTATCAGTATCAAATTTTTTCAAATATGTTTCTGTATAAACAATATAGCACATTAACTTTCTCCTAAATTTTATAAAGTGAATTCATAAATTTCTGTTAAATATCTGTTGTTTATAAAATTCTATTACCAGTGGCATGTTTATACATTTTTTTTCCGTATATAACATTAAGAACAATGACAATTTTAGCTCAATGCACACTAGTAGTGCAAGCTTTAAACTTTTATTTTTAAAAACACTTTTTAACATCGCAATCTATTTGCTCTTATGCAGTTTAATTGCAAACCAACCAGTAAGATTTATTTTTTCTATGCTAAAAAGAAGATTTTAGTTTTTTCAGGATACATGTATATTTCATTTTTCACAGTTTTATCTCTAAAAAGGCTACAAATCTATTACAGTTTTTAAGAATGAAAACTTTTGACTCACTTCGAAATCTTGTTTGCGGATCTTGATCTCCCAGTCGTAGACCTCTTCCTCAAGGTTTGCGACCCTTTGGTGAAGATCTCTTAGCAACTTTTGAAGATCAGCTGAAATATTGTTAAAAACTTTTGTTTTCAAATTGAAACTTTACAACACATAATTGTCGGCAATCGCCCTTTACACTTCAAACAGCCTTTACACTTCAAACAGCCTTTACACTTCAAACAGCCTTTACACTTCTGTGTCGTGTTCAAACAGCCTTTACACTTCTGTGTCGTGTTCAAACAGCCTTTACACTTCTGTGTCGTGTTCAAACAGCCTTTACACTTCTGTGTCATGTTCAAACAGCCTTTACACTTCTGTGTCGTGTTCAAACAGCCTTTACACTGCTGTGTCGTCAGAGGCGTAACTGGGTTTTTGACGCCTTTGGCTAACTTATTTTTGGCGCCCTTTATTTAAATAAAAATTTTAAAATTAGAGATTAAGCGGAACCCTTTTGAACTGGCACAGGCCGGCGCCCTTGGTAACTGCCCCAATGCCATGCCATTGTTACGCCACTGTGTGTCATGTTCAAACAGCCTTTACACTGCCGTGTCGTGTTCAAACAGCCTTTACACTGCTGTGTCATGTTCAAACAGCCTTTACACTGCCGTGTCATGTTCAATCAGCCTTTACACTGCTGTGTCGTGTTCAAACAGCCTTTACACTGCCGTGTCATGTTCAAACAGCCTTTACCATGCCGTGTCATGTTCAAACACCCTTTACATTGCTGTGTCGTGTTTAAACAGCCTTTACACTGCTGTGTCGTGTTCAAACAGCCTTTACACTGCCATGTCGTGTTCAAACAGCCTTTGCACTGCTGTGTCATGTTCAAACAGCCTTTACACTGCTGTGTCGTGTTCAAACAGCCTTTACACTGCTGTGTCATGTTTAAACAGCCTTTACACTGCTGTGTCGTGTTTAAACAGCCTTTACACTGCTGTGTCGTGTTCAAACAGCCTTTACACTGCTGTGTCGTGTTTAAACAGCCTTTACACTGCTGTGTCGTGTTCAAACAGCCTTTACACTGCCGTGTCATGTTCAAACAGCCTTTACACTGCCGTGTCGTGTTCAAACAGCCTTTACACTGCTATGTCGTGTTCAAACAGCCTTTACACTGCTATGTCGTGTTCAAACAGCCTTTACACTGCTGTGTCGTGTTTAAACAGCCTTTACACTGCTGTGTCGTGTTTAAACAGCCTTTACACTGCTGTGTCGTGTTTAAACAGCCTTTACACTGCTGTGTCATGTTCAAACAACCTTTACACTGCTGTGTCATGTTCAAACAGCCTTTACACTGCTGTGTCATGTTTAAACAGCCTTTACACTGCTGTGTCGTGTTCAAACAGCCTTTACACTGCGGTGTCATGTTCAAACAGCCTTTACACTGCTGTGTCGTGTTCAAACAGCCTTTACACTGCTATGTCGTGTTCAAACAGCCTTTACACTGCTATGTCGTATTCAAACAGCCTTTACACTGTTATGTCGTGTTCAAACAGCCTTTACACTGCTATGTTGTGTTCAAACAGCCTTTACACTGCGGTGTCATGTTCAAACAGCCTTTACACTGCTATGTCGTGTTCAAACAGCCTTTACACTGCTATGTCGTGTTCAAACAGCCTTTACACAGCTATGTCGTGTTCAAACAGCCTTTACACTGTTATGTCGTGTTCAAACAGCCTTTACACTGCTATGTTGTGTTCAAACAGCCTTTACACTGCTGTGTCGTGTTCAAACAGCCTTGCTTGGGAGGTCAGCTTCTCTGGGAGGTATTATAGGAGCAAACAGGAGCCAAGGGCCAGGCCCTATGGACAGCCTGAATTATTATGACAAAAAAAGGAGATTGTGCCTTCATCTGTGAGTGCCTGGCACTGGTCTTATCTTATCTATACAGACGCTCCTTCTATGCAGAAGATAGTTGCGTCCACAGACCATGACAGATGATCTGTTGGCAAGTGATGCAGCATTCACAGGCCACGGCTTTGTGGGTTCCACGCATTACCCAGCTGCCTAACTACATGTAGTGTTAGGTACCCATTCGGAGCGGGGTGACTCAGGGACGCCCTAGGCCCCGGGAACAAACCCTTGCCTTCACACGGATTCGAACCCGTGACCATCGGTACGACAGTCCAGTGCGCTGCCACTCGACCCCCGCGTCCCCTGAGGAAGCTGGAGAACCATATTTTGTGCTGCTTTAGGTCCCAGAATGCTTTTTCCCATCTTTTTATGTTACAATTAATAATCAAATGATTTGCATAAAAAAAGGTCTAGCAATTTTTATAGCAGCACATGATCTTAAAAATCAGAGTTTAAAATTAAAACTAACTTCTTCGTCTATTTATCAAAGGCCCATGATCAGTCCTGATAATTATGGCCCCTGAGTCTACATGAGTTCTTCACAATTTATACCCAATAAGAATGCTGAGACTGAAGACCCCCCCCAAAAAAAAATTTGGTAAATGCACTTAAGTTCCCTAAAATCATTGTTATTGTTCTAACCAGTGTTTCTGGGAGTTTTGGTACATGACTAGAAATAAGCTTCTACTTCTATCTGTCCATGGTTTACACAAAACTAACAATCATTAAAGGTACCAATGCCATATTATGCAAAAAAAAATTTTTTGCCAGCCCAGTACTGTTATTCAAATAGAGAGGCATTGTTTGAAGAACAATTTCCTGAATATTTTCTTACCCTGCACAAGGCCATCCAACTTAAGGGGGGCAACTCTGTCATTGATAAATTTCTCTTTCTCAGCTGCTTTCTGCTTGGCCTCATTACGGAGGTCCTCAGCAGCTTTCTGCATAATCAATTTCTGTCATAGAAGAGTTGTATTTGAACATTAATACCACTTTAAATTTGAAGAATAAAAAATGAGAAGTGAAGTACGGGAATTAATAATTTTTTTTTCTTCAAAATTCAATAACAGTATTTGATGGGATTCCTAAATAAACTTAATATATTTTTAAAATTAAAAAAATGATATTTAAAAAAAAACTTACGGATTTGATAGGAAATTTTATGCTAGGAAAATGATTTTAACATGCCCACCAAATATTTATCATATACTATTAAACTGTTAGTAATAGATAAATCTTGGGAAGAAGCTGAACACATAACCTTTTTTTTCCCATAATATTATTGACATTATCTTAGTTGTCTCCCTTTTATTAAGTTTTCTTTGTTCGCAATTCAACTCTTCGCTCCTATGCATGCATATACCCAGTTAGAATTACATAATTTTAAAAATAAATAAAACTCTTACTTTGAGGAGCTTCTTCTTCTCAGCGGAGAGACCTCCAAGGCCTTTCCTCTTTCCCTTTTTCTTTTTCTTCTCCTCCTCTTCGGCCTTTACCCTGGCAGCCTGATGAATGAAAATACATAATTCATTTTAGTTGATGAAAGTGAAACACACTCTCGCCGTAAGGCCATTTTGTGTCTTGTGACGTGATATTGTTATTGTAGCTGTTATAATTATAATCTATTGTGTATGCAATATGTTCCACTTTTTTTTATCAGATGAAATACTTTTTTAAAAATATTTAGTGCTATTTTAAGAAAACGGATTTTCAATATAAAAACAGAAACAGACGAGTGTTGCTGTATTTCAAATATAAATAGGGGGAATTATTATTGTATATCAGAACACCTTACTCCTTCTTTTTACCAAAGACAAAGGTCAATATTCTGACCATTATGTCTCTTGCATCTTTACACTAATTTTTCTATATGGTACATAAAATTTTGTACAGCGACAAGAATTACTGATAAAAACTTTTTAATTAGACACATTTAAAATTGAAATCGTAATAATTTTTTAATTTAACTTACGCGAAACCCCGCGTCAACCCCCTCCCCCCCCCCAAATCGTAGTGCCACCTTCGCGATAATGTAAGCAGTCAAATTCAATTACTACGTTCTGGCTATTTGCCCCCCGCCCCCCCGCCCCCCCCCGCCCCCACACCTTTTTTGCCAGCACCGCAAGAGAAAGCGATTTTACCTGCATTCTGCAAGGTAAGGCTTTTCTAGCCAAGTAAACGGCATGTGGGGTTTTGGGGGGAGGGGGGGGAGATAGCGTGGTGCTTCAGTTTCCCCTGACATGACCCAGGCTAGTCGTTCACGGCTATACTGAAAGGGGAATCAACGACTCCCGCTACTGAACCTTCCCTATTGTAATATTAAGTCCAACTGGCCAGTGTGAAGAACGTAATTTTCTCGGTGCCTAAATATTAAATCAGCATTACAACCATCATTATTAGTGAGGACCTCTTGATGAAATCTCGTTGGTGGTAAAATAATCTTTTAGTAGATCTCATCCTCGTTGTTTTTTTTTCTTTCCCCTTCTCATGCCAACAAAGCCGTCCCAGTGACATCCCTTTGTCTCTTTCTTCATGGTTTACAGACCATTTCATCCAGAGTTACCCCAGCAGAAGACTTATATTTTTGACGTTTGTATCTCTAATTGATGGAATAAAAATACGTTTAAGAGTAAAACACTTTGGCCCCGACATACAACAGTCTTTCCCCAAGGGGCGTCCATAAAGTACGTCACGCTCCAGGGGGGAGGAGGGGGTGTAAGAAAGTGTTGACAGTTTGTGACAGTGGGGAGGTGGGGGTCCGGCCATGTGTGACGTACTTTATGGACGGCCCCTAAAGAGTTATAAGCTACGGTTGATATTGAGATCTATTTTTCTCCTGTGTTTACAACTTCCGTTAAGTCGCATGGCTGAACTGTCAAGACCAAACCATTTTTAAAAATTCATTTTTAAATTCGAGCAAGAAAAATTTATATAGAATGTGAATAGTTGATGCCACGAGTCATTTATTCATCTTTTTTCAAACAATCCATGACGCCCATGTCGACGCATGAGTTTTATTATTTATAATATTTTTTTCCCGTTTGAGAACCGCTGATGCGACAAGAGTGCTCTTTTCTTAAAGCACTTCCTAACTTATTTGGCGGCTGAAGGGTGAACCTGAGCCAAGAACGAGGCTGGGATCTGCCAACATTCCTCACGTGAAAACACGAGCCTTTCGTTGTTGCTATTGTCTCCATGACAACAGGCTACATACGCGCCTAGGATATAGTTTTCTTCACACAAAAGGGTTCGGTGAGGTATGGGGGTGGTGGGTAATAATTATAGAAACTTGTAGTGCGTCAAAAGCAAAGTTACTGACGACGACAAAAACAGTTTATCTGTGAATACGCCTCTACTTTTTATTGGTTGGATGTGTAGGCATTACGTATTGGTATTACTAAGTGGAGGTGATAATGTAAAGTACATTGATCATAATTATAGACTTCTGGCTTTTGTAGGGGGCGCAACTATAAAGTCATTCCATCTGAGCTACCCGTTACCTCTACCACGATTATTTTGGCGTCCTGTGACGTCAAACCGAAAGATTTGTCCAAAAGTTGAAAGGTAAACAAATCCCGAACAGCTGTCGTGGTGCGAGATGTTATAAGATCTAATCCTAGCTTTTGTTACTGTAAGGTGAAGATTATAATCCACGATGCCCTCCTAAATCCGGTTCGAGACGTTAAAACTAAAAACGTGCTAGGTTAACACAAAACTGATTATATAAAACGTGCTAGATTAACACAAAACTTATACTTATATCGTTGTGTGTAAAAAAAATATGTCTATGCTGCTTTGACAAAACTGGATAGTCTATTAGAATGTTTCCTAATCGTTGTTTCCCCCAATCTTTCCTTTTTACAATTTTTCCAATCTCTTCTAAAATCCGCCTCTGGGATGATATGTATTATTAAATTAATTTTTATAATTTTGGACACAGTATAGGATTTACATTTTTAAAGAATAATTTTGTTTTGAATAAACAACACAAAAAGTAACACAACCACAAACTATTATTGCTGTACATCAGGATCAAGACAGCATATTATGACATTAAGAATATAACCCTACGGATATACCTCCTAGCTGCTCCTGCCTCATAAACCCTTTAGCTGTTCCTACATCATATATCCCCTAGCTGTTCCTACGTCATTTACCTCAGATGTCCCTCATATACTCATAGTGGTTCATAAGATACCCCTAGATGTTCCTCATATACCCCTAGATGTTCCTCATATACCCCTAGATGTTCCTCATGTACCCCTAGATGTTCCTCATGTACCCCTAGATGTTCCTCATATACCCCTAGATGTTCCTCATATACCCCTAGATGTTCCTCATATACCACTATATGTTCCTCATATACCCCTAGATGTTCCTCATATACCCCTAGATGTTCCTCATATACCCCTAGATGTTCCTCATATACCCCTAGATGTTCCTACCTCTTCGGCCTCCATTCTGGCTCTCTCCTCGCGCTCCTCTTGTTCCTTGCGTCTCTGTTCCTCCTCCTAAAACAGATGAGTGAGAAATAAATAATTGGACCTCTACAAAAAAAAAGAATTTCTTTCATGACTGTTTGAGACCCTACTTGAGTTCCTATTGTTTATGCGATATCTGAAACGTTTAAATTTGTTGGCGGTAAATACACTCACAATTACACAGTCTTGTCACAGGGGTGATCCATAACTAGACTCACAATTTATCATCAGTGGGGGATTCCATAACAAGACTCACAATTACACAGTCTTGTCACAGCGGTGATCCGGAGCTCAAAGAAATGTTCGTAACTATGCGACAACTAAATATGATATCGCTGACATGCAACGGGAATCAGTTTTCGTAGTGGTCATAAAACCCAATGCGGAAACCTCCGGGAGTTCGGCTAAACTTGTTTAGTCACAGACCTTTGAGTTGGTCAGTGTTCAGTCGATGCAGGTCAAGGTTATTGTTATTGCTTCAGTCGGTGCAGGTCAACGTTATTGCTTCATTAGAATAGAACGTTGTTCATGATTTGTCATAAGTTATACTTAAAGGTAAGGGAAGATTTTACAACGCTCTAACACGAACTGGGGGTTGGGGGGGGGGCGGGGCAGGTATAATGGTAGAACGACACACAGGTCCAATGCTCTCCATGATAATTTTATTGCAGGGGATTTGATTCTAACACTTCCCCCTCCCACCACCACAGAAAAACATTAAATAATAATTAATAATAATAAATAAATGATTCAAACATACAAAAACTATTTTAAAAAATATATTTTAAAACACATTTCCTAAAATTGAAAGTGTTGAAATCAATTCAGGAGCTCAACTTGATACAATCTAAACATTATCCTTTTCTGTGTGTGATTGTGTCCCCTTTCTTCTAAATGCTACTTCCACGATTATGTCCAAACAAATGTTTAATTACTGTAGATCTATACATAAAATTACAGTCACCACCAAAACGCTTGCGATAACCAAGACATATCGACCTACAGTAAAATATTTTATTTACTAGTGTATTACCCGTCAAAAATAACGGACCTTTTTAAAAATAAATACATTTGAGCTGAAATCTATTTATTTTGAAAAAATATACATCAGAATAAAAAATAATGTAATACAGAACTTTCATTTATTTTTATTTTATTCATTTATTTTCATATTGAACAATTTTATGAGGAACGTTCGAAAAGAGTTATTTTTGGTGCAGTAATTTGGTGCGCTGCTTTCTAAAATTAGTAGCGTCACGGACAGGACAGACGGGACGTGACATGCATTGCAAATTATGTATACTGATAACTTATAACCAAATTTTAAAAAAAACAAGTAACTGATGTTAAATATATGGCAAGGTGAAAAGACAATCAATATTCCGGAAACGAAATTGTTTTTATATTCTGGCCTCCCAGTCTAAACGGAATATAACAGGACCTAACATTTGGTCTCATAAACTTTATGTGATTGTTTTTAGAGCCTTACCGCGTCAAAAAAGATTTGTTTGTTCATAAAACATATGACCGGAGGGTTTTGGGGGGGGGGCAAAAACACATTCTAGAATTTTGTAGGCTTGATTCTATCTCTATTCCAGTTCACTTAAAATATTCCTAATTACACTCTCAACAACTTAAGACTCACGTGTGAGTGTATTCAATGTATTGGAGTTAAGTCAGGAACACATCTTAAAACATGTAACAACTAAATATTAAAATACACCTTCCTCGTGGCTTTACATATAGAATTAAAAATCTTTCCTCACTCGCTTAGTAACGGAAAGAAAATCCCAGTTTATTTTAATACAACTTGATGGCACAGCTGACCACTTTGAAAAACTTCCTCCTAATTTTTGTTTGGTAACAACGGGGCTGTTGTTTTCAACTCATACAGATGGAAACTACTCCGTACTTTATTCCTGTCCACAAAACTCTAATGATGCGCGCAGTAAGCACGTTATTTACTCAATAGACGACAATTAACATCGAGGAAGGATGGTGTGTCCGTGTGAGTGATAATGGTGAGTGGCAATAGCCAGTTATAATTAGCTAGTGATAATGCTGAGTGTCACTCAGTGAGTGATAAATGCTAGTGTTTAATTTCAGTTATAATCAAAACTTAAGAATTTACGCAAGCAAGGCGCGGGTGACTTGTTTGGTTCAGGGCCGCGGGGCGCTTAACTTTTGAAAATTTACAATACAAGAAGTGAATTCTTTAAGTTAAAGATTGTCGCCCAGCACTGCTCTAGAAACTAATTGTCAAGATATCGTTGTTGGTTTTAAAAATCTCAATACGACTTTACCGTACGATTGACTGATTCTAGTTTCTTACTCATGGTAAGTGATGGGGAGAGGAAGGCCCTAGAAACAAGTGCTTCATATATTATTTTAGTATTGATGACGTTATACACTATACATTTCCAAAAAATTCAAAGAATACTAAATACTCGCAAACACACCAATTAGTTCGCCGTGGTATTGAAGTTATTGCGACACGTTAACAAATTAGGTCACAGTTGACACCAGTTAAAAGGTTCTCTTATTTCAAACGATTTTTTTAATTTTAAAAAAATTAATATATTTATTAAGATTAATAATAATGAAATATATTTTCTTAACACAATTGAGAAAACGAAATCTCACACGTAGCCATAGTAAATTTCCTTTTTTTTGTAATCGCGTAAAACTACTGGATCAGTGCTCTGTCCTACCTTACCCCAAAGGCTCGTACTTATTTCAGCTCTATTTCCAACTCGATCTGTGCCCGTGGCCAAATGCAAACAAACATGCAGGGAGGATAGGACGAGAACGCTCCAAACATCGACACCCGAAAGGAACGCGTCCCGAAAAATACAGGATGCTCGTGCCAAACGAAATGGTATATCACCACGGCTCAAAGAAAATTGCCTAGCAACGTTTTTGTAGCGGTAGTTTTCGACACTAGAGAGCCGTGCCGTAAAAAGGGGAAGGGGGGGGGGAGAAAAAAAATCATGTAGTAGACAAATGTGTAGTGTTGACAACGAACCTCAGCACAGTCAGCGAGGTATACATCGAAACAAGATTGTTGATATTGTGAACTCAATTTAACCCGGTCCGCCCTTTGGTGTTGCTGTTTCATTGCGGGGAATTGGGGGGGGGGAGGGGGGTCGTAAGAATGGCGGATAACTTTTGATGTTGGGCATAGGGATTGTTTGATTTTGGATACATCTTGTCATGGGGGGGGGGATAACTTTAATGCACAATACCTGCTGTTGACAGTACAAACACGTTTTACATGTGTAATAGTACAAACACAATTTAAACTCTCATGGTACAAACAAGTTTTACATTCTAGTCAGAGGCGTAACAACGACATGGCATCGGGGCAGTTGCTAAGGGGGGGGGCGATGGCTAATCCTTCAATTTATTCAAATTTAATATTTTACAACCTTTTTTTTATATCCATGTATCGTTTGTCAAGGGCGTTAAAAATAAATTAGCCAAGGGCGCGGAAAACCCAGTTACGCCTCTGATTCTAGTAGTGCAAACACGTTTTACAGTCTCGTGACTAGTAGTCAAAAGCAAGAGGTACACACACACACACACAAATAAATAAAATAAAATAAACGAAAAATACAAACAACACGAGAGAAATATGTTTTATTTAATCTCAATCATTGTTCATGCCTTGTCACACAAATACCACAAGACCAACCTCCGCGCCCCCCCCCCACACACACACAGACAGAGCCGCACATACACTAAAATAAACAACAACAAAAAAAGGTATGGCAAAATATTAACACCCATGCAATTAAGAGGCTCTCTAAATTTAAATCATCAGCCTCACAGAAGGCCACGTTGACATGTGACAGTTGGGATAAATCCCTGGGGCTTTAACTTTAACTTTAAATTAAAAAAACATCAGTGCGTTTGGTGAACCTCAATTTTTATTGTGGCTTATTTTAGGACACCACACACATGAAATTATACCAATAACAGTCATCGGTATGTTGGTGTGGAAGGTGGTGGGTGGTGGGGTGGGTGGTGTTTGTTTAACGTACAGAAGGGTCGGGATTGAAAAGGTTTGGTTTCAAAAAGAGACACGTGTACAACAGACAGCGGACATCGGATTGGTGTGTGTGTGTGGGGGGGGTGGTGGGGGGGGGTAAGAGTTCAAACTAGTGGCGTTGTCTTGGTGAGTTACGTCGTCTCGTGTACGTATTCACCTTGGGGGTGGGGTGAGGTCGGTGCAAATTTATAGTCAAACACACGTCATCTTAGATTACTTTGATCTTTTAAGTTAAATAGTTAGAATTGCATACCTTTCTCTGTTAGGTTGTTAGAGTCGCCTGCCTTTCTCTGTTAGGTTGTTAGAGTCGCCTGCCTTTCTCTGTTATGTTTGTTAAAGTCGCCTACCTTTCTCTATTAGGTTTGTTAGATTCGCCTACCTTTCTCTATTAGGTTTGTTAGAGTCGCCTGCCTTTCTCTGTTAGGTTGTTAGAGTCGCCTACCTTTCTCTATTAGGTTTTTTAAAGTCGCCTACCTTTCTCTATTAGGTTTTTTAAAGTCGCCTACCTTTCTCTATTAGGTTTTTAAAAGTCGCCTACCTTTCTCTATTAGGTTTGTTAAAGTCGCCTACCTTTCTCTGTAAGTGTTAGGTGTTAAGAGTCGCCTAACTTTCTCTGTTAGGTTTGTTAGAGTCGCGTACCTTTATCTGTTTACGCAGATAAAGTTGCCTAACCTGTCGCCGCTAACTTTGCTTACCTTTCTTCGTTTCTCCTCTTGTTGTTTTCTCTCCTCCTCCTGCCGCCTTTTTCGCTCGTCCTCCTGTCTCTGTCTCTCAGCCTCCTCTTCCTCTTGTTGCCTCCTCCTTCTCTCTGCTGCTTCTCTTTCGGCTGAGTCGTCCTCTTCAGCTGCAGGGGCGGACGATGTTTCCTGGAGTCGAATCAAAGTTGTGTTTTTTTATGTGGTCTAAAAGTTTGGTTTTTTCTTCTTCGTGGTCTAAAAGGTTGGTTTTTTCTTATGTGGTCTAAAAGGTTGTTTTTTTCTTATATGTGGTCTAAAAGGTTGGTTTCATTTCATGTGTGTTCTAATAACTTTTGTCCTGATATATGTGGTCTAGTATTTGGTTTAACTAACTTGATGTACCCTTTCTCTATTATATTTTCAGGTGACAAGCTTTATCTCTTCTCTGTGACATAATAGGTTTTTCTCCTATTTGTAGCATTCTATATTTATCTTCTATTTGTAGTGTACTCAGTGGCGGATTTAGGTTTGTCTTCGTGGGGGGGCGAGGAGAATTTCAAGGGGCGCCGCAAAAATTTTTTTTTATTCATGCACTTAGTGCAAATATTTATAGGTACTGAAATAAAATTCATTTGTCTAAATTGCTGGTTCTGCAATGAAGATTAGAAATTTGATATGAGATTCACTCTTATTGCTATATTTTATGTTAAAAAACGTTTCTGCTCACTTTAAATGTGAGATTTACTTTAATAAGTTTTCACCTTAACAGACTGCTGCAGTCTCAAATATGAAATCTAAAATGTGTTGTTTATGTTACATACATTTTCAGAGTTTCCCTATGGCAACTTGCTAGACAAAAAGAAACATCTAGTCTTACGTAGATATGGTTAATCAATTGAATTTATGAAAATGGTAGTTAATTTGGGAGCTGTTATTTGTGACGAAATCTAAATTTCTCATAATCCTTTGTGTTCACTTTCAATTGCTGAATATCCTAGCAGACTTTAACATAGAAAACTCAGCATAATAAGTTTATAGTCTTTGTGCTAAATAAAACTTCTAAAATTTTTTGATAATGAGGTATAATTTTATTAAATTTTTTATAGGCCTCCAATAGTTTGTTGTACTATCTGCAAGATGACTCATCAGTTTGTTCAGCTTGCCATAAATAGCACTGACAGTAACTCAAACAAATAACTAAGTGTTAAATAATAAATGCTGTGTTGATCATTCAAAGTACATTACATTTACATGTATTTAATATTATTTTTGTTTACATCAAACCATTGCAATGAATCTCTTCAATATACAAACAATTGCTTTATATTCAGGAGAGTATTAGGTCACAAATGCAAATAAAATATTAATGTATTTTAAAAAATATTAATCATTAATAAAAGGCCTAAGTAATTAAAGAAATCATTTATCATATACGTATTATATGCATATATCATATGTAGGATAAAAAGATGACAGTAAATTATGAACTTAGTTCCAAAGAGAACAACTTATTTTTACTAACAAAATTTTAAGCGCTACTGTTTTTAGTTCTTGTAATAGTTTTCTATCTGAAAGAATGAAATGGGAATTTTATCTGACAAAATAGTTCAGTTTAAGTCCAGGTAATCTGATGCTATGAATAATGAAAAACACAGAGATTTTGGTTGAGTGGATTGGTCAGGATTAGTAACACATACACAAAGAGTGCCAATAATATTATACTTATAAATAAACTAAACAATTTACTTCAGAATTTTAAAAAAAATAATTTATCACTGGAAATTTGAGCATCAAACTTTGGGAAAATCTATGAACTTTACATAAACAATGATTGTAAGTTCCTTAAAAAAACATTCAATACTCTAATAAGAATGCAGGACTAAATACAAACCATGGATAAGCATATGACGCAATATTATTCTGTATAGAAGGAGCGTCTGTAACAGATAAGATACGATAAGATAGAGACCTCAGCCCTATATAAATTGCTTTCTACGTGATTTCATTTAAGCAAAACGATGTATCGTTGATTCAAAGTCAACGTTCTCAGCTAGATCACGTTCAATTGAAATTAATGCCAATTCAGACAGACGTTCGTTTGTCATTGTTGAGCGCAAATAATTTTTGATGAGTTTCAATCTACTGAAACATCTTTAAGCAGTAGCACTGCTAACAGGAAGAGTCATGTAAATTTTATAGAGTATTGACAAATTAGTGAGACCCGATGCCATTAGTTTTTCAGTCAAGAATGGCTGAACCTTTTTAAGTTTTAGTTAACTAGGTAAGGGTCTCTGTGTTAATGCATACAAATCTTATATTCTACGATTGCTTCTTCAAGGTTAATGTCGTGTTTGTAAATTTTGCATAAACTTTGAAAAGAATCTTTATTTTCCTCCGACATTTGTGATGGATCAATACCATAGAAATAAGTAACTGTGCTCCGAAAGTCATTATATCGATCATCTATTTGTGTTACAAGTTTATCCATGATAGTGAAGTACGTTTCAGATTTAAAGCGTGTAGTTGGATCATCAGCCATTTTATCTCTGCTAAGTTCGCCTGCCATACTTTTCTTTTTTGCAATTCACTTTTCTTTAAATTCTGTTTTAACATCTACATAGTTTGGAACCATTTTCGTGAATAAATTATTTGACATCTACATTCAGCATTTCAAAAGTGTCATCGCTTCTCATATCAACAAACTTATTTTTAAATCCCTTATATTAACTTCGCGGCCGTCTCTGTCTGTCTCTCTCTCATCATCTCTCTCATGGGCTCGGCGGGCGGAAAAACAAAAGTCGAAAATGACCCACTTCCCGTGATCCGATCGAACTGAAATTTGGCACACGGACCCGTCTAACCTAACAATGCATCGTATCAAAATTTCAGATCGATCGAACGTACCGTAATTAAATTAATGCATTTTTAGTTTATCCTTATATGAGGTATGTAATTTAAATTCACTGTTTGTTATTGTTTTTTTTCTCCCACTTCCACGTGAGTTTGAGTTGACGCCGACCGTCGTGTTGACGCCGACCGTCGTGCCGACACCCCCTCACATCCCACCCCCATTTATTAAAGACAAGGGACATCACTCGGTGTCAGTCTGTCAATGTTTGAAAATAATCAATACTGTTAGTTATGTCTCATATATAAGGGATTTATAGTCAAAAACTTTGTTTTTACGGGTTTGTTTTATTCCAACTTCGATCAACTGTTTTGCAAAGGCGTTGCAAGTAGTTTGATAACATGAAGATAACTTTTGTACAAATAGCATCAGAAAAACAAAAGAATATTTTGTTATTAAAACAGATATTCCCATAGCTTCTGCTCTGACCCTTTCTATTCTGTTGATTCCCCTGAATCAAGTGTGGCTAGAATAGCAGAGAATGATCCAACAACTGCATGAACTGCATACTTACGGCTTGCACATCTTGTATCAGAAATTCGTTTCAGAGTATCTACTTTTGATTCATATTGAGATTTCTTGTATTCTTTAAGAGTGTGTAGACGTGGTAAACTAGACGTAAGGAATGCATACAACCTTAAATCTGCGCCAAAAAACAACTGTATACCACTGTTTACAGACATTGCTTCGATAGTAACCAAATTCAAAACATGGGCACAATAATTGGGTGAAAGTTTCTTTATCTGAGTTTAAAGGCCACTCTTAATTCCAGAATATGCCTGTCCTCGACAGAGTGTGAAATCAATGTTTCACTTTTTTATTTCCGTTAAAATCTTCTCAGCAAATGCGGGAGCATTTTTTATTTACCAGGGCGCTTATGAGGTTTTACATATGCATTTCACTCATTCTCTCACTTATAGATCTCTCTTTAACTTTTATACCAAAAACCCGCCCCAAGTTTTTAGTCATATTAAATCAAAGTACATGAACTTGAATTTATAAGTTTTAAATTATTTTCTTCTTTTTAGTACACTTATAAAAACGTGGTTTTTGAAAATCTTTTTTTACCTTTATTTATTTTTATTGTGGCTTTAACGTGGGCTAGATGCCACGCCCCTCAGCTTGTGAGACTAGCGCATGCACTATTCGTTATCCAGCCGATGTTTACCAAAGTATAAAAGCCTATAAATCTTTCCACAACATGTCCTGATTTTAAAACTGAATGTAAAGAAACTGACATCTGATCAACTCTAGATATATCAATGGTTGATTCAATAATTAAAGAAAATAATTGTGCAGGCTTAACTTCATTATCAATTGTCGCCGATAATTCAGATGCGAGTGATTGATTTAAACCAGATATTACCGTTTCATCAATTGATATACGATATTTAGCAAGGAGTTTGGTGTTGATTATAAGTTTCGTGTTTAGAAATAATTTTTTCTGCTCTTGTGACACCTTTTTGGTGTTCATCGAGGGCGTCTTTAGGGGGGCGCCATTTTAGACCCAACAGGGGCGCGGGGGGGCAAGCCGCCCCCCCTGCCCTATAGCTGAATCCGCCACTGAGTGTACTTGTTTTATTACTCAGAAATAGGGTATACTATTTTTTCTATGAGGATGTTGGAGGGTGGAGTGAAAGACAACGAAAAGTGCAGATAAATAGTTTTGCGCCATATGCTAATTGAGGTGTAATCGTTGAGGCATAAACACATACACAATACAAGTGGCACGTTAATGCAATGGTCATTATAATCATTCCCGGGACACATTAATGAAATACATGAAATATTAATGATTTCAATTAAATGTTAATGAAATATAAATAAATGTGTAAATTAAATATTAATCAAATAAATTAAAAGTTAATGATTCAAATTTAAAAAAAATTAATGGCATAAAATTTAAGAAATTGAAGAAGAAAAAAAACTCAAATAATATTAAATTTGAATAAGGAAAATGTTTTGAAAAAAAATCAAAATAAGATTTTAATTAAAGCATTTATTAATTTTGAAATGGAACGTCTTAAAAATAAATTGTAATTGGATTATATTAAGGAAATTGTAAATTATGAAAGAACTGGCACAACAAAAATGTAGGATTGTATTTCTAGATAGGATATAAGGACATTTGAAAGTTTTACAAATAAGCCATTCTCGACACAGGCAGAATATTTCAAGAAAAAGAATCAAAGATTGTTTCCTGATGTAATAATTTGATTGAATTTTTATGGCTAAAAGATGCTAAGCATAGTCAGTTTAAAGCCTGAGATTTTCACTTATTCAGAGTTTTTTAACACTCGACCAATCAGCGAGTAGAGTAAAAGGATTTGACTTGCGCATGCGCTATTTTACGATCACATGACACATGCGTTGTTTCATCAACTAACTACCAACGATAATTTTACAGAAATTTCGAAGTGAACATCAAGAAATCTAAAAATAAACCTTGGTAACTTTTGAACTGCTTTACTGGCATGAACAATTCAACGAAAAATATTCACTAACAAATGGCTAGTGACTAAAGCATACTTTTCCTTCATTTATTGAAAGAGATAAAAGAAAATTAATTATTATTGGAAAAGAAAATAAAGACCATTCGTAAACCTTTAACAAATTAACATTTTAACTTTTTTTATTCATGTATAGGGTTTAGCTTTTGAATTCTGAGAAATTTTCATTGTCCGAAATGGACACATAGAGCGCGGTAGGAGAATGTACAAGATGACACATAGAGCACCGCAGGAGAATGTACAAGATGACACATAGAGCACCACTGGAGAATGTACAAGATGACACATAGAGCACCGCAGGAGAATGTACAAGATGACACATAGAGCACCGCAGGAGAATGTACAAGATGACACATAGAGCACCACTGGAGAATGTACAAGATGACACATAGAGCACCGCAGGAGAATGTACAAGATGACACACAGAAAACCGAAGGAGCATGTGTGGTATATAATATAATTTTTTTTAAAAAGATCATGCTGGTTGTCTGGTTATATAGTGTGGAAAAGTTCTAAGTGTTTAACTATAAGTTTAAGAATTCAGTCAGAGAGTACAGACAACAAGACTTTTGAATCTAGTTCAAAGTTTGAATGTTAGAAATTGATTGTGAGTGCGTGGAGGGGGTTGTGGTTGGAATTTAAATAACTTTATGATTATGTTTGTGATTAGACTACTACTAATGGGTAATTATTTTGTTGTAGTTTTCTACTTCTAAGTGATGGCGTTACGTTACAGGGCGGATACTGTGTAGTGTAAACGAAAGCTTCTGACGAGGAGAGTGCGAGATGCAACACCGAGTATCTCAGGATCACCAAACACAACTACTGAAAGGGACAAGCAAAGACAACTTGGTCTGTCCAGAAAAACAAAACAAAAAACTTGACCACAACACAAAGTCTAAACTATGCACGAGGAGATCACGTGCTCCCACAAACCTCTTCGGCAGGTTCCGGCTCTCTGGCGGCGCGTGGCGCTTCTTCCTGTTTGTCAGACGACGCGACAAGGGGAGAGAAGTGCCAAATAATAATGTGGTTAATGAACAAAACAAAACAAAAAAGTTAAATAAATGAATAATAAATTATGTACATTAGCATATTCAAACAACAAAAAGTTAAACGCAAAAATTGCGAAACTGAAATTGTGAATTAATATGAAAATCTTGTAAGCCAATGTTGATCAATCAAAATTCATTTTATGAACATGTTGGTTACTCAGTCTATTAGATGGCTTTGATGCGTAGCAACATGATAAGATTGTATGTTAGCAAGATAAAGTAATTGTATGTAAGCAAGATAAAGTATTTTTAAAAATTATATTTGAATGCATTTAAATAATTAAGCACTGTAAGCAATATCATATATAATATATAAATATACATGTAATTAGTTGCATTTATAATAAGCTTGATTGTACTGATTGAATAAATATCTATATAACAAAAGCCAGCATTCATAATTGATAATTGCTACATATCATATATTTCAACTATGCGTATACAAACAAGGGGCCCAAAGCTAAACTACTACTGTTATAGACAAACATGGCTTTATACCTGTAAGGGAGAGGGGGTATTTTCAAAGGATTTAAATATTCACAGGGAAGGAATTTTGGAAATGGCAATCAGACATGGTTTCCTTTTGTTTTATTCTGGACATGCACCTTTAAAATGAGAAATGATTATATTATATGACATCCACATCAGTAATTACATTTATGGAGATTATGATGCTCCGTAACTATAGCAACGAACGCTGCTGCTAAATAATGAAATATTAAAGGCCGGTTACTATGTTTAAATGTGTATGGTGTAAATACTTCTGTTGTGTAAAGTGGTAGCGCACTGGACTATCGATCCGAGGCAGATCCCGAGTCACGGGTTCGAGCCCAGGTACTGGCAAGGCCCCTGGGGCATTGTGCTGACCACACATTCCCCTTCTATTTAGTGGTGGCTAAAAACTTGTGAGCGCTACATCAATTGCCCCATAGTCCGCCATGGTCTGGAAAGGGGGTCATTGTGTTGTGTAGATATGTATGTTGTTTCATGATGTGTGTTGTCTAGATATGTGTTTTGTGTCATGATGTGTGCTGTGTAGTGATGTGTGCTGTGTAGTGATGTATGTTGTGTAGTGTTGTGCATTTTATATAGAAAATATGTATTTATTATAGTTTTTTAAATATTATTTTGCGATTGGTGTGTAGTACTACGTAAGTATAACTGAAGATAATAATTTAAATACTTATTCATTACTTAGATACTAAACATCCAATACAGAGGCGTAACAGATATAAGTGGGGGGGGGAGTTTTAAATATGCAATTTAAATTGTCGAAATGTGCAAATATTGCAATTAAAGTAGTCATTTTATCCTTCTTGCTTTTTTCATCTAAATATTTTTTTATTAAAGAAGTTCCCCATGGTTCAAAGTTACGCCCCTGATTGTCCTACTTTTCCAGGCAAGATATCTAGTGAGCTACGACTATGTATCTTAAGGGGTGGTCTCTGTTATGATTTCTTCTTTGCTGAAATCTTATACATGGGCGATTGCCTAGACATTATAGAAAGGATATTAATATTAATCAGCATTCTTGTTTCTTTAAATGGACTCATCAATGACGTCAATGTGTCTGATTATTTTCACTCTGAGCAAATTTATCAAGTCAATAAACAATGCATGTATCGATTAGCGCTCAGAAATTAAATGGCCGAATACTTCATCAAGTCAATAAACAGTGCATGTATCGATTAGCGCTCAGAAATTAAATGGCCGAATACTTCATCAAGTCAATAAACAGTGCATGTATCGATTAGCGCTCAGAAATTAAATGGTCGAATACTTCATCAAGTCAATAAACAGTGCATGTATCGATTGGCGCTCAGAAATTAAATGGTCGAATACTTCATCAAGTCAATAAACAATGCATGTATCTATTTAGCGCTCAGAAATTAAATGGTCGAATACTTCATCAAGTCAATAAACAATGCATGTATCGATTGGCGCTCAGAAATTAAATGGTCGAATACTTCATCAAGTCAATAAACAATGCATGTATCTATTTAGCGCTCAGAAATTAAATGGTCGAATACTTCATCAAGTCAATAAACAATGCATCTATCTATTTAGCGCTCAGAAATTAAATGGTCGAATACTTCATCAAGTCAATAAACAATGCATGTATCGATTGGCGCTCAGAAATTAAATGGTCGAATACTTCATCAAGTCAATAAACAATGCATGTATCTATTTAGCGCTCAGAAATTAAATGGTCGAATACTTCATCAAGTCAATAAACAATGCATGTATCGATTGGCGCTCAGAAATTAAATGGTCGAATACTTCATCAAGTCAATAAACAATGCATCTATCTATTTAGCGCTCAGAAATTAAATGGTCGAATACTTCATCAAGTCAATAAACAATGCATGTATCTATTTAGCGCTCAGAAATTAAATGGTCGAATACTTCATCAAGTCAATAAACAATGCATCTATCTATTTAGCGCTCAGAAATTAAATGGTCGAATACTTCATCAAGTCAATAAAAAATGCATGTATCGATTAGCGCTCAGAAATTAAATGGTCGAATACTTCATTGTCTGATGTTGTATCTGAACTAGGGCTACCGTAATAGTGCTAAAGTTGAATAGAGGTCTAATCTACTTTCATTTCGTGTAGCCTATTCAAATAACAACACACAAAATGTGTTTAGTAAAAATTTAAGTAGCCTCCTTGGTATAAAACAAAAAAATGTTAGAATTTTTAAAAACATAAAATTTTTAAAATTGTGTCGTAAGGAATGATGGAGAGAAATATTTAAAACTAACTAAGCTAGGGCATGTTGAGTGTTTTGATAAAGGGCGTGTTCGGGGGGGGCAGGGTTTGGGGGGATTGGGGGAGGGGAGGCTAATGTTAATTACTATATATAATTACGATACACGTCTATGCAGTCACGGGCACATGGCAGACACTGAATACACTGAAATAAATACACACTGCCTATGAGCAGCGCTAGCGACTGTGTATTGGGTATTAGATAAAAATATGACAACAAATGCGAGCAAAAAGTAATGGATAACTTTGGGAATACCTCCTCGTCTCCGCCTCTTCGTCGTCTGCTTCTAGCGCTAGTTGTTTCCTGGAATTCAAAACCGGGCACAAATAGAAAACAGGAATAGAAGGCAGGCAAATAGAAAACAGGAATAGAAAGCAGGCAAATAGAAAACAGGAATAGAAAGCAGGCAAATAGAACACCGGAATAGAAAGCAGGCAAATAGAACACCGGAATAGAAAGCAGGCAAATAGAAAACAGGAATAGAAATCAGGCAAATAGAAAATAGGAATAGAAAGCAGGCAAATAGAAAAAAGGAATAGAAATCAGACAAATAGAAAACAGGAATAGAAAGCAGGCAATAGAAAAAAGGAATAGAAAGCAGGCAAATAGAAAACAGGAATAGAAAGCAGGCAAATAGAAAACCGGAGTAGAATTCAGACAAATAGAAAACAGGAATAGAAAGCAGAAAAGTTGAAAACAAAAACCACTCGTAAAAAGGAGTTGGAACAAAATGTTGAGGCGGTTTTTAATACCGAAACCATGGCGTGTTATATTTTATCTAGAAAAAAACTCAATGATTAATTGTTGACATTTATAAATAACTTATAATAAAGTTCAGGCAGTATATTTGAATTTACAATTATAATAGAAAAAAAGTAATTAATAATTGTCTTCAAATTAAATGTTAATCTGATATACGATATCCTTGGCAATTAAAATAATGGGGGTGAGACTGCAACCAGGCTTTTAAATTAGTAAATGTATAACATATAAACAGGGTATTGGTTAGCCTGACAGGACGTAACACAACAGCGAACGTTTCGGCAAAGAGCCTTCCTCAACAAACAAATAGTACACAAATAAAACGAAAGAATAAAAAAAACTTCGCTGTGGTGAAATCCAATTAGTCCAGTAGCATATCTCTACTAAAGATAGATTACTAAAGGTAATATTACCCCCCCCCCACAAATCCCAACCAAAACTTTAAAAATATGTGTTTTGAGGTTTGACACGTAGAGCAGATTTTGAAATTTTATCATTGCATTTAAAACATTGTCACAACTTGTTCGTTCAATTTCATTATTATTAACCACTCGGTGTCAAAATTGTTAAGTTTTAAAAAAAAATGAAAATGTGACAAAAATAAATTAAAAATAAGTTTTAAAATCCACCACAAACGAAACAATTTGTGTGCGTGTTTTGTTGTTTTAGAGTTACCTCGGCTGGGGCCTCGTCATCGTCTGCACGTCTTCTGTTTCTGCGGCTGGAAGTGTCTTCTTCCTCAGCAGCTGGTTCCCTGGCAACAGAAGATTGGGTTCAACAGCTTAGTGTTGTCATGCTCACTACAGAGAATCTCACATCTTTAAATACGTCACTAAATAGAGCTAACGCTATTTTGCACGTGTGACTTATGTTTTATTGTTTAATTATATATATATATATAACATAAGTTGAAAGAAAAAATGTTACAAGAGGTGTCATGTATTATTTATTCGATAATTTTAAAAACTAAAACTTTTCAGAAATTGTTCAAATTCGACTATTTTTGGGGACATTCCCACACACCATAGATTGCTGAATGTGTGAATATGTTACATTTTTATTAACAGCTCACACATGCAGATTAGAAAAATGAAATCAATTTCTGAAAATAATGGAGTAGAGTTCTTTAGATACATGGTACTTTACTAAGTCATGTTGTTACGGAGAAAGTGAGCCGAAAATGGTGCTTTTAATTTTAAAAAAAAATTGGATGATTTATATCTCTAAACCATTGCCTATTGATCCAATTTATTAATTTATAAATCAATGTGCAATTAGAAGAAAATGAAATGTGAAGTTTTCTAGTTAAGAGCGGGAACTAGAAGTTGAAAACCGAAGTGACTGTATTTAAAATATATCGCATGGTTCGAGGAAAAAATAGCAAGTAATTCAAAAGAAATTGAAATAAAAAATGCATGGTTGTTAAATAGAAATTGAATGTTAATAAGAAAAATAAAATGTTTTAATTCGCACATCATTAAAAATGGTTCTAAAAAAAGAGGGGAAAACCAACTAAGAAAACGACTACTAGTGGAAACATTAACAGTGCTAAAAAACACATGCGCATTTTTCAAACACGCAAACAAAGTCCATCACTATTTTCTGCCACAGTTATATTAATGTTGCTTGATTTATCAAACGACCAATATACTTTAGATTTATTTCGCGGTCTTCCTGATTTATATGTATTTCTAAATAATTTAAAAGTTTATCATAATACATGGCAATTTATATCATACTCAAAAAATCTACATTTTTAATTTCGTTACATTTATTACTATTTATCTACTATTATGTTACTAGGATTACATGTTATACATTTTTTACGTATTACTTCATCAAGTGTGGATTAACGGGCTAACATAATTTATACATATATAGTTCTAATATATATCTTTCCTTTACATGTACTTATATATTTACTGTATGTTAGCTTCAAATTAATAAGGTTACTTGTGTGAATCTATTTACTCTGTGTGTGTTAAAAATTACTTTTTTTTTATAACGCAATATTCTATATTTTTTAATACATATTTTGGTAACACGCACTTCTATATTTATCTATATTTATATTTATGAATGTGCTCTATATTATTTGTTCACTTGTACAATGCTGCTTTGGAAACGTGGTGTCTATATTACCTTTGTTACAAGTGTACTATACTACTATACTACTATACTACTATACTACTATACTACTATACTACTTTCTTCACATGTATCCTATATGTTGTTGATTACAAGTGTTATTTGCTCAGTTTTACTAAACTACTTTGGTAAAGTTTGTGCTCTTTATTACCTGGGTTACAAATGTACTGAATTGCTTTGTTTGCATGTGTTCTTTATTATGTTGGATACAAGTGTTGTATATTACTTTATTTACAAAGTGTTCATATACTGTTTACAAAGTGCTCTATATTACTTTGGATACATGTGTTCTATGTTACTTTATTTACAGCGTGTTCTATATTACTTTGTTTACAGAGTGTTCTATAATACTTTGGTTACTTGGTTCTGTATAACTTTTGTTACTTGAATCTATATAACTTTGGTTATACGCATTCAGTGGCGTAGCTAGAACTTTTGCCGCCCGGGGCGGTCTTCAATTTGCCGCCCTTTTAGTGACCGTTCTAAATGACGTCACGCACCGAAGAAGTGTCACAAAATTGACGTCACACCAAAACGCGCAACTTTGAATAAAAGTTCCACTGAAATATATGATAACTGACACTTCATTTAATGACGTTTTACATGGCTTAACGTGTGTTACGATATTAGAGTGCAGCCTTACACTAACAAAATATTTAGATGGGAAAAAATTTATTTGAAACGTGCTCATTTTCAAATAGAAAATACGGCTTTTATAGGGGAAGGGGGGAGCTTTGTGACGTCATATTGAAGAAGGGGTCTAAGCTTTTGTTGCGACGTGGGGGAGGGGATGAAAAATCAACCAAAATCGTGTGACGTTACTTATGGACGGCCCCTTAGATCAATCATATGATGGTTTTTATAAATAAAAAACATGAATAAATAATTGTAATTGAAACGAAGTAAAGGTGTAGAACATTTTAACCATTGCATGCCTTATTTATGTAAGCAGTAATAAGAGAGGCCGCATAAGAGAATTTACCTATAAGTACACATTTATAAAAATACATGATACTTTTTTTAAATGCCACAAGAAAGTTATTGAGGTCGCAGGTTCCCCCCCCCCAAATTAAGGGAGACAAAACATATTCCAAATTTACACCCAAAAACATTACCCAAAATCAATTAATATGCTTTTATTTTTTATTTATAAATATATGAATTTTTTTTAATAAAGAAAGAAATTGTTTACATTAGTATGTAAACATATTTATACATTTACTAACCTAACTTTCATAGTAGAAAAATTGTGTATTATGTTACACAATTTTAAATTATTTGTAATATCTTGTTCTAATGGACAATATTGCAAGATTTTGTAGTCTTAAATCCCTCATTGTGGAGCGAAGATAATTGTTTATCAACTTCAGTTTCAAGAAGCTACTTTAACAACTAGATACACTGATAGAAATTGTTGAAAAAGTCTTAGCAAAATTATAATGTTGGGTACCGAATTTCCAATCTATACTGTTGAATATATTTTAATAGATCAAAGGGGTCTTTTCCCCCGTTTTTCTAACATAATGCCTCTTCTTGTAGTGTAGTTACAATCAGGGCTGGTCTTAGGCCACTACAACACATGTGGCCGCAGTGGGCCCCGCACTTTCATAGACCCCACCTATCTTAATTTTCACTTTTTATCGTTATTAATACCTTAACCCTACCCAAAGTGGGCCCCGCGCAATCCTTTTTGCATACAAAGCCGAATAGAGCCTCGCAATTGCTAAGACCGGCCCTGTGTGCAGCCATAAAATCTGGATCCTTTTTCTTTCAACATTGAACCGTTCTTTATCAATGTCAATAAAGAAATTTATTTGATGTTCAAATTCTTCATTTAGTAGGTTACATGGTATTATACACGAATATTTTCTTGCAGGGACATGCAACTCATCAACGCTTTCTTTTATTTTCTTGTATAATTCCATCTAAGGATAAAAACATTTCTCGTTGTACTTCTTGTTCTAAAGATTTAATATATCATATAGAATAGGACTGCGATAAAGCTTTTGAATAAAATACAAAATACACAAACTAATTGTACATATTTTTTTATTATTGTACTGATGAAGGCATTAGCCGAACGTAAGAGTGTTCTCAGCAAGTTCTTACATGAAGGCATTAGCCGAAACGTTTACTGTTGTGTTAGTTTAAAAATAAAGCTCAAATTTATTGTTCTCATTACACAAGTTGTTTGTGTATTTTGTATTTTATTTAAAAAGCTTTATCGTAGTCTCATTCTATATATCAAAAGAAAAAGGGCGATTGTCGGAAATGGCTTTACTTTTCAAATGCCACAAATGCCGCCCTCTAAATGAGTGCCGCCCGGGGCGGACCGCCCCCACCGCCCCCCTCTAGCTACGCCACTGTACGCATTCAATATTACTTTGGTTACATGTCTTCTATATTTACTGTGTGTTGCCTTGCCGTAACCTTGCCTCTCTTCTCTCTCTTCGTCGTCTCTCCATCTCATCCTCGCCGTCATTGCTGGCACTAACTTGGGCGGAGCTACACAAACAGCAGGGTTAGGGAGCACACACGTGATTAGAGGTACACGCAGTAACTAACACACACGAACACACACATGAACAAACAAATTAAAAAATATATTAAAAAAACAAAAGAAATAAGATTAAGATAAAAGTAAAAGCCTTGACTTGACATTAAAAAAATATATAAAAAAAACAATTTTTTTTAGAATTTATCCTTTTATAAAATTAATAAATTTTATTTTTAAAATGAAGTACCCTAGATTTTAAATATAAGATTTCAGAATAATTTTAGTGGGAATTATAACTAATTTCGATCAAAAATCATATTTGTCTTTTGACACTGTTGATATATTTTAATCCATTTTAAGTGCAACCAACAAATGTAAAAAACGAACAAGTGGTTAAAAAAACAAAAACAATACAGAAACCAGATGAAACGAAGTAAAGAATTATATATTTAAACATATCATTAAAAATAATTGATTTTGAAGGAAATAACTATCCCCAATAATTAATTGTAAGTTTGTAAGCGAATTAAAAAAGGAAAAGTAATCGAAATAAACGTTTATAACTATAAATAGCAAGTTAAAGTCAAATAAAGTTTTATAGTCTCAAGATTTTTTAAAAAAAATATTTTAAAAAATATAACAAATATTTTTTTTCTTTCTTTCTTTTAAAATAAAATAAAAAATAATAATATTTTAAAAAATTAGAATAATATCATGATTATTTTCAAAGAAAGTGCTTAAATATGTTATTATTATTTAAAACAAATTGATGTTACAAAGTAATTTTGATAAAGATACAGATACAGCATAATGACTCAATTCATACACCTTAAAAATAAGCTCTAAACTCTCTAACTGATTCCTTAAGGGGAGAGGGAAACAAACAAACAAACAAACACAATTTTTATTTTAAAATGGGAATAAAAAAATAAATAAAAAAATAAACTCAATTCATTGTTATTGAAGTTACCATTTCATATCAAATAAAAATTCCATTACGTTAAAAACCAAAAACTAATTTATTTTGAAATAGCATTACATCCGTGGTCGGATTATCCTATCCCTAGGTAAAAATGATACCTTTTGGGGGTAAAGCAGACTCATTGGGGGTATTTATATGCTTGAACCAGCTCCTTTGGGGGCAATGTCGATATGACATTTTACATTTTGATTACCCCCCTCGGTAACGTCAACTTCAAATTTTACATTTTTGGGGTATAAGGGGCCATCCATAAATGACGTCACGCGAGTTTGGCCGATTTTTCACTCCACCTCCCCTCGTCACACATCGTCACAAATGTGTGGTTGACCCCCCCCCCTTTACCCCCTAGGTGCGTGGCGTCCTTTATGGACGGCCCCTAAAACAAACAAGTTCACCGACCCTTGCATTCCATGACAGAATCGAATAATGTTATGTGGTTGCTGTGAGATCATATGATAACAATTGATGGTTAATATAAAAGTGAATAGGTTTGATGATAATGTTTGGTTTAAATAGAGCGTAATGTTCTGATGGGCGTGCGTGGCTACGATGTAATTACTCGGTTAGGATTTGGGATAGGTGATTAGGATGAGGTTTGATGGTTAGGATTGGATTGGATGGTTCGGATTGGGTCACATTGTTATGAAGGATTAGATGGTTAGGGCTGGGTTAGGCGGTTAGCATGATAGTTTTATACACTAAACAAATTTTTTAACATAACATTTTTGAGGTATTAGTTTAAGATGCAGATCAATCGAACTTGAAAATCATTCAATGAACTTTGACCTTTTCTTTCGTTCTTTTTCTTCTTCTTTTTTTTCCCTTCTTCTACAAATGAGACATATACCAGGCGCTCATAGTTTGAATATTATTAGTGTCTTGAACATTTATTTTTCAGATTAAGTATCCGACACAAAATAATTTTTATTAAATCCTTTATATTAACTCGTGGTATCTGCTTGAGTGCCGAAAAAACTTTAGATAGATTTTTAACCCACTTCCCCGTATGCTGGTGAGCTGAAATTTTGCAGGTAGACATCGTGCCGATGATAAAAATGATGTATCAAAATTTCAGATCGATCAAATGTACTGTACTGAAATTAATGAACTTTTAGATTATCATTATTTATCTCTATGTAACATGTTAACTTTTTTTTGCTATATTGTCATTGTGCGAAATATATTGAACAGATATTATGGCAGATATTTTAATTTAACAGATTCAAGTAATGGAAGAACGATACGTGCATGGTTCATAACATTGAGAAAATGTAAACATGTTCAGTCAGCTACAAAATTTTATCACGACGGGCACAGCTAGAGAAGCAGGTATATATTGGAAGACAAGAGGGCAAGTTTATATCGGAAGACAAGAGAGTAAGTTTATATGGGCAGACAAGAGAGTAAGTTTATATGGGCAGACAAGAGAGTAAGTTTATATGGGCAGACAAGAGAACAAGTTTATATCGGAAGACAAGAGAGTAAGTTTATATGGGCAGACAAGAGAGTAAGTTTATATGGGCAGACAAGAGAGTAAGTTTATATGGGCAGACAAGAGAGTAAGTTTATATGGGCAGACAAGAGAACAAGTTTATATGGGCAGACAAGAGAACAAGTTTATATGGGCAGACAAGAGAGTAAGTTTATATGGGCAGACAAGAGAACAAGTTTATATGGGCAGACAAGAGAGTAAGTTTATATGGGCAGACAAGAGAACAAGTTTATATGGGCAGACAAGAGAGTAAGTTTATATGGGCAGACAAGAGAACAAGTTTATATGGGCAGACAAGAGAGTAAGTTTATATGGGCAGACAAGAGAACAAGTTTATATGGGCAGACAAGAGAGTAAGTTTATATGGGCAGACAAGAGAACAAGTTTATATGGGCAGACAAGAGAGTAAGTTTATATGGGCAGACAAGAGAGTAAGTTTATATGGGCAGACAAGAGAACAAGTTTATATGGGCAGACAAGAGAGTAAGTTTATATGGGCAGACAAGGGAACAAGTTTATATGGGCAGACAAGAGAGTAAGTTTATATGGGCAGACAAGAGAGTAAGTTTATATGGGCAGACAAGAGAACAAGCTTATGCGATCAGACAAGAGAGTAAGTTTATATGGGCAGACAAGAGAACAAGTTTATATGGGCAGACAAGAGAGTAAGTTTATATGGGCAGACAAGAGAGTAAGTTTATATGGGCAGACAAGAGAGTAAGTTTATATGGGCAGACAAGAGAACAAGTTTATATGGGCAGACAAGAGAGTAAGTTTATATGGGCAGACAAGAGAGTAAGTTTATATGGGCAGACAAGAGAGTAAGTTTATATGGGCAGACAAGAGAACAAGTTTATATGGGCAGACAAGAGAGTAAGTTTATATGGGCAGACAAGAGAGTAAGTTTATATGGGCAGACAAGAGAACAAGTTTATATGGGAAGACAAGAGAGTAAGTTTATATGGGCAGACAAGAGAACAAGTTTATATGGGCAGACAAGAGAACAAGCTTATGCGATCAGACAAGAGAGTAAGTTTATACGCTCATATGCTCACTGCAATTTGACAGGTAGCAAGCGTACATCAAGTAGCTCAAGTAGTTATTATTGGTACAGAAGGCAAGGCTCACTGTGTAGGTCCTTCAGATATCCCACATGCTGAATAAACTCATGCAGATAAGCAAGGGGATTTCAGGTTATATATCACGTTTATCTGCAGTTAACTGCGTGAATCCCATCAGGGAAGAGAAAAGCAGGTTTAATAATAAAAAGTTTGCATTAAAAAAAAATATGTGGCCACTCATGAAAACAGTTGCAGACTGACGATCACACAGACCAACACACAGACAGAACAACAGACAGACGCACGTATAGACAAAACCATGGAATTGCAAGCACACAAACAGAAGCATAGAAAGACAAATACACATACAGAGACACAGACAGACATAGGCAAACACAGACAGAAGCACAGACACACAGAGACACAGAAGCACATACAAACTTACTCATCGTCTACATTACGACGTCTACGACGGGCTTCACGGCGCTCCTCTAAAGAACTCATGATTGGTCAGAAGTGGTCACGTGCGAAATGCTAAAAAATGAAAGTAATATATGGGTTAGAAATCAGATGTACAATATTTAAGATAATTTCGAAAATACCAAGAATATTTTTAAAAATAATCATATCCATGATTTCAATCAAAAATGTTAATTCCTAGAATGGCGGAAATGCTCTAGCTGTCTACATGTTAAAACGGCGTGAAGAGTAGATGAATTTTTGTAAAGTTCAATTTTGTAATGTATTTAAATTGATAAATATATGGGTCTATTTAGACAATTTTAAGTTTTGTTGGCCATGAAAAATGATCAAACAATATAATCCAGTGATGGAAGAGAAAAAAATTAACAGCTCCATAAGGTCAAGGCCACGTGAGATATAAAACTAAATTGGCTCTCAGAAGAAACAAAAATCCTTATTTTAATCGCAACTCTTTAAGTATTCCCTCCCTTTTTCTTCTTGTTGCAGGTGAACTTTCATTAATGTGATTTATAAACCTGGAAAATGTGGGCAGAAAGACGAAGATATGTCTGGCATAGAATGTACGTAAATATGCGCCTGAAACTAGTGAATTTCAAGGAAGCATATTATTATGTCAATATGCGTTGGGACCGTGGTTTCTCATGAGTGGCTTTCCATATAGTCTCATGTGTGTCTCAAAATGAGACTGTTTTTGTGAGTGTGTGTGTGGCTTCATCAGCATCTTGGAATGTTGGAGTAAACAAACAGGAATCGTACAGTTTTAGGATGGAAAGCGAAAAATAATATTAAAGCACATTCAAACTTATAGACTCATAGCATTATTTTATCTACCAATGGACACAAGTGATTTTATTATAGATCGGCCGTCAACAATTTCCATCCAAAACAATATTTAAAAAGCTGCACTGAGCCAATATTTACATAGCTACATTAAACCAATAGTTACGTCGCTGCACCAAACCAATGTTTATATAACTACACCAAACCAATGTTTATATAACTACACCAAACCAATGTTTATATAACTACACCAAACCAATATTTATATAGCTACACCAAACCAATGTTTATATAGCTGCACCAAACCAATATTTATATAGCTACACCAAACCAATGTTTATATAGCTCCACCAAACCAATGTTTATATAACTACACCAAACCAATGTTTATATAGCTACACCAAACCAATGTTTATATAGCTACACCAAACCAATGTTTATATAACTACACCAAACCAATGTTTATATAGCTACACCAAACCAATGTTTATATAACTACACCAAACCAATGTTTATATAACTACACCAAACCAATATTTATATAGCTACACCAAACCAATGTTTATATAGCTACACCAAACCAATGTTTATATAACTACACCAAACCAATGTTTATATAGCTCCACCAAAGCAATCTTTACATTGCTACACCAAACCAATATTTAGAACAGTGGTGGCGAACCTTTATGAGGCCGCGTGCCCGAAATTCAACCAAAAGCTCACTTATTTATTGCAAAGTGCCAACACTCCACTTAAACCCCGAAAATGAGGGTTTGGCTTAGCAGATTTGATTAAGGAAGTAATATTTTAGTCTCGTGGCCCGCTAATTGAGGCTCTGCGTGCCGACTGTGACACTTATGCCATAGGCTCGCCATCACTGATTTAGAATCATTCCCTAAGCTCCTCAATAAACTCATGGGCCAAGTCACTTTTCCCCACCATCCCAAAGTTCCGACATGTAACGGACCTCTTAAACCCAAGTTATTCTAGAACAACTACTCACCCCCACCACCCCGTACCCTTTATCTCCAAGCACGCGCAATGTTGAGCCAAGACGGCGTTTGGTATTCATGGAGCCGTTAGAAAGAAAAAAAAACAAAACACACACACACACAGGTGAGCGGTGGAGAAAATAAGATAATACAGACAAAGGTGAGAGATTCAGAAAGTAAGATAATTATATAGACATAGGTGAGAGATTTAAGAAGGCAAGATCGTACATACAAAAGTTAGAGAATTGTTTATTTGTATTGTTTCATTAAAAAAAAACACAACTTTTTGTGTGCGCAAAAACTACAAATGTTATTTCTGACTTTATTTATAGCATCTTTCGGGGGGTTGGGGGGGGGGTAATAAGACCAGAAGTTTGCGGGTTGGGGTGGTTGGGGGGTGATGTGAGAGAGAATCTGTAAAACCAGGACAAAGTAGACAAGTGATGACGTCAAGGGTTGGAAATAGAGCGGGCACAGTGTTCTGGGTTAAGACAAGAGAGATAAAAAAAAAGCTGTCTCTCGCAGACAACTCTCCCGGCAAAATATTTCTTAGCTATTTTCATTTTTTTTTGGGTAACATAATCACAAAATTGTAATGGAAGCTTAAATGTTCATGTAATGGAAGCTATGGCTGCACATGAGGTGGAAATGACTAGTGTGTACCAATATTCCCTTTATGCTGCAAGGCTTCGTGGCCGCACCTATATCTTATCGACGCCGCGCAGCAGTTTAGAATTACTGCGCAGCAAATTTGGCAAAATGTTGCACAAACAATGGATGCTGTCCAACTTTACACACGGTTTTGTTTTAAATGTGCACACGGACCAACGAACTTTAGAGGGAACAGTGCTGTGTACCTGTGATCATGTGATTAGTGTGTAACTGTTATCACGTGGCTAGTGTGTACCTGTGATTATGTGATTAGTGTGTACCTGTGATCAGGTGGCAAGTGTGTACCGTGATCACGTGACTAATTCGTAAATGTGATGACGTGACTAGTGTGTACCTGTGATCACGTAGCTAGTGTGTACCTGTGATCACGTGACTAGCGTGTACCTGTGATCACGTGAATAGCGTGTACATGTGATCACGTGACTAGCGTGTACATGTGATCACGTGACTAGCGTGTACATGTGATCACGTGACTAGTGTGTACATGAGATCACGTGACTAGCGTGTACCTGTGATCACGTGACTAGCGTGTATCTGTGATCACGTGACTAGCGTGTACTTGTGATCACGTGACTAGCGTGTACCTGTGATCACGTGACTAGCGTGCACATGTGATCACGTGACTAGTGTGTACATGAGATCACGTGACTAGCGTGTACCTGTGATCACGTGACTAGCGTGTATCTGTGATCACGTGACTAGCGTGTACTTGTGATCACGTGACTAGCGTGTACCTGTGATCACGTGACTAGCGTGCACATGTGATCACGTGACTAGCGTGTACCTGTGATCACGTGACTAGCGTGTACCTGTGATCACGTGACTAGCGTGTACCTGTGTACCAATGACTTACAAAGGCTACTGCTAAATGGTAATGAATGGCCGTGTCGTATGTGTCAAGTGGCTAACATTTGTTTTCTCTATGTAATGACTTTCAACAGTGACAACATCCTTGGGTCCTGAACAGACGCGTTCATCTTTCCATCACAAGAAAACAACTTTTTCCGGTCTAATAAAATCAACTTTTTCCGGTCTAATAAAATCAACTTTTTCCGGTCTAATAAAATCAACTTTTTCCGGTCTAATAAAATCACCTTTTTTCGGTCTAATAAAATCACATTTTTTCGGTCTAATAAAATCACCCTTTTCGGTCTATTAAAATCACCTTTTTTCGATCTATTAAAATCACCTTTTTTCGGTCTATTAAAATCACCTTTTTTCGGTCTAATAAAATCACCTTTTTCGGTCTATTAAAATCACCTTTTTTCGATCTATTAAAATCACCTTTTTTCGGTCTATTAAAATCACCTTTTTTCGGTCTAATAAAATCACCTTTTTCGGTCTAATAAAATCACCTTTTTTCGGTCTATTAAAATCACCTTTTTTCGGTCTATTAAAATCACCCTTTTTCGGACTAATAAAACCCGATTTTTTAAAAACCTAATGCCAAAAGTCATTCAAACTCCACTCTATCTATCTCTACTGTCATTCATTGAACGCTCTGGCTTGGAACAACTCACTAAATGTGTGTTTCAATCAGCTCACCTCGACAGGGACTAGGTGATGGAACACCACAGTACCTACTAACTACTACCACAATTCATTGTAACGATGAGTAATGTAGCGAAACTGCTACTTCTAACTTACCTCATCTTTAAAAGTAATCCATAACCGAAGGAATCCATCAAATGGATAAAATAACAACCAAACACGTGAACAAAACCAGAAATAAATTTGTTTAACAAAAAGTATGACTAAAGCTAGACAGAGATATTGTTAAGTCTTACTTTAACAAATGTTTATAATTAGCTTGAAATTTCTAGATTTAAAAAAAATCACCTGGCTTACCTGCTCAGCGCAACTGGTGGAAGACTGAAAATTTTCCCTAAAGAAATTTCTCCTGAAAACTATTTGAGTGAAAGAAGTTTTTTTTTATGTAGAGACAGACGGACGGCACACAATTCTTCCTCACCCACGCGAGCACACAGGCACGCTATCGACTCGTACACATACAGTAAACCGAGTTGGTGGCCGAGTTTTACCTCTGGCCGAGTGCAAGTGCTCACCGGCTCGGGTCGGGGTACTACGGCTGCTGTTTAAAACAGGTGATATTCGATAACCAGGGGCGTTTCTGACAAGAAACGGGTGCATATCCAAGGTGGTCATCACGCACAAGTGGCATAACGTTGTTATAGTTAAAAAGAGTTGGTTAGTGCGATTAGGTCAGCTCGGATTGTGTGGGATATAGCTTATTTATCAATCGAATATTTGAACGAACAATTATTTCATTACGCGTCCGTCACGTGAATTCCATTATTGGCATTATAAGCAAATTTAATGACGATATGTAGTAACTGGTGAACAGGTGATGGATCTTAATGTAGCGATGAGCAGGTTACTGACATGTGAGATGTACATAATCTTCTGTATAGTATGGACGTCTGTATAGAAGGGACGTCTGTATAGAAGGGACGTCTGTATAGAAGGGACAGCTGTATAGAAGGGACGTCTGTATAGTAGGGACGTCTGTATAGAATGGACGTCTGTATAGAAGGAATGTCTGTATAGAAGGGACGTCTGTATAGTAGAGATGTCTATATAGAAGGGACAGCTGTATAGTAGGGACGTCTGTATAGTAGGGACGTCTGTATAGAATGGACGTCTGTATAGAATGGACGTCTGTATAGAAGGGACGTCTGTATAGAAGGGACGTCTGTATAGTAGGGACGTCTGTATAGAATGGACGTCTGTATTTGAATGGACGTCTGTATAGAAGGGACGTCTGTATAGAAGGGACGTCTGTATAGAAGGGACAGCTGTATAGAAAGGACGTCTGTATAGTAGGGACGTCTGTATAGAAGGGACGTCTGTATAGAAGGGACGTCTGTATAGAAGGGACAGCCGTATAGAAGTGACGTCTGTATAGTAGGGACGTCTGTATAGAATGGACGTCTGTATAGAAGGGACGTCTGTATAGAAGGGACGTCTGTATAGAATGGACGTCTGTATAGAAGGGATGTCTGTATAGAAGGGACGTCTGTATAGTAGGGACGTCTGTATAGTAGGGATGTCTATATAGAAGGGACGTCTGTATAGTAGGGACGTCTGTATAGTAGGGACGTCTGTATAGAAGGGACGTCTGTATAGTAGGGACGTCTGTATAGTAGGGACGTATGTATAGTAGGGACGTCTGTATAGTAGGGATGTCTGTATAGAATGGACGTCTGTATAGAAGGGACGTCTGTATAGTAGGGACGTCTATATAGAAGGGACGTCTGTATAGTAGGGATGTCTGTATAGAATGGACGTCTGTATAGAATGGACGTCTGTATAGTAGGGATGTCTATATAGAAGGGACGTCTGTATAGAAGGGATGTCTGTATAGAATGGACGTCTGTATAGAATGGACGTCTGTATAGTAGGGATGTCTATATAGAAGGGACGTCTGTATAGTAAGGATGTCTATATAGAAGGGACGTCTGTATAGTAGGGATGTCTATATAGAAGGGACGTCTGTATAGTAGGGATGTCTATATAGAAGGAACGTCTGTATAGAAGGGATGTCTGTATAGAATGGACGTCTGTATAGTAGGGATGTCTATATAGAAGGGTCGTCTGTATAGTAGAGATGTCTGTAGAGAATGGACGTCTGTATAGTAGGGATGTCTGTATAAAAGGAACGGCAGTATAGAAGGAACGTCTGTATAGAAGGGACGTCTGTATAGAAGGGACGTAGGTATAGAAGGGACGTAGGTATAGAAGGGACGTCTGTATAGAAGGGACGTCTGTATAGAAGCGACGTCTGTATAGAAGCGACGTCTGTACTAGATCAGCTTAATGCTGCAATCAATTGGGTCAGGGAAACATGAGTTTCTCATCCAGAAAACAAAAAATTGTTTTCTTTAAACATATCCTAAACTACATCTCGTTTTCTTATTGCTGTAAACTGAATTGACTAAAATTATCTCTGGTCATTTGAATTATGATCGAAATAATGTTCTTTCATCGATTTTAGAAACAAAAATTTCACCATTATTTCATATACAAAAGTGACTTTTTCTTTTACACGTCGTTTTAGTTAAATGTCCGGGAAGTAGGTAATCTCCCGTAGACTTGACTTTGGCAATCGGTGAATTCATATTTTATGACGTCACACATGTCTGGAAACCTCTCTACGTAAATGGAACACACAGAGAGAATGATGGGACACAACTCTAGCGCCGTGGGGTCCACCCAATTGTTAATCTTATTCAAATTCCCTACGAGTACGAGAGAAGTTTTTGATCTACCGACGATTCATTAAATTGTCGGAATTTCTCAATGGCAGTTGAGAAGTCCTAAAAGTTAGCACCTTTGTAACCTAACATTACATTAGTCCATAGTCCGTTGCTTTAAAAAAAATAATTGCTATCTCAGAATCGAGAATTTGGTTTTCCCCAAGAAGTCTACAAAATCGGAAACTGTCAATGAGATGGCGTCTTTGATGGGAAAAGTTTGGTTTTTTTAATTATTTTTTTTATATCAGATTTTGAATTAGTTCGTTGGTTTGGTTTGTTCGTGTAATCAATATTCAAATATCGTGAAATTATATCAAAGAAAATCAAATTAATGTTCATGTTCATGTTCTAATTGTTCTCAGGATAACTTTGTTGCAAATTCCAGAACTTTTCTTGTTTTAAACACTAAAATATTGCCTGACCTCGGCTTAAACCTTCAACGAAAGAAACAGAAACAAAATAAACCAAGTAATTCAAGTAAACCACGAAAACCAAGTAAGTCAAGTAAACCAAGTAAGTCAAGTAAGGGGCCGTCCATAAAGTACGTCACGCTATTTTTGAACATTTTTAACTCCCCCCATCCCCCTGTCACAAACTGTCACAAATCTCGGAACCCCCCCCCCTAAAGTACGTCACACTTTCGAACAAAAATGTTGTTTTTTATTAACAAAATAATTAAAATTAAATTTTAAACACCGTGACGTCACACATGGCCGGACCCCCCCTCCCCCTTGTCACAAACTGTCACACTTTCTTAAACCCCCTCCCCCCCCCTCTGGAGCGTGACGTACTTTATGGACGGCCCCTAAACCAAGTAAGTCAAGTAAACCATGTAGGTCAAGTAAATTGTAGTAAACAAGTCAAGAAAACCAAGTAAACCACGAAAGTCAAGTAAACCAAAAGTAAACCATTCTTCCCCCCCCCCACACACAAATCTCATTTCTGAATTCTCCACACCAAGGCGAACACCCCCCCCCCAACCTCTTCTTTCTATATATTTTAGCTCTAACTTTAAAATCAACCTGCCATTAAAAAGCTATCTCGCCATGCCCCCCCCCCGGGCCACCCGTCCCCAACGTCTATTGCAACGGCCCCCTTACGCTGGAAACCCTCCAGGTACGCGTGTGCATACCGCAACCCTTTCACCTTGACGTGACCTTGGATTCAAGGGATGGCAGAGAGCACACCTGGCCGGCTTATTGGAACCTAAGCCGTACGGTAAAACGTCTTGATATTAGGACTGCAGCATACATCCCTTCGGTGTTTTCACTCTTCTTGTCTAGCCAGATGGCGCAGAAAATAGTTTTACAAGATCTTTGGCCCAGTGAGTCTCACAACGGCAGTTACGAATCCCATTCATTAGGGCACTACCATACTTCACTGGTTATGCAAAATACTTAAAGAGGTAACAATAAATCAGAAATTATCCTGGGATCCCCATGTCAATGAAGTCACTTAAAAACGATAAACGTTTACAGATGCAATAAGAATATTAAACTAAAAGACTAACTTACTGTGGAGAGACAACATGCATCTTCTGTATGGGACACACCCACTAAAGATAACACCATCAATTAAATAATTAAACATTGAAACACTTCACTAGCGGATAGAAGAACAAAGAGCAAAGTAGAAATAATTCAATAATACAATTCTAACTTGGAAATACAACACAAAGATAATCTAATACATCCCTAAGATAAACATTTGGATACAAACACTTTTCTTATTCCGTGTGCAAGAACAAACACAAGTCTCGTTCCTCCCGTCCGGAATTCGGACGTGGATTGGGTTGTCTGAGGAAACCAGGAAAATCAACATTCTATCAAAATTTAAAACTCTCATTAAAATTCACAACTAGACAAAAAAAAACATGGATAAGCGTAGGACGCAATAATCTTCTGAATAGAAGGGGAGTCTGCAACGGACTAGATGATTTACTTTTCCATTTATCGTTTTAGATGTTGTAATGAGTCAGTGTAAAGTTTCTGCTCGGACTGTATGCCGTATAGATGAGTTGGCTTGACGGTATGCACTCAGATCTGTGAGCTATGGTTAGGATAATACGTGTAGTAGAGCCAAGACTCAGCAGTGCGAGGTGCAAACAAGGTCATTTAAAAATAAACAAATTCAGTGGATTTTAGTGAAACAAATATTGGGATAAACGTTGTTGGCCGGGTCAGCTATCTAATGGGGGCGCCAAAGACTTCAAAAATATAGATGACCACTGACTGACCATCGGGCCCAAATTTTCGATAGGCTAACAATAATTTTTTTAACAAGTCTATTATTGTAGACGATAGTGGATTTCCACCACCAAACCAATATCTATGTCCTGTAAGAGTCCTGTTAACTGCAAGAGGACATCAGTATATTGACCTAACTTCAATGGACTTCGTCTACATGACGTGTCACATTGAAGCGACCCGGACAATTCAGTTAATGAACCGACCCGGACAATTCAGTCAATGAACCGACCCGGACAATTCAGTCAATGAACCGACCTGGACAATTCAGTCAATGAACCGACCCGGACAATTCAGTCAATGAACCGACCCGGACAATTCAGTCAATGAACCGATCCGGACAATTCAGTCAATGAACCGACCCGGACAATTCAGTCAAGGACTCTCCAAACCTGGAAATTTCCGTCCAATTTTTTCTGACCCCCGGCCCCCCCCCCACCCCAAAAAATAAATAAATAAATAATAAATATAAAAAACATAAATCAATAATCTACGGCAGCTCTGTAACAATTAATGGATGTAAATCAGCACCAATAACAGTAAACTCAGGAGATCAACAACAAACTCTTACTATTCCCAATTTATGGAGTGATTTACCCGATGGCGTCTCGTCAGAAACACAATACATAGGTTATTTGCTGATGATTGTATAAACTATATAGAACAATTAAATCAGAAATAGATAGAGAAATCTTACAAAAAGAACTTGATGAATTAAAAAATAATTGGAGCATGTCTTCCATCCAGAAAAGTGTCAAATTTTAAGAGTATCAAAGAAAAACAAGAAATAAATTCAGACATTCAGCCAATCCAAACTGCAAAGCAAATAATTTAAGGCTTATAATAAATGAAAAATTATCATGGAATCCACATACGACGGAAATAACCTATAATATAATGCAAAAAAAAATGCTTTATGAAAAGACATTTTAACACATTTCAAGGGAAATAATCCCTTTTTGCTTTAATTATTGGAGTTTATCAGTTATAATTTATTATCTTATCTTAATAAAGGAATTTACTCTTATAATTTTGTTTATTTACTCTTATAATTTTGATTCTTTAATAAACACAAAAAACTTGATATTTCGCAGACAGTTTCTTTGCACGCTAACGTAAATAAACTTTCCAGCTCGTTAAATTGAACCCCTTTTCATTTTTTCCTTCCAATATACATGTAATGAATTATCCCCCCCCCCACCCCAAATTTCTGTATTCTAGGCGATTGTTTCGTATATTGACTCTTGTATGACTTTTTTGATCTTCTTTATTTTGTTTGTTGCATTCTATGCCACACAACACAAGTGAGCATTTCTTTTGAGAATCTTGGCTTGAGAAATAGAGAAACGTTTCATAAAGAATCTACAGGACATTTAGTAAGACCCACAAGAAATCTAGTTAAAAAATAATTGAACACACCATCTAGTAATCTAGTAGAACCCACAAGTTAGCTTATTCATTTTATATTTTTATTATTATTATTATTAATTATTTTGGGGGGGGGGCGGGGTGGGGGTGGGGAGGTGGGGTGGGGGGTCTATGTTTCTGAAAACCTTATCACTTATCTGAACCGTTAAAGACACGGTTTGCCGCTTGCAAGTTAAAAATAAAATTAAAAAATTGTTAGGAGAGGAAAAGATACATAAAAGTGATCAGTTTTCACAGAGCAAATGTACTATTACGTTATCAGTCATCAGATTCTTTGATCTTGGGGGGGGGGACGCAGGGGGGGACGCTGGGGGGACGCAGGGGGGGACGCAGGGGGGACGCTGGGGGGACGCAGGGGGGGGCGCAGGGAAACAAACATAACGCTCTTAAATTATATTTATATCCTCCAAAAACGGCTCCAGTTGTAAAACATTTTCTACTTAACCATTTTACTTTCTCTCGGATACGAAATTAATGGGGGGAGGGGGGGGGTTCTCTCAGTTTTTCATACTCCGTGTAGCTACTGTTTATGCTATTGATGAACGTTATGTCTGTGGTATAAACCTCCAAGAGGAATCTATGATTTTATGTCTCCCTGCTGCCCCCCCACCTCGAACATTCACGTCTATCCCTTATCCCTACATGTAATATATATTACATTACTCCCCTACTACCTAAATGTAATATATATTACATTACTCCCCTACTACCTACATGTAATATATATTACATTACTCCCCTACTACCTAAATGTAATATATATTACATTACTCCCCTACTACCTAAATGTAATATATATTACATTACTCCCCTACTACCTACATGTAATATATATTACATTACTCCCCTACTACCTAAATGTAATATATATTACATTACTCCCCTACTACCTACATGTAATATATATTACATTACTCCCCTACTACCTAAATGTAATATATATTACATTACTCCCCTACTACCTACATGTAATATATATTACATTACTCCCCTACTACCTAAATGTAATATATATTACATTACTCCCCTACTACCTACATGTAATATATATTACATTACTCCCCTACTACCTAAATGTAATATATATTACATTACTCCCCTACTACCTACATGTAATATATATTACATTACTCCCCTACTACCTAAATGTAATATATATTACATTACTCCCCTACTACCTACATGTAATATATATTACATTACTCCCTACTACCTAAATGTAATATATAACATTATATTACTCCCCAATGCCCTACATGTAATATATATTACATTACTCCCCTACTACCTAAATGTAATATATAACATTATATTACTCCCCAATGCCCTACATGTAATATATATTACATTACTCCCCTACTACCTAAATGTAATATATAACATTATATTACTCCCCAATGCCCTACATGTAATATATATTACATTACTCCCCTACTACCTAAATGTAATATATAATATTATATTACTCCCCAATGGCCTACATGTAATATATATTACATTACTCCCCTACTACCTAAATGTAATATATAATATTATATTACTCCCCAATGGCCTACATGTAATATATATTACATTACTCCCCTACTACCTAAATGTAATATATAATATTATATTACTCCCCAATGGCCTACATGTAATATATATTACATTACTCCCCTACTACCTAAATGTAATATATAATATTATATTACTCCCCAATGGCCTACATGTAATATATATTACATTACTCCCCTACTACCTAAATGTAATATATAATATTATATTACTCCCCAATGGCCTACATGTAATATATATTACATTACTCCCCTACTACCTAAATGTAATATATAATATTATATTACTCCCCAATGCACCTACATGTAATATATATTACATTACTCCCCTACTACCTAAATGTAATATATAATATTATATTACTCCCCAATGGCCCTACATGTAATATATATTACATTACTCCCCTACTACCTAAATGTAATATATAATATTATATTAATCCCCAATGCCCTACATGTAATATATATTACATTACTCCCCTACTACCTACATGTAATATATTTTACATTACTCCCCTACTACCTACATGTAATATATATTACATTACTCCCCTACTACCTAAATGTAATATATATTACATTACTCCCCTACTACCTACTTGTAATATATATTACATTACTCCCCTACTACCTACATGTAATATATATTACATTACTCCCCTACTACCTACATGTAATATATATTACATTACTCCCCTACTACCTAAATGTAATATATATTACATTACTCCCCTACTACCTACATGTAATATATATTACATTACTCCCCTACTACCTACATGTAATATATATTACATTACTCCCCTACTACCTACATGTAATATATATTACATTACTCCCCTACTACCTAAATGTAATATATATTACATTACTCCCCTACTATCTACATGTAATATATATTACATTACTCCCCTACTACCTACATGTAATATATATTACATTACTCCCATACTACCTACATGTAATATATATTACATTACTCCCCTACTACCTAAATGTAATATATATTACATTACTCCCCTACTATCTACATGTAATATATATTACATTACTCCCCTACTACCTACATGTAATATATATTACATTACTCCCATACTACCTACATGTAATATATATTACATTACTCCCCTACTACCTAAATGTAATATATATTACATTACTCCCCTACTACCTACATGTAATATATATTACATTACTCCCCTACTACCTAAATGTAATATATATTACATTACTCCCCTACTACCTACATGTAATATATATTACATTACTCCCCTACTACCTAAATGTAATATATATTACATTACTCCCCTACTACCTACATGTAATATATATTACATTACTCCCCTACTACCTAAATGTAATATATATTACATTACTCCCCTACTACCTACATGTAATATATATTACATTACTCCCCTACTACCTAAATGTAATATATATTACATTACTCCCCTACTACCTACATGTAATATATATTACATTACTCCCCTACTACCTAAATGTAATATATATTACATTACTCCCCTACTACCTACATGTAATATATATTACATTACTCCCCTACTACCTAAATGTAATATATATTACATTACTCCCCTACTACCTACATGTAATATATATTACATTACTCCCCTACTACCTAAATGTAATATATATTACATTACTCCCCTACTACCTACATGTAATATATATTACATTACTCCCCTACTACCTAAATGTAATATATAACATTATATTACTCCCCAATGCCCTACATGTAATATATATTACATTACTCCCCTACTACCTAAATGTAATATATAACATTATATTACTCCCCAATGCCCTACATGTAATATATATTACTTTACTACCCTACTACCTAAATGTAATATATAATATTATATTACTCCCAATGCCCTACATGTAATATATATTACATTACTCCCCTACTACCTAAATGTAATATATAACATTATATTACTCCCCAATGGCCTACATGTAATATATATTACATTACTCCCCTACTACCTAAATGTAATATATAATATTATATTACTCCCCAATGGCCTACATGTAATATATATTACATTACTCCCCTACTACCTAAATGTAATATATAATATTATATTACTCCCCAATGGCCTACATGTAATATATATTACATTACTCCCCTACTACCTAAATGTAATATATAATATTATATTACTCCCCAATGCCCTACATGTAATATATATTACATTACTCCCCTACTACCTAAATGTAATATATAATATTATATTACTCCCCAATGGCCTACATGTAATATATATTACATTACTCCCCTACTACCTAAATGTAATATATAACATTATATTACTCCCAATGCCCTACATGTAATATTTATTACATTACACCCCGTTTCCTACACCAGCTATTTCCCCTCGGTGGCTGTCTTATAGCTACAAAGAACTCCACAGCGATATCAAACTAAAATAATGAACTCCCAACACCTTTTTAAATTTTGTCAAAGGCAAATGAGAAAAATAACACCTCTATTTTATTTCTTCTTGCGTACTCCAGATAAAAGTGGAATCACGAAAGCAGATGTATTCGACTTGATAAAAACTAAGGAAATATTTAATAGATTAAAAAGGCGCACGAAAATGTATACTACTTCTTGTAATTTTTTTAAAATCTGATGAGCTTATACAATGTGATACCTTAATGAATAGTGACCTTTTTAAATCCTTTATATTAACTCGTGGTGTCTGGTTGAACCCTTGATTGCTTGCTTGTCGCCAAAACTTTTGATCGATTTTTAACCCACTTCCTCGTAAGCTAGCGAGCTGAAAATTTGCAGGCTCTTTCGTACCGATGATAAAAACAATGTATAAAAATTTCAGATCGATCGCATGTACCGTAATTAAATAATTGATTTTTTAGATTATTTTATTTATTCCTATGTATCATGTTATTTTTTGAGATAGATAGTCGCGGTGCGTATTATATTGAACAACCTTTCTGTCGCGCAATAAGGTGCGTATTTTATTGGCAACACTTTTTATAAACATATTCCTGATCGGTGCGCATTATATTAAACATGTTTTACGACACAGGGGCGCGATGGTCTAAGTGGTGGCGCACTGGACTATCGAACCGAGGCAGATCCCGTGTCGAGGGTTCGAGCCCAGGTACTGGCAAGGCCCCTGGGGTATTGTGCTGGCCACACATTCCCCTGCTCGTTAGTGGTGGCTAAAAACATGTGACCGCTACATCACTTGCCCCATAGTCCGTCATGGACTGGAGAGGGGGTCTAAAGGTCTCTACGACACAACTGCAATTTTGTATTTTTGGATGGTCTTGCGCTGCGTATTATAATGAACATTCTTTTAGTTATGTCTCGTACATAAAGGATTTATAGTCAAAAACTTTGTTTTTTACTGGTTCTTTTAATTTTATTTTTGCTTCATAATTTTTACATCATATTTTCTTTTTTATATATTTTAAACACACTTTTAACATTAAATTATCAACTTTACGAATTCTACATTATATCTTCGACTAATTACATTCATTATTATATTTTATTCATTATATTTTTTTACATATTTTTGGGGTCTGTTAAAATCATAATTACTCTATTTTATAGGTAGCATTTAACGTTTAAAGCTGTAACAGGTAATATGTCAGATAGACATATGGATAAAAACTTTTTTCTTATTCCGCATGCAAGACGAACAAACACAATAACGACATAGAAATTCTCATTCTTCCCGTCCGGAATTCGGACGTGGATGGGGTTGCCTGTGTATACCGGGAAAACTAACACTTTATCAACATTTAAATCGCTAATAAAACTTTAAGACTACACATAAACCACGGATAATCGTAGGACGCAATAATCTCCTTATAGAAGGAGCGTCTGTAACATATAAGATAATGTAATGCTCAGCCAGGCAACATCCTAACGTGTGTATAAAAACATCCCGTGTGCAGCAATAAATAACGGGAGCTGGTTCGGGTAAGGACACGTGTTTCTGGAGTGCATTCAGCAGAACGAACGGATGTGCTAACATGTAAGTCTGACCTGTTAGGGGTTTCGTGGAGCTGAATTAACAGACTAGCAATAGCAGACTGAATTTGAGATTGATGGTATAGGTCTGAGAAGGATGGTAGGTCTGAGAAGGATGGTAGGTCTAAGAACGATGGTAGATCTAAGAATGAAAGTAAGTCAGACAATGATGGTGTGTATGAGAATGATGGGAGGTCTGAGAATGATGGTAAGTCAGACAATTATGGTATGTCTAAGAATGCATTCCTAGTCCCATTACAATATCATTTTCACATTTTTACTTAGTACAATTACCATGCTACCTTCTGCATTTATACATAGTCCCATCACCATCCTATTTACTTCATTTACATCTAGTCCAATAGTCATTTTATTTCTTCCTAAATACATTTAGCATTCTTTTTTTTACTCCATTTATAACTAGTACCATTACCATCCTATTTACTGCAGCTTTCATTAACGCCTGGCGATATCTATGTCATTTTTTAAAACTCACCAGAGTGGAGTTGCCTGGCTCAGCAGTATTGTAACCATGACAACGACACCATGTTGTTTCCATTAAGGTAGACAACTACGGTAATTTGTTTCTTGTGTGCCTGCAACGTTTGCGCATGTATGAGGAAGTCAAGTCCCTCATTTTGTTTGATAAAACTTTTGTTTTAGTGAGATTGGTGAGAGTTGAAGGTGTGTGTGAGGGCGTGCGGGGGCGTGGTGGTGTTGAGCCTAAGTTTACAACTGTTCATAAATATTACAATGTTTCTTTAAAGTAGACTCTTCCAGGTAGGAAAAGAGGTTGAGTGAAGTTTAGTTTGTGAGTGTGTGTGCGTGTGTGTTTGTGTGTGCCGGAAAGAGGGAGAGAGTCAGAGAGAGACAGGGATAGAAAGACAGACAGGGAGAAAGAGAGTCAGAGAGACAGGGATAGAAATACAGACAGGGAGAGAGAGAGAGAGAGAGAGCAACAGAGAGAGAGAGAGAGAGCAACAGAGAGAGAGAGAGAGAGAGAGAGCAACAGAGAGAGAGAGCAACAGAGAGAGAGAGAGAGAGAGAGAGAGAGCGAGAGAGAGAGAGAGAGAGAGCAACAGAGAGAGAGAGAGAGCAACAGAGAGAGAGAGAGAGCAACAGAGAGAGAGAGAGAGAGCAACAGAGAGAGAGAGAGAGAGCAACAGAGAGAGAGAGAGCAACAGAGAGAGAGAGAGAGCAACAGAGAGAGAGAGAGAGAGAGCAACAGAGAGAGAGAGCAACAGAGAGAGAGAGAGAGAGAGAGCAACAGAGAGAGAGAGAGAGAGAGAGAGCAACAGAGAGAGAGAGCAACAGAGAGAGAGAGCAACAGAGAGAGAGAGAGAGAGAGAGAGAGCAACAGAGAGAGAGAGAGAGAGCAACAGAGAGAGAGAGAGAGAGAGAGCAACAGAGAGAGAGAGAGCAACAGAGAGAGAGAGAGCAACAGAGAGAGAGAGAGAGAGAGAGAGCAACAGAGAGAGAGAGAGAGAGATAGAGAGAGCTTGGTGGGCATGTGTGTAATGTCTTCCTCGTATGTAAACAGGTAAACAGGCCACTTGATATCAGAACCGTCTCATGTCCCTCCTCCTCCCCCCCCAGCAAACCCCACCCCATAACGAGCTATAATTATAACCAGCAATACGGAGTACGCAAAGAAGTGTGAAGAGAAAGAACACAATTCTGAAACCTATAAGCAGTTCCCTAAAAGTATATGTGATTGCTCTTCAGAAGATGAATAGAAACACTTAACATAGAACCCATTTTTTTTTATTAATTTAAAAAATTAATAAAAGTACGATATTTATCAACATCTCTAACAAACCCAGGAAATAAAACACTTATCAACATTTTTAAAAAAATCATAATTAATTTAAAAAAATAAATAAATTAATTAATTAAATATTCTCTAGCAAACCAAGGAAATAAAATACGTATCAACATCCCTAAAAAACCCAGGTAGTAAAATTCTTATAAACATTCTTTAAGAAATCCGGGAAATAAAATTCTTATCAACATTCTCTAACAAACCCAGTGTTATTAATATACGTAATATATTCTGCGGTGGAATTATTCTTAAGGCTTGACGATACTATATTTAGAATGTTTCCTCCAAGGCAGACGATATCCTCGTTATGTCATTACAGAAAGCTTATGGTCAGTAACCCTCAAACTAAATTTGAAAAGCTCTTTTTTGTTAAATCGTTTCGGGTTTTGCTTCCCTTAATGCCGGACTGTTTTGGGGCCTATAGCTACATATTTGTTGGACATACTATCTAAGCAAGCGTCAATCTTGGTTTCAAAACTGAAAAGAACGTTTGAATTGCTCATAAATGTAATTATTGTGCACGTTTAAATGAGTTCCTGTGATTGCTCTGACAGATCAAAGATATACTTAAAATAAAATTAGAAATGTAGGATGGATTATTAATGAAAAATAAAATTATAATATATATTTTATATGAAAATTCAATAAATTCCTTCGCTTATGTACCTTCTAATGTTATTTTTTTCTCTCCCTTGAAAATACTTATCTTAAAAACAATTATGTTAACTTATACATATTTTCAATTATTTTCAGAAGTCAGTTCAATCAAAATTCTCCCCCACCCCTCACCCTACTTAACAAACGTGTCGATCTATTTTAAAATTCCATTTTTTATTTGGGGGATGATAACAATTTCAAGTTTCTCTTTTTATTTCTAACTTATGTTTTCTTGCGCCTTCCTTTTACCTTTCCTTCATTCGTTTATTTAGCTACACTCTCTCTTTCTCTCTCTCTCTCTCTGTCTCTCTCACTCTCTCTCTCTCTCTCTCTCTCTCTCTCTCTCTCTCTCTCTCTCTATCTCTCTCTCTCTCTCCCCCCCCCCTACCACGCTATGGCTGGTACCTTCATACGTACAGACTCAACTCTAAGTTTTCTCCACCACTCTCATCTTTGAAGTACGACATCAAATTGATTCAATCATGATCGCTGTTATTTCACATTAACCGTTGCACCAACCAGCAGTTTATCTGAGCGGTGGCACAGATGAAGGTTCATTTCAAAAAGTGCATCTCTTTAACACGAGTGTCGACGTAAATAAAGATAATATTCGATCAGGGGCGTAGCCGGAGAATATATCACAAGGCAATAAACTGAGAGCGCGGCGATCGGTATTTGGTGGTGCTTTATGTGGGGAAATAATGAGTTGGGGATAAATTGGGGAGAGGGGGGACTCGAATCTTGACATCTGCCTTTACGTGTAAACTTATAAATGCCATCATGGGAGGTCATTTGTCCCGTTTCACACCCTAGTCACGCAGCTAGTTTTTTAAATATATATATATATATATATATATATATATATATATATATATATATATATAATATAAAATAAAGTTACGTTTTCATTTTGTTCTTAAAGTTGAATGCCAACAGAATGGGGAGATGGAATCGAAAGAATGAATCTGCCAAGTTAAACATTGGATGTCTTTGCTAGTGCTTAAGGTAAAAACTTTAGTAGAATTTGTCTCAAAGACAACAATAGTTTTCGTGGCCAACTGATGGAGCTTATTGAAATTGATCAGTTGCTCCCGGTAATAGAACTCTATGTGAGTCAAAGATAGCAGGTAGCTGAGTCATACATAGCGGTGGGGATTTTTTGGTTTTTATGTTCAAGGAAATTTTGGCATTACGTTATCTTTTCCTCCTCTTTATAAACATTTCACATACCGACCACGCGTTTGTATTAATTTGAATACCTTGCACCTCTCTGTCTTATTACGATTGGCTCATCAAAGCTTGCACGCGTTGTAGATATCAAAATGATTGGGTCATTCAAATCAATGGCTTATGGGTATTTCTATGTTTGGGTCATATGAGCCATGGCTTATAGATATTTCTATGTTGGCTCATATGAGCCACGGCTTATGAATATTTCTATTGTTAGATTACCTTTGCCATGGCTAATTTGATTTTCTTTGCTCAGCTCTTCTGGCCACAAAGGGGAAATGTATCTTTTATGCATGTTTATTCTCTCTTTTGAGTGTTTCTAAATAGCTTTTAAACTGTATTAACTAATTTTGTTTGCCAGGGAATTTCTTTATATTTTTTTAAATATTTTTTTATTATTATTATTTATTTTTATTTTGTTTGGTTATTGTCTTTTGTTTCGTGGTTATTATTTTTATTGTCTGTTAACGTTTCCTGTGTATTTTCTTTACTTTTATTTCATTGAATTGACTGTCAGGCATCTCTGTGTGGATTCTGTTCAACTTTTTCTCTATGGAAGAGTTTCGCAGAAGGCAGGTTGCAGCTTATTATCGTAAAGCTGTCCGTTACACGTGTTTCTGTATAGTGCGTCTGTTATATATCATACAGAATAGGACTGCGATAAAGCTTTTAAATACAAAATACAAGAAACACAAACAAATCGTGTAAGCAAAATAATACATTCAAGCTCTATATAATTTCAATACCTGTGTAAGATATTTGTACAGACGAAACGTCTACTGTTGTATTAGCCAATTAATGAAGCTTTAATTTAATGTTTTGATTGCACAATTTGTTTTGTGTATCTTGTATTTTGTGTCCGTTGTATAGATTGTCTGGGGGAGGGGTTGTTAGTGACTATTCACGTTTGTGGAGTCTCAGTTAGACAGACGTACATCAATCAGAGGTTAAAGACGGTTCTCAAGTTAACTTACCGAGGAAGGCTGTTGGAATGCTTGGTGTTGGCACAGGGTTTGCCGAGAAGTGAACCCCTGGAGAGAAGAGAGTCAAACGTTCATTGACATGATCCATGAGCAGAGACATGCCCTCCTGGCAAGGGGCTAAAGTCATGCATTCATGAACATCATCTATTAGCTTAATTTTGTGGGCCACTATCGGCATCACTGCAATGAACGGAGTTTGGGGGCTGCGATATCAAAGTTTCCAGTTGAACTTTTATTTTAAAGTTACGCGTTTTGATGTGACGCGTTCTTAAACAGCCCCCCCACTCGTCACACAACGTGACAAATGTGTGACCCCCTCCCCCTTAGGTGCGTGATGTCATTTATGGACGGCCCCCAATCAAATACAACAATAGATTATATCAGAAAGGTGGAGTTACATTTGAATTTTTTTTTATTAGTTTTATGTATTGTGTACATACTTATTTTCAATCAACAGAAACGGCCATAAAGTATAATTGTATTATTTATTTTTTAATTTACCAAGCTTACGGGAATTTTGACAAATGTAAATTTAAAAAAAAATTTATTATTTTTTTTTAAAGCTACGTCCAAAAAAGGCATGGGTACAATTGATCCCAGTTTGAGATTCCCCTTGCAACCGTTTTGTTAAAAAAATATTTAAAAATTAATTTATACAACTCACCACAAGTCAATAAGTCACCACAAGTCAATAAGTCACCACTGGTCAATAAGTCAACACTAGAATAAGTCACCACTAATCAATAAGTCACCATTTGTCAATATGTCACCATTTGTCAATATGTCACCATTTGTCAATATGTCACCATTTGTCAATATGTCACCATTTGTCAATATGTCACCATTTGTCAGAAATTCACCATTTGTCAATAAGTCACCATTTGTCAACATGTCATCATTTGTCAATATGTCACCATTTCTCAATAAATCACAATGTGTTAATAAGGCATCTTTTGTCAATATGTCACCATTTGTGATTATGTCACCATTTGTAAATAAGTCTAAATTTGTCGATAAGTCATCATTCGCCAATAAGTAAACATTTTTCAATTAGTCACCGTTCGTCAAATTGTCACCACTGTTCAAAAAGTCACAGTTTGTCAATAAGTTTCCATTTTTTAATATGTCAACATTTTTCAAGTATTCACCATTTGCCAATAAGTCAACATTTGTCAATATGTCACTATTTCTCAATAAGTTACCACTAGTCAATAAGTCACCACTAGTCAATAAGTCACCACTGGTCAAAAAGTCACAATTTGTCAAAAAGTTACAATTTGTCACTATGTCACCATTTTTGTATAGGTCACATTTTGTCTATAAGTTAGCATAAGCTATAGGACACCATCAATTTTCCCTTAAAGCTGCGCTGGCTTGGAGTTATCTGACCGATGCCGCGAAGCAGTTTAGAATTACCGCGCAGCAAATTATGTAAAATATTGCTAAAAAAATTTTTTTAATGGGTTTTTAAAAAGGGGATTTTTAAAGTACACGCGTTTATTCCAGTGCATTTAAAAAAGACACATTAAATTATTCGAACACACTCATTTTTAACGTAATTTTCCATAGGAAATTTTTTATATATTTGCGTTAATATATTTGAAATGTCTGTAACGCTTGATCCTGCAACCTCTCCTGAACCATACCAGATAGAGGGTTCGGGTCTTTGGAAATATGTTAAGGAGGTCTCAAGGATGTGCAAGGGCCAAAAAAAATACCGAAATGGTTTACTGGATTTCCGGGGAAATCAAACCCAAAAAATCGAGAGAAAAAATCAGTATTTTGTCAATTTCTCGCCAACCATAACAGCTATCGTGGTTGAAACAAATGCCAAACTATAGCTAATAATATTTAGAACAATGTTGGAGAAGGAATTTTTGAAAAATCTCTTTTCGTTGACTCCAGTAATTTTAGCAGCAATTTGTAGATGGCAATTGTTTTATTTACTTTCATAATTATTGATTTGAAATTACTTTAAAATTTAATGTAATCTAGAATGATAGTTAATGGGGTTTTCCCGCTTTGTGAATGCTTATGTTAGACTGTTGCGTGGTGCGCATTATATTGACACATTCTTGGTGTGATGTAGCGTGAGGGGATATGACGTCATTTTTTTGTTTACTTTCAGAATTACTGATTTGAAATTACTTTTAATGTAATCTAGAATTTAAAAAATCGGAAATTCTTTGTTGGAAATTGCGTTTAAATACTCATTCGAGTTTTTATTACTTGTTTTATTTTCAATTTCTCATGACTACAAAAATAAGAGCATGCGAGCCAATCATTTTGGTAGTCGAGGTTAACATCCAGCATGTTTACAGGATTTTTCAGCTGAATGTCATCTCCCTGAAGATTTGTCGTACAAGTAAAATTTTCTTATGCTTATCTTATCTTACCTATTCTAGACGCTCCTTCTATACATCATATTATTGCGTCCTACGCTTATCCACGGTGTATGTCTAGTCTTGCATTTTATTAGAGCTTTAAATGTTGATAGTGTGTTGGTTTTCCTGGTTTGACCCACGGCCATGCTCGAATTACAGACGGTAAGAACGCGAATGTGGATGTGTTTGTTCTGCTTACGCATTCGGATTAAGTAAAGTGTTTTTAATTATCCCTATGTCCAGGAGCGGCCTTTGGAGGTGGCAGCTGGGGCAATCGCCCCAAGCCTCGCGCTTAGGGGGGGGGGCGAGTTTCAGACTTGAGACTATATTTTAATAACAAATGAGCCGGCAGATATTGCACTACTGATTTTGCGCAAGAATTGATCTAATCTAGGGGGGGGGGCACGCCGGGTCATTGTTGCACCAGGCCTCGCGCGTACCTAACGCCGCCTCTGCCTATGTCTGAGAGGTTTATTATATTATCTTTGTATTCTATTTCTAAGTTGAAATTAATTGCATTATGTATTATTTCTACTTTACTCTTAGTTCTTCTATATATAGTGTTTCTAGGTTTGATGATTTAACTAATGTCGTTAACTCTTGTCAATTTTGAATATTCTCCGGTAATGAATCTGGCAGCTCTTTGTTGAATGTGTTGTAATTTATCTATGTTTTGTTTGGTGGATGGGTCCAAATAAAATAAAAAGATTCATATTCATGTTCTAATAGAACTTGATGCAGCCACACCACAGCTCTATGTCTAAGCGGCCAGAAAATTTGACATTGATACCCCTGGTCATGACCTCCCAGGTACTTCAGTCATTTAGATTCTACATCACAGTACCGCATGATGACGACACACAGTATTACGCGCTGTTGTATCTTACGTTGTCATACAGAAGATCATTGAGATATTTGCATCGGGCACTATTTTCTGTGGTTTACGGACAACTTTATCAAGAGATTAATTCGTGCGTACAAGTCACTTTAGTCACGCAAAGCTGTATGTATGCTTCGTCTCATAACAACTCTACCTTGATACTGTTGTTATGGAGACCTCACGTAAACAAACTTAACGATGTTTATTGTTAACAGCACACAGGGGGTGTTCATTGCGAAATACTGCGACACCATCAAGGTGTCTCGTTTCAGGACACCCCATTACAGCCTAACAAGAAATAACGCAATTACAGCTGTTTTTGTTTTCCTCTTCTGTTTCTTCTTCATTTGACATTTTGGAATCTTGCCTTCAGAGGTGATAGTTGCTTATCATATCTGTTTAGAGATCTGTGTCAAGGTTTTATTTACTTCAACACAAAAAAAAGTAATTGACGTGTTGTTTTTTTGTAGTACAATATGTTGAGCGATGTATGTTAGTAGTAGCGTATGTACTCACCCTAAAATTCCAGCAATGCCCGCAGTTCCTCAACAGTAGAGACGAGACGAACAGGAAAGAAGCCTCGGTTTGGGGTGGATATTCCAAAGGAATGATGGGAGAGAGAGAGAGAGAGAGAGAGACACGGGTTAAGGGCCAAGGAGAGACAACCGGGTTTCTTGCCGTGGGTTGGAGAGCTCATGAGAGGCTATTGGATAAAAATTGGGGTGGGGTGGGGGGTAAGCCTGGGTAAACGGCTCCTGGATAATCAGAAGGCCCACCTCACACCCCTTCCCCCCACACCCCCCCCCCACACTCCCGTCCACCCACACAGTACAACACATTATGGAAATAGTGAGTTGTAATTAACGGCCAGTAGTTTGAAATTTTTTTCGGATTTTATTTTTCATTATCTAATAGATGGTTGTTGCTTTCGTTCTTGTTTGCTTGTTTGTTTATTTTTACGACTTCATCTTGAGAGAGTTTTGAACATATATTTCATTTAGAATGTTTGCATAAAAACTATTTGAAAAAAAATATATTTAAGTTTGCAATATTTTTAAAACACTTATAACATGCAAATTGTTGAATACATGTTTTGTCTCGTGTGTTGAAGATTGTCAAACAAAGTCTTGTTTAGGCATCTGAGTGAAAGTGTGACGCTCCCGTGACGTGTGACGCGCTTGTGATCAATGAACACACACTAATCATTGGCTGACGTCACTTGTCACAGCGTCAAAATTTGGTTAGACAGAACCTCATAGCAGTGACGTAGTTTTGGGCACCTGTGTCAGGACAAAAGTGACAAGAGTCAAACTGTCCCTTATTGTCTTTAGACTTAAGAGTAGGCTACCTGTCAAGTTTATATACAGTCTGCGTGTCTATAGACGGCATCAAAAACATCGTGCGACGATCAGAGAGCCAATCTAGAGCAGGGGTCTCCAAACTACGGCCCGCGGGCCGGATGCGGCCCGCGAGGCCATCTGATCCGGCCCCTGGAGACCTCGTAATAATTTTTAAAATATAATATTTTTATCTGTATTTTACAATACAAATTTGCGAATAACACTAGCGAAAGCAAACACTCAATTAGCGAAAAATGCAAGCCGGTTTCGCGATTTTTCAATTGCAATGGATGAATCGCTGGACAGCTGTTCCACCTCTCAACTGCTTGTGTTCATTAGAGGTGAGGATGAAGACATGGACATAACACAAGAGCTGGCTTCTCTACATAGCATGTATGGCACAGCTACCGGAGAGGATATATTTAATGAATTGATTATAACTTGGACTGGACTAACTTGACTTGCTTGACTGTTGATGGGGGAAAGAACATGAGTGGCATAAAGAAAGGCTTGGTTGGACAAGTGAAGCAGATATGTAATGAGAAACACATTCCACAACCAATGTTCCTGCACTGTATTATTCACCAGCAAGCTTTGTGTGCTAAATATGTGGACATTAGCAGTGTACTGAATCCTGTGGTGAAGATGGTGAATTTAATAAGGTCACATGGGCTCAACCATAGACAGTTCAGAGACATTTTGAAAGATACAGACACAGAATCGCAAGATTTACCATATTATACAGCAGTAAGATTGCTAAGTTGTGAGAAAGTTCCGAGTAGAGTATTTGAATTAAGAAAGGAAATACATGACTTCCTAGAAAGTAAAGGAAAACCACAGCCATTACTGACTGATGAAGAGTGGGTATGGAAATTGGCATTTTCTGAAGACATTACTGGTCATTAAAAATTTTGAACCAAAAACTTCAAGGAGAGACACATCTAGTTTCTGATCTATACAATCACCTAAAGGCCTTCAGATCTAAACTTGTCTTGTTTTTGGAACAAGTACAGGCCAACAACTTGACACACTTTCAGCAGTGCAAGGTCTTCATGGCTGAAGCAACAGCTGAGTTCCCCACATCATTTGCATGCGAGATCATCAAAGACCTACAGCTGCAGTTTCAGGAGCGGTTTTCTGACTTGGATTCAAAGGCAGAAGAAGTTAGGCTATTTCAAAATCCATTTGCAGCAAATGTGGCCAGTTGCTCAGATGAACTGCAGCTTGAGGTGATTGATTTGCAAGCAAATGACCTCCTTAGATACAAGTTGAAAGAATGGCTTTTGCGTTTTTACCAGTTTTTGCCCAAGGAAGACTTTCCTAATGTCAAAGCTTTTGCATCAAGGTACCTTTCAATCTTTGGAACAACATACTTGTGCGAACAGACATTTTCGAGGATGAAATATGTGAAGAACAATTTGAGAACTAACTTGTCTGATGATAATCTCAGGTCACTGTTGATGTTAGGGACATCAAATCTAAAGCCAGAAATATCTAATATTTTGGCATCCAGGAAACAATTTCACCATTCCCACTAATACATGTATTCATGTGCAGTGCATCAATGTATTATTAAATAATATTTAATATAACATTAAATAATATTAATATTATAAATATAATAATACAAAATATATACTTAAAAACAACATGTATGTTTTGATTTTTTCTTATTTCGCCCCCCAACAGCTGTTTTACAGTTAATCCGGCCCTCCGGCTGAAAAGTTTGGAGACCCCTGATCTAGAGGAATATGAACATGGCAGAGAAGTTGTTATCATGAAGTTGTTTTCTCAATCAGCAATGTGTCTGTGTCCTATGTGTGCTTCTGAAATTTTGATGAAACAGTGAATTCTGCCAAAGGTTGGTCCACACCTCTCAAATGATCGCGAGTATTTGATCAAACATCACACGAATGCACTATAAAATACGCCAATTTTGGCGTATTTTATAGTGCGTTAGTGTGATGCTTGGGCAAATGCTCGCGAGCATTTGAGAGGTGTGGATCAACCTTAATGAGCTGTTGAAATCAAAGTTAACTAATTTGGGGTAGGGGTGTAATACTGTTTCTAGTGTAAGGAAATGATCAACCTGAATGAGAATGACCTCATAAAGTAAAGTCAGGGTCACGTGATGTCCGGGTGGTTTGATGTCCGGATGTGTAATGTCCGGGTAGTTTGATGTCCGGCTAGTTTGATGTCCAGGTAGTTTGATGTCCGGGTAGTTTGATGTCCGGGTAGTTTGATGTCCGGGTAATTTGATGTCCGGGTAGTTTGATGTCCAGGTAGTTTGATGTCCAGGTAGTTTGATGTCCGGGTAGTTTGATGTCCGGGTAGTTTGATGTCCAGGGTAGTTTGATGTCCGGGTAGTTTGATGTCCAGGTAGTTTGATGTCCAGGTAGTTTGATGTCCAGGTAGTTTGATGTCCAGGTAGTTTGATGTCCGGGTAGTTTGATGTCCGGGTAGTTTGATGTCCGGGTAGTTTGATGTCCAGGTAGTTTGATGTCCAGGTAGTTTGATGTCCGGTAGTTTGATGTCCAGGTAGTTTGATGTCCGGGTAGTTTGATGTCCAGGTAGTTTGATGTCCAGGTAGTTTGATGTCCGGGTAGTTTGATGTCCAGGTAGTTTGATGTCCGGGTAGTTTGATGTCCAGGTAGTTTGATGTCCAGGTAGTTTGATGTCCAGGTAGTTTGATGTCCAGGTAGTTTGATGTCCGGGTAGTTTGATGTCCGGGTAGTTTGATGTCCAGGTAGTTTGATGTCCGGTAGTTTGATGTCCAGGTAGTTTGATGTCCGGGTAGTTTGATGTCCAGGTAGTTTGATGTCCAGGTAGTTTGATGTCCGGGTAGTTTGATGTCCGGGTAGTTTGATGTCCAGGTAGTTTGATGTCCGGGTAGTTTGATGTCCGGGTAGTTTGATGTCCAGGTAGTTTGATGTCCAGGTAGTTTGATGTCCGGGTAGTTTGATGTCCAGGTAGTTTGATGTCCAGGTAGTTTGATGTCCGGGTAGTTTGATGTCCGGGTAGTTTGATGTCCAGGTAGTTTGATGTCCAGGTAGTTTGATGTCCAGGTAGTTTGATGTCCGGGTAGTTTGATGTCCGGGTAGTTTGATGTCCAGGTAGTTTGATGTCCGGGTAGTTTGATGTCCGGGTAGTTTGATGTCCGGGTAGTTTGATGTCCGGGTAGTTTGATGTCCAGGTAGTTTGATGTCCAGGTAGTTTGATGTCCAGGTAGTTTGATGTCCAGGTAGTTTGATGTCCGGGTAGTTTGATGTCCAGGTAGTTTGATGTCCGGTAGTTTGATGTCCGGGTAGTTTGATGTCCGGGTAGTTTGATGTCCGGGTAGTTTGATGTCCAGGTAGTTTGATGTCCAGGTAGTTTGATGTCCGGTAGTTTGATGTCCGGTAGTTTGATGTCCGGGTAGTTTGATGTCCAGGTAGTTTGATGTCCGGGTAGTTTGATGTCCAGGTAGTTTGATGTCCGGGTAGTTTGATGTCCGGGTAGTTTGATGTCCAGGTAGTTTGATGTCCAGGTAGTTTGATGTCCGGATAGTTTGATGTCCGGCTAGTTTGATGTCCGGGTAGTTTGATGTCCAGGTAGTGTGATGTCCGGGTAGTTTGATGTCCAGGTAGTTTGATGTCCGGGTAGTTTGATGTCCGGGTAGTTTGATGTCCAGGTAGTTTGATGTCCAGGTAGTTTGATGTCCGGGTAGTTTGATGTCCGGGTAGTTTGATGTCCAGGTAGTTTGATGTCCGGGTAGTTTGATGTCCGGGTAGTTTGATGTCCGGGTAGTTTGATGTCCAGGTAGTTTGATGTCCGGATTTGAGTCGGTAGTTTGATGTCCGGCTAGTTTGATGTCCGGGTAGTTTGATGTCCAGGTAGTTTGATGTCCGGGTAGTTTGATGTCCAGGTAGTTTGATGTCCGGGTAGTTTAATGTCCAGGTAGTTTGATGTCCGGATAGTTTGATGTCCGGGTAGTTTGATGTCCGGGTAGTTTGATGTCCGGGTAGTTTGATGTCCAGGTAGTTTGATGTCCAGGTAGTTTGATGTCCAGGTAGTTTAATGTCCGGGTAGTTTGATGTCCGGGTAGTTTGATGTCCAGGTAGTTTGATGTCCAGGTAGTTTGATGTCCGGGTAGTTTGATGTCCGGGTAGTTTGATGTCCAGGTAGTTTCATGTCCAGGTAGTTTGATGTCCGGCTAGTTTGATGTCCAGGTAGTTTGATGTCCGGCTAGTTTGATGTCCAGGTAGTTTGATGTCCGGGTAGTTTGATGTCCGGGTAGTTTGATGTCCGGGTAGTTTGATGTCCAGGTAGTTTGATGTCCGGGTAGTTTGATGTCCGGGTAGTTTGATGTCCGGGTAGTTTGATGTCCAGGTAGTTTGATGTCCAGGTAGTTTGATGTCCGGGTAGTTTGATGTCCAGGTAGTTTGATGTCCAGGTAGTTTGATGTCCAGGTAGTTTGATGTCCGGGTAGTTTGATGTCCGGGTAGTTTGATGTCCAGGTAGTTTGATGTCCGGGTAGTTTGATGTCCAGGTAGTTTGATGTCCAGGTAGTTTGATGTCCGGGTAGTTTGATGTCCAGGTAGTTTGATGTCCGGGTAGTTTGATGTCCGGGTAGTTTGATGTCCGGGTAGTTTGATGTCCAGGTAGTTTGATGTCCGGGTAGTTTGATGTCCGGGTAGTTTGATGTCCAGGTAGTTTGATGTCCAGGTAGTTTGATGTCCGGCTAGTTTGATGTCCAGGTAGTTTGATGTCCGGCTAGTTTGATGTCCAGGTAGTTTGATGTCCGGGTAGTTTGATGTCCAGGTAGTTTGATGTCCGGGTAGTTTGATGTCCAGGTAGTTTGATGTCCAGGTAGTTTGATGTCCAGGTAGTTTGATGTCCAGGTAGTTTGATGTCCGGGTAGTTTGATGTCCAGGTAGTTTGATGTCCAGGTAGTTTGATGTCCAGGTAGTTTGATGTCCGGGTAGTTTAATGTCCGGGTAGTTTGATGTCCAGGTAGTTTGATGTCCGGGTAGTTTGATGTCCAGGTAGTTTGATGTCCAGGTAGTTTGATGTCCGGGTAGTTTGATGTCCAGGTAGTTTGATGTCCGGGTAGTTTGATGTCCGGGTAGTTTGATGTCCGGGTAGTTTGATGTCCAGGTAGTTTGATGTCCAGGTAGTTTGATGTCCAGGTAGTTTGATGTCCGGGTAGTTTGATGTCCGGGTAGTTTGATGTCCAGGTAGTTTGATGTCCAGGTAGTTTGATGTCCGGCTAGTTTGATGTCCAGGTAGTTTGATGTCCGGCTAGTTTGATGTCCAGGTAGTTTGATGTCCGGGTAGTTTGATGTCCGGGTAGTTTGATGTCCAGGTAGTTTGATGTCCAGGTAGTTTGATGTCCAGGTAGTTTGATGTCCGGGTAGTTTGATGTCCGGGTAGTTTGATGTCCGGGTAGTTTGATGTCCGGGTAGTTTGATGTCCGGGTAGTTTGATGTCCGGGTAGTTTGATGTCCAGGTAGTTTGATGTCCAGGTAGTTTGATGTCCAGGTAGTTTGATGTCCGGGTAGTTTGATGTCCGGCTAGTTTGATGTCCGGATAGTTTGATGTCCAGGTAGTTTGATGTCCAGGTAGTTTGATGTCCGGGTAGTTTGATGTCCGGGTAGTTTGATGTCCGGGTAGTTTGATGTCCGGGTAGTTTGATGTCCGGGTAGTTTGATGTCCGGGTAGTTTGATGTCCGGGTAGTTTGATGTCCAGGTAGTTTGATGTCCGGCTAGTTTGATGTCCAGGTAGTTTGATGTCCGGCTAGTTTGATGTCCAGGTAGTTTGATGTCCGGCTAGTTTGATGTCCAGGTAGTTTGATGTCCGGGTAGTTTGATGTCCAGGTAGTTTGATGTCCGGGTAGTTTGATGTCCGGGTAGTTTGATGTCCGGATAGTTTGATGTCCAGGTAGTTTGATGTCCAGGTAGTTTGATGTCCGGGTAGTTTGATGTCCGGGTAGTTTGATGTCCAGGTAGTTTGATGTCCGGGTAGTTTGATGTCCAGGTAGTTTGATGTCCGGGTAGTTTGATGTCCGGGTAGTTTGATGTCCAGGTAGTTTGATGTCCAGGTAGTTTGATGTCCAGGTAGTTTGATGTCCAGGTAGTTTGATGTCCGGGTAGTTTGATGTCCAGGTAGTTTGATGTCCGGGTAGTTTGATGTCCGGGTAGTTTGATGTCCGGGTAGTTTGATGTCCGGGTAGTTTGATGTCCAGGTAGTTTGATGTCCGGGTAGTTTGATGTCCAGGTAGTTTGATGTCCGGGTAGTTTGATGTCCGGATGTGTAATGTCCGGGCAGTTTGATGTCCGAACCGTGTGATGTCCGGATCGTGTAATGACTTTGCTATCTGATGGCTTAGTAACGCCTTAGTAAGAAACAGGTCTTTACATAATGGAAATGACGTTCATATCTGATGGTTTAGTAAGAAACAGGTCTTTACATAATGGAAATGACGTTCATATATGATGACTTAGTAAGAAACAGGTCTTTACATAATGGAAAGGACGTTCATATCTGATGGTTTAGTAAGAAACAGGTCTTTACATAATGGAAATGACGTTCATATCTGATGACTTAGTAAGAAACAGGTCTTTACATAATGGAAAGGACGTTAATATCTGATGGTTTAGTAAGAAACAGGTCTTTACATAATGGAAATGACGTTCATATCTGATGACTTAGTAAGAAACAGGTCTTTACATAATGGAAAGGACGTTCATATCTGATGGTTTAGTAAGAAACAGGTCTTTACATAATGGAAATGACGTTCATATCTGATGACTTAGTAAGAAACAGGTCTTTACATAATGGAAAGGACGTTCATATCTGATGGTTTAGTAAGAAACAGGTCTTTACATAATGGAAAGGACGTTCATATCTGATGACTTAGTAAGAAACAGGTCTCTACATAATGGAAATGACTTTTCTATCTGATTCCGTATCTGGAAACAAAGATATTGATTTGAAAACTTGGAGTCATGGAGAAGTCAAGGCTTCAAAACTGCTTGGACGATGTGACAGCTTACGTTGCAAGAGAAAGCATAGTATTGGAAACGTTAACTGTTTATTTTAAACCAACATATTGTTATGTTCTTGTTTATTGCGATGAATTTGAACATTTATTTGTCTGTGACATTCCCATACGCACAGTGCCAATCGTTAGCTTTGATGTGTTATACAGACAGGTAGATCTTGCCTCAGCAGCGCCCCGTCCCCGGTGTACAATACATGTAGGTGGAGGTTTTGAGGAGAGAAGAAGAGAAGGGAGTTGTGGGGGGGATGGAACAACCTCCTCGAACTGAACACATCTCAGCACACTACCAAAATGGGATGATCTATTTTAGGACACGGGGGGGAAAGGGAACACTCAGCTACACGCTTTGCAGCTTATATGGTTGCCCGACTGGGGCGCGCGTGCTAACACAGGCAGGCACGTGCAGTATCGTGAGCAGCAATGACTCGCTGGTCTCGCCCGCGCCTCATTTTATAGCATCCCTCCCCACCCCTCCCAAGAGGGTCTAACACCGCCAGGCATATCCTCCTCAACCCCACCCCCTCTCTTAACTATCGGTAAAACTGTAAGTTATTCCTAGAACTCCGATCTAAATTTACTCGCCGAGGTATCTCTTCATCTCAGTGCAGATTACTCTTGTCTTTCAGACCAAATGTCTCTTTTACTTCAGACCAGATACGCTAGATATTTCATATCAGATATTTACGATTATGGACACCTATTATGTACAATAATTAACATGAGATATGTATGATAATTCACCCAAAATGTGTACAATATTTCACACCAAAGAGTACCTATAATTTACACCAGATATCTCCTTCAATCCGGGTCGCATATTTCCTAGAACTCCAAAAGGTTGTGTCTTCTATATCACATCATCAATGTCCTTTGTTTCGCCATCTTTACTATACCTTCACTGTCATATCTACGACCTCCACTATTTCATACCAGGTAACTCGTCTATTACAGCCCGACTATGTGGCTGTACGGCTGTGCCTTTGATTAGTTTCAATTTCTCACACGAGTGAAGTAGCCGTAGATGAAGTTTTTTATTTTTATTTTTTTTTCAGCCCAGACATTAATGTTAAGATAATGGTAAAATGTATAAGTTGCTTTTTTTTTAAATAAAAAAAAGGGGGGGGGGCTGGAGTGGGGTTGAAGTTTATCGTGGGAGTAAAGCTCATAGCTCTAACATATTGCGACCAAAGTAATGTTATTGTTATTACTTATGCTACACTAGCGTATCACCCGTCAAAAATGACGGAAGTTTTCAAAATAAATACACATCAAATTAAAAAATAACCTAATACAGAATTTTCATTTATTTTATTTATTTTTATTTGATTCATTTATTATCATATTGAACAATTTTATGCGGAACGTTCGAAAAGTGTTATTTTTGGTGCAGTAATTTGGTGCCCTGCTTTCTAAAATTAGAAACAGCATTACATTACAACCGTACAGACGACGTGAATTATGTATATTGATGTTATGTTAGATGTATTGGCACAAGAAGGGATACAATTAATGGTATAGTTATGCATGGTACATTTTTTGGAATAACTTGTGGCACACGTTAAAATACTTTTAATGGTATAAGTTTTGTAACTATGTTATGTAGCAATGTTATGTAACAGGTTAAGTAAAAAAAAACTAATGCGGTTATTGATTAAAAAATTGTGTTCGATTAATGGGGGTAAAATTTAATCGATTAATCGATTAATTTCCGTTTATTATATTTTTTATAACGCATATATAGATCCCGTTAAGTCGCGATTCATTAGTTCGTGAAATTGGTTAAGTCGCGGCAATTCCATGACTCCCAAATTTTGTGACGTAACACAGCAAATTCGTTCTGCTATGCAAGAAATAAGGCATAAATACCTTTTTTTTGTTTACGTATGTTCGACTAAATAAATAATTATAATACGAGGAAAAAGTAGGTAAGTAGCAAAAAAAAATATTAATAAATTGGAGAACAAAAAAGAAATATTTTCTTAAATTTTAATTGAATTTTAATCGTTTCCATTATTTTAAGTTATTGGTACACATCATTGACAAGGTTTGGTCAAGTTATTGGTACACGTCATTGACAAGGCATGGTCAAGTTATTGGTACACGTCATTGACAAGGTATGGTCAAGTTATTGGTACACGTCATTGACAAGGTATGGTCAAGTTAGTGGTACACGTCATTGACAAGGTATGGTCAAGTTATGGGTACACGTCATTGACAAGGTATGGTCAAGTTATTGGTACACGTCATTGACAAGGTATGGTCAAGTTATTGGTACACGTCATTGACAAGGTATGGTCAAGTTATTGGTACACGTCATTGACAAGGTATGGTCACTTTATTGGTACACATCATTGACAAGGTATGGTCAAGTTATTGGTACACGTCATTGACAAGGTATGGTCAAGTTATTGGTAAGCGTCATTGACAAGGTATGGTCAAGTTATTGGTACACGTCATTGACAAGGTATAGTCAAGTTAGTGGTACACGTCATTGACAAGGTATGGTCAAGTTAGTGGTACACGTCATTGACAAGGTATGGTCAAGTTAGTGGTACACGTCATTGACAAGGTATGGTCACTTTATTGGTACACATCATTGACAAGGTATGGTCAAGTTATTGGTACACGTCATTGACAAGGTATGGTCACTTTATTGGTACACGTCATTGACAAGGTATGGTCAAGTTATTGGTACACATCATTGACAAGGTATGGTCAAGTTTGTACCAAAATTATTAGTTATATAATAATGCAAGTCATGATACAAATTATAAATAAAGTTTTGATAAAAGTTAAGATACAAGCTGAGCATTAAGGCTAGTTACTAGGTTAACGAGTATATAATTGAAAATTTATTTATCAAAAAGTATTAGTTATATAATAATGCAAGTCATGATACAAGTTATGAATAAAGTTTTGATAAAAGTTAAGATACAAGCTGAGCATTAAGGCTAGTTACTAGGTTAACGAGTATATAATTGAAAATTTATTTATCAAGTTATATAACAGGTATATCAGAAACCACAACGAGAAAATTATAAACCAAAAGGGCCCAAAATATTGTCAACTAGGGGCAAGTACCTGGCTTTTTACCCGGGTTTAAAATAAGGTTTTCTGTAGACGCGTACAAAAATGTTTATTTGCATGCAATAAAAGGGTACATTCAGTGGCGTAGCTAGGGGGCGGCGGTGGGGGCGGTCCGCCCCGGGCAGCACTCATTTAGGGGCGGCATTTGTGGGCATTTGAAAAGTACAACCAATACCGACATCCACCCTTTTTCTTTTGAAGGGGGGAAACCAAGGTGAAACAAAAATATTCGTAATTTCGAGTCTTAATTAACAGATTCACACAACATTTGTTTGATTACATAGTGGATATTATAGCTAACGCAAAACCGTTCAAAAATTTTAAATCGCTCATAAAACGTATCCATTTGTTTGAAAAACTAAGCGGTATAAGTCACAGATAACGCTTTTATAAGAAAACGACCACAAAAACACAACACGGCCGGGCTATTAATATTGCCACGACAGTTTTTCATGGAATTTCGACTTCGCAGAATGATGCGCGAACAAGTACTTACAAAGCATGGTGGTTCAAATATTGTGCTTAACTTGCAAGTAGTAATTTATATTACCGTTTCAGTTGTCAATAAATTATTGTAAGGTAAGTTATCAAAAATTACATTTATTTTCTTTTTATTGCATTAAAGTAGCACACACAATTTGTGTTTTTCAGTGAAATACGGTTATTCATTAAGCATGTTACGCATTTCCAATTAAAGTAATAGTAATGTGTAAATAATTTGAATTTATCTACTTTATGGAAAATTATTAAGATTTATGACAAGAATATGTAAATATTCAAATTTCTCTGTTAATAAACACCACAATAGGCATAATAATTTCGCAAATGACATATTTTAAACTTTCAAGCGTCTTGGAAAAATTGACATCTGAAGAAGTAACTAGGAAAACGAGATCAGATGCTGGAATTTTACTCAATTCTATGTAATCTTTTTCTCTTCAATGTTATCTCAATTTATGGGAACCTGTCATTTTTTTAAATTAATGCAAAGCCATTGCATGGAACAAAGAGATGTGCTAATACAAAATACTGTTACATCAGCCAAACAATTTGTGAAGAGATGGAGATATCAACTGAACGCCTAGTTAGAAGGAGAAAAATATGAGTAGGGGCAATTTAGAAGACGTGGTTCTATCTTTAAAACAACAAGTACAACGAGAAATATTTTTATCCATGGATGGAATTATAAAAGAAAAGAAAATAACGCTTTGATGAGTTGCATTTCCTTGCAAGAAAATATTCGTATATAATACCATGTAACCTACTAAATGAAGCATTTGAACATCAAATAAATTACTTTATTGACATTGACAGTTCAATATTGAAAGAAAAAGGATCCAGGTTTTTATGGATGTACCTACATTACAAGAAGTAGAAGAGGCATTATGTTAGAAAAATAGGGGAAAAGACACCTTTGATCTAATAAAATTTATTCAACAGTATATATTGGAAAATTATGTACCCAACATTGTAATTTTGCTATGAATTTTTCAACTATTGCTATCAGTGTCGCTAGTTGTGAAAGGAGCTTCTCCAAACTTAAGTTGATAAAAAATTATCTTCGTTCCACAATGAGCGATTAAAGACAACAAAATCTTGCAATACTGTCCATAGAACAAGATATTACAAATAATTTTAATTTTGATAGCGTAATACGCGCTTTTTCTATTATGAAAGTTAGGAAAGTAAATGTATAAATATGTTAACATACTAATGTACAGAGGCGTAACTGGGTTTTCGACGCCCTTGGTTAATTTATTTTTGGCGCCTTTTATTTAAATAAAAATTTTAAAATTAGAGATTTAGCGGCGCCCTTTTGAACTGGCGTAGGCCGGCACCATTGGCAACTGCCCCAATGTCAAGCCATTGTTACGCCACTGCTAATGTATACAATTTCTTTGTTTGTAAAAAGAAATTCATTTATTTATAAATAAAACATAAAAGAATAGTAATAGTAATTGGTAATGTTTTTTTGGGGGGGTGTAAATTTGGAATATGTTTTGTCTCCTCGACCTGGGACCTCAGTAACTTTCTTGTGGCCTTTAAAAAAAGTATCTTGTATTTTTATAAATGTGTAGTTATAGGTATATAATCTTATGCGGCCTCTTTTGTTACTGCTTACATAAATATGGCATGCAATGGTAAACATGTTCCCCACCTTTACTTCGTTTTAATTACAATTATTTATTCATGTTCATAAATTTTTAAAAACCATAGTATAATCCACGAAGTGGCCGTCCATAAATGAAGCACGCTATTTTGGCTGATGACTCACTCCCTCCCTACTCGTCACACGTCGTCACAAAAACTTAGACTCCTTCTTTAATAAGACGTCACAAAGCCGTATTTTCTGTTTGAAAATGAACATGTTTCAAATTAAATTTTTGACATTTAAGTATGTTTTTTAGTGTAAGGCTGCATTCTAATATCGTAACACGCATTTTACATAAACGTCATTAAATAAAGTGTCAGTAATCAAATATTTGAATGGAAATTTATTTAAAGTTGCGCGTTTTGACGTGACGTCACATTTCTTAAACATTTCCCCCCTTCGTCACACATCGTCACAAACCTGTGACTCCCCCCCCCCAACCCCAGGTGCGTGACGTCATTTATGGACGGCCGCTAAAAAGGGCGGCAAATTGGAGACCGCCCCGGGCGGCAAAAGTTCTAGCTACGCCACTGGGTACATTTAACTTAAAGCAATGTGATAGACAACATTTTTGGCAGTTCCATTTGGAGTGTAGACAAAAAGATTTTCCTCTTTGCCAACTCTGGAGCAGGCCACATACAACTGTCCATGAGAAAAGCATGGTGTCTGCAAGTCTATACCAGCAATCCCAAGAGACCGAGTGATAATTTATATAATGTTTTTACCTGTTACCATCGCCAAATGATACTTAACAACCACCGAAAGTTTCATGCTTCTACCTACACGGGAAATAGGATAATTTTTTTATTTTATTTTTTATATAGCTCATATTAGGAAAAACCTACATTTTGGGCCACCAGCCCCCAGTATCTTATATATATATATATACATATATATGGAACGCAACATGTAATTAAGAACGTTTCTCATGTCATTGTGTGTATGTGTACCAAATTTCACGTTATTTGGTTGTCTGAATCTTGAGTTATTAGGGAACCGACAGACAGACAACAAATGCGTCTTATATGTATAGAGATAACCTATGCACCTGTTTCAAACCTATATCAGACTTTTTAGATTCAGATTTTTTTTAAAATAAACAAAAACGATTCAAATATCACCTCTTTGGGGGATCTATCCGTGGTCACGTGATATGGATGTCTCTTCGGGAGTGTATCCCTGGTCACGTGATATGAATTTCTCTTTGTGGGATCTATCCGTTTTCACATGATATGGATTAGGCCTACAATTTGCAACAGATATATGGAGAAAATGTATCTAGCTAGAGTTAGGAAAGGTAAAGCTATGATTAAGAATTTGTGTAAAATGGAGAGGTGGGGTGGGGAGAGTGAAATGGGGGGATTCCCCCCCCCCTCTTCCACACCGTCTACAGACAGTTAATTTTAAAATATTAATTGAACAAGCAATAATTTGTTTTTGAAAGACAATCGTTAAATCGTTTTAATGTTGTTCTCTATTAACGTTATGTTGGCCTCTACTACTTTATGAATGGCACCTTCATTTTGTCTGCATTTTAGGAGCGTGTCTTCTTCAGAATAATACCAAATTTTGAAGAAAAGTTTGTTTGATAGTATTTTCTAGTGTATATTATATCTCCTTCACTGCTGCACGCTGGGCCATGCTGTTTGCTCGTGCAGACTAGCAAACACATATGCTGCGTAGAGAAAAATCAACAGTGTTTACGTGGCGAAAGAGATAACTCTGTAGAAAGACAAAAGGACTTGGTAAAAGCTCAAACTATTGTGATTTTCTCCCTTATCTAGCATCAACAAAAAATAATAAAATAAATAAAATAAAATAAAATAAATAAATAAATAAGTTAATTAATTAATTATAATAATAATAATAATGATGATGATAATACATGTAATAGTAATCATAATAATAATTATAATTTTTTATCATTGCGGGACACATAAAGAGAGAGAATAGTTGCAAGAAAAAAAGGATTATTGGCCTGAAGGTTTTTAAATCTGGGCCGAATGTTACATTTCAACTGTATTTTACATGTATTATATATACCTGGATGTTGTTGATAGTTTTAGTTATCTGGGATCAAACATCTCGAGCACCCTCTCACTGGAAGATGAGATAAGTGGCAGGATAGGGAAGGCAGCAACTGTTATGGCTAGACTGTACAAAAGAGTCTGGTCCGATGCCAACCTCACTCACAGCAAGGACTAAGCTGCAGGTATACCAGGCCTGCGTACTGAGCACACTCCTCTGTGGATGCGAGTCTTGGACCACGTATACCAGGCATGAAAGAAAGGCTCAATAGCTTTCCACCTCAGATGCCTGCGCCGCATCCTTGACATCAAATAGCAAGAGAAAGTCCCCAACACAGAGGTCCTGGCTCGAGCATTCCAGCCAAAAACGCCCCGTTGGCTTGGACACGTCAAGAGGATGCAAACTGGTCGCATACCCAAGGATGTGCTATACAGCGAGCTGGCGACAGGGAAAAGGTCGGTTGGTCGGCCTTGTCTCAGATACATGGACATATGCAGGAGAGACATGAAAGTAGCCAATATTGATAAACAAAACTGGGAAAACCTGGCAGAGGATAGGTCCACGTGGCGGGCTTTAGTGAAAGAAGGATCACTAAGAGCAGAGGAGCAAACTAGGGCAGAAGAATTTGTAAAAAGAGCGAGGGGGAAGGCCAGGCAACACTGCCCCACTGCATTCGTGTGTGTGACATGCAGAAGAGACTGCCACTCAAGGATTGGACTCATCAGCCACACCGAGAGCTGCAAATAATAAACATAAATCTATCGTCTTTCGTAGATGGACAGATGCCATACATACATATACACCGGTATAATATAAAATCACGAGAGCAATGCCCGTGCGATGCTACGGGTAGGCACAATGAAAATAACTTTATTTGGATTTGAGTTTCACATTCCCCTTAATAATGAGTGTAAACGTATCAGGAAATTAGGGTAGTCATAAATCAAACCCCTTCTTTATAAAAATCACGATATGTGTGTCTAGAAAATAGATAGTATGATGAATTTAAATAGTACCCATCAATGTTGGTATTTCTGCTTTAATAACGCACGCTTTTGTCTATATGCTTTACCAGAATAACAAAGGTCCTTAACAGTTACAAAAATCTAATGGGCAAGGATCAATTTCTTTTTCCATTAATCAAAAAATGAAAACAATATCTTTGATTCCTTTGGTTCTAGGAAAAAGCTCTTAAAATCACCCACTCCATTTTATAAGCTAAGTATGAAATTAGTTCAAGACGAATAGGATATTTTTTTAGCAAAGTAACAAAGCAATTAATTGGCATATACTTGTTTCACTTAAATAACGGATTATTTTTCTTTGTATTTATATTCAAGCCTTTTTTCATTGTAGCTTTTTTAGCTTATAAAATGAATATAAGTTAGGGCTTAATATATAACATATATTATGTAGGCATTTGATTTTAAAACAGAATAGTTTTTTAAAAAATCAGTCTGTATACAAAACTTTATCCTCGTTGTATAATATTGCTCAAATAAAATCAAGTTGTTATGTCACAATATCAGTTGCTGTTAGTGTATTTTTTGCAAGAACAGGGTAGGCACAATTAAAAAATAACTTTATTTGCTTTTGGTTCTCAAATTTCCCTTAAAAATGAATGTAGATGCATCATGAAATTAGGGTAGTGATAAATCAAACCACTTTTTATAAAATTCACGATATGTGTGTCAAGAATATAGAGAGTATGATGAATTTAAATATTAACAATCAATTTTGGTATGTCTGCTTTAAAACGCATGCTTTTCTCTATATAATATACTCCTAATAATTCCAGACACAGTGGTACTGACCAGGGCAGGTCTCCCCAGCATCTTCACCCTCCTGATGCAGACCCAGCTTCGCTGGGCAGGGCACGTTGTCCGAATGCCAGACGAGAGACTGCCAAAGAGAATCTTCTATGGTGAGCTCCAGTATGGCAAGCGGTCCCACGGTGGGCAAAAGAAACGCTTCAAAGACACACTAAAAGCCTCAATGAAAGCGTTTGCCATCAATCCAGACACGTGGGAACGAGCTGCAAATGACCGATCCACCTGGCGCTCTTCCATCCACGAAGGTGCCAAGTCATGCGAGGCAAACCGGATCACCGCCGCAGAAAAGAAGAGGCAAGCCCGAAAGGACCATGCTGTCAACCCTCCAGGAGATGTCGCACTCGTCCCTTGTCCCTTCTGTTCCCGAACCTTTCGTGCAAGGATCGGCCTAATCAGCCATCTGCGCACGCACAGACAACCCTCGGATGACTAGAGTGGTCCTCGTCGTATCGACGGATGAACGAACACATACTCCTAAAGAATATAAATGTACTTAACAGTTATAAAAATCTAATCGGCAAGGCTCAATTTCTTTTCACATGAATAAAAAAAAATTAAAAATATCTTTCCATATGATTCCTTTGGTTCTAGGAAAATGCTCTGAAAAACACAAATTCCATTGTTTAGTTTAAGCATGAAATTATTATTATTATTTTTTTTTAATGTAACAAACAAAATGTACATTATATATTATTTCTTAAACATAAAAACCTTAATTATCTTCTGTTATGTTTAATATCATGTTTTGAATTGTTTGTCTAAAAATGTGTTCTAATGTTATGTTTGTGTAACTGTGGTTATGGAAGAATGCCGTAAGTCTGTGATGCCATATGTGTTTTCTGTACTGTGAAAGTATTTTTTAAGCTTATAGTTTGTTGTTTCTTGTTTATAGAGTCTGGTATTATGTTTAGTGTTATTGCTTTGTCTATATCTACCTTGTGTATTGTGCCTGCTTTTATGAATTGTTGGAGTGTGTTTTTAGTTTGTAAAATTGTATTGCATGTAGGCCTGTCAACGGGTACCCGGGACCCGGGTACCCGTTGCCGTGTGATTACCCGGGTAGTAAAATTCCGCCCGGGTACCCGTGAAAATGTTGCTTCTATGTCTATATTAACCGTAGGCCAAACTTCGGCTCCCATGCGGCTTTTTGTGTTTACATTGTGGCTTGCGAAACAATTTATCAAATGAAAATTTTTGTTTCAAATATATGCTGTGAAGTACTTCTAAGGAGAAATATCTGTCAACGGGAAATCTGTCAACGGGAAATAAAATACGGTCCCAACAAATACAATGTATATTGATATATCTTTTTTTCTCTCAACCTGAAACAGAAATCGCACAACACACTAAAAAAATGGTTCTTTACAAAAAAATCGTATAAAGAAAACAAAACTCCTCTGCCAAAACAAAAAATAAATGATGGACTGCTCAGAGATGAAAGACGCTGTGTTTTTTAATAAAAATAACACTCTTGCTTTGACTAACTTTGCTTTGAAATACGCCGATTGATACTAGCTAATATTGTTTATTTACCCCCTCTCCTCCCTTCACTCCTATAACCCACACCCCTTACATCCGCGTTACTTCTTGTGTTCATTAACACGTGGTGACCTAGAAAAACTGATGCTAATAATTCGTACAAGGTCGTCAGTATTTAAATTTAATAAATTGAATAGTTACTAACAGTGTAGGATTGGCAGACGTCGGCTGAGGATGGACTGCACAGAGATGAAAGATGCATGTTTGTTTTTTTGTTCATTCAAACGCCCTTGCTTTGAAACTAACTTTGCTTTGAAATAGCCGACAGTAGGTCACCGATTGATACTATCTATCTAATGACGTTTTTTCTACTCCCCCCCCCTCTCCTCTCTTCCCTCCTATAACCCAGTGCTTCTCAAATTTTTTTGCATTGCGATCCAATGCATCTGGAACCGGTGCACTATTTTCCCTGTACTTACATGGTAGCGAAATGAATTATATTTCCTTTTATTTTATTTCCTTTTATTTCTTTCATTTATTTGCTTATTGTCAAAAATGACAAATTCTATAGGGTTGGTATTATTGATAGCAATTGGAGGATTATAATTATGTTTTTCTCTCCTTTCTTGATAACTTCCGCGGACCCCCACTTTGAGAAGCACTGCTATAACCCACACCCTTGCATTCGCTTGTGTTTCTTGTGTTCATTGACACGTGTTTGCCTAGCCCAAAAATTGATATTAATAATACACCCAAAGTTAATAAGATGGGTTAGACGTCGTGTGGAATCAGGCCAATCAAGTTGACAGCGACACGACAAAATGCAACCATTGTAATTAAATTGTGTCTGTGAAGGGTGGCAACCCAACGCGATAAAACGCCATGTGAACGTTATTCATAAAATTGATATTGATAAACAAACCGTCGATCCACCCAAAATCGGAAATATTTTGGTGTCAACAAAAGCAGTACCACTGACCAAATCACGATCACTTAAGATTTATCGCCGTATAGCATACGTCATCGCCCTTAGCATTGACTACCGACGCCAAGTGGATATTAACATTCAAGGTATGACACTGAATGTTACGTCATTGCCGTAGACATTTTGTTTGCATGTTCAGTTTATTGTCATTTATGAGTATGACGAATGCATTTACAGCAGGAATGGAATAAAAGTTTTTAGTGCATTATAGTTAATTGTAGTGCATTAGTAATAGTATGTTACTGGAAGCAAGCCGTTGGCTACTACTACTGTGTGAAATGAGGTGCATGGATGGTGGCTAGGTTGCATTGTATAGCGATCATGACGGAGAAAATTATGCGACGTTTAAGTTTAGAACGGGTAACCCGGGTACCCGTTCGAAATTTTCACGGGTACCCGGGCAGCTTTTTTCAACAAAATTGACAGCCCTAATTGCATGTGAGATATAAATGTTGTTCTGTCTCATCAGCTCCTGACCTACAGAGTGGACAGCCTATTCTTGCACCTCTGTCTTTATAATTTCTTGATGAGACTGGTGTTGCATTGTAAATTAGTCTGTATGTTATTTCTTTTTCTTTATTTGATATTTCTTTGATATGTGTATTTTTAAAAGTTTCCTCAGTGTTTTTAATTCCATAAACTTGTGTCCATTTAATTCTATTGTTTAGAGGTGTTGCTTGTCTTTTTATTAAATGTGTATATATTTCTTTGGTTGTTTTGTGTACTACTTCTTCATTACCTTTTATTGCTTTGATGCATGCTGTATGAAATTGTGATTGATTTCTACCCATGTAATTTTCAGTGCTGTTATCAATTGCTATTAAATGTCCTATTCTGATTCCTAAGTAATAATGTGTGAATGTATTTTCTGATCTTTTTTTAATGGCTTGTCCTTTACATTTTATTCTGAGTGCTTGTATTTTTGTTTGTATGTCTTGCAAGTTTATTCCTCTATTTAGCTTAGATTGTATTAGTGTTGTTTGTTTGATATTGTGTATTGTTCCTTGGAATATGTATTTAGTTATGTGTGAGTTAATTTCTTATAAAATTATTGGTGGGGGTTCCCATATTGTTCCTGTATATATTGTTTTGGGGATGACATATGTGTTTATAATTGTGCTCCTTCCAAAAATTGTCTGTGCTGTGTATTTGTTTTTGTCAATAATTTATTTAATTGATTGTTCAATATTCCCTCCATATTTCATTGTTTGTCTGTGTTTGATTATTGGAATAAAAGATCCCATAAATTCTAAGACTCTCCTTTCTAATTATGCCTAAGGGGAAATCTAGTCTATCTTGCCACCTACCTATCCCCATAATTTCAGATTTGTTTACATTATTCTTGGACCCACTACCTTTTCCAAAATCTTGAAAAATTGAAATTATTTTGTGAATTGACCTATCATTTGTGGGGAAAAATACCGTGTCATCTGCATAAGCAATCACTTTAATAGCTCTGGCTCCAGGGATCCCTATTCCTGTAATGTTTTTCTCCATTCTGATTTTCTCTATAATTGATTGTTCAATATTCCTCCATATTTCATTGTTTGTCTGTGTTTGATTATTGGAATAAAAGATCCCATAAATTATAAGACTCTCCTTTCTAATTATGCCTAAGGGGAAATCTAGTCTATCTTGCCACCTACCTATCCCCATAATTTCAGATTTGTTTACATTATTCTTGGACCCACTACCTTTTCCAAAATCTTGAAAAATTGAAATTATTTTGTGAATTGACCTATCATTTGTGGGGAAAAATACCGTGTCATCTGCATAAGCAATCACTTTAATATCTCTGGCTCCAGGGATCCCTATTCCTGTAATGTTTTTCTCCATTCTGATTTTCTCTATAAGTGGTTCAAAGGATAAAATATATAGATAAGGGGATAAAAGACACCCTTGTCTAACTGATCTTTTAATTGCAATGTTTTTTTTTAAATTATATTATTTATTATCAGTTTGCTGATAGGCGTTCTGTATAGAATTTTAACCCAATTACAAAAATACTCCCCTAATTTATTGTGTTGTAATATCTTGTGAATGTATGCATGGTCTACCCTGTCAAATGCTTTTTCCTGGTCTAGTGATAATATGCATGTTTGAATTTGTTTTTCACTTGTATATTGAATAATGTCTCTGATTAAATGATTGTGGTTGTTGATGTCCCTGCCTTTAATGCTGCATTGTTGATTGACATGAATGAGAGTATTTAAATGTGGTTTTAGTTTATTGGCTAATGTTTTAGTAAGAATTTTATAATCTGTGTTGAGTAATGATATGGGCCTGTAATTTATAAGTTGTGTTTTGTCTGTGTCTTTCTTTGGTAGAAGTGTGATGTATGAAGTGTTCATTGAATTTGGTAGTTCCATGTTGTTGTAAGCTTCTTCTAAAGTTGCATGTAATATTGGGCCCAGTGTTGTAAAAAAGAAGTTGTAAAACTCTGATTAAGAAGAATTAGTTATTATTTAAGCAAGATAATATTTATTTGAATATGTATGCTTAGTGGAGGGTGGAAATATGGTTTATGGGTTTAATATACGCATCTTCTTTTCACACGAATATTAACATAAAAACTAATTTTTTTTTAAAATTCATAGAGATTGACTTTCTAATAAAGTATGTCATTTTGAAAGGACGTCCCACTCTTTTCTTCTAGTATTAACAAAGCAATAAATTGGAAGATACTTGTTCCACTAAACAAAATGATTACTTTTCGTTGTATTTGTATTTAAGACTTTTTTCATTGTAGCTTTTTTTAGCTTATTAAATGACACATTTGGTAATGGTCTTTTGACATATTTGGTAATGGTCTTAATATATAACATATATTTGTAGGCATTTGATATTAAATCAGAATAATTTAAATAGAATTTGTTCAAGAAAGTGTATACAGCTTAAAAGAAAACTGCCATTTAGTAAGCCACATGAGCTGCCTTTGAAATCAGTCTTTATACAAAACTTTATCCTCGTTGCATAATATTGCTCAAATAAAATCAAGCTGTTATGACTAAATATCAGTTGCTGTTAGTGTATTTTTTCGCTTGAGCACGCACTTTCTGATGCTAGAACCTATATATGAATCGTAATACCCATGATATGTCTTTACACTAAATATATGTATACCTTAAAGAACCGTACAGTTTATACCCGAAGTGTGTGCCACCCAACTCATAAAAAGCATATTATTTATGTGAATTTTGATGCTTAAGTAAGGTGTGCATGGGTTTTATTTGTTTTAAAAAAACATTTTGAATCGCAATGTCTGGGCTTAAAATTTACCCTGCTGATTTAGTTTAGTATATGCAAAAGTATAAAAACATTTGCTAAGCTATAGTGTTTATGTCATCCAGGGTTGGGCGATATTATTGACCAATAAATGGTACATTTCAAAAGGTCATAAAGTTTTACTCAATATAAAAATAGCTGTTCCACTTATTACCCACACTCATTGGTCCGTGCATACAACTCCTATATATAATCCATTTTCGTCTATAACAGTACCGACTTTTTTTTCCATTCATTCTATTTCCTTGGGGAAGTTTATGGAGCAATCTTTCCAGAAAAAAAAATCGTGTAAACTATTTAAGCACCGAAGGAAAATAAATCTACCACCTAAGAATCATTGGCATTGCTTTCATCACTAATCACTTGCTTTATGCATTTTTAAATTTATAAATATAACTTACCTAGCATGTTTAACTTAATTTATGCAAAAAGAAAATTAACAGTGGCTAAGCTATAGAGTTTGGTATCTGGTTTCACTCATGTGCTATCTTTCTCTAATGCATTGAAGACATTGTTAGTATTTGATTATTTATAACTAACTTTTAAAATGTCAAATACATTAAGTATTTAAATTTAAGCATATATGAGGATATTACGAAAAGTTGTAAAATGATACTGTGTATTTGATAATAAACAAAATAATAGTATATCTATATAAATATTGCTAAAATATTATACTAAAGAAAACAGTGACTGTGGTTTGTAAACAGAACGTTAGGCAAATTAACGTTGAAGACGTTGAACATAAATGTAGACTGTTGGAGAAAGATTAAAGCAAATAAATTTTTCGAACGGCTGGATAACATACATCTCGAAAATACATAAAGAAAACAGTGTAAAGATGTAATTTGCAAATATATATTAATTATTTAAAATTAAAAAAAAAGATATACGTAATCTTGTTAGAGGCGCAAAATTACCACACATAAAAATAAACCGTTTCATCACATTTAGTATGATTTAGTTCACAACATAGACACACACACTCCCTTTATTCACACACTTGTACACACAAACATAAACACACAAACAGATAGTACCATTAAAAAAATCAAATTTCATTGAAATAACCGCGGCTCTTTTTACTTTGTTTCCATTTTACAAATTAATATGAGCTCGAACTATGACGTAAAAGTCACAATATTTTATGGCGAGAAACGCCGTCTTGTTAATCTCGACACCAAAACTTTTATTATTTTACGTTTTCAATAATTTATTTTATTTTCGGGAGTTACCCCGCATAGCGAGCACCCACACGGCTTCGGACGCGCTTATGCGCAATATATATAGGGATATATATATTTACGCTCAATTATCGCTGACTGTGGCCTAACGCTAAATCATAATCCTTTTGGTTTCCAGATTAACATTAACCAAACAACGCACGAACCTATGACGTCAGCATTTGTGTTGTAAACAGTGCTGACTGACTCAAAGAGTTGTTTTTTTGGTGCAGTAATTTGGTGCGCTGCTTTCTAAAATTACTTTAAAAATCGTGTTGTGATTAGCACTGTAAAAAATATTAAAATATTATATACATACTTTGTGTACATTTCAGTAATATTTCGTATTTATCATACAAGGATAAGTTACTTGGGCTTTTGACCCCCCAAATAAGTGGGCACCAAATACTTACTTGGGCTTTTGAGACTATTATAAAATTCTTTTTTTACATTTAAGAAAGTTTAATATTACATATTTATCATACAAGGACAAGTTAGTTGGTCTTTTGAAAAAGGGGGCGCCGCAGTCGCCACGGCGCCGCAGCACAGACAAGTATAACATATTTGCGTGTTGAGCAAGAAGACAAAGGAACATTCGTGTGAATATTGAATCTAATAAAGAAATAGGACTATGTGGGTTTCAAAAAAATGTAAATAGCTTAGGGTGAAACCTGAGGTAAAAAGAAAGCCATGAATGTAATGTCAGTATGTAGACTTAATTTCTCCCCGAAACAACTGTAAAAACAAAGCACAAACCGAATGTTTAAACTGAGAGGCAACTAAGAATCAAATGTGAAAGCAAGTGGAAAATTATTTATTTTTTCTTTAACTTACAAATTATTGTTTAAATTTAATGTTGGTGATTAAAGTTTTAAAAAAGGAGATTGGGGGGGGGGTTATACTTGAACACCATACGAAGGGCTCCTGCTGCGCCATGCTGTTTATTTTAGAATTTAGATTTTAGATGAACATTTCAAGGGAAGTAACTAACAATTGCGATTTCTGACTACCATTTGGTTATTAGTTCCCTTTAAAATTTTTAAAATTTTGTTCTTAGGTGAGTTCATAGTTCGTTTTATTGCTTGCTCAGATCAGTACCATACCAGCGGCTTGAAAGGAAATAGTCTGAGACTGATTCCTGAACAAGGAAACACAAAGGACATTTCTAAAATCAAGAGTTTTCAAACAATATATGAGGAATTATCATGATGGTGTAAATACTATGGAATTTGATTATAAATTAACCCCCACCCCCATATTATTTCAGGATTCTAACCGTTTCTAGCAGTAGCAGTTTTATTTGTAGTAGACATATTTCTGTATAGAAGGAGTGTCTGTAACATAAGATTACTCCAGTCTTTAGGTCAGAAGGCTACTGTTATGCCACCACGCTCTTATAGTCTTATAGTATGCTTTATAAAGACTTATTACCTGCCAATTGCAATACAATTTCACTTTAAAATTAACTAATAAAAATAATTAACTGGTTTATAGTTTATATTAATTGATTCTGATTTATTTATCTGTCGTCAGTGGAAATCGATATGTATGCAAATTTTCTGCCGAGTCGGGCCACCGCAACTGATAAAACAAGATTTAGACCCAGAAAAACTGAGTATGTGAAGAGCAAGTAAAACGGTTAACCGACAAAACGGCCCCGACAAATGGGCCCTGGCATAACGGCCCCGGTAAAAACGGCCCCGGTCAAAATGGTTCCTGCCAAAACGGCCCCAGGTCAAAATGGCCCCGGTCAAAACGGCGCTGGTCAAAACGACCTCTGTCAAAACGGGGCTAGTCAAAACGACCTCTGTCAAAACGGCGCTAGTCAAAACGACCTCTGTCAAAACGGCGCTGGTCAAAACGGCACTGGTCAAAACGGCCCCAGACAAATTGTTTACATTGTTAAACACAATTTAACTTTTTTTGCATTTTTTGTGTCCCAAAAATCTTGCCATCTGGCCCAACTCTCAGTGCAGCAGATTCATTGGACGGCCATGTGTGACGTCACGGTGTTTTATATTCAATTGTAATTATTTTGTTAATTTAAAAAATATTTGTTGGAAAGTGTGACGTACTTTAGGGGGGGTGGGGTGGTCCGAGATTTGTGACATTTTGTGACGGGGAAAAGGGGGCGGGGGTAAAAATTCTCAAAAATAGAGTGACGTACTTTATGGACGACCCCTATTTGAAGGAAAAATTTCAAAGTCCAGTATCAGCAGGTGTACGAAAATCCTAACTGTTTTCTATATTCGATGTAACTGCAAACAACTCACACGAATTTCTACATTAATATCATGTAATAAAGAGTAAACCTTTCTTCTCAACTGTTTTTCTTCACAGAATGGATTCATATTCGTTGCAATCACCAAACATTTGCTCTCTCGTTATTTGATTAGAAGATTCAATTAAAAGAATGATGTCTCCACATAAAAGTCCATTCAATGTCAAAGCATCCTTTAAGTATTCCATTAATTTCTCTTTGAGAAGACTCTGCTACGCCTTTTTTAAAACACTATACGTTGTTTGTAAATAATTTCGGGCATCTTTGACATAAATTAAAACATAAAAAAGATTTCATTGCGACTAACAAAGTTCCTGCGACTGTTCGTGTGTTGAGCTTTTTGTCGGCATCTATAAGTTCTTCTATAATTCTATAGCTTTAAAATAACCTCAAGATGGCTCCATTGTATATTCACAATTTTGCATCCTGAAGTCTGTTTAATGCCTTGGTTGTAGAAGCAATTAGATATTCCAAGCGGTGTAATAGGACATGTAAAAGAATGCCTAACAAAGTTCTAGTGTACTAAAATAGTTAGAGATTTCGTTTCAGTTGCAGTATCATGTACACAAATTAGGTTTAATGAACTTTTTGAGCGAAATTTTTCATTGATATTTAATTTATTGCGTCTCTCTTGAACTCCTGTATACTTTCCAGCTATGAAGAAGTATTAACATACGCTAGGCCTCTGCAATCCATTATTTTAATTTTAAGATCATCATTTATTAAAAATAATTTCAGAAATGTCATCAGCAGATTCAATTTTGCTTTAATTAATGAAATCTTCTACAAGATTCTACAATGTCTACTTGCTTATGTTTAATCTGTACATATCACACAACTGGACGTGTTTGATCCATATGTAAAATATATGAAGAGATATCGAATACAATATTTGGTATCTTGTTCCTAAAGAAATATTATTTTTCGCAAACGGTAGGCTATCTCACTTTTTTTTTACAACTTGTTCTTTATTAATTATTAATAGTCAATTCTTTTTATCCAGTTTCTGATTCTTTCCTATTGCAACAAACTTTAGTAATGTTGAGCACTTGTTGATGAATTACTACTTTTGTATTTATGTGTGCCAAGTTTTAATTCCATTAGATAGGCAATTGTATTCAGTATTTTTATTTATTCAACTAAAGAAAGACATTAAAACAATGATGCTTTGAAAGAACAAACCATATAGGTACGCGAACCATTTTGTTCCAGTAGTTTACCTACGTTAAAATCAATGATATGTACAAGAACATAATTGCCATGTTCCTACACTACTTCAATCCGTATGTTTTTAAGCTCAGTAGCATTGGTATCAGAAATCTTTAGATTAATAGGAGAATATGAGTTTGACATTTTTGCATTAGAAACGTTCACCTATATTTTAATATAGTTTCTTCATTTTAATTTCTTTTTTTTTAATCTTGGCTTTTATTTATTTTGTAAACTCTATTATAAGGTTATTTATTTCGAAGTGGCTGCTCGTCTCGAAGTATTTTCATTGTTGTTATGGCAATATGGCAGAGCGAAGCGTACTTCCGGGAATGAAATGTATTTTTACACTTGAAAATAGGGAATAAGTGCAATTATTTTTATCCATTAACGTAATTAAGATGTTAGTTTTAGGGTCTGGGTTAGGTTTAGTTGTCTATTTTTTAAAATCAAAACGTACTTCGAGACGACTAGCATTCATGCTGGATGACTCGAACTTCGAGACGAGCAGCATCGGCCTATTTATTTTTAGACGCATATTAACAACGGGAATGTGTGCCCCCCCCTTATGGCGGATTAAGGGGAGGGGGGGCTGAACGGGCTAAAGCCAGGGGCCCCCGATGATTTAGGGCCCCCAAACTTAGCATATTTTATAATAAATGTGGACAAATGTATACATGAATTGCTGAAAATATGATAAATTAATAAAATCTTATCTATTAAAATGATCTCTTTTCCCACAGGATAGTCTTAGCAGTCAAAAAACCTGATTTGATAGGCTCATTAACATTAATTATTAAAAAATATTATAAAGTCTATATATTTTAAATTGATTATTCTAAATGAGCTCTCGTGGCCGAATGTGAAGTACTAAGGCTTATGGTGCAAGCGGTGGCGGGTTCGATCCACGGGTGGGGTGTGAATGTTTTTTTATGTGTTTTTTAATTTTATAAATTGTCTTTTACACTCAATTTTAGGATACCGCCAAAAAGTTATTTCTTCGAATTCGGTTTTTTCATGAATAATCATTTTGGATGAATATTTAAAAAGTTACAGTCTTATATTAGCTGCTAGCAATCATTTTATCTAAAGGTACACTGGCTGGATAGGGCCCCAGTTCGAATTGCAGCCAGGGGCCCCGTGCTGTCTTAATCCTCCCCTGCACACACACACAATATGCCTCTCGGAGAATTCGATTGGCTCATGTTTCAAAATTGATAGGGTACAGTAAGATTTGCTTTTACGACATGAGTGGCTGTTTAATTTTAAGAATCAATTAAGTTGATACCACATCAGGCTCTGTTTTTTTTAGAACGGTAGCATTATAATCAGAACAATTTGTATAATGCATTGGCAGTTGAAACGTTCACATACTTTGTTATAGATCCGTTATTTCTTTTATTTCGATTAAAAGCTATACCTTCTTATAAAATGTTCAATGTTAGAAACTATATAAAAACTACTTGGAATTTGCTGCCATTGGCAAAGTGCCACCCGGGGCCCGGGGCATTTTGCGCCCCCCCCCACCCCCCGCTAAGCCACTGGGGGTTCGTTTTATACGCCGGACGGAATATACGGTAATAGCGTTGAATTATCTCCCATTACACATTCTAAGTGCTCCCTCCCTCCAGAGAACATTGAGAACGCTTCCCACCCACCCCCATCTCAAATGGGGAAAAATAATACATGTAATTTGAAAGAAAAAAATCGAAATCCTTATTTTGAAATACAAATATTTTTTTTAAAAATTAAAAAAAAAGAGAGAGCATTAATTGGTTATTTTCAAATGTAAATAAGAAAAACCCGTAAAAAACCAAGTTTTTGACTATAAATCCTTTATGTACGAGAAGTAACTAAAAGAATGTTCATTATAATACGCAGCGCCAGACCATCCAGAAAAACAAAATTGAAGTTGTGTCGTAAAACATGTTTAATATAATACTTACCGATCAGGAATATGTTTATAAAAAGAGCTGTCAATAAAATACGCACCTTATTGCGCGACAGAAAGGTTGTTCAATATAATACGCACCGCGACGCTCTATCTCAAAAAATAGCATGATACATAGGAATAAAAAAAATAATCTAAAAAATCAATAATTTAATTACGGTACATGCGATCGATCTGAAATTTTGATACATTGTTTTTATCATCGGTACGAAACTGCCTGCAAAATTTCACCTCGCTATCTTGCGAGCAAGTGGGTTAAAAATCGATCAAAAGTTTTGGCGACAAGCAAGCAAGCAAGCAAGCAAGGTCCGCCGCAGACACCACGAGTTAATATAAAGGATTTAAAAACCAAGTTTTTGACTATAAATCCTTTATGTACGAGAAGTAACTAAAAGAATGTTCATTATAATACGCAGCGCCAGACCATCCAGAAATACAAAATTGAAGTTGTGTCGTAAAACATGTTTAATATAATACGCACCGATCAGGAATATGTTTATAAAAAGAGCTGTCAATAAAATACGCACCTTATTGCGCAACAGAAAGGTTGTTCAATATAATACGCACCGCGACGCTCTATCTCAAAAAATAGCATGATACATAGGAATAAAAAAAATAATCTAAAAAATCAATAATTTAATTACGGTACATGCGATCGATCTGAAATTTTAATACATTGTTTTTATCATCGGTACGAAACTGCCTGCAAAATTTCAGCTCGCTATCTTGCGAGCAAGTGGGTTAAAAATCGATCAAAAGTTTTGGCGACAAGCAAGCAAGCAAGCAAGGTCCGCCGCAGACACCACGAGTTAATATAAAGGATTTATAAGAAAACCCGTAAAAAACCAAGTTTTTGACTATAAATCCTTTATATACGAGAAGTAATTAAAAGAATGTTCATTATAATACGCAGCGCCAGACCATCCAGAAATACAAAATTGCACTTGTGTCGTAAAACATGTTTAATATAATGCGCACCGATCAGGAATATGTTTATAAAAAGAGCTGTCAATAAAATACGCACCTTATTGCGCGACAGAAAGGTTGTTCAATATAATACGCACCGCGACGCTCTATCTCAAAAAATAGCATGATACATAGGAATAAATAAAATAATCTAAAAAATCAATAATTTAATTACGGTACATGCGATCGATCTGAAATTTTGATACATTGTTTTTATCATCGGTACGAAACTGCCTGCAAAATTTCAGCTCGCTATCTTGCGAGCAAGTGGGTTAAAAATCGATCAAAAGTTTTGGCGACAAGCAAGCAAGCAAGCAAGCAAGCAAGGTCGGTCGGTCGGCCGCAGACACCACGAGTTAATATAAAGGATTTAAAAAATATATTAAAAATATATAAAATAAAACAGTCGAGCCAATGAAAATCCATAAGCTTAATATTTACAACTAGGTTGTGCTGCGGCGACCACTTTTTTTTAGGGCGCCTACGGAGCCCACCTAAGCCCAAGTAACTTATCTTTGTATGATAAATACGAAATATTCCTGAAATATACACAAAGTATTTTATAATTAACAATCCTCAAAGCCTCGTTTTACATCGTTCCCTTTTCCAAAATTAAAATATGAGCTAAAACAATGACGTCATATAATATCTTTTTACGGCGAGAAATTTTAGAAAGCAGCGCACCAAATTACTGCACCAAAAAATAACTCTTTTCAAGCGTCCGCATGAAATTGTTCAATTAATAATACATGTAGTGTGGAGGGTGTTTAATTTTAATCTGGAAACCAAAATGATTATGATTTTTAAGTCTATATATTAAAAGAAAAAGCAGAGTGATGTCCCTCAGCGTTACGGCAGGATAATTGAGGGTAAATTTATATATGATGTCATTTAAATTGGGCATCAAGATTGTATCCCCCCCCCACTTTTTTTTCTCGTCATGCAATTCTTAAATGCCGACACCCTAGTTCACCCTACTACATAAAATTACAGTTCCCTATTGCAAAATATTGGCGTTTTTAATAGGAACTAACTGATCTAACTCTGTTTAAGAAAAGACCCGAGACAGAGAAACACTAGACTTGGTGTCACCCAGTGAGGTAGCTCATGGTCTCACCCACTTCCGATTTACCCCATACACCTACTCAGAGTCGGCCAATGTCAAATAACGGGAACTAACAATTTTACATTTAGGTGTGATCCCCTTAGTGTTGATGTCACCCGGACATCCCCACACACATGGGCGTCGCTAGGAATTTTTCCAGGGGGGGGGCAAAAAAATCCCACTTTTTTTAAATTTTAACTGGCAATGTCATACAGGTACAATTTTCAATTAAATTCAAGTTCAGTATAAAATAAGGGTTGAAAAAAGCCTTAGAAATTAATAAGACTTACAAATTAGGGCTGTAATAGTTAAAATACAACATTTATTAATGCATTTAATAAATTAATTATTTTTTTCTCAAATGTAGGGGGGGGGGAAATGCCCCTCTTGCCCCCCTTCCCTACGCCCATGCCCACCCCCCCCTAGTGATGCCTCTGGCTTGAGATAAAGTTTCACAAATATAATATATTACAAATCTCCATAGATGATAGTGGACATTTTTTAGAGGTACCTTGACCTTCCTATAAGCAATATTTTTTTAAAAAAAGGGATTTCAAATCCAAATGTTTACTTATAATTTTGCATCAGAAAGGAAGGTTCTGGACCGAGACAAAAAGTGACAATTGGATTTTGTTACGCCCTGGCTTTTTTGGGTAAAAGTAAAAGAAAATCATAATCCGAACTTTAAAAAAAAACATTTGTTTATATAGAATATAATTTGCCATTATTGAAGAAAATTAGCGCAAAGTTTCGTCAAGTATATTAAAATTAGTTTAATCAGATAAATGAAGACTATTAAAATCAACATCACAATAGTGTGAACTGGTAGAAGTGGTGAAAAATAACTGGTTACAGTTTCATATAAGAACGAATTCTTCCATAAATAATTCTTTATAACTTGCAGCACGTGAGTGACCCCGCCAATAATCTAAAAATATTACACTGTTTCATTGGCTGGCCCCATCTTCGTCGAGCGCAAAGCAGAAGTGACGTCAAAGCAGCTTTATGTAATTTTAAGGATATCTTGGAGATCAGGATAAAATTATTCCTACATCATTTTAAGTACTTAAGCAGCTTATAGTTTTAATTAAATAAGTGTGCAGCATATGTTTATAAAAATAAAACTGTGAAGTTTTAGATAAAACTTTATAGCAAATAAGATTTTTGAACTTTTGAAAAGTTAACTCCTTTAAGTATGTAAACATTGCATCCTTTCGATTATCTATGGTGTTCCTTGTCTATCCCCCATACATGACAGACAGACATGTTGCAGTGTTAAAGACAATTCGGCTCAAATCGAGCCATTTTTCGGGGGTTTATGGACGAAATTCGCATTCTGTCTATTTAAGGGACTAAAGGGCTATTTTCTCAAAACAGTTTGGAACAAAGGAACGGATATTTATTACTTAGCAAGTGATGGTAAGTGTGATTTTCAATGACGAGTTAGTAGCCAGGTTGTCTTGTTATCCCGCTTGCCAGGCCCTGCTTAGGTCAGGGCCACGGCTAGCATTCCTAATGCCTGTCCTGGCTTGGTCTTTTTTTGTTTGCAGGTCCGGCAAGTATTTCAAAGTTAATAATGTTTCCTAAAGATTAATTTGAAATTAATGGTTAACCAAAGGTTTTAAACAGTCGCATTTGTTTCATTTTCACTTTACAGTACGAGTATGTGATGACTGACTAAAATTAAAATTACTTCGTGACTGAAATGGGGAAGTCATATTTGTGTTCATAAACTGACACACACTCCTTTACTTAAATTTACTATGATGATGTTAGTTCTTGTTGTTTCTCTAGTCTGAATACATCAATAATCAATATAGTATCCTTTCGTTACAGCGGTTTTTTATCTAAATATTATTATATTTAATCAGTCTTATCTTTTTGAAAGCCTAGAATTAGTTAATAAAAATAAAAACATTAAAAAAAAATGTCCTGATGATAATGATAACAATTATTATTAAAAAGGAGGTGTGTGACATATGGCATGGCATGGGCATGAGCATTGTCATGGAGGAATGGAGGTGTTGGCCATACTCATACTGCCCATCCCGGCTACCCACTACTTAAAAAAAAACAATGTGTCTGCTGCTATGACAAAGTAACGACAGACAAGTCGACTTGTATTGGTTAATGGTATTAGTGATTACGTTCCTCTCTACTGAGGATGCATAAAAATCATGCTTATATGTGATTCATTATTTCCCAACTTATAATTTATTCTTTGGAATCCTGCTATAAGTATAAGTATAAGGAAATCCAAAAAAAATTCTGTGACAGAAGTTTTGAAAAAACAGGTCTTGTAAGTGTTCATTTACCCTCAACTATATTTATTTGACTTGCGATCCAAGCAAACAACCAACCTATTAGTTTACAGAAAGTTTACAGAAACTTTTGAAGAGTCGAATTAATATATTAGTCAGAGTATTATAGTACAATTACATATATTTGCTTTTGTATAGTTTTAACAGAGCAAAGATACTCTCTGAAGAAATTTAAAGTTAACAGTTATAAGTTAAAATTAGAAACTAATTTGTATAAATAATTAAAAATTAAGGTAAGCGTTATTCACATGGTTTTGGCAGTGCGATTAATGTCCAACATTATCCGCACGGTAAACCGTATAAAAATAATTAAATTGTCATTTTAACCGTCTTTCGAGTGACTGGAATCTTATATTTTTGTATCCATTTTAGCAATAATCTGAGTGGACCTGCATAATAAAAATAATATTGTTAGTTTATCATTACTTAATTAATTAATTAGTAACACTATGGATTTAGCTGATATTAAACTATTATTAACTGTTCCAGTGCACTCAAACTTTGTATTTTTATGCTATATATTATAAAGTACATTTATTAACTTTCATTCATAATTGGACGAGGCTCTGTAAATGCTGTAATTAAAAAGGCTAGTTATTATTCTCCCCAAAACTAGCATTAAGTTAATTTAATTTAAAGCATGCAAAAGCGAAAGACGATATAATATTAATGATATAGCCATAGAAATTTTAAAGTGAGAGTCTGTAACAGTGAGTAATATTAAACAGAATAGATAAGACAGGCATGGGTGGGGGAATAATAAAATGTTTCTGGGAAAGAGCCTGCTTGAGTGTTTGCAAACATCCTCACTGTGGTTGTAAAACAAACAAAAAACCACAAAAAATAAAAAAAATACCCCCCCCCCAAATTATTTTGACGTTTCAATTTTTAATTATAGTCTTTTTAAAAAATATTGAAATAATTTTGTAAAATATTGTTTTTCTGTATAAACATGTCAGAAAATCGTTCAAGTGCTTAAAATTGCAGCAATCTTAAAACTTTATATTTAGTTCCTTATGCTCACAGGTCTAAATAATTTCTTAAAAAATGTCCATAAAGTTTTACATTACAGGTACATTGTTTCTTAGTCTTGATAAACATTATTTTATTTATATATTAGAAGAAATTATATATGATTTTTTTTACTCCCCTAGTGATCCAATGTACTGATGCAAGATACCCTTCAAAATTACGCAAAAATTGGTGCGTTTAATGATTTCAAGAAAATTAAATTGGAGTCGCTGCCATTTGAGCAGCATGTAGTTTCTTCGCTTCAAGTTGTTTCCCCCTTTCTGACTACACATCAGACTTCATCTCGAAGCACAAGTAACGTTTTCAAGTTGAATGGAAACCAATACAACAATGCAAGCAGCAGTTTCAGCATTGTTCCTGATCAACAAGTCGATTACGACGCTCTGCTCTCACACATTGCATCATCTTGCTCCTCGTTGGGAACAAGTGACATTCAACATAGTTCGGCCTCAGCGTTTGGTCTTGGATCTGTAGCTGCGATTTCTGCCCACAAGGGGCTCCAACAGCATCACCAAATTCAAACTTGCCAACCCCATTCATCTAAGCAAAACTCTGCTTTTCCAAGGGGACTCAAGCGGAAAGTTACGGACAGCTCAGAAAGTGGAGGGACGGTTTTAGTTGGGGCTGCTAAACCTATTGTAACAGTAACCAACTCGCACAAAGGTAGTAATCCCATCTCAATCACAAGTGGAGCAGTCGGTGCTTCCAGTGGCGGTGCCAGATTGCACCACCAACACCACAATAATCCCATGCAGTTGACAGAAGTGCACGCTATTTCCAGTGAGGATGAGAGCGGCACGGCCACGACCACCACCACAACCACCACCAAGAAAGCGGCTGCTAATGCTAGCTCAGCCAATTCAGAAGGTGACTACCAGCTTGTACAGCATGAGGTCCTTTACTCCCAGACGGCTGCCTATGAGGTACTTGAGTTCCTTGGCCGTGGCACATTTGGGCAGGTGTGCAAATGTTGGAAGCATCATTCCAATGAAATCTATGCTATTAAAATCTTAAAGAATCATCCTTCCTACGCTAGACAAGGACAGATAGAGGTGAGCAGCATTTATTTAACATTGGATTTGAGTTTTAAAAAATCTTCTTCCATAATTTTCTCCTTTAGAATAACAAGATTCTGAGTCAAATTTGTGAAAAAAATTACCGTATATACTCGTTCGTTCGCAAGCCGACCTTTTTTGGACAAAATCTCGGGGGAAAAAGTGTGGGGGGGGGGTGGTCGACTTATAAGCGGGTCATAGGTGATTTCTGCATGGATATTGAATATCGGTGTTGTTATTGTAGATTATCAATGTCCTTTTCTACAAGATTCGACTGCTCTATCAGAAGCTAAAATATATTATTAAAATTCAGCACTTAACTTATTTAATAATTTTATTTATTTTTGTGAAAGTTTTAATAAATTGTTTTACAAATTTTGTTTTCAACCACGGATTTTAATGTACGTGCTTTCGTCACTGCTTACCAAATAATTTTTGTTTTTAAAATACCGGTAACTCTTGTCTAACAAATAGTACAAAGTAAACAATCATAATGACCGATTTAGCTTGTAGTTTTAAAAAAAATATGTACCATTTTTTAAGGCTGTCCTATTATTTTTGGGGGGTCGGCTTGCGATCGGGTTATACACTTTTAATACTTTTCCCTTCCAAAAGTGGGGGGGGGGTCGGCTTATGAACGAACGGGCTATAGAATGAGTATCTACGGTAGTTATGGCTTCTAGGTTATCAATCATGGTAAAACATACGAAAGCAGTAACGTGAGACATTTTTGTAGGAAGTACAGAATAACACATTCCAACTCTATATAAGTATACGGTATACGCCTACCTAACATCAAATTTTCAAAGGTGAAGATCTCGGTTGAACCAAAAGTTCACATAGAACCTTGTTATCATAAGGTGGCAATCTGTAATTTTACAAACTGATTGTTAACTTTGGATATGAGTGTTTTAATTGACAAATTGTGCCTATTTCAGGTTGGTATCTTATCAAGACTGGCCCAGGAGAGTGCTGATGATTATAATTTTGTCAGAGCATATGAATGCTTTCAACATAAGAACCATACGTGTCTGGTGTTTGAAATGCTGGAACAAAATCTCTATGATTTTCTCAAACAAAATAAATTCCAGCCACTTCCTCTGAAATACATCAGACCAATCACTTATCAGGTGAGGTTTTAAATGATCTTTTTTGGCTTTGTTCATTGCACTCGTTCAATTTTCGGCTCTCTGATTATCCTTTAGATTTGAAAGTTTTTTTGTTACAATCCCCAGCTTTGTATGACTTGAACTTAAATATGACAAGTATTGTAATTGTTTTTTTTGTTGTTGTTCTGCATTTATAATTTATATTTTAAATTTATTTTCTTAACAGGTGCTTCATGCCTTGGGAAAACTAAAAGAACTTGGATTAATACATGCGGATTTAAAGCCTGAAAATATCATGCTTGTGGATCCTGTTCGCTTTCCATACAGAGTCAAAGTGATAGACTTTGGATCAGCTAGTCATGTCTCCAAGGCTGTTTGTTCCACCTACCTCCAGTCTCGGTACTACAGGTAAGATATTTATTAGCAAGTTTGTGTTGCATTCTAAGACAGGGTGTTATTTGCTAAATTTTTGGCAGAACTAATTTTTAGATGTCAATCTAATTTAGATGTTAGAAGCTATCTCTTTTAAGGGGCATCAGTCTGTGGTGATCTTGCTGTATTTGCTTTCATTCTATCTAGAAGAAATGCATTCATCTGTTTTATCTAAAAAAAATAGTTGAACTTTAAATTAGTTTTAATCTTCTATTTTCACATGAATCTTGATTACTTGGACTCGATAATACATTTGTTATTTCATAACGAATCAGTTTCGACAGAAAATATTTAAACTGTAATGGTAATCTGATACTTCCTAGTTTAAATGTTGCATGTCTTTATTTACAGTTTGTTGATAATTAGAAAAACATTATCTTTATATAAATGTATTTACCGTATATAAATTCGTCTCTATTCCTTCATTCTTATTGATTTGGTATCAGCAGTGAGTGTTAGAAATAGTCCAGCTGTTTGCTGATTACAATCATTTTAAAATAGCCAGTTTTTGTTCAGTGAGGGAAATGATGGGTTGGAGAGTTCAGAATTTCTTGTGTTGTGAATTCATTTTTTCTCTAAATTATAGAAATATTAATTCCATGCTTAATAATGTAAACTTTGCTGCGATTAATATGTATTTTCTCATTGACATGCTAATGATTTGCCACTCCCACTTTCCCAATAGCTATACAGTGGGACCCGCTTAAGTCGACGGCCTCGGGGTATGAAAAATGGCGCCGAGATAACCGGTCACCGAGTTAAACGAAAACCAATATGACGGCAAAATATTAACATGCGCTTGAAATTTCTTTATAATTATATACATGATGTGCGTTAATTAGTGATGGGACGATTAATCGGAATCGCATCGGAATATCGGGACCCTAATATTTCTTCACTCTTTCCTAAGGTTGTTAAGACCGTTCATTTTTAAGGACCATTTAAATATAACGTAATGGGGGTGAGACTGCAATTTAAATATAACCCAGGGTTCCCACTCAGTCGGGAATTCTTAAAATATTTTGCCAGGTCTTGAAATTCGGGAAATAGTCGGGAAAAGTTATGACTAGTCTGGAATTATATATATATATATTTGCCGAAGTAAATAACTTTGATTACGTCTCTGTTGTCATGTTTCGATTCAATTTAATTTTTTAAAAACGTTACCAGTTTATAATTGTCTGCGCATGCGTTAAAGGTCAAATTTTTCGCATCGTCTCATGGCGTGTGTTTGCAATGCCCGTCGAATTGGCGAATTAAAAAAAACAAAAAACATCAGTATGGTAATTTTAAGTTTAATGCTTTTAACGTGCAGGATATCTGTCATTATGGCACCGCACTCCGATTTCCTCCGTCAATCAAATGATAAGTGTAACTTGTAATATAAATAGTAACAAATGCGGCCTTGACCTTATCAGAATTCGACCTACAACAGTGATGTCGTGTATATTATATATCTACTAGAATATTAAGAAAATGATTTGATTAAATTTGATTTCACCGTCACGTGCGTGTTAGTCACAGTCACGTATCTTACTGGTAACAAAGCAACAACAAACTTTTAAAAGAATAATAATTTTTTATTTAATTATATAAAAACCACCGTCGATTCTCGATACAAACCTTTATTTTCTTTTCTAAAGATATTCGTTTATCTTAAAAAATAAAATGAGTAATGCATCAGAAAATGAATTAAGTTGGATAATAATATAACATGCACAGCGAAATAATGACGGATTAAAGACCACTAACCTGATTTTCGAGTAACTCTGGTGATTACATACTCAACAAACGAAATCATATTGAAACAAGTAAATTTTTTATTGAAATCTCGTAGAATCACACAATAGCCGGAAGTCTTGAAGAAAGCGAGATGTCAACACTGTTTTGAACTAAAAATGCCAAAGTGCATTGCTAGGCGAACAGACGGGGATCGAGCTGACCGACGTTAAGTTGCAAATTTGGCACTCTTTTGTGCTCGAAATATTAGGGCTTGGCGACTTAAAAAATCGAATTAACCGATGAAAAAATGCAAAGACAGAATTTGGTGGTTCCAAAAAAAACCGTTGACTTAATAGAGCTGAGGAGTTAACCGGGCTCGAGTTAAGTGGGCCCCACTGTATAACCTCTGCACTACTCTCTTCCTCCTATTGCTGTTTTTGGCTTTGGATTACACGGTTTCATTTAATTTTTTTAAAGTTTAATTTGTTTTTGTCTATTTGTTTTGAAGGCTTTTTGCGGAAACGTTTGTTGTTCTGTGCCATCTTGTCAGGCCTATACAGTACATACCTTGTTATAACATCATATATTTATTTATTTCCCATCAATATGAGCTTTCCTCTGCTGCCATAGAATTTTCTGTTACAATATTAAGTCCAGTAACTGATTATGGATTTTACGACAGTCCCTCAAAAGGCTCATTAATGATCCTTAATAGGTTTAATGTCCCTCTTACTTTTGTAGATTGACTATTTGAAGCAGGGTTGTAATTTCCTCCATCCAGTTAACAATGTTTTATGGGATATTATGATTTTTGGAAATGGACACAACTTAGGTTTAGTAAGTGAGGTTTAATTATATGCATTTTAGCTGTAGTACATACAAATTTAATGGGCTATGCAATAACATATCAATTAATCAGTTATTTATATAAATCCACTGGACTCCTCTCTGGGGGTTATTCCTATCTCAGTGAATCTGGAGCCCAACTTAATAGATGCGAATCCAATGTAGACACAAGATATTCCTATATGAATATGGGAAACAGATCAGAATGTTGTTCTCTTGGTTGTGCTGTTTTCTCTCTCTCTGTTACATCCTCGTCCTCGGTGGTCTGCGATAGTGCCGATAGAATATCCTCAATTCCTTCTTGGGCTCATCCACCAGATGTGCGTGTTAATTTATAATTTATCCATCAAACTTATTGATTTATTAGCAGACAACGAGATAAGATAAAAGATGTGATCAGACACGCAGAAATCTGAAGAAGGATTTTGCCCCACCCTCTTTAGTGTTCTTTCTCAGACACACACTCCTTAATTCTACTTTATTCCGCTCCAGCTCTCTCTCACTCTTCTTATTCCATCTCCCTCTCACTCTTCTTATTCCATCTCCGTGTTGAATCTCTGCTTGACCTTTCCCTCGTCTACCATCCAGCACGCCGCGTCTCCCCGGCCTGTGACCCTTTCATTTCTTGACACATCTCGTTGAGGAAGATTGGACCGTCTGATTGAGTCTGATTGGGGTTGCCACTGGTGGACCCCAGGCAGTGTGTGGGTCGGCTTGTCAAAGCAGGAAACGCCCTGGGAGGGGGGGACAAATGGGGAGGCAAACGACCTAAATGGGTCAACTTTAGAAGTTGTTAAGAAAAAAAAACTTACTGGAGACTCAAGGGAGAACATGCGGCGTGTTGTCTAGGACTTAGACTCTAGTGTCACTTGCAGGATAAATCGCAACGCAGCCATGTCAGTTGTAATAAAAAGGGACATGTTGAATTAATGAGATAAAAATCACACCACTTAAATTTGTGGGGTCACTTTTGGTTATATGAATAAACATATCGGTAAATGCCCATTGGCCATAATAGCTACCTGATATCCTCTTCTAGTTTTAGTTCCGTGTTTTACTATGACTTCCTACTCACACTGTGATCTGTTTGTTATGATCGTATTAGAAAACTGTAAACTTTCAGTTTTTTAAAAATATTAAATTCATTGACACATTTTCTCGTACAAGTCTAAACCTAACACTATATGAGTTTTTCTTGACAATTGGCTTGGTCATCAAGGAAACGTGGTTGGTGGGGGGGGGGAGGAGATTGATGGGAAGGCGTCTTCACTTGATTTGATGGAATAGTTCGTGGCTTGCCATTATCATAATGGTTGAATATCCTTCTCATTGTATCTCGATTTCCTCATCATTAATAACAAAAAGCCCCAGTGGCTGTGTCGCCTTTGTTAGCGGAGCAGATGTGTTGAAAACTGGGCGCGGGGATGGGTACATAGTACATACTATTTACTTGAACTGTTACCACTTCTACCAGTCAGGGGTAAACAACGCTTGAAATTTCGATCTAACCTTTGACGAACCTTTGGGTTTTAAAATGCTTTTTTGTTTTGGCTCAAGGTCATTAAAATAGTCTAAGAAATGATTAGCTTTGTCCCGGTTTTCGTTTGATCTGCCTCCATCAAGTTGAAAACAGCTCACCAGCTAATAATTCATTCCTTACTTGCTATTACAGTTTCACTAAAATTTTATTATCTTCGCTGAAAGTATGGGTGAGTTAATAACATGTTTACTCGCACATGAGATAATCGATATATGAAAGATTGCTGTGTGGATGGATTCTCACATTTTGAACCTGAACAAAGTTGAGAATGTAGCTACAGCAAAAAGTACTCCACACTCACACGGCATCGAAATGTTCAAGTACCCGAAATTTAATATCTCTTTGATGTTGGTACTTTAATGGAAAGATGTCTAACGAACGGATACGCTAAACTAAATTAAATAAACGTTTTTTAAATTATTTTTTTTGGGGGGGGGGCAAAGAACGGAGAAATGGTATATAATATTTCGCTGTAAGAAAAATAAAAAATAATAATTAGTCACCCCTTAAATAGTTAATGTCATGTCTTGCTATAACTACATGTATCGCCATAGGCAGCTGGTGGCATTCGTCAATTCTCTTGAGCTAATTGGAGTCAAAATTGGCGTTATTCGTTGACTTCAGGGTCTCCGGGGACTTATAGTTGTCAACTAGGGGGCATTGAAACATTTCGCCTTCATACATCACTCGTATGACGTGTATTGAGAAAATATAGTCCGCCTCATAAAAATGATTAGTCATTGTCAAGACTGTTACAGTAAGGGAACTGATGTGTGTTTTTGGGTCAGATTTTTCTATTTATATATAAACTATGAAAACACCATTGTAATGAATTGTGTACCATCTCGGCAGTAGTATGTTTATGAAGCATTGGTCGAGCTCGAGCGAGCACACTGCCAATAAGCTTTATGAACGAACCCCTTGCCATAGATCCAAGGAAAGCGAGTTGCTGTAAATTCTAGCAGTCATTCTATACACACACGACCGATAGCCGTAGCTGGGGCTGGTTGGGACTTGTTGATTCAAGCCTCTGCAGATAGGAGGAAATAACCCATTCAGACAAGCTTGGGGGAAAGAGAGAGGGCTTTTATACTTGAACTGATTTTTTTCCCCTTCTCCCTCGGACATGTTGGATCGGAAATATGGTCCACTTTAGTCCTGTCCAAATGCGAACGCATAAATGGCATAACGGGACAGAGGGACACATGATCAAAGTAACCACTGCGTGATAATAGCTAGCGGTTCAGGGTATGACTAGGTTGATTTGGGGGGGGGGCGTGAGGGTAGTGAAGAAGGCAGCCTCTCTCCGAGCCTCGGAACGTGCGATTTACATGGTGATATAAAATACATTATATTTTAATAAGGGCTATGAATCAGATCATTTTTGTTTGGGCTTCGATATAAGAAGTGGAGATAATCAGTTAATATCAACTACGTTGATTAAAATCTACCGGAGTTTAAAAGCCTGTGAATGAAATAATATGGAAATAATGGGATATAATTTCGGCATTTCAAGATTTACGGGTCGTACTTAAACACAGAAATCCACTGTCTTTATTGTGCAATATTTCACATAAAACGGAATTTTCGTGTCCCGGGAGAAGGCTTGCAAGCTCCTAATTTGCTACTTTTTGTCATGTGTGTTGAAATTGATTCACTAAAATTCCAGAACTCATTATACACGGGTTCGATTCTCCCTGAAGGCAGGGATTTGCTCCAGTTGCCAAGGGTGCCCCTGAACCCGCCCAGCTCCGAATGGATACCTGACATCAGTTAGGGAAACAAAGGCGGCTGGACACAATCCCTCCCCTTTTAGCCGTGGCCTGTGAACGCTGCGTCACCTGCCAACAGACTAGCATGGTCTGTGCGTTTTTATAAGAGTGTAGCATGCAAGAAACGTCTGCACAGATGTTTAAAAAAAAAGAATAGAATAGCTAACCATCCTGTGTCCACACCGTTTTAGGAGAAGCAGATCAGATGGTCTAACAGACGATCTGTCAAAAGGCATAGTTATTAATAATCAAATTGATACAATATTACTAGATTTCTTAAACTTATGCTTTAAGGAATTCTGCTCCCACCCTCTTTTAGTGTTCTTTCTCAAGCAGACACACGTATCCCCCCCCCCTTTTTTTTCTTCCTTGCCATTTAGAGTGACTGCCTTATGACATGTAGTTTATTTACATGTCCTTAGATTTGAGTATAGAAGGGGTGCAGAGACCCTGTTCAATATAAAAACATGGATTTTGTTTTATAAACACATATACTATATATACGTAGTTTGTACATTTCTTGGTTGGTATTCAAGGAAGTGCGGGTGGGGTGTAAAGAACGCTTGTCAGTTTATTTAGAGAAACGGTAAGTGCCTAAGAGATTAGTCCGACTGTGAGCAGGAAACAAAGCACTTGATCTGTGCAAACAACGCCTGCTTTGAACCCGTTTATTATAGTATGCCTTGCTACAGTCTGAAATCGTTGGCTACCTGTGAATAAGGAATAGCTGAGTGTCCCATTTCTTACTTGGTTGGTAGTTTGAATATTGTAAGCTTGTGCTCACGCGCTGTTGACGGACTCAGTACATTAATAGTCTGGTCTGAAATATTATCTATTGAAAATACACTGCGAATTATTGAGAAATTAAACACGTCATTAAAAAGAACAGGAAAGCAGTTGTGATTCATCCGTTAGTAAATGTTGGTACCCTCGATACATTTTCTACTTTCCAATTTTTCATAAAATGCTTTGGTGTAACTAGAGAACCCCCTTTATAATACTGTTTCAAGTTTCTAATACGGTTTTATCCACCAATCCACGTAGAAACGTGTGGAACAAACACCCACAACCATTTTTCTATTATACTTATGATTTATTGTGACTTCCCTCCTACAAACGCCTGTTTGTGTTGCGTGTAGCCCTGCATCAATATCTGGCTGTCAGAGGCAAAATAAAGGAGTTGAACATTGTGCGTCTGAATAATTACCTTACCTTGGTTGTTAGTTGGGAAAGTCAGCTCGATGCATGCTGTTAGGATGTGGATTATAGGAGACTCACTCTGAGCCAAGGCTAAGATATCTCCGTCATGTACGTAAACAAGTTGAATCTGAAATCGTTTGTCAATAACCTTAGTCTGCCGCGCTAGTATGCCCGCCCGTGTCGGTTAAGTAACAGGCATCATAATTGTTTTAACTTTGGCTTTAAATATGGTATGCAAACGATGGCTAAAATCAGAAGCTTGGAAAAACCAAAAAAGTTTCATTTGTTTTGATTCAGATTTCACTTTTGTCTGAATGTTTAGCTAGACCTAAAACATATCTAAAACACTGCTAGTTATTGATATTAAATGTTCCTGTTTTTTTGTTGTTGAAAAAACCAAGAGTAAGTCAGAATCTAACTAAACCCAAGAGTATGTCAGAATGTCACTATCAGGATGTCATCCCCAGGAAGACATGCACCTTTCACTTCCCCTCCACCCTCACCTTTTTGTGTGATTCTTTTTGAGTTCAGCCTTTGAAATACTTTTCCATTTTTAAGTACCAAGGGATTGGTTTGAAGGTTACACTCTCCTGTTATATTGGTTATGGTTGTTTGTTTTCTAATTTATTAGATTTTACACCCACCATTCATTATATTAAAACTCTTTTTAAACAATAACGCTCTTATCCTCAACTTTATAAAAAAATTATCTTGAATAAATCTCAGCCTTTCATTTATCTCGTATTCAATATTGCTCCTTCTCTTACTTTCAAATATTTTGTTTGTATATTGTCATTTTATTATCAAAGAATCAAGGCAGTACATTCAGCTTTCTTCTGAAATGGGAACACATATCCTAATCCCAACTATTCCTAACCATCTTTGCAAACGTTTTTATAAATTTGAAAATGATTATAGTGCATGTTACATTAGTGGAGAAAATTGCCCCAGTTTTTATCACCAAAAAAAATTAAGTAATTGCCAATAAATTTGGCTACAGGTGCATTGAGGCATGACCTTTTTTTAAAGAAAAAAATAAGTAAATAAAGCAATGTCAGCCTGTCAGTCACAAGCCCTCTGTCATTATTTTTCCTGCAAGTACATAGCATGAATAGGGCACAGCTTAAGGCCAGGTAGACAAGTTGGCTAGTGGGGCTGGCTTGTGAGTTTGACCAAGAAGATATTTAGTTGGTCCAAGGTTAATTTTTGTGTGCAAGTGTTGCAAATAAATTTCTCATTTCCTTCAAATGTATCATTGCATAAGAAAAAATACTGGATATTTAAAGATTAAAATGGTAGAAAATAACTGTGGGATCGATTTTTAAAGAAACAAACTTATTTTGGGGGGTAATAGGGGGGGGGGCAGATGACTCAACCAGTGGGAAAGAACCACAAAGTGAAAATAATTTAAGTTAAACTGAATTAAAAAGATAAAATATTCAAAAGAAAAAGTTCTTCCTCGCAACTAAAGCTTTGAAGAGAGAGACACCTGTTTTTTTAATGGAGATATTCTTAACTACGTACTTATGTTAAAGTATGTCTCCACCAGTTATTCAGTTATGTATGTCTATATTTTTAAAGTGTTTTTGTTACTATTTTTGTTTGTAAACCCATTAAACAATGTTCAGTTTTAGAATTTCAATTTTCAACTAAATTTTAGGCTTTTATTAGCTTCAAGAGTAAGTTTTCTTTTTGTACTGTGACATTTTAGGAGGGTGGTTAGAGTAAATGTTAACTACATTTCTATTAGGTAATTGATTTTGCATCAGGTACTAACTTCACAATCAATAAAAATGGGATGCTTGAGCATTAAGGATTTGTATGCTTGTGTATGCTACACATTTGTGATACAGATCACCAAAGATGACACAATTAAAACAAAATTTTGTGTGTATGTGTGAGAGAAATTTTTACTTTCTCAGTAAATAATTTTTCATGTAACATTTGAGCAGAGTTTTAAAACTGATCAGTTATCTAATTCTAGCTTCAACATTCTTTTTTTTGTATCAGTTGTAGTGGAAAATAGGAAATTAAAAACTTAATAAAGGTAGTATGTGTTTTTTTTTAACCACAAAAGCTTGTTCATTTTGCTGTTTAGAAGTGAAATATAATAATTGTATGGTTAATTTTTAAATTTGTGTTCACATTTTTAGGGCGCCAGAGATTCTCCTGGGTCTCCCTTTTTGTGAGGCTATAGACATGTGGTCTCTGGGTTGTGTCATTGCTGAGCTTTTTCTTGGTTGGCCGCTTTACCCGGGCTCATCAGAATATGATCAGGTGAGTGAAATAATTGACATTGCAGTTCACACACAGCTTCTGGAAAACGTTGCGTGAAACTAATGAATTGGTCTAATAGACTAATTGCCAAAAGGACTAGATAATTATAATCGAATAGATATAATATAGACTTCTCAAAAGCAGTTGAAAAAGTTCACCTTTCTAGTTTACATATAAAACTTAAATTCATTGCCTTCTCTGGTCCCTTACATTGGTGGATTTAAGATTGCCTAATAGTAATATATGTAAATCAGCTCCAATGACGCTAAACTCAGGAATTCCTCAAGGAACCATCCTAGGCCTTCTGCTCTTTCTAATTTACATGAATAATTTACTCAGCAGCATCTCATCAGAAATCAAATTGTGACAAAAGTTAGATAATTTGATTTAATAATCTATGAAAAATCAAGATAACAAAATCTTACAATAAGACCTAGATGAGTTTTGTACGTGTGATATATATCTCTCCAACAGAAAAGTGGAAAAAATTGAAAATTGAAAAAAACCACCAAATATTGAAAATTGAAAAAGGAACAAATAAATGCAAACTATTTCATTCATTGAAAACATGTAATCCAAACTAAAAATGTAGAGTACTTGGGTAATATGGAAATTATCATGGAATCCACATATCGAAGTAATTAAAGAGTCCAACAAAACTTTTGGCTTATAAAAAAAAACAACTATTCTTGTTACTTGAGCATACGCAAACAAATCTTCCTTCTTTCTGTCTGACATTCTGGTGTGGACTGGGTTGACTGAACAATTCAAGAAAACCACCTCTAATATTTAAAACTAAAAAAAATATTTAAAAATGCAAGACTGTACTTAAAGCATGGAGGTGCCTAGGATGCAACCATCTTCTGTATAGAAGGAGCGTCTGTAAAATATAAGATAAGATTTAACCAACTCTAACAACAGAAAGATATGATCACAAAATGCAAATGTTAACAATTAGGAATGTGTCTTAATTACAAGTTCAAAGATTCACAAATTAGATTTAAATAATTTATTTGTTAACCTTCCAATACCTCCTGATGAAAGTAAGAAAAACAATGAATGGCTAGAAGTCCCCATTAAAAAAAACAAAGCTTAGATACATGGAAAGAAAGTTTAAGGAAGAGAATTTTAAAAACCAAACTATTGAAAGACATTACAGTTTTGTAAAGTTGATTCACAACCAATGGATTCATCTTTGCTAATCTTTTTTAAAATTTAGTCGCCTCGCGCCCTCCCCCCCTCCCCAGACATTCTTCTGATGTATTACTTGTATATATTTTATACCGCCTCTGTATTATCTCATATTTCATTATGATTGACACAATATCTAAATAATTCAGTCTCAAAATAATGCATCTTAAAAGTTTAAAAAGTAAACAGGTGTCAACTAGAGCTCCTTTTTTTAAAAACCGTATTTTTATTTAATTAGCCTTTTTAGAGTTTACGAATCAAATAAAATTACATAAAATAATACATTATTCCCCCTTTTCAGATTCGCTACATATCTCAAACTCAAGGTCTGCCTGCTGAGCACATGTTAAGTGCTGCCACCAAAACCAACCGTTTCTTTGTTCGAGACAACACTGACGGCAGTTATCCCTTCTGGAGGTTGAAGGTGAATAGCACCTTTCATGGTTTTTTAAAATTAAGGATACTTAATCTCAATATTTCTCAAATAGTATTTTCATTTCAAACTATGTCACATTAGCACAACATTTGTTTTTGGGAAGTTGAATTGGCAACTAAAAATATAGCTAAGTTGTCCTTTTATTAAATCATTTTTTTATATTATTCAGTCTCCAGAGGAGCATGAGCTAGAAACAAAGATTAAATCAAAAGAAGCTCGAAAATATATCTTTAACTGCCTGGAGGATATTGGCCAGGTAAGGAGGAGAGATGTAAGTGTTGACCATTTAACCTTTTTTTTTAGCTTGTAAATTTAGAGACCAATAAGTTGTTAAAATGTAGTGCAGTAGTAGGAATTATCATAAGAGAAAGTCTTTTTATACTAACCAATAGACCTTTTCTAAAATTAAATTTAGACAGAATTAGAAACTGGGGAAGGGGGGGGGAGTGTTATGAAATCAGAAACATGATACAAAAACCCTAAAGAGAAACAGGGCAAAGCGAAAGTGATAACCTGTTTTGGACTCAGTGTAAAGCAAATGTGTACTGTGGTTTTAAAGGGAAATGATTTAGTAAGAGCGAGAGATGTTGGGCTGGGTCCTAGAACTCTGAAGTTATTCAAGTATTTCTAGGACTTTTGTTTTCACTGCCACTGATTCTACATTTAGTTAGCTCAATACTCAGATAAATTATGCAAAATTGTTAAATATATCAGCTGTTTAATTTTTTATTCATATAGCATAGTATGATTTAATTTTCAAGTATTAATAATGAGAAAAAAAGAGTTGTTTTACATTCTTGGTTTTCTGTGCTAGATCAATGTGCCAACAGATATGGAAGGAAGTGAGCTGTGTGTTGAGAAACTTGATCGGCAAGACTTTGTAGAACTGTTGAAAAAGATGCTGACTTTAGACCAAGAGAGGCGCATTACACCACGTGAGGCCATTCAGCACAAGTTTGTTAGCCTGGACAGACTCAAAGACTACCCTCACACCATTATGTATGTTTTATTTATTTGCATTCATTTTTAATCAGAATATAAATTTTTTTACTCTACCCGTTGATCAAAAAGGCATTTCAGAATAGATATAATTTGATATCTGGTTTTATTTAATTTTCTTACCCAGCTACAAGTCAAGTTTAAATGCCATGGATATTGCTTACAAAAGACCTCACAGAATGATAGACAACAACTGTGGTAGTGTTATGCACAGTGTGGTACCCTCTTCTTCTGGAAACTTCACTTTGACATTTAACAACAATCAGTTCAACAACCAGATCAATGCTTTGCATTCACAGGTTAGCTAACATAATTAACAAAATCAGGCAAATCTCTAGCTTATATTCAAAGTAAAAAAGACCATTCATTATCTATTGTCTGGGTGATGATATTTTACTGGATAAAATAATAAAACATATACCAGAAAAGCTTTAAGTTGATATGGGAACTCTAGCTTAGATGAAACAATTTAGGCTTAAAAAAATAAAAATAAAGACATACAGGTTTTATCATTGGAGAAAAGAATAGGCATATTTGATTAAAATCATTTAAATAGAAAATGTTCTAAAGATTGACAAATTGACAGTAATTCTCTTTTGAGAAATATATGAAAGTGACTAAAAGCAATGTTTGGTACTGTATTGTTAGCATTGGGTAAAATAGGCATTATGCATTCCTTGATCCTCTGAATGTGGTGACGATTCGCTCTAAACTCAAAAGTATAGATTAATTTGACTATTAACATGTATCTTGTGGACTTGTCTTTCTCATTGAATTAAATACATGAACGATGAACCATAAAGTAGCAACACTATAAACTCTGTTTTTAACTATTTAACTGTAGGTCCTTTTCTATTATGGTAGCATGTACTAAAAGTTAAAAACATTTACCTTTGCCAAAGTTTATTTTAAAAAATGATTTTGTAGTTAGAACATTATTTCAAATTTATCGGATTTAAATTATGCATCATGTTTGAAGTTATAAATTCATTTTCTCTTCCAGATGACATCTTCTAATAGCCACAGTCAAAGTGCCACAGATCTTCAATACCTCCAATATTCTCTTCCTTCTGGTCCCTATCTATCATATCAGGCAACTCCAGTTGGCCAGGGTCTTGATCAAAGAGTAGCAGCTGCAGCTGCTGCTGCACAGAGATCATCTGGTCAGTTTGCTCGCTCAGATCCTTTCAGACAGTCACTTTGTATGCAATCATTAGTTGTTCCTGCTACGTTGCCAGGTTAGTTTTACTTGAAACATTTATTATTACTTAGATTGAAAAATTATCTCAAGAAAAATACATTGTTTAAATTTGATTTAAAAAATTAATATTTCCCCTTGATAATTTATAAACAATGGATTTAATTTAAACATCCTTGCAAATCTAGCGTTGGGGAAAATGTCAATTCCTTATTTTTATCTCAGGCTTGAATTCCCCAGTTCGTTCTAGTGCTGTCTCCATGGTGACACAGCCAGCCTCTACTCTACAGTTGCAGCCGCAACTTATTAGTCAGGTAAGGAGAATTTGGAGAATTTTTATTCATATTCTCGGGCATGAAGATATTTTCTTTAATTTATATTTTTTAATCATTCAAAAAAGGGAGATCTAAAATTTGCTCCAATGGTCTTAATGAAAACATTGTCTTTTTTTTTATTGTTATGGCAGATCATCAAGGTTTTGGCAGCTTATAAATTTTTACAGCTTGTTCAATCACCCTCTACTATTTTATTATTATAAATGTGAAAGTTATGTTGATAATATTACGGTGGATAACTATAAACATAAGCATTGCTCCCTAGTTTTAGAAAGCTAATGTAATTTTGTGTGTTCATTGAATGAAATTATTTTTTGAACACAGATGTGACATTTTAAATTTTTAAAATTTTTTATTTGTGTGGTTCAAATTACAAACTAACTTTATGCACTGGGATGTTGGCCCTGCAAAACAAAAGTAATAAGGCCAGTTATAAATGTACGAAATAAGTTACTAACAAATTAAAAGAAATTTAATCTTAAGCAAGAACTCAAATTCTTAATTTTTAAAATGAAAAGTGTGAGTTGAAGAAAAATAAGCAATCACGTGACAGTTTTAACTTTTAAAGCTCAAGTCAATTTTAATTTCACATGTTAAAGAAATAATTTTTACGTTCATACCTTTATGATTCCTTGTCCAATTTTATCACTGTGACTGACTTACATTTGTCTGTGGATTCATTTTCTAAAATGTTTTTTACTTAAGTGATGCAACTTTTTTTTTAAAAAGGAGTTGACACCACATTAGCTTTTGAGATATTATGACTCAAAATTATGGGTTCTTGATGATGTCCCAATTTTTAAAAAGTTAACCTGTTACAAATTCAATTTGGATAAATTGTCTAAGTGTGGATGATAATTCTCAGTTTTGCTACACAGAGGGTTATAACGGCCGATTTTGTGTCTAGAACTTGCAAAAAGTATTAACATATACATATAAAGTTGAAAAGATGCTGTTGGTCTTTTCATTTTAAACCAATATAATATATCTATAATCTACTTTGAATCATGGGGGCGCGGTGGTCTAGCGGTAGCGCGTTGGGCTGTCGTACCGTGACTATAGAGAGTCACGGGTTCGAGCCTCGGTGCTGGCAAAGTCCCCGAGTTCACCCTGCTCCCAATGGGTACCTGACATCGGTTGGGGAAAGTAAAGGCGGCTGGGCATTATGCTAGCCACACAATCCCCTGCTCGTAAACAGTGGTTCAATAAAACTTGTGAACGCTATTTAACTTGCCCCCCTATAGGCCATCATGGTTTGAAAAGAGGACTTTACTTACTTTACTACTTTGAATAATTATAGAGGCTATATATATATATATATGCAAAAGTTAACTTTATTTTTTTTTAATAATGTAAATAATGTCTTAAGTTGTCATAGATTATTGACATACAATACAAGTAAAAAGATTGAATTACTAAGTTTTGTAAGTCAACTGGTGATCTTCTAATTTGTTTATTTAGACATCCCAGCTGACCCCAGTAACCATGGTGGAGACTGGCCGGCCAGTCCTCATGGCTGTACGTAATCAGATATTGTATCATATTTTTCGTTTGTTATATTTATCAAATTTTACTAACCAGTTTGATCTTTGATTGTAGATGATGCTTTATGTGCAATGGCTTTTAATGTAGTGTGCTATGTAGTATGCTTTATAAAATATTGTATGATGCTTTCTGTCTGATTATAATCTGCCTAAAACAGAATAATCATGTCCTTGAAAAAACTAAGTTGTCAACTAGGTTCAGTGCAAATTAAAAATAATGTTAAAATCTTGGACTTTTTAGTTAGTTTATTGCTTATAAAATTGAATATTTAAATATTTTTATTGTGCAGATTTTTCCTTAGCTATCTGTTTGGGCAAGAATGTTTAGAATTTAGGCATATTTATGGCCGAGTTAGTAAAAATCTTTGGTGTTAATCAAATATTTAAAGGAAATAAAGTGAATTTTAAAATATTTTTTTTACCTGAAGTGTCTAAGTTTAATCAAACAATGAACATAAATTTTTTAAATTAAATTTTTTTAATGTATGCAGATTTTAAGTAAAAAATGCCAAAGACCCACACTATTAATATTATTTAAAAATCTTCATCTCTCTTTTCCCAGTCGGAAGAATAAGAAGAAAACACAATACTAATGCTAATATCACTAATAAACCAAATTCAAATCAATTTCTTTAAATAGCCAAAACATTAAATTCCATCACAACCACTTTCCAAAAGATTGGGAAAATATGAAAAAATGCAATTACAGTCTTAAAATTTTCTGAAAGTAGCTTATGTTGTTATCAAAGACTTGAATTAATTAACTGGATGTAAATAAACAGAGAAGTCTTGCAAGATTTTGAAAAAATGAATGCAGTCATGGCCAATTTTGGTCTTCTCATCCCAAAACAGTGCCCAATAAAGGAATAAATTGCTTTGTGCCCAAAATATCACTATAGATTGATATTGTATGAGGTTGTATTAATTTACCTTTTTACTGTATTGGCAGTGGGTTAAATATTGCATTATTCTTTATCTTCTTGTTAGATGTTAATAAAAAATACTCGTTTTTTTTTACCTCTGCTTTCATGCAATTAAGTATGTTTAAATGATGTCTGCATTTGAGATGTAAATGAATAGAACAGGGTTCCCTGAATGGTAGTCCTTAACTCATGGTGAAGTAAAAAGGAAACAACATATATTAATCCATGGTGCAATATTTCACATTTCCATTTGTCTATTAAACTTACAAGTTGGCATGAGCATGTCATTTATTTGGATGATTATTGTACAGTGATGATTTTTTATACTTTTATACCATGAAACTAAGTGGAAAATGATAACATTTTTATTACACTTTAGTGGATGGTATATTTGCTGTGTTGTAGAATAGCTTGAAGCATTTAAAATTATTAACAAGTGTTTTTTGTTTTGTATTGTATTTCATTATAAATGTTTAAAAAGGTTTTATGATTTAAAAATTTAAATGGTAATCCGTTTTTAATGTATTGGCAGCTTTGAGTGTGTAAAGTTACATAACACAGCACCTAAAAACAATGTTCCTTCCAAGTTTCGTTTGTTGATGTGCAAAAAAGTTAACTCTGTGCAAATTATACATTTTTGTTGTGCAAGCAACACACATATATTATCTTTATCAAAGTTTGCTGTGTGGTAGCTCTGAACTGCTGCATGGCCATGGTGTCTCGCAGCTTAGAGAGATCATTGCCTAAAACATTCTATTAACTGTATTCGCTAAAAAAATATGAGATTTTACCCCTTATATTAAAGAAAGCAAAACTGCATATATACATTTTTGTGTAAACGATGTACATTAAATAAAATAATTGATAATATATGTAAACAGTGCAACTCTGAATTTGAGAACTTAATTTGTTCAGTACAATTAGGGATATCACACTCTTTTCTACAACCCAATTTTTCATAAAACTTAATTTTACTGAACAATTTAAAAAAAAATTCCATAGCTAGCTTTATTATTTTTTTTCTTTTTTAGGGAAAAATATATATTATACATTTAAAAATTTGATTCTTTTTGTACTTGTTTTTCCCCATTAGCATTGTTTGTGTGTTTACATAATTATACATCAGAATTAAATTACCTGTATTTTAGTGAATGGTTCTAAATATGCTTGTACAGTTTTGCATTAACATAATATTTTTGCATTCAACAAAATTCATAATCGTACAGCTGTGTTTGCAGCTGATTTCTTAACAAAGGTTTCTTAAACTATAAAAATTTTAAAACTACAATTTCAAAGAAAGACAGGTTATTTTATCCAGGATTAAATAGCTTTTCAATGCTAACATGTCTAGCTTCTAACTTTTAGCTTGGGCCTGTGTTTGTTACCTAAATAAAACACTCAAAATACAACTATCACAGATCAAACATCTGTTGACATAATTTGTCAAAATTAGCTTGCAAGGAGATTTTATTATTTCAGTACTTTCTTAATAAATGTTGATAAAAATAATTTAAATGAATTTGATTTTGAAATTTTACTGTTGTATTAAAAATATTGAAAGAGAATGGTGATGAGTTGGATGCTGTTAAATAGAAATACGAGGTTCATTGATCCTGCAGTAGCTTTTGTATTAAAATCATTCGGTATCAAAATGTGGTTTATTTATGTTTAATTCTAGTTATTTGAATTTAAAATCAGACACAAACACTCAAATTAAAACAATTAAACCATTAATTTCAAAAATGACTTTTTGACAGAATGGGAATTGGACAAGTTCTCGTCCAGTTGTTATGGGTACTTGGCCACCTCTTGCACCTACAACCCAACGCATCCCACATCTGCAGGAGGGGATTCCACCTGATGCGTGGAGGCAACCCATTATGGTAGGCACAGACACCTTCGACTCAACCCCAACTGCTGTGCTGCCCATGGTTAGTTCACTTTATAATGACAAAAACTTTCCATTAAAAAGAATTTTGAGAATTTATTTCATTATTAGAAGTTATTAGTTATATTTACATGATTTTTTTCCTCCATTAAATCTTATATTTAAAGTTTTGTTCCTAATAAAATCTTTGTTGTTGAGCCTTCTCTTCCATGAGGGGCATCCACCGATCATCGTCGGCGTCTGCGATTCCTCCAAGGGCATAGGCCACCTACGAGAGACCTCCAGGCATCTCTATCCTGGGCCAGCTTCTCCAGGATCTTCCATTCATGGCCAATTCTCTTGATGTCTGCCTCCAATTCTCGGCACCAAGTGTTTCTTGGACGGCCTCTTTTCCGCTTACCCTGTGGGTTCCATTTCAGGGCTTGCTTTGTTGTGTTAGGAGCAGGTTTTCTTAGTGTATGACCAATCCACCTCCACCGCTTCTGGAGAATCTCTTCCTCAATGGGCTTCTGTTTTGTCCGCTGCCACAGTTCCTGGTTGCTGATTTTGTCTGGCCAGTGAATTCTGAGGATCCTTCTTAAACAGTTGTTGATGAAGGACTGGATTCTGGTCAAGTTTACGGCCGTTGTTCTCCATGTCTCGGCTCCATATAGCAGCACAGGTTTTACCATAGCGTTAAAAATCCTTACTTTTAACTTGCTGCCTAAGTTGTTAGAGACCCAAACATTCTTGAGTTGCTGGAAGGCTGCTCTTGCTTTTCCGATCCTTATTTTGACGTCCGCATCTGTACCACCTTGTTTATCTACCACGCTGCCAAGGTAAACAAAACTGTCCCACCTCCTCAAGGGCTTCTCCTTCAAGCATAATGGGTGATGTACTGGTGGCATTAACCTTGAGGATTTTACTCTTCCCTTTGTGAATGTTGAGACCCATGCTAGCAGAAGTGGCTGCGACAATGTTTGTTTTCTCCTGCATCTGCTGTTGGGTATGTGCAAGAAGGGCAAGATCATCAGCAAAGTCAAGATCATCCAGTTGATCCCACAAGGTCCATTGGATGCCATTCCTTTTCTGCTGTGTAGATGTTTTCATCACCCAGTCAATGGCTAACAGGAAGAGGAATGGTGACAGCAAGCAACCTTGTCTCACACCAGTCTTCACCTGGAACGCATCTGTCACCTGCTGGCCATGGATAACTCGGCAGTTTATCCCTTCGTACATGTTTCTGATTATATCCGTAATCTTCTGTGGCACCCCGTAATGCCTTAGCAATCTCCACAGGGTTTGCCTGTCAACACTGTCGAAGGCTTTTTCATAGTCAACAAAGTTGACATAGAGCGGTGAGTTCCACTCTAGTGACTGCTCTAGAATGATGCGCAGTGTCGCTATCTGGTCCGTGCAGGATCTGTTGGTGCGAAAGCCAGCTTGTTCGTCCCGCAACAGAGGGTCTACAGCGTTTTTCATCCTGTTAAGTAGTACACGGTTGAAAACCTTTCCTGGGATGGACAGCAGGGTGATCCCTCTGTAGTTCGAGCAGGAGCTTAAGTCTCCCTTCTTTGGGATCTTGATAAGGTATCCCTCTTTCCAATCGGAAGGAACTTGCTCCTCTTCCCATATCTTCATAAACAGAGGGTGTAGCATTTCCACACTGGTTTCCAAGTCCGCCTTCAGTGCCTCTGCTGGGATGCCATCGGGTCCCGCAGCCTTTCCATTTCTGAGTTGTTTAATGGCCCTGCTAATCTCTTCTTTGGTGGGACTATTACAGTCAATTAACAGGTCATTATCGGCTGGTTGGATATCTGGTGGATTCCTTGGTTCATGTCTGTTTAGGAGCTCTTCAAAGTGCTCCTTCCATCTCCCTCTCTGTTGCTCCTCACTTGGTATGGTGTTTCCCATTTTGTCCTTTACTGGTCTCTCTACCTTGCTAAATTTCCCTGACAGCGTCTTAATGGTATCAAACAGTTCCCTCATGTTCCCCTGGTGAGCTGCATCCTCTGCTTCTTTAGCAAGTTTTTCAACAAATTCCTTCTTGTCCCTCTTGATGCTTTTCTTAACTTCCTTATTTGCATCTGCATACTCCTTCTGGGCCTTGTTTTTCTGTGCTCGGGTGCGGCTGTTAGTCACTTCTGATTTCTTTCTTTTCCTTTCTTCTATTTTACTCAGCGTACCTGCTGTCATCCATTCTTTGTGTGCCCGTTTCCTGTTTCCTAGCACTTCTTGGCATGTTGACTGTACTGTTTCTTTCATGCTTTGCCACTTCCCTTCGGTGGTTTCATCTTCAAGTATTTCTTGTAGGACTTGGAACTTATTGAATAGTGAGATTTTGAATTCTTCCTTTTTGGCTTGGTCCTTCAGGAGGGAGGTATTATACCGAGTCCTGTATGCTGTTTGCTCGGTATAATGTCTCTTTAGTTTTAATTTCATCCTGGCCACAAGAAGATGGTGATCTGAGGCAACATCAGCTCCCCTCTTAACACGTATGTCTTGGAGAGATCGCCTGAATTTTTTACAAATACATACATGGTCTATTTGGTTCATCGTTCTCATGTCCGGTGAGACCCATGTAGCTTTGTGAATCCTCTTGTGCTGGAAAATACTCCCCCCTATGACCAGGTCTGCTGCTGCACATAGGTCCGCAAACCTCTCACCATTGTCGTTCATCTCGCCTATCCCTTGCTGTCCCATAACCTCTTCGTACCCTGTGTTGCTATTGCCGATCTTGGCATTAAAGTCTCCCATGAGGATGACGATGTTCCTCCGTGGGCGACCCTGGACTATGGTCATTACTCTATTGTAGAATTCTTCTTTGTCTCCTTCATCACTTTCATTAGTTGGTGCGTAGCATTGTATAACATCTAGGTTGATGCTACGTTTCTTTGTTCGAAAGGTTGCTAAAAGAATTCTAGGTCCATGGGCCTCCCATCCAATGAGTGCTCCTTGTGCTGCCCTTGATAGCATCATAGCAACACCCAGGGTATGTGGGGCATCGTCTTCTTCGTGTCCCGAAAATAACACCATCTCTCCTGAGATTAATCTCTTCTGTCCCCATCCAGTCCATCTTGCTTCACTAATTCAGAGAATGGTGAGCTTATAGTTCCTCATCTCAGCGGCTATTTGTGCAGCTGTCTCAGCCTCGTACATGGTGCGGATATTCAAAGCTCCAATGACGGTTGTAGTCCTGGTAGAAATGATGGTTGTCGGCCTAATAGCTTCCAGGTTTTGGCTTTCACTATCAGGCGTCATATTTTCCTCCTCAAGGAATCCATCCTCTCTCAGGACTGAAATGTCTTTTGTTACTCTTTTCGGTGTTTTTGTAACTATGATATTTTACATGGCATTGGTTGTTGGCCTTGCGCACAAACACTTGGGGGGTGGGGGTGGGTGGGGGGTTGCCCCTCACAGCTCAATGGGTAGGGCTGATTTTGGTCCACCCCGGGTATTTTATTTTCCCGGTACCCTCCATATCTGGTGGGCTTTCCCCTATCCGCCGGCTGGGGAGGCGCTCGATAGAAGATCAGCATCTCCCACGAGATAAAATCTTTAAGAACTAAAAATAGGCTTGAATAAACATTGAACTACAGAAATTAAGTGGAATGAATCCTCATCCATGGGGCTTCATAATCTTTCTCAGCTATTACTAGTAGCATTTGTTTTCAAACAGACTTAACTCACCCTTTTGTTTTGAAGAGAGAAATCAATTCCTGTTAGTTTTTATAGAAATTTATGTCCACAGAAATTGCAGGGATTATTAATTTTTTGTTATATAAATTGCAAATTTTAAAAAAAAGTCTAATTATTTAGTCTAAGAAAATAAAATTGTGACTTACCCAAATAGATATGGGTAATTCTAGTTCCCTGTTTCACTAGTAGGAGGCTAGCCTCTACTTCACTTGCAAGTCGTGTTGTTAAAAAAATATCTTTGCCAGGAACCCTTTTCATAATATTTCTTTTTATGGTTGAGCCCACATTAACCCCAATATTTTATTTTATTATTTGTACACTATTTGGTTTCTTTTACCTTGGCTTTCCTACCTTTGATCTATAAATAAGTATTTATATATGACCTTAGATAATTGTATAGAAAAGTGATCAAAAATCTTTTTTTTTATCTTTGATATAGAGCACCTCCACCCAGCAATGGAATATTGGTATGGTCCCTACCTCATATTCCTTAAATTCCAGACACAGTACTGCTCAAAGCAGTAAACGCCCAACACGATATAGGTAAAAATTGTTTATTTATCTAAAACTTTTATGCTATTAGTGCTCTCTTGTTAAAATATGTAGAATTTGTGACCTATTAAAGTATAGTTACATAAAAAAAAATTTCCTACTTTAAAAATTAAAAAAAATGTTTTTGTGTGGTTAGTCATCACCATATTTGTAAGGTCGCTTTTTTAACTCTTTATTAACAGGCAACCCAAGGAAATTCCCTCCACTCAGCTCTCTCCTGTCAAAAAACGTGTAAAAGAAGGTACCCCGCCTCTATCTCTTTTGGATCCCCTTGGCACTCATCCAGGAACTCAATCAGCTGAAGAGGTTGCCTTGTTGCAACTTGCTGACTGGTCATCTTCATCCTCATCAGGCTCTACACATCTACGCCATCCCTGCTCCTCTTACCCTCTCCTCCCTACAGCAGGATTGGCATCATCTCATGAACACCTACAGCGACACCCTTTTATTGTGATACGGTAAGTTGATCCTGGATAATTGTGACCTAACAAACCATAGCTGTCAATTAGTTTTATTGAGCTTAGTTTTATTCTTTTTACTCGTTTTTAAAGGCTTCTGGATTTATTTCTAAAGCTGTTAAAAATAAATGAATCAATTATCTTATCTTTGTATGTTTTAAAATATATTTTACTATTATTTAACTATATTCTTAAAATTTTAAAAATAAAATGGACCATTAATGTTTGTCTATTTGGAAAATTTTATGTTCTCTTAAAATATTTAATCTCTTGTGGAAGCATTTCTGTCCTTAAAAATATATGCCTGTCCTCCTGCTCTCTCTTTATTTAGGGTTATATTGCTGTTATTCACATTGGCCATGCGTATATTGTTTTATTTTCTGTAAGAAGAAACAAGAGTAAATATATCATGTCGATTAAACCAAAAAAAATAATTATTTCCTTTTGCTTTCTGAAAATCAATTTTAGGCTTTCATAATCTATAATCGCTTAGTTCTAAAAGGAAAGCAAAATTACTTTGGTCAATATTTTTATATTCTCATATATTAGGATGCAACATTCACCTAGGCATTTTGTTACCCTCAAGTATAATAGTGAATGAAACGGAGTAACTTATATATTTTTCTTGTATTTTAAAGTAAATGACAGCAGAAAACTTACATTAAAAATAATCTAATAATAAGTGTAATTTGAAAAGTCTTTTAATTCCCATTTGAATAAAAGTCCCTAATATGGAATTCATGCTGCAATTATGCCTACATTTTTTCACAATTCACAAAATTGTAATGTTTTGTGTTTAGAGACACACCAAGTCCTGTACCTAGTGTCATCACCATCAGCTCTGAGAGTGAAGATGAGGGAGACGGACTTAGGGGTGGACGTAGCTGTAACAATCGCCACCACAGGCACCACCACCATCACAACCGACAGTCTCAGCAAGATGTTCAATCTGATAGATTTATTGAGTTGAGAAATTTGCCACGTGATGAGAGTGACCCTGGTTTGACTGATGACACAGTGACGCGACATGCACGAAGGTGCATATTTTTACATATTCTTTACTACTTCTAACTTAATTGATCAATATTTTAAATTCCAGAAAGCCATTTCTTTTAAAGATTTATTTTTTAATAAATGATAGAGAATATTTTGACTCAAAAATTTAATTTTTCATTTTCAGTGGACGCCATGACAATTCCTTCAAAACAAGTCTTGGCTTTTTTCCTACCAGCTTTTCTGATTCTGCACTTGTTCAGACTTTTGGTAATTAACAGATTTTGAGATATACATTTTATTTAAAAACAGTTGTAAAAAGACTTGAAAATAATTATCTTTTTTTAAATTTAATTTTACACTGCATTAAATAAGTAAAGTAATAATATAAGTAAAGCTCTGCTGTGGAGTTCAGTTTATAAAAATTACTTAAAAGTATAGATAAATTATATAAAAGTTCCCATTAAAAAAAATTGTATTAACAAAATCTTTCATTTTTTATACTTCATGTTTTTTTTGCAGTAGACGATAGCTATCTGACAGTGGCTGATGGTCATGAGTCTGATAATGATGACACCCTGGCACCAAGTGGGCATCTCTTGACCACCGCAAACAGTGGAAGCAGTTTGGCTGCAGGTATTGCTGCTGCGGCCATGCCATATCCACCTGCCAGTCCTAGCAGCATTGGTGGAACCAGCAGTAGTGCCAGGCGTGTGCAACAGCACTGCCATCTCCACCACCAGCAGCCACATATGTTCAACACCAACAACATAAAGCATGAGCTAATCGAAAGGCTGCCAGTTTCACACAGCATTTTTACACCCCAGGTAGTAATTTTAGTGAGTGTATAACAGGACCGTTATTTTTTATTATATCAGTTTCATTTTTAACTATGATAAATTTAAATATTGCATTAAACCTGTTTCTGGCATGTTTGGGCTGATATTATCAATTCTATAAAAGCTAATCAGATTTTATAATGGGAATTACTATAAAATTAAAGATTTTATATAGAAAGCTAAGGAAATTTTAATTTCAATATATTTTTGTTTTGGTTTTTACAATTTTGAATTGAGCTGAAACTTATGACGTTATTTGTGAAGACAACTACATTTTAGTGATTACATTTTCTAAAAAGTGTTCATGCCACAGCACATTTGGATTAGACAAGTCGTAGGTACCTTTGTATCTACCAATATTAACTTCTAAAGTGTAGATAAACTTTTGATCTAGAAATATGTGTATATTTTGTGTGTGTCCATAAGTAAAAATAATTTGCTCTAACTTATTTTTAACAAATGATAAAATATTCTTTTCAGTCCTTTGGTGGTGCCAGTAGCAGCAGCAGTGGTAGCTTGCCCCACCTGCGTCTTTCAGATGTCAGTACAAGTTCTTTCTTGCCTCGTAATACTGTCACTACTACAACCAGCCACCCCACTAGCAAGCAGCATGCAAAGGTCAGCCCTTACATGCCTAAACAAGAAATGCTGTCTGGATCAGATCGACATAGATGCCGTTCTCCAAAGGTAGAAAAGCTAACACCCTTTGAGTTGGAGTTGAGTTCTGCTGCTGCCCAAGGAAAACTTGCCTATGTCTCTCCAACAGTTCGTGCCCTGCCGGCGGCAACTGCAGCAAAGTTGACTATGAATGTTGGAGGAGGAAGTCTTTCTAATGGAACCCAGGGCTTGAGTGCTTCATCCCATTTGAGTACTCGAGGTAACATGCGATTTTGTGTCCAGCAGGCTGGAGGATCTGCCATGAGTCAGTTGTCCCCAGTTCAACTTGGCCAACCAGTATTGTTAAATACAGATCTGAGCCACAGGTAACATTATTATTATTATTATTAAAGTAGCAGAATGTAGGGCAATGACTCTTAGCCACTCTCTTTAGGTGTGGGAGGCAGTAGGTTTAGCAAGCAATTTCAGTGGATATGGGAACAAATGGGGACCAGAAGACCAATTTTTTTTGTTTTCAATGTAGAGGTGCAAGAATCAAAGCTTCACTTCAAATTGGAGATGTTCAGCTTTAGAGTCCCAAGTTAACTCTTTCCGTGCAAGAGGTTTTTCCACAAAAGTTTTTTTTGTGTGATCTAACTATTTTCTTATTTTGCATATACTTTTTAAGCGACATAACTGTATCTGATATCAAAATAATAGAAATTGACTAGAAAATAATAATATTTGGGAGAAAAATCAATACAGTGGAACCCAGTTAAGTCGACGGCCTCGGGGTATGAAAAATCGCCCTGAGATAACCGATCATCGAGTTAAACGAAAACCAATATGGCGGCAAAATATTAACATGCGCTTGAAATTTCTTTATGTACATGATGTGCGTTAATTAGTGATGGGACGATTAATCGGAATCGTATCGGAATATCGGGACCCTATTTCTTCACTCTTTCCTAAGGTTTTTAAGACCATTCGTTTTTAAGGACCGTTTAAGTTTAAATATAACCCTTTGTTGCGCTAGCGCAGTTTTTTTTCCCTAGTACATAACTATAAGGAATTCATCTACTCCTGCCCGCCACGCCGCCCGCGCGCGCAGGTCCGCTAGTGACATGGTATTTTTCTGTCTTGCTGTGATTCCCAGATTGAGCGATACTGTGCCTTGGAAGGCACTTGCGTGACTTTCCTTACAAGATACACAAATAAATAACCCGCCCCGTGTAACCTACACATCCCATCATTGTCAGTCCCCGAACCATTCTCTTCCAAACCATCTTCCTTGGGTCCGTCCCCTCAGCTTACAATGGACTCAGAATTCCTTCGGTAACGATGCTAATCGGACTAACCAACAACAATCGTGTGGGAGATTGAGAGTGGGGGTGGGTAAACTGTCTGTAGTCTGTTTACATTATGTATTTTAAAATCTGGGGAGCCTTGTTTACAGTAAGCACCCTATGATTTTGGTATCGTCCCATCACTAGCGTTACTAAATGAGAATGTACATGCACGTGTTTTTGGAGTTTTGTTTTACACAAAGGCGTTGCCGTAATTTATTTGTCTATCATGACCTATGTATGACTCATGACAAAGCGAACTCTTCTCTATAAATTGTACAAAAATAATTAGCAGTAGTAATAGAGTCAAAATGAGGTTGAAGGATGAATGGTTGCCAATGACAACAAGTCTGCACATTTTGTTATTCCATACGAAACGAAATGTTTTAGACATGCGATTCTGCGTGCATCTTTGCTATTGGAGCAATTACGTAATACTCGGTATCAGCATCACTTACGTGGCTGATTGCAGAGTATCTCCGAGTAGCCGAACTGATCGGTTCAGCCCTATCGATAAGTAACATTTTCAAAAGCTGGTGATTTAAGTTAGTAACACAGCACTAAGAGCTGAACGCAAGCGGGCTTTGACGTCACCAGCAGATTTGGCGAGGCAGAAATTTAATACCTTCCCTTGGTTATAAAAAATCACATAGAACATTTTCTAAAGCTGGCATTTGGTCATGTGGATCGAGATAACCAACTCTAAGTGGCAAATTTGGCCCTCTTTGTGCTCGAGGTATTAGGGTTCGGCGACTTAAAATAATCTAATTAACCGATCAGAAAAGGCAAAGACAAAGAGAGAATTAGGCGGTTCCAATAAAAAACGTTGACTTAATAGAGCTGACGAGTTAACCGGGCTCGAGTTAAGTGGGTTCTACTGTATAACAATAATAGTTTATAAGTTTTTTGAAATTTTTGGAGATCAATTTTTGTGTGTTAAATTTTGTTTTTAAAAAATTTGAACTTACCACCAGACTATTTTCCTTCTGCATAGACGTGTTCTATTCTGATATAATTTACACAAAAGTATAGTCATTTTTTAAAAGAGTGCATTATACATTTTGAAAATGTTCCATTTAGATTATGTCCATTTTTTTTTAAAAATGTCATCACAGATGCAAACTAGGTAGTTTAGAAAATCCTGATGTTCTTTGAGTATGTGTTGCCATATCTTTTTACTAAAAAAAAATTGAAACTATTTGCAACATTTTGAAAATTTGAAAACTGAATGTAAACACACGTTATTTGTAAATTTAAAAAAGTCTGATATGAAACTGCAGGCTAAAAAATAAACTTATTTAATGCAATTTGCCGGTATATCAGAGTTAAATAGATGATCAATGTTAATAGCCAATCCAATACTTGATTCACCATTTGCTGTTTAAAGTATGTGACATAGAATATTTGTGAAAAAGTTTTTTTTTAGGGCTTTTCAGGAATGGTTAATGAAAAATCTTATTTTCAAGTTTTTCTGAAGAAACTCCTAAGATTTAACAAGTTTTTAAAAATTGCATATATATTTGTTATGTTATTTGTCATTTTTGATTGAACATTATCCATTTTAACTAGGAAAAAAATCATTTGAGATCAAATGTGAATTAAAAAAAACTAAAATTTCATTTTAATTCTAGTGACTACAGACGTATGGGTCCTCTTCACAGTTCCCCATTACACCAGTACTTGTTACCTGCACACCAGCACCAGCAGATGACTCTTCCCTCTTCTGCATCAATTACACAGTTTGGGTAAGAATAAATGATTCTGTTATTGATTTAGCATGGAAAGATTTCTATGATAAATATATAAGTGTAAAAATTGTTGGTAAAGATAACGCCAAATCTAATTTTTACTCTGCATTAGTTTCAACTTTGCTCCTAAATGTAAAAAGTTCAATTTGAATATTTTTTTCTCTCCCCACTTTCCAGTGCTTTTTCCCCGACAGTGGCGCCTCCTCCAGCACACCAGTCTCCACGGCAGCTGCAGTACTCCTCTCACCCTTTGCCTGCTCACATGCATCCAGTCCCTGTGCTCCATCCGCCTGGTCTAACACCCACCTACCCAGCCCAGATACATCCTCATTACGCTGCAGCTGCTGCGGCGGCTGCCGCTGCCACCGGCCCAAGTTACCTGGCATCCACTGCCCAGTCTGCGGCACCCCATGGAGTATATGCCACTTACCAGATCAGTCCAGTAAAGACTCGCCAGTTTCAGTACTTTGCTTAGTGAAAGAAACGAGGATTATGAAAGGCTGCATCCTGTAAGAAGTGGACCGCTGGAATTGCCTTTCTCCACCAAAGGAGCTGGAGTGGCTAAAACGTCAACAAAGAAGTCAAGCTTCATCATAAGCTCTAAAGCATTTAGGTCATTATGGATGACTTCAGTGTTGTGTGGGATCAGTGGCTTTCAGCAGATTACAATCACTTTATGACAGACATGTATGAATGTTAACAAGGTCATCAGTAGGTTGCTGGAACAAATTTTCACCTTCAGACTGTTAAAGATTATTTTTACTAAAATGTTTAAAAAAAAATTTAGTTGGAGACTTTAAATGTGGAAAATAAAATCGTTCTGGCATTCATGAACTAGTCTTGTCAGGGTGGTGGAAGGGATGAAGCAAATATTTCATATCAGATCTTTTAGAAAAAAATTTCCGTTTTTGATGTGTAAATTGACTAGATGGTGTTGCATTGGCACCTTGATTGAGGCATTGATACTAATGTTGACTTTGTTTTACTTCTAAATTGAAATGCTTTTAAGAGTAACTTGCTTCATGGCAATTGATTATTCCCTCCCCCCCCCTCCCATCTTTATTAGGTTTCTTATATAAATTGGTGAAGGTGTTTTGATATTTCATTGTTGTCACAAGTGTCCAATTGAAGAATAAGAGCTTCTATAATGTGAAAATTGGTAAATTTATTTTCTTGCCTGTAATCAATTTTTTTTTAACCTCTCAAACCCACATGTTTCAACTTTCTTTTATTGCAACTTAAGTTATTCTCTTTAAATTGGGAACAATTATTTATTTCAAAACCTTTGGTAAATTATTTAAGTTTTGTCTTGTTTTTCAAATAAGATTAAACAATTATTCATTAAAAAATGGAGAATAGTCTTAGATTTTACCTTTTAGTTTTAAACTTTACCACTTAGTATTGAAATATTATCTTAAGTAAATTTATGTCATGTTAAATTTTAAAAAGATCAAGCTTAAATCATGAAGGCTTTTAAGAAGTAAAAAATATGTAGTACTTTAATTTATTCATGCATTAGTCTCTTATTAATTATAAATATTTGTGGGTTGGCATAGTTTAATAAAAAAAGATTTATTATTTCAATCTGATATATACCGTATATATATTTAATTAGATTTATTTTCCACGTACCCGAATATTGAATATTTAACTGTAGTGCTTGCTTTCTGTATTAACAGACATTTGCATTTGAAGCAAAGACTTGTATTATGACTCTGTTGTTTTCTGTTTGACCACATTGTCATGATGTTTTCATAAAGTATTATGCCAATTCCCTTAAGTCAATTTGTTGTTTTTTGGTGTGTGGATATATTTCCCATATATTAGCTAGCTATTTTATATCTTTGAGTTTTGTTTCTCACTTTTTTGCAATGAGATTTTTTTGTCTAATATTTAATCTTCCCTTTCTGAAAGACACCAGTTTTGTTTTTTATGTCTTGGCACACAAGAATTTTCATGAAATATTTGTTGGTTTTCAATTAGTAATGCCATGTGGTTAAAAATTATGTTTTCTTACTCAGATACTCATTGGAGTTTTGAAGGAAATAAATTAAAATCCTTTTGTTTGACTAACTATGAAATAAGTTTTTGTTCTAGCCACCCATATTCTTTACTACAATGAGAGCTTACCTCAATGAATAGCGTTTGCAAAGGTCGCTTGCTAGATGTGAAGCTAATTTACTTACTCACTCACAAATCTTTTAAAATGAATCTACCTTATTCTTCTACGGCATGGACACTTGACTACTGGTATTTGTATGTTCTAGCATTTTTGAGATTTAGAATAATCTGAAATGAATACAAGCAAGACGTTATCTGTCAATTAAACGTATATTTGATAACGCATTTTATAAATTTACAGCATGAAGTCAATAGCAGACACATAAATAAATTAATTAGAATGATTGCTCACTTGATTGATCCTTAGAACATTTACAATATTAAAAAGTTTTTTTTTCTATGTGCTCTGATGGTCACGAGTCAATACAGGCACTAGATTTTTATTGAACTGTTTGACCATTATTGCTATAATCAACAGTGTATGTGTGCCTTGTTCAACCTCCTTGTGGGGGACCCAATGATTATTATCTAGACAGAATTTTCTAAAACCTATTACCTGTTAAATGATTATTTATATATAAATATTTCAGATATATGTATATAATTGTATGATACTCACTTGTTGATTCCAGCTTTGTAACACATCCTCTGTATATGGCATTCATTCATAATGGATATTCACCTTGTCATTTAGTCTGATTTTACAATTGCGCACATGAATATAGAAATGTTTTTGTTGTTTTCATTTTGCATGAGGATTTTTAATACAGATATTCTGCATAGTTCTTTCTTTGATCATTGGGAAAAAAGACAGGTATTTGATTTTTATTCATAAAAAGATGTATAAAGCTTGGATTCATATATTTGCATTCTTTAAATGGTTTTTCAAATTTAAATAATGCATTTCTTCATCTATTTTCATGTCAATATAAAACTGCCCTTTTCTGTTTGCTAATAATTTTTGAAGAATAGAAAAATGTATCTTCCAGACTTAGTATACTCTTTCTACAGCAACATATAGATGATGCAAAATTAAATAGTTTGTATACAGTAAATGAAATACTCAATTCATTGATGATTTGAAACACACACTAACAATAAGTTTAAATATCTTGGATTAAATTATATTTGAGAATACAAAATAATTGCCTTGTAATTTTATTTTATTGTCTTCATTTAGTTTACATATACAAAAACTTTCATATAAAAAAAACTAAACAAATTTACCATCTCTCCTCATGACTGGAAGAGGAAAAAAGTAAAATCTATGAATGTTCGTCATATAAATCCAATATTTTGGAAAGGGAAACTAAAAATTCTTCTTGAAGTTAAAAGACACTCCTTATATTTAACTTTTATAGATTTTAAACTGAACTTTGATTAATTTTATGTTATGAGCATTAAAAAGATTTCTGTACTATATTCGCAAGTGTTTTTTGTGTTTTTTTTTAAAGCTTGCTTCCAGAGCTGCTATATATTTATATAAATTTAATTAAATTACATCTCTAAGAATTCTAATAGATGTAATAGGGGAGAAAGAAATGATAATGCTTTTTAATCAGCTTCAACCAAATTGGCTTTGGTGTACATACAATTTTTTAAAGAAAAGGGTAATTTATAGAAAAGATGGTATAATTTTACGAGGTCACCTTTTTGCAAATAAGAATGATTTATCACATCCTTAAACCCTCAAATAAGTAATTAAGAATGAAAAAAGAGGAACTTAATTTATAAGTAGTTTAGATATGACTAATTTAATAATTATTGAATTACTTAAGATCTGAACTAGATTAAAGATAAATAACAAGGTAACCTTGCTAACAAAAAATGCAATTTAACGGAATTTGATTTCTCTAGAAAGTCAGTATTGCTTGAAAGTATTGATAACCTTACAGTGAAGCTTTGATACTATTTGTTTCATTAATTAAAATCAATTGCCTGTTTTTTTTTAAAGAGCACTTCCAATTGAATTGTGTTATCAAATGTATTGTAAGTGTACAGAAGCTATTTTAAAACATTTTTTAAAAATCTTGAATTTCATGTTTAATTTTGTCTCATGTCTCTCATCCTTTTGACACATTTTTCTGAATTCACTGCATCAAAATCATTGTTGGTGATCCACATATTTAAACATATTTACTTCTTATTTTTCTTCAATTTAAGATGGGCTAATTTGATCTAGGATTATTTCAGCAATTATATATTTAAAAATCAATAAACAAAAATTAAAAATTATTCTTTTCCAGTTCATGTAGAGCTACCAAGAAACAGGATAGAATAATTTAATTTTATGGAAAATATGAAGATATTTGCTGTTTATTTAAGTGATTTTTGTGTGTGCTAAAATGTCATTTAAATAAAAGTAATTAGCTATGTTAATTAAACTGGTGTTATCCATGGGATATTATTTATTGATTTATTGGCTTAACTTAATAAGAATTGTCTGATTTTTTAAAATTGTGGCCATTTATGAAATTTAGCTTTTATATGTTCTCATTCAGTGATTGCATTCAAGGCTAATAAGGCAATATGATTCCTACATTGCAATTTTAGATTTGGAAGTAAATTTAAATTACAGTTTCATTGAAGGAAATTTCATGGTGGTAACGTAACCAATTAGTGGAGCTTTATTATTTTTTAAAGTTAAAATGAAGTCTTGTATTTTAAAAATCAACACATTTTAACAACTTTTCTCTTTTATTCAGCTTTTTTTATAGCATTTATAATGGCATGTAAAGTTACCATTATAATTTTTTCTCCATATCCGTTCTATTTAAATTGTTTGTTATAATAATACCTAAACAGCCAATTGTAGATTAATTATGATTTGAATGTATAAATAAATTTTCAAATTGATCACTTCCATATTTTCATTGTCAGTAAGTCATCACATTCCAGATAAGTAAAATAGTTTGAAGGTTAAATCATAATCTAGGAAAATACATGTAGTCTGCAATCAATAGTTAAAATAAAATGTAAAAAAATAGATACATAAAAGTCATAGTCTCGGAAAAATGTCAAAACTGCTATGCTGCACTATTTTATAATAAATCCAGAACAGTAGCCAGTTTTCTAGTGGAAGATAGCATTTAATAATTGCCTTCATTTACTATTACATCCCGACATTATTTGTAAAACAATCACTCACAGCTTGACATCTTGTATCATATTTTTGCATTATTTTAAAAATTATTTAGAAATCAAGATTACAAGTAGAATATTTCCACCCAAGCTGCATTTGGGTTTTAAGTCTTTTATTACCCCACCAACTCCTTTAATTCAACTGTTAAAGTTTTTGTTTCACTGGTGATTATTAAAAAAAAACAACTTTAAATTAACATTTTAACTCATGTGATGTGAAAGAAATAATTCTATAATTTGATAACAAAATTGATCTTTCCATCATCTTAAGTATTACAAATATAGTAATTTAGACATAGTTATTTTTTAAACTTAATTTTTAAAAAAATTGTACAGAATTTAAATTTGTGAACAGAATGGAATAGATAAAAATATTTTTTTTAAAAACCTCCTATATCATTTCAAACATTTTAACATGCAGTTACTTGTATATATTCAAATTAAATTGACAATGCATCATGTCTTTAATTTTTAATACCTTTTAATTTTTAAATATTTTTAAATATAAATTCAAGATAATTTCTTAGTCTTATTTCAAGGAACTATTTAAATCTTAATTACATTAACAAAAATGTCAAGGTTTCTTAACATTTTGAATGAGCTGGCACCACAGCCAGCTGTTTTTCTTGGAGAATAAAATGTTAAACGACTAGAGTAATATTCATCAAATTTGAGAATGCTCATGCGCTTAAATGGTTATAGCCGAATACAAAAATTTCTTTCTTGAATATTTCTAGTATCCTCTACATTTTTGTGTCATGTCAATTTTTTGTTATTGCACGTCACACCAAAATTTAACACTACTCAAAGACATTGTCAAATGTTATTCCACATAATATCTCATTGGATACACAAAAAAAAAGTAAATGTGACTCATTAAAAACAAAAATATGAAACAGAAAATTCTTTAAAAATAAAAAGATAATTTTGTATAATTAAATACAGTTGTATTTATCTTTTTGTGTCTACTAAAGGCAGGAGTGGTGCAAGTTTTTAGAAAATCAAATCTCTAGTCAAAACAAAATGGCTATGTTTATAACGACCTTTTTTCTCTTCCCCGGTCCCCCTTTAAATGCCCTATCAGAAATCCTATCTGACTACCACACTAATATTGAGAATCATCCTTTTTCATGTTTATTTATATATAAATAATGTACTTGAGTAGATAGCACTTTCTGTGGCAATCACTGGAAAATCAAAATTTGATCACTTACCGGCTAATACACAAACTAACTAAATATATAAATAAGCTAGTGAGAGAAATAATATCTTCAAGATAGTATTAATTCTGTTGTAAACTAAAAGCTAAAAACAAGCTTAGTATACATATATTTTATGCTAATGAACAAAATATTGGACTTGACATGAATGATGATAAATTAAAAATTTATTTAAATATTTTCCATGTCTAATGTAAAAAAACAACGTTTTGTATATTGGTATTGAAATTTAGTTTGCTGATTTATATTACACGCTTTTATTTAAGTCACACTGTTTAAAAAAAAATTATATTTCATTTTAGAGTACGAGTATTTGTGTTCTATTTCAGACTCATGTTATTCTAGAACATTGACTTCAATAACAATCATCTATGACAACAATACACTAACAGGGACATTTTAAAAAAAAACTATCTGACTGATTCTAATTCAATTTTAAGTTGAAGTTAAACAAGTATTGACTCATTTAATTAGGTATTTTAAAGTTTATTTCAATAGCATTGATTAGCTAACAAATATGAAAATCCTTTCTTTAACCACAATGAAATATTTGTTCAAATGGCATGGTTTAATATCTAACCTTCTAAGTCCACCAACTGGTACTTATCATAGTCTCTTGCAAGGACAATGTTACTAACTTGTGAGAAGGTTTTAGAACTATTCCACACCATGTGTAATATTAAATTGATAGTTAAGTAAATTCCCCATCTGTGTAGCTAATAACACTATAAAAACACTGGCAGCCTGTTAAACTAAATCAATATTAAGGCTAATCTGTGCTTGTGGTATGTATCAGCTTTATCAATTTTTATTGTTCCACTGATGGTTTAAAAATACTATTTGCATAAATCGGGTACATTTAAAATTTGTACATATTTTGTGATTCAGAGGTTGGTTATTGTGCATTGTAGCTGTGAAATATTTAATGGACTCTTATGCTACATAAATAATTATTAATTGTTCTAATATTGCTATCATGTGGTCGTTTTTTTTTGTTGCAACAACAAATGTAATTGATATAGTCTTTCCATTATTCACAGTTGATCCAATGCTGTTTGTCAATTGATATTTCTTCCCAACCATTTCTATTGTCTGTTGAAAGGTCTTTTAAAAAAAAATCTTTTTATTTCTTGGTATTAATGTCATTTATGAATTTATATATAGGCTGGGCATTACTAGGTTATTAACTGGACCAAAAGGCTGGATTTGACAAATTATAAACAAATGCACCTGTCGAGGAAAGAATGTTTTTATTTCAATGAACTTTTAGCATTTTGGTAAAATGTCAGAATTAAATTCATTGAAATGAAGTTAAATATTGTAAATGAAATACAAATGTAGTTTTGTAAAATTTGAATCTTAGATTCGTTATTCTAACAGAAATTTCAAGTTTAGATGATTTACTGAAGTACTCAAGTTATGAAGCTATTAATCTAGATACCTATAATAGGTATGAGTGTTGTTGCTGGATGTTCTTTTGGTTTTATTTTGTGAAGAGTCTTTGTTGTCTAACCCTTTTATATATTCAGATAATAGACATTTTAACTTTGTGCATGTATCCTGGCAATAATCCATTTCATTTGTTCATGCTCTGTTTAAAGAAAGATACATTTTTGGTATGGAATTTACTAATATCATGTAAATGTAGTCAAAGTTGTTTTCTTTTCTTTTTCTTCAAATGTTGTTTACATGCATTTGGTATAAATAATAAATCAGTATATATATTTTTCATTATATGTTGTTAGAAGTTATTCTGTGTACGAATCAATTTTTTTCTCTTGAAGTCAATAGTGAACACTTATTTTTCTTCCTTATATTATTGGTCTTATTGAACAATTCAAGTTTTTATCACTGTATTGCCTGCCATTCGTGTATTTGTACTTAAAAGAAATTCTAACAGACTATAATTTGTATATTATTTTATCACAGCTTTCCATTATATATAGGACCACAACAATACTAAGCTTAATTTTTGTCATTGTGGCTAAGCTTGAGTTTAACACATGTTCATATAAGGAATATTGATATTCAAACTTTTATTCTGTTCAAAGTTAAAGAGTGGAAATGCTATTATTAGCAAATGTCAACAATCAGGTAAATAGGCAATGACTAAAACTGTTATCTAGTCACTTTTACCCCTCACCAAATTAATTTTTGTAAATGGACACAGACAAATTCATTTCAGGTTTGGCAAATTAATGTATTTCTGGTTTGGCAAGTTAATGTTAATTTTATGTAAGTTTAATTATGTTAAAAAACTTAAAGCTGCCAGCGCTTATAAGAAATTTTGTTCTGAGGACTTGATTCTTTACGCAAAGTTCATTTGATAAGATGCCACTGAAAATAATCATTTCTATCCAGGTAAGGTTTCTCCTGGAAATATTTATATGATTATTATTGCCTAAATGTACCAAGTTGGGAGACTGGCAAAACATATATATTGTCTTATTTATTTGTTTAGTAATGGTGTTAACGTTTAGAATTATGCTTTACTTCTTATCTTACTTCAAATATTTTTTTAAAAACTAGTAACCAGATTAATTGATATATTATTTGATATCAGTTGCATTTCTGAATGTTTTTCATTATTCTTTGATAACCATTGTAGAGTTTTATCATGTTGCTACAATTTGTGGTAGCCTTGAAATCAACTTTTTTTTTCCTTCAACAAAATCTAATCAGTTACTAGATTTTTGTGTAGTGAGTAGTATCACTTTGTTTCTTCTTTCTCACCGCTGTATGAATATAATGTAGTGGATTTTTGTGTGCAATAATTGTTCCATTTCCACTTGTCAGTTTCCCCCCAACTTTATTTAATAATTTACCCTCTTTATATGTTATTGATCCTTGACCTTTGGGGACAAAGATCTGGTTTTTGACTTCTTTCCGAACTTCTCCAAGCTTAGTGTGTGTTTGTGTGTACGTTTGAGTGTGTGCCATCATGTTATTAATAGAACTTTAAAAAAAAAGTTTGGGATCAAAGTGTAAACAAATAAAATAATATTCTTGATCAAGACATTGTGTTTGTTCATTTTTAACAGAAGCACATAAGGACAAAAAAATCTTCGTGCCTAGCACATTTCTGCTATAAATTTGTATATATTATTTCGTTTACTTATGGGATTTCCATAATATTATTATAACTGCACATTTAAATAAAATCAACAGTAAATGTACTGCCATAAATGAATGTATTGATGAGCTCATAAGAGCATCCACAGATTAGTCACAGAAATCATAACTCTAAATCTAAAAAGACCCTTCAAATACATATAACTTTGAGTGATTTTTTTATTGGTGAAATAAAAACAAATTTATGACAATTCTAATTTTTGACATCAAGGTAGCTCAATTATGATGAATATGTAAGTCCTTTATAAATGAAAGAAATAATATTTGTAAGTGGACAAACATTGCAAGAACAAATATACATTTAATGAGGTTACAATTAAAAAAACACAACTTTTTACAAAATGTTCATGGACATTTTCTCTCAACAATCTGTTTACCACCTTCTTCATATTCTTGTTTTGACACCCACATCTGCTGGAATGCTCCCTGATCAAGAAATAAATAAAAGCTTTAATAATTTTACTCTCTCTTGATCAAAATGCTCTAGTGAAGCTAAAAGTCACATATTTAAATGTAACATTATCAGGTGGATTGCTAAGAAAACTGATGTAGTTTTACAAATAAGGTTCATCAGAAAAGCACAGGTTCCGAAATTTTATTAAAGCACAAAACACTTTTAAAAAAGACTAAGATATTTAAAATAATTTATTTTCTTCATTTAAGTGCATTTAAGTTTGTCTTTGATTAAAAAATCATTGTGTACACTTTTTCTCAAGTAAATTAACATGCTTCCCACTTTCTTGGACAAAAAAAAGTGAGATCTAACTTTCTAAGAAGGTTACATTTAAACAAATTGAAAACCGATTTTTCAACCATGTTAAATAAAAAAAGATAATTAAAAAGTGACATCCTTGAATGACAAGCCTAAAAAATGTATGTTTGCATTTTCACGCTAACATCATGTAACTCTTTTGAAATTCAAAGGCAATGAAAATTAATGCTTTCTTATAGAGCGCCAACACTAAATGCACAACTTATACTTTTTGCATGATATGATGGTCAAAGACTTATAAATATTAGCCGTATGATCTTATTCACACTGTTTTAACTAACCATCGTTTTACTAAACTGGTTCAGCTAATGGGGCTTGAGAAGCTGACACTTAAATCTTCTCTTATGCTTGAGAACAATAAGTAAATAACCTGCTTGTGTGTTGAAGATCCACCCACATTAAAAAAACTGAGCAGAAATAGACAGCATGAAAGAGCACACAACTTACCAATGATGCGAGAATGGAGCCCCCTATCCAACTGCTAAATCTTCTCTCTGAAGTACTGGACGCTGCAATCACTTTCAATCTCATGCTCTATTCAAACAACAATAGGAAATGGGGAATAATCTTATTTAAAAATTCACTTGGAGGAACTCAGATTAAGAATGTAATTTGTATCTTTTGGATAACTTAAGATTTACATTTCGATTGTAATCTCATTTTAATTTTATTGCACCTTTTGGACACCTAATTCAGTAAAGAATATAGAATTTATAATTTTTATTTCACTTCATTAAGATTTTCCTGCTGTTTGAAAGGTTAGGTTGATAGTTTGGATAAAAGAGGGCAAGTGAGGTCAAAGTTCAAATACTTTTAGAACTAACAAAGCAACTCTGGCCCTTATCACCCTCCTCCACCAACATATTTCCACTGATGGAATTTTTTTCTTCTTCGTTTTTTTTCAAGCCTTAAAATATTTTTTTCATATTTATTTGATTTGCACCCCAACCAGATATTTTCATTTGTTGCTTTGATTGAAAAGGGAATAAAAATTATCAAAAAAATAATAAAATATGATTTACAAGATTTCTATGATCTTGAGTTTTTTGCCATTGTGTCTAACATTAATTTATTGGGCTCAAAATTAAAACCACATTTTATTATCAGTTTTAAAACATAAATATTTATCATGCTTATTATAAAGAGGAATTTTTTCAGTCAATTCTTAACAAAAGGATTCAGCTCTAATAAAATTTTTCACATTGACAAAATTGTTTGATGAAAATAATCATGCATGTCCTGCTAAAAATATGTTCCTTTATGTCAGGGGTGTCCAAAGTCCGTCTGCAGGCCAAATATGGCCCGTGCTTCAATTTAAACTGGCTCACGACATCATCTTAAATAATTAACTGACTCATGGATGTTTTGTGTAACGAAAAAATAATATTTATTAACCCTAAGTTATAAATTGTTTTGAGTAAAAAAAAAGATGATGGCAAAAATGTTTACATTTTACCGTTTACCAATGTGAGTATTCATTATAAAAAGCCGATCAAGTTGTCTTGTCTTATCTATACAGACGCTCCTTCTATGCAGAAGATAGTTGCGTCCACTGACCATGACAGATGATCTGTTTGGCAAGTGATGCAGCGCTACCAGGCCACGGCTTTGTGGGTTCCACGCATTACCCAGCCGCCTAACTACATGTAGTGTTAGGTACCCATTCGGAGCGGGGTGACTCAGGGACGCCCTAGGCCCCGGGAACAAACCCTTGCCTTCACACGGATTCGAACCCGTGACCATCGGTACGACAGTCCAGTGCGCTGCCACTCGACCACCGCGTTATACCAATGTGAGTATTCATTATAAAAAGCCGATCAAGTTATACCAATGTGAGTATTCATTATAAAAAGCCGATCAAGTTATGTGAACCAAATTTGATGACGTGCGATGGCAAAAATCGATGTTGTAACACTCAGAAAAGGAAATGCATATTTCATCAGTGTACAAATTAAAAATTTTAAAGCATTCTTTTCATCACAAATTTTGACTAAACATTGTCGGCTATAGTTATATTTTAAACACATTATAGTCTAAAATAAGCACCATCATACCATAACTTGGTCATTATTTATCCAAGTTTTGTAAATTCAAATGATGGGATAAGACATTCGAAGATAGTGTCCCCTTCTCCCCAAGAAAAAAATGATCACTCTTACAAAATATAAACAAAAAACAAGCATATGATTTAAAAGCCAGTACACAGTCGCAATGTATGTCATTTTGTTTATTATGATAATCTGGCCCACGCATATTTTCACTTTATGGAATATGGCCCTCTTTGCAAAAATTTTGGACACCCCTGATCTATATTAAGAAGAGTATACTGGGATTATAAACAAAGGGGTCTTACAGGTGGTGTTTTGGTGCTTAAGTCTCTGTTGAGTCGGTCTGTGAATCCCTGCAACAGCGTGTTCCCCCCCACACAAATTACACTGCCATACAAACTCTGAAAGGGAAAAAACAATTGTGATAAAAATCTATAAAAATGCATGCAAAAAATTCGAAACACAATGCACACGCTAACCTTTTTAAACAGCTAATTCTTCTTTTATGACCAAACTTTAATGAGAATTTGCATTAGATTTATGACAACACAGCTGTACTTACTGGTCGAATGTCAATGTCACACATCCCAACACTAGATGTCACCACATGGCCAACGCCCAACATGGAGTTACCTCCAGACTCCTGTAACACAATGGCGCCTGAGAGTTAATGTGAGCCTACATAAATTAATTCTATTCATATTTTAGTTCAGCTTCATCGCTAGCAGACTTAGATGAAATCACCCGTGGTGTCTAAGTACAGTACCGAAATAATAAAATCACAGTACCAAACTATCCTACTGCCCAAAAATAAATCACTGAAGTGATGAATATACATTAATTCTAACCAAAAAATTTTCAAAATGGCAGATCAGTATATATGACAACCTTTATGAATGAAGGATCAAAAAGTCCTTCACAAACTTTGAATCGTTCACTGCCGAAATCTTGATTGTAGCCATGAGGAAACTCATAATGTACAGTGGGCATTGTATCCGCTTGGCTGTAAAAAAAACGACAACACAAAGTCATTAAATTTACTTTTAAACAACGGTTAGACTAAGGCAATATAAAAGTCTTGTGTTTTAGTGTGTAGATACATATTTATATAAAATAAAACAAACCCATAAAAACAAAGTTTTTGACTATAAATCCCTTATATATGAGACATAACTAAAAGTATTGATTATGTTCAAACGCGACAAATATTTACATACTGAATCTGTCTTAACTCCCCTTTGCTTTTAACCCGGGTGGGGGGTGGGAGAGGGGAAAGGTCTTGTCACCGATCCCTGGACCGAGCTCAGCGTGACACGCAAAATGTAAACAAGAGCATGCCAGTTTACCCGGTTAAAAAACGAGCTGGGTTCACCCCGTGACCCGTAAAATGTAAACGATAGCGACCGCTACATATAGTTTATATAGATAAACTAAAAATGCATTAATTTAATAACTGTACGTTCGATCGATCTGAATTTTTGATACGATGCATTGTTAGGTGACACGGGTCCATGTGCCAAATTTCAGCTCGATGGCATGACGGGAAGTGGGTCATTTTTTACTTCTGTTTTTCCGCGGTGCCCTGGCCCAAGACAGACAGAGAGACAGAGACGGCGGTGAAGCTAATATAGGGATTTAAAAATATAAAGACTACCTTTGTTCATATGGTGAATCTGAGACTTGAACAATAGTTGCAGCAAAGTCTTGGAGTACATCCTATCATGTGAGAAAAGAGCATTAAATAATATCCACAACACAAAAATAATCTATGAAATTTTAATTTTTCATCAACTTCCCTATTCAATTTACAGTAAAGCCTCACTACCAATGTTCCCTTTAAGCTGCGCGGCAGTGCAGATAACTGACTGACGCAGCACAGCTCTTTTGAATTATTGCGCAGCAAATTTGTGCAAAAAATGGAGGCTGTGCAACTTTGCACGCGTTTTTTTTTACTTTGCACGGACCAACGAACCTTAGAGGGACTTTGCTCACTACTTCTTAATGTAGTAAAGCTTCACTGCGTCTCAATATTAGTAGAGCCTTGCTGCTACTCAATACAGTATAAAGCCTCACTACTTCTCATACAATAAAGCCTCATCTTTTCTCAGCCTTATCAGGTCTTGTCTTAGAAGATTTTTGGTTATTTTTGGGATGTTTATGGTATACAGTATATGCCCAGAATTCTTATTTCTTTCTTAAATTAGAGAGTGTATATGACAACCTTGAAAACTGCTTAGAGTTTAGGAAACTTTTATGAGAGTGTTGGAAAGGCTAAACAAAATTTGGGGCAGATTATTAAGAGCAAGAAAGGGAATATATTGACCTTGTGAGTATATATATATATATATATATATATATATATATATCAAACCCTCAACATGGGGAAGGGACTCAGAACTAACTCTTGTGATTTTGAAATTATTACTGTAATAAAATATTATAAAATGAAATCTGAAATTAAATGCAGATGAATTATCTATGACTGTGTAGTTTCACTTACCTTGGTCATGTAATTGTGAAAAGATTTCGTCACATTGAGATTTTCCTTCTTTTTCCATTTTGCCGGCTGTCCATCTGCTACAATTTCCTATGGTATAAAAAAAGAAACATTTGGCAAATTTCCATTCAGTTCAAACATTTCTTAAAAAAAGCAGTTAATTGTTGAATGTTTTAATATCACAAATGTATAATTATTGACACGAGAGTGCTGTGTGCCATGTGTACAAAACTGACCTTGCTGGCAATCATGTATGGTGGGACTATCTCAATGCCCATTTCCTCCATCATCTTCTTACACTCTGCTGTGACAAAGTCGCCAGCCAGTGGAGACTTCACTATGTCTGGGAACATAAAGACATAAACAGTAGAGATTTCACTATGTCTGGGAACATTAATAATAATAATAACCTCCTTTCCAGTCCATGACGGACTATGGGGCAAGTGAAGTAGCGTTCACAAGTTTTATTTAGCCACCACTAACAAGCAAGGGATTGTGTGGCTAGCACAATGCCCCGGGGGCCTTGCCAGCACTGAGAATAGAACCCGTGACTCTCTTCTGTCTCGGTTCGGCAGTCCAGCGCGCTACCGATAGACCACCGTGGAAAGACAATAAACAGTGGAGATTTCACAATGTCTGGGAACATAAAGACAATAAACAGTGGAGATTTCACAATGTCTGGGAACATAAAGACAATAAACAGTGGAGATTTCACTATGTCCTGGAAACATAAAGACAATAAACAGTGGAGATTTCACAATGTCTGGGAACATAAAGACAATAAACAGTGGAGATTTCACAATGTCTGGAAACATAAAGACAATAAACAGTGGAGATTTCACAATGTCTGGAAACATAAAGACAATAAACAGTGGAGATTTCACTATGTCCGGGAACATAAAGACAATAAACAGTGGAGATTTCACCATGTCTGAGAACATAAAGACAATAAACAGTGGAGATTTCACTATGTCTGGAAACATAAAGACAATAAACAGTGGAGATTTCACTATGTCTGGAAACATAAAGACAATAAACAGTGGAGATTTCACCATGTCTGAGAACATAAAGACAATAAACAGTGGAGATTTCACCATGTCTGAGAACATAAAGACAATAAACAGTGGAGATTTCACCATGTCTGAGAACATAAAGACAATAAACAGTGGAGATTTCAAAATGTCTGGGAACATAAAGACAATAAACAGTGGAGATTTCACTATGTCTGGAAACATAAAGACAATAAACAGTGGAGATTTCACTATGTCTGGGAACATAAAGACAATAAACAGTGGAGATTTCACTATGTCTGGCAACAAAAGACAATAAACAGTGGAGATTTCACTATGTCTGGCAACAAAAGACAATAAACAGTGGAGATTTCACTATGTCTGGAAACATAAAGACAATAAACAGTGGAGATTTAACTATGTCTAGGAACATAAAGACAATAAACTTAAGTGTGAATAAATCCTGGTCGTCCCTTCAGCTGATGCTATCCTTAAAACTGAAAATATTTTGTTTACAACAAGGCTACACAAGGTTAGAATGACACTCACACTGACTGATGACGTAGCCATCATAAACTGGCACAGCAGAAGTCTGTGTTGCTCCACTGTCTACAATCAGTGCTGTTGATCTCCCATTAGCAAAACTGACGCACATGGTTAAGCTCATTCAATAAACGATATTTTAAAACCTTTTTTAAAATCTATTTTAGAATTGGGCAAAACTACGCTTGTACCATCAACATTTCTAAAAAAAATGTCAAGTCATGATTCAAACTCAGGTTGATATTGTCAGTTTTAAATATTTTAATATCCTAATAGTTTCAGTTCTTTAGTTCTGGAGCAAATCAAATTGTCAGTAACCTGATAGTTGATAAATGAAAAGGTATCATTGGTATTTTACAACTTCTACATATTTTAAAGACAATTTAATTTTTAGCTAGAGTGTGATCTTTTATTGATTATCTATTTATCTGGAGTCGTTAAAAAAATTATGTTGGTGTAAACTTGGACAAGGATACGCAGACAGTACTGGATTCTTGCACAAGAAAAATGCTGGTACGTTATATTTCTCAAACATTATCTCTGTCAGCTGTTCCCTTTTGGCTTTCGTAATCCACTGTTGAAGTAAAAGGTTAAAACTATATTATGGAATTTAAGTTGACAAAACGAAATTTTGTACAAGAAATATATTTTTACAAATATATATGTTATTAAAACAGGGTATGTATAGGCCTGACGAGACGTCAGCAAAAAGCCTTCCTCAATGAACAAATAGACAAAAATAAAATAAAACTTAGCTAATATTATCCAAAACAATAAAAAGTAAGAAATTTACCGTCTAATTCTGCACTTATGTTTTATTCACATTTGTTTTATTTGTAAGGTTGTTTATGAACTAATAGACTTAAAAGCATTCAACACTGAAAAGATACTTATTTAATGATTTCATCACACTTTATAAAGGACGATAAGTTCAATAAAGGCTCAGCTAATGACGATAGGTCACAGCGTGAAGTGTTTACAATAATGCAAAATTGGCATATCTGAGGCTCAGCTAATGATGATCCTTCTTATGTACTGTTTGATCAAATAAGTTTTTCATGACTTTATACAACAGCTCCAATCTTGTCTTATAAATGTGAGTTTATAGACACAAAAGAGGGAGTTGTCAGTTGTCGGATCAGAAAAAGTTTGAGAACCACTGGTTAAAAAAAGCCCTAAACTGCTACACTGACAGCAAGTGTGGCTATGCAAAAACTTAAAATAAAACATATAAATACTGCTTGCCATTGTAATAAAATTAAATTAAGTGGTTTTAGTCGGTATGGTTCTAGATAATATTTCAAGGGAAAGAATAACTTATTTTCATAATTGATACAGATTCACTATTGACATGCAGTACTTACAGCAGATTCAGTATTGACATGCAGTACTTACAGCAGATTCACTATTGACATGCAGTACTTACAGCAGATTCACTATTGACATGCAGTACTTACAGCAGATTCACTATTGACATGCAGTACTTACAGCAGCCTCTGACATTAGAACTGGATGAAGGTTGGAGTCAGATTTTATGCTCCGGCTGTACACATAATCCATCATTTTCTCGAATATGTCCCAGTTTTCAACTGAAGAAATTGTTTAAACACTTTAAAGTAAGCCTTAAAATTATTGTAATGTTCAATTAATTTTTTGTTAAAATCTCCTGTTTTCAGGACCTTGTTAAGGCCATAAAACTCAGGTTTATGACAAGCTTTATGGGTCAAGCTAAAGCTTGCCTTCAAGAATTGACATTGTGGCTTGAAGCAACCCAACTCAATAATGTTTTCCCCGACAGCTCGGTGGGGGGCTGATACGCAACATACTTAAAACGATGATACACGGTAAAAGCCCCGAGAATGGTCAATTGTGTTGGAAGTGCACAATTCAAGCTTATGACATGAGCTGTGGATATTTTTCACTAAGTAATTCCAAGACACTTTCCATGAAACACTCTTGAACTGTATATACACCAGCCACAATTAATACTGCAGTCATCCTGTATTTAGCTAGACACTAATGACTGCAATATGGGGTTAAAAGTTAGAAGGACAAGCTAAAAGAGTGACTTCAGACTGAGGACCAGGTCTTGGCTAAGTGACTGAGTCTATTCCATTAACAGAGGCCCAAAATAAATACAACTGACACTGAATAACAGAATGTGAAGAAAACTTAGTTAACTCAACATGATATACACAATTTTTTTAGACATCGATCAATAATTGCAGTGCAAAGCTTAGCTTTTTTTTCTTTATACCACTGGCACTTTGTGTCTGAATGTCAAACATGTTTTGAGATGACTAAAGAATATGATATGTGATAGTGTTTCTAAGAGATACAGTCGAACCCACGTAACTCAAGCCCGGTTAACTCGCCCACCCTACTAACTCGACGTTTTTTATTGGAACCGCCAAATTCTCTCTTTGTCTGAGCATTTTCTCATTGGTTAATTCGATTTTTTTAAGTCGCCGAAACCTAACACCTCGAGCACAAAAGAGGGCCAAACTTGCAACTTAACGTTGGTTAGCTCGATCCTCGTCTGTTGGCCTAGCAATGCACTTTGGCATTTTAAGTTCAAAACAGTGTTGACCTCTCGCTTTCTTCAAGATTTCCGGCTATTGTGTGATGCTACGAGATTTCAATAAAAATTACCGGATGTTTTTACTTTCAATTTGATTCCGTGTATGAATTAGTTTGAGTATGTATTCACCCGAGGTGTTCGAAAATGGCATTAGTGGTCTTTAATCCGTCATTATTTCGCAGTACATGTTATATTATTATTAAACTTAATTCATTTTCTGATGCATTAGTCATTTTATTTTTTAAGATAAACGAATATCTTTAGAAATGAAAATAAAGGTTTGTATCGAGAATCGACGGTGTTTTTTATTTAATTAAATAAAAAATTATTATTCTTTTACAAGTTTGTTGTTGCTTTGTTACCTGTAAGATACGTGACAGTGACTAACACGCGCGTGACGGTGAAATCAAATCATTTTCTTAATATTCCAATATATATATATATATATGTAATATACACGTCATCACTGTTGTAGGTCGAATTCTGAAGAGGAATGATTTAAAAAAAAATTCGCTTAGACTTAGTTGCCGGCCGAGGTCTAACACACAGCATGCTGTGATCAACCGTCAAGGCTGCAATAGTTTTATTTATATTACAAGTTTGATTGACTGAGGAAATTCGAGATAGTGACAGATATCCTGCACGTCAAAAGCATTAAACTTAAATTTACCATTTTGATATGTTTATTTATTTTTTTAAATTCGCTGATTCGACGGGCATTGCAAACGCAAGCGGCTGTGACATGCCACGCCACACGCGCCATGGGACGAGGCAAGTCGAAAAATTTGACCTTAATTTCAACGCATGCACAGACAATTATAAACTGGTAACTTTTTGTTTTTATTAAATGGAATCGAAACATGACAACAGAGACGTAATCAAAGTCCTTTACTTTGGCATAAAAATATATATATATAAAAATTCCCGACTAGTTATAACTTTTCCCGACTTTCAAGGTAGAGAAATTTTTTTTAAGAATTCCCGACTTTTTCCTGTTTTCCTGACTGAGTGGGAACCATGGTTATATTTAAACGGTCCTTAAAAACGAACAGTCATTACAACCTTAGGAAAGAGTGAAGAAATAGGGTCCCGATATTCCGATTAATTGTCCCATTACTAATTAACGCACATCATGTACATAAAGCAATTTTAAGCACATGTTAAAATTTTTCCACCATATTGGTTTTCGTTCAACTCGATCATCGGTTATCTCGACGTCATTTTTCATACCCCAACGCCGTCGACTTAACCATTTTCGACTGTACAAATCTTAGCTGCATTTTTGTAATTATTAGGGGTGTACCGGATTTCGGCTCCGGCAAATCCAAAATCAGGCTCCGGCAAAATTTCCCTTCATAAATTTGGGAGAGCCATAAAATATATAAATATATAATGGCTTCGGCAAATCTGGAATCCGGCCATTTCTACAAATCCGTCTCCGGACGGATTTTACTTCATAAATCCGGCTTCGGCCAGATTAAAAAAATTTGAATCCGGTACATCCCTAGTAATTATTCCCTGCTTGTGTTTAAGGCTCTTGTGCATTGTCGTCAACTCAGCAAATTTACACACAATAAAAAAATATTAATTATGAGCCAATGTAAGGAGAAAACATAGATGATATGTGATTTTAATATAGTTACATATTATTAATTATCACATTGAAATCTGAAGAACTCTTGGTAATACACTTATACTGACAAATTGAAGTTATAGTTATCCTGTCCAAATTAAACAGGTCTGGTTAACCATTAACACCTTTACAAAAGTACCCCAAAAAAAGAAAGCTACAAAACAAGCTTCAGACTGAAAAAGCCGGGAAAGAACAGAATAATACATGAGCCATGCATGAAAGTCAAGAGACTGCATGGAAATCACTAAATTTCAGTCCATGAAGTAACATAACAGAGTAAACTTTTTCATTTTTTTTGACTATGCTCTTTTTCTTTTTTTACATATGCTTTATTGAAATTAAAATTAAGCCAAAGTAGAGGCTGGGATGAGTGGGTCTCTGAGGTACTTTAACAAATGTGAAACGCTGTGAGCCTAGCTGCTTGCTGGGATAATGAGCTATATAAATTATCAAATTATTATTATTACTACATAATCAAAAAATGTTGATCTTGATGCACATTAGTTTCTAGTTACACTGACAAAATATAATGAATTTTATGATAAATGCTTACTCGGAAATTCCATAAATGATTACTTACTCATTCCATCTTTAAGAAATGTGGTCAGCTCCATATCCTTCACAGGATGCTTCATGTAAACTGTATCAATCAAGTAACGCTTTGGAGTAACATTACTATCATTTCCATTTTCAGTTTCCATTGCAGCTTCAAGGTCATCAAGCGCTCCGACATGAGTTGGGATCTCTGCCTTTGTGAAAGAAGGCAAGACATAGGGTGTTGCTTAAGATAAATATTTTTAAACATGGTAAAAAATAACCAGTTTACACCATCGATATTTCTAAAAATAAATATTTCAGAGAAGAAAAATATTGTTTTTTAAAAATCAGAAGTACATATCCATTTCTAAAAAATATGCATGATAGTAAATTATAGCATTATTTAAACACAAAATTAATAAATAAAATAGTGATTTGAAGAAGAAAAAAAAAGGTAACTAATATTTGGACCACAAATCTGGTTTAAGTGCAGTGTGGAATTAATCATCACTGAAATAATTTTTGGGTGAAATTTTTACGAATTAACTTTCTATATTATTATGAGACAAAAGCCCATTCAACACTTCAAATTAAATCGAAGTTTGTTCATTTTAGGCAAAGTATTAGAGAAACAAAAAGTATGCACAATTGAAATAACTTTTTAAAAAAAAATGTTTTTTTACAACTGACAACTGTTTACTAGTTATCCCGCATTCTCACTCCAAAAATAAAGATTTTAACAATAACATTATCATTTTTGCTACATATATCTTGAAAACATACTTTTGGTGTATCTTCTCCAGCAAAGCCAGCTCGAAATGAATATGATCCAATGTCAAACACCACGGCTCCAACCTCATCTGAGATATAGTAAAAAAAATAAATTCTTAGTAGTATTACAAATTAAGCTTAGAACATTTGAAATATCAAACATGAATCAGGATGACACGGTCACTGTGTGGATCTCAAGATCCCAACATCTTTGTTTATTAATTTTCACATGAAAATTTTGTTTCACGCAACTTTTAAAAAAATTAAAAAGAGATATTTTAAAATTAAAAGGTTTATTTCAAATAAAATCATACATATAAGCAAGTTATTTAAAAATTAAATATTAATATAATCAATTTAATCTTTGGAATGTCCAGGTATTTTTTCATAATCTGCCTGCAAGCTGGGGTGGTCTAGAAAACAGTGATAAAAACATAGGGGACACTCCCTAATAAGTGGAATAGATGTCTTAAATTTGAATTATGAATTGTTTGCGGGATTCAATTCCAAATAATTGCTAACATTTACACTCATCTAGTCCTGCATTTTATTGAATAATGGTCTATTTAACATTTTGATAATTGAGCAAAATTAGTGAGTTGAGCACAATACTAATCCCTACTTTTTCTAAAAACTCCCCCAAAATATTATGGCAAGATTGGACAATAAAATTGGAAGTGTTTTAGTATTACTATTCTCATATCCTAATATGAATATTGCATTTGAAGCTGTATATTAAAAAAGAAAATTGTGTCAATCATTCAAGTTGAAGGTCAACTGATGAATTTCTTAGTAAAAATAATAATTGATGCAATTGCTAATAATGTAAAATAATAATGACTAAACACAGATGCACAAATGAATTGATAGCAGCACATCTCGCCCTCAGCTGTCACTTTTATAAAATTTTAAATTAAATGAATCAGAAAAGCAACATAGTCATACTCATACTATTAATAAATAATAAATAGGCCTATAGCAATAAAATAGTAGTTAATAATCAATAAAATAGTAGTTAACGACTCCAAACTCCCAGAGGTGTAACATAGCTACTGTTACAAGATACTAAGAGTCAAAAGTAAGAAACGGTAAAGGTTAATTTAAATTGGTTTTATTGTTTAAGTTACGTTTAAGTGTAAGTGAACAGCTTAGTCATTAGTTATTTGTATTAGTATTAGTATGAATTACTAGTACTAGTAACTTGTAAGAAAGTAGCTGTTCTTATTATCTTATCAATTAAATTATAGTACAGATGCTTCTTATTCTATACATGGTTTAAGTTTGTTTATTTTTTTTTGGGTCCCATAACCTTGTGGTCATAGAGGGTTCTAATGTTTCCATTAGAACTTTCTCGGGGCTTGGTAGACTTGGGGGCGCCCATCTCCTCTCCAAGTCAGCGTTGGACTTTTTTTTAGCAATAGTCCTTCATCAACATGTTTTATTGTGGCTTAATGACTTAATGTGGGCTAGATCCCACGCACTTCAGCTTGTGAGGCGAGTGTACTATTGACTTTGCCACTCAGTTTGCCATCCAGCCGTGTTACAGAGTTTTAAATGTTGATTGATAAAGGGTTGATTTTACTGGTTTCAATTTGATCAGGAGAAATGTTTAAAAGGACGAGGCAATGGCCCAACAAGTAAAATTAAATAAAAAGGATGGAAATTTTCTTTTATAATTTTATACAGTGGCAGTGGACAACAAGATACTGGGATACACATCACATACCATACTATAGTATAGTCATATAATATAGTCGTGTGATATAGTGACACAGAAACTGTTGGTGAAGATTATGTCTTCTAGTGGCTGTTTTATTTTGTATGTGTGTATATTTGGCAACCCATTCCACTGTGACTTTCCACATTCCGATTTAGGACGAATATGAATATGTAATTATGATTTATAATTTATGTCATGTTTAAAATTTTAATTTCAATCAAGTTTATCAAGTCTATCTTCTACTAATCTAAACTAGACATTTGGTATTTGAGAAGTGTATAATTAAAAGGAGAAGCTTTAATTGGCTATTACAATATAATTAAAATTCTTACCTCCACCGTAAACACCCCCACTCATTTTGATTATAATAAAAATGTAGATTTCTCTTTTGAATTTCGAGATTTAACTGTAGAGCTTCAAACAAAGATATCGACCGGCGGAAGTCGTAGTTTTTATAAGTTGCAAAGATAGTATATACACGTTGTAAATTTAAGATCCACTAGATCCGTACACTTTTAATTTGGAAATTAAGTGTTGGACCTTTTCTGATCTTTTATATTTACAGATGCTCCTTCTATACATAGTTTCATTGCGTCCTACGCTTAATGTTCCCTCCTACTAATTAACTCTTATACTCCTACATAGGTGCCAATTTTCATTCGACTGTAAAACGCAGTGTTTCATATTATAGATATATATTTTTTACCCGATAAAGAGCTAGGTGCACCGCCGCGATGTAGGTACACTCATCACTCAACTGTGTTTTAAAAAAGTGATTTGCACTTTACTAGTGACTTTGCTAGTATTACACGTTTTAAGCCTAACTACTAGGTAATTTAATAAGTTATTTTTAAAAAAAGATGCGCGATATAATTGCATTGACATTAAGTTAATAAGTTAAATGCCATTGACACTTAACTTTTAACTAAATTAATTACTGAATTCTCATACTACTCATGACTCATACTAGTCATACTCGGTAAAAGGAGTAAAAGCAAAGAGAACGGTGCGCTCGATAAATGGTATTTTTGGTTGCTATATATTTTTTTCCATTTTAATTTAAGAAATGGACAACTAAACCTAACCCAGACCCTAAAACTACAACCTTAATTACGTTTATGGATAAAAATAATTGCACTTATTCCCTAAAAATACAACATTTCATTCCCGGAAGTTACGCTCTGCAATAACAATGTAAATAGTTAAGCGCACCGTTCTCTTTGTTTTAGCCATCATACTCATACTGTCACTATACAGTTACAGTTATAAATACAGTAATAGAGTGCAACAGTGAACAGTTACTCTGAGTCTGAGTTACAGTGACCTTTTACAGTTACACTTACAGACGTTACAGTTACATTCTATCACTCTATACTCTACTCTACTATACCCTAAACTAATCATAATCGAAGTGTCTGCTGCTACGACAAAGTAACGGCAGACAACTAGACGGGCTGTTGCTAGTGCTACGACATGTCGTAACACAAGCAACATATCGTCGAGTTGTCTGCTGCTACGACTAGTCGTTAAAAATATGCTGTATTTTATTTATGCTAATAGTAATAGTAATACATTAATACTAAACATTAGTTCTCATAATTAAATTTCATGAATACTAAGTAAGCCGATTAATGAATTTTAAAGGTTAAAAAAAACTTGATTGGTGTTATTTTATGACTGACAAACAGTTATTATTTTTAAAAATCGCCATCTGACATGAGCTTCGCTAGCTGATGTGATAGTGAAAGACAATTTTTTTCGACATGTCGTAACGCTAGCAACATCCAATCATAATCTCTATGAGTATGAGTCATAGTCATGACTTGACTTAAGACTTAAGTAAGTCACCTTAAGTCTTAAACTTAAGTTTAAGAATACTTAAGATTAAGTTATTCTTTCTTAATAAGTATACAGTATACACTAGTATAGAGTATACTAACTAATTACTGTTACTATTAATTAATTAACTAATACTGAATACTTTGACTTTGTTACACAAGTAGTCAGTAGTATCCAGTATGTACTATTACTAAGAGTACTAAGACTCTTACTAACTAAGACTATTACTATTACTATTTTTGTCTATGACTATGAATGTCAATGTCTTATTACTTATTTCAAATTATTTGTCTATGTCACATGTCTCTCGAACTCTAACATTCATCAATTGTTACTGAGTCAACTCAAAAATATAATTATGAAATATTTGTGAACTGTAGAATTATTGAAGAATCCAAGTCCAAATTATTTCAAATTCACATTTAAAAAATAAACTTAACACTGTGTTGCCAGAATGGGGTACACAAAAACTAAAGGTGGTTTGGGGGTGGGGGGTTGATAAGTAACAATTATTTTTATGACATGAAAGAGGATCAGCTCAATTCAAAAATAATTTTGGGTTTCACTATCACTAACTTAGTCTTAGCTTTATCATCCTGATTTTCAAATATCCACACAATTATTTTAAGTCTTAAACTTATAGACAATTTTGTGTACAATTTTCCTGATTGTGACCAAACAGGTTTCAATATTTATTAGGCCTTAGAATAGATGCATGAAAGTCACAAGTGGTTCTTGTCGAAGTTATATTATGAAAGTAATCTATAAAAAAAGTAAGGATTTCCCTTCTTTTTGCATCCTTCTAGAAAAAGTATGTTATTATAATTTTAAGCACATTTGTTGGAAGCAACATCTCATTTTCTTATACTTATACCATGAAGAGAAATAATGTTTCACATCCCATGACATTAGTCAGCTCTATTTTTTAAGTGTAATACTTTTCATTATGTCTATACAGATGTTACATGATGAATTCCAATAAACAAGAAGATGAGTCAGCATCTAATTTTAGCCTCCGTTCTGGCACTGATTCTTTTGTAACCCGAAGCAAAGATGTGTTTGCTAGCCTAGAAGTTTTAGAAGAAAAACACTCAGCCTTTGTAAAATCTAAAGTTTTGAGTCTAGATGCGGCAGAGATCATGAAAGCTGATCCTGAAGATGAAGATGAAATGGAAAAGCAGGCTAAAGAAAGGGAAAGAAGCAACAGACCTAGGCATAGACTCAGTGAGACTAAGAACGCAGATTATGTGTCAAGAAATCACAGTAGGTCTACCGAGAGAAGTCACATGGGTGATGGAGAAGATAGTTGTGTAGATAACACATTCAGACGTCCGCACCGACCTTCTCAAAAGAAAGTCTGTCAATCTATTCCAGACTTCAAGAAACACCCAGAAAAATATACCTGTTACTCTCTTGCTGATATCTCAGGGAAAGATATGTCTGAAAAATCCAATACGATGACAGCCTTGGCTTTCTTAGATGAGCGCAAACAGCAGAGGCAACTGGAAATTAATTCTCTCCAACTACTTGAGGAAGAACCTAAATTTGATGTTGGTAACGCTGCTTGTTCACGGGGAAAAATAACATTTTCTAAGCCCAAACCATTAAAAAATGATATCAGTCAGCCGGTAAACAAAACTATTCCTGATGCAAGCACACTCAATGCCTCATCAGAACCAACCGATGAATATGTGGATGGTGATTCAGGAAATGTTAATACAGAAAGTGAGGCCGGACAAACAGCCAGCACTTTCAAGTTTAGAAAAAATGTCAGAAGGCACATAAGGGCTAAAGGTGACCTTGAGGACTCAGAGTAAAGGTTAGTTACACTTGGATAATTTACCAATAGACCAAAATTTTAAAATTGGTCAGTACAGGAGCTGTTCGTCCCTGCCAAGGACATTCAGTGACTGGAACAAGTTTCCCAAAGGATCAGTTACAGCGTCAACAATTGAGCCATTTGTGTCTATTGCCTCCCATTTTCCAACCTCCAGTTGCCGTGTTCCCCCGATGAGCCACCCTACTAAGTATTACTTCACAGTTGTGTTGGCAAATCCCCCAAATGTGCAAAGGAGCCACAGCCATCAGAAATTTGGTCGTGGGCCCTTAAGAAATAGAATGAGAAGTTACTGAAATAGACATGGATTGTTTCCACTACTGCTAGTTTGCTATGTTTACTGTCATTATCTGATGAGTAAGCCTCTTAGCACAAAACCCCTGAGCTTCTATATACAAAAGCTGAAATATGTTGATCAACTCTTCCAAAATGTTTTGTTGGTTGGTCAGTTGGAAATGGTATTTACAGAGTCTTGAAAGTAGCTGGATGATGTTTTGAATATGGTTATATCAATGTCAACAAAGGAATATTTAATGTTTAAATATCTGTACAATGATTGATGAGGATGGCGATTACATGGTTACGGTTGATACGGCTCAAATTATTTCTGTAAACCTGGCCAGGTTCATCAAAGCTTACATTAAAATTAATCAGTTAAAGTTCCTTTACAAGTTTTTTTATTGTATGATGTACAGAAGAGTGTAGCTAGTAATCGCTTTTAAATAAGAGATTAGCTGCTAATTTTGACTTCAATGAAATTTAAAGTATTTTAAGGAAAGACACAACAGCCCTGGGACACGTGTCTTCTGCATACAACTGAAATATTTTCCCCATTACATGGGATGTTTACTTCACATAACTTTTGTAATGAATTAATGTGAAATTTGTTGTTATCTTACAACAGACATTGATGACATTTACCATGTAATCCTAACACAAATACATGTAATGTATTATATTTTAATATTTTGTGTTAGTATAAATAAACATATTAAGAATACAATTATTCTCCTTTTGTCATTATAAATTGTTACTTATGTGCAAGTAGTGCATCCAAGCAGTGTTGATTCTGTATTGGATCTAATTCCTACCTTTATCATATATCATATATCACTCTGCACCACATGATTAATTTAGCGTATTTCAGCACACTTCAAAGAAAGATTCACTTTCAGCTACGTAAACCATATTTGAAAATTTATATTTTTACAAAGGTGCAGATTTACAGTATTAAGCCTTACATACTGTGGCAACCATCTTAGTGTTGGAGAAACAGTTTTAAAACAGTTACACCCATATGATTCCATGTGACTAATACTTCAAATTTATTAAGCAGTGAAATTTCTTCTCAAAATCTGCTTTGTACTAATAAATGTCAGTTTTTAAAAGTCAGATTAGAGGAATAGGAGTTTAATGTTATGTTTCTTATGGAGAGAAAATTTAAATTTGCACAGAGGAGACAATAAATATAACACAATACTAAATGTGACTGTGATAATTGTTGGGCAGTTAGACAGGCCAGATGTGTGTTGTCACATCAGAGTCACTCAGGTAATGCAGAGACACTCGGTTGATGCTGAGTCACTTAAGTCATTTTGATTATGATGCTCTCCACTGCTCTCTCACTCTCATGTTCAGTCATGTAGTAGATATTTACTGCATCAGCAAGCACTGGTGTGATCCTAATTGCAAAGGTGTTTTTTGATCCAGACTTTTCCTTGTAATTTATTGAATGATTTATCAAGAAAGTTTCATCCAAGTGTATTACTAGTATTAGCTCAGTTTTTATTGCTAAAAAAATCGCAGCGATATACTGTTGTCTATCTAGTACAGGTACTGGTAACTGGTATAGTTATCTCCTTTTGATTTTCTAAGCAGGATTGACTCAGTTCTTTTTTACACGCTTTTATTTAAGTCACAATGTTTGTATGTTGCATCCATCCATCCATCCTTCCTTCAAAACTTGAAACGTAAAATTATACCACTTCGGGATGGTCCTAGAGATCTAAAAATTTTACCACAGATAGATCTTGGATGACAATGCATTGTATCAAAATTTCAGATCGATCGAATGTACCGTATTGAAATTATTGCATTTTTAGTTTATCTATAGTCTATATATAAGCATCAGTACCTGTCTGCTTTGTTAACATCCATGAGTTCACCACGTGAACACAACACCGTGGTATAAAACGTTGGGCGGGCGCTTATGAGGTGTTTGGTATAAAAAAAATAGTGGTAAAAAAGATGTGTGGGCTTCAGACGTGAATTTTAAAGAGTTTTTATTATAAGATTTAAAAAATAGCTGTAAAAACAAAGTTTTTGACTATAAATCCCTTATATATATGAGACATAACTAAAAGTAGTGATTATGTTAAAAGCGTGTCCTTTTTAAAAAAAGATTTTTTTAATATTTAATTATTATTGTTCCGTTTATATATTCATGTTGCAGAGAAATTTAAGGATGTGAAATAATATTATTTCATTAAGATAAAAAATAAAGTAATATTATATAATATACACCATTTATATCATTATCATTGATGGAGACCACAGAATATAATATATAGAATATGTGAATGTGAGCACGTCCTAAATGTTTGCTGTTACCCACAGAGTTGTCTTGGGGCTAGAAGATAAAAGGCTTTTAATTTTAATTAATTCATTGGGAAGAATTCTTCAATTTCAACTGTAGAGGATGGCATTGAATTCATTACTATTTTCTTCCGGTTTAAAATAAAATAAATTAGATTTGTAAAATGTTAAAAAAATTTGTGTGAAACTGTAAATTGTAAATTAATGATGAAATTTTTTATTTGATGTTTCATTGGATTTAAATTTAATTTACAGTGTTAAAATATCCCAGTATTTCAATGAAGAATAATCCCCTCCCCTTTAATACTTATCAATCATTTGTTTGGCTCCCACAAAGATAAAGCTGTTAAGTTGTCCTGCACTATAACAGCATGACAACACCATCCTGGGAATAGACTGTGAAGCATTTAGACAATCTATTTTTTAAATACCGTATTTACTTGCATATAGGCCGAGTTTAGAACTATAAAATACAATACTGAAATCAGGGGGTCGGCTTATATGCGCATAAAACAAAATGGACACAAGGACAGACACTAAAATGTATAATTTTGTCTAAATATTTACTGCGTTAATCATCAGTTGTGAACAACTTATCATAAGTCTTATTCTTATGAGCTGAGGTTCAGATATTATTATAGAAAATAATGTGGAAAGAGCAGAATACGTTTTTTTGTCATTCCAAAGGTAAACAAACTGGTATGTAACTATTGTAACAGAAAAGTAAGCATTTTACATCTTTAAAGTAACACATTTCTAGGAACCAAAAATATGGAGTAAAATTAGACAATTGTATGGTCAGCTTTTATGCGGGTTTTTGCAAAAACTGCCATTTTAAAGCAGTTTTAAATGGTCGGCTTATATGCGATGTAGGTTTATATGTGAGTAAATACGGTAGTTCCTTAAATAATTTTGAGAACCACTTTAAAATGTGAAAAATTGTATCAGCTACAAGAAAAGTTTTAAGTTCATGCTTATTGAGTAACGTAATCTGTTCTAGTTCTATGTTTGGAACAATCTTTTATTTAGGTGAATCCAACCATTAATAACAGTACCACACTCAGGCAGCTAAGGGTCTACATTCTACATGGACAAAGATTCAACTTGATTTTTTAATTTTTACACCATTTAAATAACACATAGAATTACAATGTATTAGAATGTATAATTATAACAAAGGTTATTTATAAGAACTGGTACAAAAATTTTTTTTAAAAATGTCCTTCATTCTATTATGAAAAGAATCAGTTACATGTTCTATCTATTCAAGATTATATCTCTGGCATTTCTATGGTAAATAGACATGCAACTGGTGCTGTACATTAAAGTCAATGAACGCACCTGTGAATAGTCTGGGCTACAAGGGAAATCACAGCCACAGTGACCTATCATCACACCAGGGGGAAGTATTTAACATTTCTACAACACTTGGAATATACAGCAAACATTCAACACAAACTATTCTTCTACTATTGTGTAGTGTTACAGTACAGCTGTGCAGTGCTACTACTATACTATACACTGTAGGCCCTACAGTGTCGTTGGAAGAGGTCCAAGTGCTGATATTCCTAGGCAATTATATTATATAATAATAATATAAAATGTATTAATATTCCGGGTGCAGTTATAATTTTAAAAAAAAAGATTTCATTTAAATGCCGCATTTTCATTTTTCTTAACTATTTCATAGTCCAGCTATTGCTTCTAATTTTAACTGGTACAGAAAATCCTTAGGATAAAACCTCTATGTAAACTACAAATAATATTGTTAATTAAAATAATTCCAGCTTGGAATTCTCAAAAAAAAGAAACACAATTTAATCACTAAGTTTCACTAAGCCTTAAAGCCAATACACTAAATTTAACTTTTGCTTAAAAACATACTTAAGAATTTTAACAATTGTTTTACTTTTTGTGTTTTTTTTACTTTTGAATGCAGAGCAGTATATTATCATTTATTGCCATTTGTAATAGACTAATTTTTCTATTAGTCAAAATGGACCACAGTAAAAAAAATAAAATAAAATGCATGCTTCAATTTTCAATATTCTAAAAAAATAATTACAAATAATTCCAGTGTGAACAAAGTTGTGGAATTATAGTTTAATTGCAGAGACAGCTATCTAAAAAGTCATATTGCTGTAATAATGTCTTGATTTGATTACTTATCAGAACAAATGGCAAATGGGCCAAAATTTTTACATTTATCCTTAAGTAATCCATACAAATTTTGCATCAGTGACCAGAGCTTGGGTATTTAGTAGGAGCACATCTAATATATTTACATTTCCAGCTTCTTAATTTAAATATTTTTTTTGGGTCTGTTTAGACAATGGATGAGAGGACATTCTGTCTCCAAGTTGGACTAATTTTGTATGGTCAAATTTTAAATGTTCAATATTCAACCCCTTCATTCCTCGTTTGCCAATTTGTTAAAACATCTGAATGTTTACATATTTGAACATACAACTCATGTCGCACGGCAGGTGCATGCGCATATGAATAATAGAGGACATGCGTATTTTGTTTTGGTGCCTCCTCCATACATCCATAACATCTGGTCTACGAAATTATTATTGATAACACTGTCTACACATGTGATGTTCAGTTTAAAGTAAACTTTAGACCTTTTGACTTTTATGTTTATAATTTACAGTAATTGAGATCAATAGATTTATGTTTAGTTTACAGTAATTGAGACCAACCGAAATACGAAAATTTGTATGTCGACTATCAAACTGCATTAATAATTATAAACAATCAGGGGCGCAACAAGGGTTCGTGACGTCAGGGAAAGTCTAAACACTAAACGTGTAGCCGCCCCATTTACGAACAAAGAACAACTTTGCATTTGAACCATTTGGCCATTGATATAAATATTTAAAAAATATGCTAATGATAAGTAATGTACATATCAGTATCAGTAAATAGCTTGAAATGCGATGGACATACTGAACATTATCAAAATCAAAGCTTGAATTTATTTTTTAACAATTCTTTTCTCGTGTAAATTATGTTAAATAAGTATAAATATAAGCTACCGGTAGTTCGATCTTAGCACGCAAAAGATTTTCTCTAATAATAGTGACAGCTGAAGACAAGAATGACTATTTATTTGAAAAGTAGGCCACAAGTCAGAAGCAAGCAAGCTCATTGCATTGAAAATTTATAGAAACATATTCAAGTTCAATATTCCAATCCAAGATTTAGGACTGTGTTGTGTCCCTTTGTTGATAGGTTTCATCCCTGCATCGCAGGCAGAATACTGGTGACAAATCGATCACGTGATTTGAGTACAGGCCCATAACGCAAGGGCTAAAAGTGGTTCTGTTGTTGTTGCTGTTGGTTGTATTTCCAGGGAGAGAATTTCACAGGTCCTGTAGGTTTTATGTTTGAGAAATCTGTTGAAGGCCCTCTGGAAAAATAAAAGGGGAAATAAAAATTGTGCATTCGTTTAGAAATGCTACTAAAAGTTTTGAATGAATTTGACTAAATTAATATATTATCTATTATTTTTGTGATTTCTTTTGAATTCTTCTCTCTTGACAATGGTAATTAATAGGTCATTAAAATCTTTCTTAGTGTGATGATAAATTGCCTACCTACCAACTGTAAGACATCATTCCCTTATATAGTATGTGTGGAATTAATTTGTAAAAATCTCTTACACACAAGAATACGTAATGACGTAATTGGGGTATTTATGCTGGTGATTATAAACATGCATGGTTAATAGTTTCTTATTTTACACATTAAATGCTAACTAATCCAATCTAACCGCTATAGAGCACCTTTTCATAATGGATATAATTATTTTATTTATTGACATTAAAATATAATTTAACAAATTGTTGGCAGTTCCTATGAATTGCTTTGCTAAAATGTAAACTCAACAAATTGCTTAATTCTTATGATTCGTTTAGTTTTCCCTCATTGGAAAACGGCCTCTGTAGGGATGGTCCATAGATCACGTCACGCGATTTTGGCCGAATTTTACCCCCCCCCCTCGCAACACGTCGTCACAAAAATTTAGACCCCCTCAAATATGACGCCTTAAAGTTTTGCTCCCCCCTCTCCCTAAAAGCCGTATTTCCTTTTTGAAAAAATATCATGTTTCAAATCACTATTTCGTCATATTAATATGTATTTAATGTAAAGCTGCACTCAAATATCGTAACACGCGTGAAGCTACGTAAAATGTCATTAAATAAAGTGTGAGCAATCAAATATTTAAGTATAACTTTTATGTAAGGTTTCACATTTTGATGTGACGTCACAGTTCTTTAACACCCCCTCCCCCCGCTTCACAAATGTGTGATCCCCCCACCTTTTTCCCCCTAGGTGCGTGACGTCGTCATTTACGGACGGCCCCTAATCATTGAAATTAAAATATAATTTAATAAATTGTTACAATTACAATTCATATAAATTGCTTTGCTAAAGTATAAATTTAACAAATTGTTACAGTATTACAAGTTTCTACGATTCGCTTTTTTTCCCTCTCTGATTCATTTCCTCTGTATAATACCAGTTGTGTTTTCTCTACGGTACGGTACCTGATCACCGTAAACTGTACCGCGTTTCCTGCACTTTTGATAAGATGGTTGGCCTGCATGTGCGTTAGGTTCTGTGTACCAGTGTTACCAATCCCGACGATGCGATCTCCAGGTCTGAGTTGACCTTCAGCGGGACTCCCTGGTTGAATCTGGGAAACATGAGAAACGCATTTACCAAAAAACTTATGACAAATAAGGACTGTATACGTTTATATAGATATAGGCAATACTGTATACGTGTATTTATGTATAGGAAATACTGTATACATTTATTTAGGTGTAGGTAATACTCAGGGGCGGATTAAGACTGCACGGGGCCCCTGGCTGCAATTCAAACTGGGGCCCTATCCAGCCAGTGTACCTTTAGATAAAATGATTGCTAGCAGCTAATATTAGGCTGTAACTTGTAAATATTCATCCAAAATGATTATTCATGAAAAAACCGAATTCGAAGAAAAAACTTTTTGCCGGTATCCTAAGATTGAGTGTATAAGACAATTTATAAAATTAAAAAACACATGAAAAATAAAATTCACACCCCACCCGGGAATCGAACCCTCCACCGCTTGCACCATAAGCCTTAGTTCTTCACATTCGGCCACGGTAGCTCATTTAAGGAGGTCAATTTAAAATATATATATAATATTCTTTAATAATTTCTGTTATTGAGCCTATCAAATCAGGTTTTTTGACTGCCAAGACTATCGTGTGGGAAAAGAGATCATTTTAATAGATGAGATTTTATTAATTTATCATATTTTCAGCAATTGAAGTATACATTTGTCCACATTTATTATAAAATATGCTAAGTTTGGGGGCCCTAAATCATCGGGGGCCCCTGGCTTTAGCCCGTTCAGCCCCCCCCTTAATCCGCCATAGGTAATACTGCATACATGTATTTAGGTATAGGCAAGACCAATAATATTTAATGGTATATGACGACAAACGTAATATGACTACCCTCCTGTCTTATCAAAAGAAAGCATAAAATATTGTTAAAATTATAACTAAGGGGGAAATGAAGGGAAGCAACTGTCACCCAAGCACAGCAATGTTTCTCTTGGACCTTTAGTCAGCTACCAAATGGCATCACCCCAATCTGACAGCCATCCGCTGTTATTTTAACTCATTGCTTTATCTTCATGTGTTTGAATGTTTGACGGGGCCGATTTTTTTTAAAGGGTTAATTTACGGGTTATGCAAAATTTATATTTACTAGATACGACCCATTGCGTAGCATACGCCGCAGACTTGCTCATAGATAGCGCAAAGAAAGGGGGAAAGAACGGACTTCAACTACAGCACGAAGAAATCAGAACAACGCCAATTAACGTCGCGTATCGCTGACGTATTGATGGTCTCGAGACATGCGCACTGCGGTTAGCTACCTGCCCCCACCCTGCACCAATCTAGCTTGCTGATAAAATGTGATTGGCTGACCCTAGCGAGGGTCAGCTATGCTCGCAAAAGAGGAGGAAAAGAACGGGCACAAAGAAACATTTTAAAAATAAGTTAAAAATTAACGTATCCGCTGAGGCTTGAACCCAGTACCTTCCGCGTGTAAGTTGGACTTGATAACCACTACGCTACGAACCAAATGTTATTATACGAAGGAACAACGCAACTTAACGCAAGAAGCATTGTTGGTCTCGAGACATCCCTCCCCCTCTTTTGAACCCACTTCGCTTGATTGGTCGACCCCAGCGAGGGTCATTCGTCTTGCTTATTTGCACACTACTCGTTTGGGATCTTGCTCTGGTGAATTATATATATACATTTATATAGATATATAACAAATTATAAAATTTGAATATTTAATTTTGTTTCAGACATTGCTCCCATATTCTTTTGTCACATTTGTTGTTCCACTCTTTTACAAATGTAACACCCTTTTTATTAGAGCAACTAGGGGTTGTAGGGCGCCTACGGCGCCCAATTTTTTTTTCAAAAGCCCAAGTAACTTATCTTTGTTTGATAAAAACGCAACATTAAACTGCCTGAAATGTACACAAAGTATTTTACAATTATAAATCATCAGATCCCCTTTTTACAATGTTCCCTTTTCCAAAATTAAAATATAAAAACAATGACGTCATATTATATATTTTTTACGGCGAGAAACACCACACGCTTTTTAAACTGCTATGGACGGTTGTACTATTTCAAAAATAATCTTTAATTTATAATTATTTTGCACACCTCCTGATGCACACCTTCTATTAAAAATATAAGCTCAAACAATGACGTCATAGCGTTACGGATTCATCCAGCCAGCCAGTGAGCGAGTGAGTGACTTGCACTGTTAAGCCTAAGCGTGTTCCACCATACCTGTTGGTAAAACTAAGTAATTTTAGTCTTTCATGTTACCTGTAGTAGTTGAGTAGCCTAACATAATGGTTTTCAATTTATCGATTGTCACAGTATATGTCGCCCTATTTAATGTACAGTTGAGGAATTCGAGCGTGGGATGGATGGGTTGGCGGAACAAACCAGGAAAACCAAAACAACAACAACAACAACAAAAAAACAACAAAAAACAACAAACAACAACTATCTTCATTCTAAATTCTAACAATGCAGGACCCGACGTAAACCATTCATCATCATTTGTCCTTTGAGTTCCTTGTGGAACATAGGGCCTCTGTCAAAGCTCGCCACTCTACACGGTCCCTTGCCAGTCGCTTCAGTTCTTCCCAGCTCTTCCCAGTCCTTCCAGCCTCGTCCAACATGCTCCGTCTCCATGTACGCTTGGGTCTTCCTCGTTGTCGCTTGCCCTGGGGGTTCCAATCTAAGGCCTGCCTAGCCCTGCTGTTATCTTTCCTGAGGGTGTGTCCAATCCATCTCCACTTTCTTTCCATGATTTGTTGTTCTACTGTTCTTTGTCCACACCTCTCCCACAGCTTGGAGTTTTCGACCTTATCGAACCATTTTATTTTCAGAATATTTCTGAGGCATCTGTTAACAAAGGTCTGGAGTCTATTTTTTGTTGTCTCTGTCGTCCGCCATGTTTCGGATCCATAAGTAGGACCGTTTTAACATTGGTGTTAAAGATCCTTACTTTTGTTTTGACAGAGATGTGTGTAGATCTCCAGACCTGTTTCAGATTGGCAAAAGCCTGTCGCGCCAAATTTATTCTTCGTTCGATGTCCTCATCTGTTCCCCCTGCTACACTGACCACACTCCCAAGGTATACAAAGTTGTTAACTTGCTCCAGGTTGCGGTTTTCTACTTGGATGACTCCATCTTGTAGGAAGTTTATTTTCAAAAATTTTGTTTTTTGAATGTTTATCTTGAGTCCTACTCTTTTCCCAGTCTCGCTCAAGGCTGTGACTTTGTCTTGCATGTCTTGGAGTCTGTGGGACAGAATGGCCAAGTCATCCGCAAACTCCAAATCTTCTAGTTTTTGCATTAGGTTCCACTGGATTCCTTTTCCTGAGCTTGCATAAGCTTCTTTTGTGACCCAGTCTAACACAAGAAGGAACAGAAGTGGTGAAAGGAGGCATCCTTGTTTGACTCCAGTTGTGACATGGAATTCATCTGTTAGTCTACCATTATGTACTACTTGGCAGGTGAAGTTTTCGTACAGATTTCGGATGATGTTAGTTATTTTATTTGGTATTCCATAGTGCCTCATTATTGACCATATAGTTTCTCTATTTATGCTATCAAAGGCCTTTTCAAAGTCCACAAATGTGGCATAGAGTGGAGATTGCCATTCAATAGATTGTTCTATAATTATCCGGAGTGTTGCTATTTGGTCAATGCATGATCTTCCTTTTCTGAACCCAGCTTGTTCTTCTCTCAGGAGATCATCGCAGGTATCTTTTATTCTGTTTAGTATCGTTCTGCTAAAGACCTTGCTAGGTACTGATAGTAGAGTAATTCATTACTGGAGAATATTCGAAACTGACAAGAGTAACACCATTAGTTAAATCATTAAACCTTGAAACACTAGAGGATAGAAGAACCAAGAGCAAAGTAGTAATCATACATAAAGCAATTAATTCTAATTTAGAAATACAACACAAAGATAACTTAATACAACCCTCAGATAGACATAAGGATAAAAACACCTTTCTTATTCCGTATGCAAGAACAAACACATAAAAGTTTTCCTTCTTCCCGTCCGGAATTCGGGCGTGGAATGGGTTGCCTGAAGAATCCAGGAAAACCAACACTTTATCAACATTTAAATCTCTAATATAAATGCAGGACTAAACACAAACCATAGATAAGCGTAGGACGCAATAATCTTCTGTATAGAAGGAGCGTCTGTAAACAGATAAGATAAGAGTAATTCCTCGCCATTTCTCACATTGTGACAGATCCCCATTCTTTGGAATTTTAATCAGTAAGCCCCTTTTCCATTCTGCAGGAGGGGTTTCAGTTGACCAAATTTTGTTGAAGATACTGTGGAGTTGGTTGATGATTTCAGCTCCTCCTTCTTTTAGGACCTCCGGTGGTATCTTGTCTACACCTGCGGCTTTCCCTGTCTTCATTTGATTGATGGCCGTCCATATTTCTTCTTTGGATATCTCTTCCATATTTATGTCCAGTGTTTTTCCTGTGGTCAAAACGGGTGGGTTCAGAGGGGTCGGTCTGTTTAGGACTTCCTGGAAATATTCTTTCCATCTTCTAAGCTGGTCATCTATGGAGGAAATGACTTTACCTTTTTTATCTCGGACTGGTACATTGTAGTTAGATTTCTTGCCACTCAAGAGTTTAGTAATTTTGTATAACTGTTTTAGATCTCCTTTTCCTGCTGCTTCTTCTGCTTGTTCAGCTAGCTTATTATAAAATATTCGTTTGTCATTTCTAAGCATTTTTGTGACCTCTTTTGAAATTGTATGGTACTCTTGTTGAGTAAGTTGTTTATGTTTTCTTGTTTTGGCTTGATTCACTTTTTGTTTTGCATGTTTCCGATCTTCAATTCTTTGCCTGGTCTCATCGCTGATCCAGTGTTTTTTGTTTGCCGGGGCAGGTTTTAGTATTTCCTTGCAAGATACTGTAATAATTTCTTTGAAGTTATCCCAGGTTTTGTCTATGTTTCCTTCATTATCATCGTCTAGTTGCAGTGCAGCAAATCGGTTTTTAAGGGTTAGCTGTAGTTCGTTCTTTTCCTGTGGGTTTCGGGAGCTTGCCTAGCTCAAATCTAATTCGCCTGTCTGTTTTTGGCCGTTGGTTGGCTAGCTTTATTTTTAGTTTGGCCACAACCAGATGGTGGTCTGATCCAATGTCTGCTCCTCTTTTTGTTCGTACATCCTGCAATGTGCTCCTCCAGGTGCGACCTATAGTGATGTGGTCTATTTGATTCTCTGTTTTGTTGTCTGGTGAGACCCACGTTACTTTGTGGCAATTTTTGTGTGGGAAGATGGTGCCTCCAATCACCAGCTCATTGAATGTGCAGAAGTTTGCAAACATCTCTCCATTTTCATTCATGTTGCCCAGTCCATGTATGCCCATTACCTTCTCTCTCTCTATGTTGTCATTGCCAACTTTAGCATTCATATCGCCCATGACGACCAGTATGTCTCTTTTCGGTATTTTATCCATTATACTTTGAAGTTGTTCATAGAATGCAACTTTATCTTCCTCAGGTGCAAGGTTGGTTGGAGCATAGCACATAATGATATGGACATTTTTGAACCTGGACAGGAATTTGGCTCTGATTATTCTGTCTGAAATTGGCTCCCATTCAAGGAGGCTCTTAAATGCGTCTTTGTTCAATAGGAGTGCTACTCCATTTTCATGAGTGTCTTCTTCATTTTCTTTTCCAGAGAAGAGCAGGATTTCACCTGATTGAAGTCTAGTTTCTCCAAATGTGTTCCACCGTACTTCACTTAGTCCCAGAATTTGTAGTTTGTACTTTACCATCTCTTTGGCGACTTGGGCGCATCTGCCTGGTACTAGTAGTGTTCGGACATTCCATGTTCCCAAGTTGAGAGGTGCCTTGTGGATGAGGTAATTTTTCTTTTTCATCGGTTTAAGTAGGGTGGTCGGCCTTGTGGGATTCTGTTGACTTTCCCCACAAGGCTTCATTAGTCTCCTTTGCGGAGCTCTACTCTCGCCTCTGACTGTGTTATGTGTGTATGCTTTGCTTTCAGTTTCAGTAACAATCTTCTTTTTACATGGCTGGGTTATTGGCCCTGCGCAAAACCATCTGGGAGGGTTCCCTTTCAGCTCTCTGGATAGCTGCCTTATTTTTCGGGTAAGGTTCCCTAGCCTTTCTATATCCCTCCACATCCTGCAAGGCAGCAGTTGATTTTATTTCGGAGTTTTCTCTCCTAGATGAATGCTATCCCTAGCTAACGGCCTCATCTGTCCGGGTTTAGAGTTTAAGCACTCTATGTTCGCTTTTTGCAGTCATTTCCTGGGATTTATGAGGCATTTTTAAAGAGTATCCTTACCAAGGGGTACCCCACCTCATCCTCAACGACAGCAAACCAGTTGGTCCGCGGCCGCTTATTCAATATTCACGGCTAACCTTTATATCTAAAGGTCGTTCCTCTATCCACCGCCTGAGGACGCGCTTGGTAGGAGATGGTAGCTCCCCCAAGGACGTAAACCATTGATACATAATAATGTGTGTAGGATGCAATAATTTTCTGCATAGAAGGAGTGTTTGTAAAGTATATGATAAGAAACAAGTTGTGTCACATGATGTGTTTATTTTGTGAACAAATTGCCATTATGAGAAAATTGCGCACCAAGTGCGTTATGGCGACAGTGAACTTTTGTTGTTAATGTTGCTATGCATGATTTTTATTTGTGTGTGTCTGACCCATAATGTTTCCATTAGAGCTTTCTTGGGGCATGGTAGACCTTGGCGGCGCCCATCTCCTCTCCAGGTCAGCAGAGGACTTTTTAGCGATAGTCATTCATCAACATTTTTATTGTGGCTTTAACGTGGGCTATTGTGAACTTAATTGACCGAAAGTTTTTTCTGTTTAACAAGTTTGGCCGTTTCTCAGATGAGTTCGCCTTTTACAATGAAGGTCGACGGCTCAACTTCAGTAGAACGAAAAAGAAAAGTTATTTTAAAGTAATATATACAGGGAGTCCTCGAGTTACGACGAATCCCGAGAAGGCGCCCCCATAAAAATATTACGCGTTACTTCGTCTTTTTTATGTTTTTTCTAAAAAAAAATTTTTTTTCATGGGGTAACAAATTGTTGTCTCTCTCTCTCTCTCGCTATCTCTCTAACAAGACCTAGCGACACGTGACCTAACTCGACACGCGACCTAACACGACACGCGACCTAACGCGACACGTGACCTAACTCGACACGCGACCTAACACGACACGCGACCTAACACGACACGTGACATAACTCGACACGTGCCCTAACTCGACACGCGACCTAACACGACACGTGACCTAACACGACACGTGACCTAACACGACACGTGACCTAACACGACACGTGACCTAACACGACACGTGACCTAACACGACACGTGACCTAACACGACACGCGACCTAACTCGACACGTGCCCTAACTCGACACGCGACCTAACACGACACGCGACCTAACACGACACGTGACCTAACACGACACGCGGCCTAACTCGACACGTGCCCTAACTCGACTCGCGACCTAACACGACACGCGACCTAACACGACACGCGACCTAACACGACACGTGACCTAACACGGCACGCGACCTAACACGACACGTGCCCTAACTCGACACGCGACCTTACACGACACGCGACCTAACACGACCTAAAACGACACAAGATCTAACATTATGACACACCGCCTAACACGACACCTGACCTAGCATGACACACGGCCTAAATCGACTCACACGTGCCCTGAAAAGAAGGACGGACACACAGGACTGATATTTGGTGTTCACTGTCCATGCTGTGGATCTGTTATCCCGTGCCTTCCATGACTTGTATCTTTGTTGTCACATTTTTATTATTGCTAGTCACAAACTTCGTTTTTTTGCTATCAAAATACAAGGTAAGGGGTCGACCAGAAAGTACGTCACGCTATTTTTGACCATTTTTAACTCCCCCCTGTCACAAACTGTCAATCATCTCGGACCCCCCCGCCTTAAGTACGTCACACTTTCGAACAAAAATGTTTTTTTATTAACAAAATAATCAAAATTTAATATCAAACAGCGTGACGTCACACATGGCCTGACCCCGCCTCCCCCTGTCACAAACGGTCACACTTTCTTACACCCCCCCCCCTCTGGAGCGTGACGTACTTTATGGACGGCCCCTAATAGTTCCATTGCCTATGAATTTTCTCCTTTCCTCTTCATCCCTCTGTTTCTACTGTTCTACAAAAATATGCTCACAAAAATACACCCTAACACACAGACAAGCACACACATACAAACACAGATATGCCCAGGTTTGTTCAACCATGGTAGATGGGACCCACACAGAAGATGCGTGTTCTTGTACATGTCTGAACAATGTAAGGAAGGATTATAGTTTCATGTTCTTATATTATTACATTTGTTATAAAAAAACACCAAAAAAAAACAACCTAAATAATATAAACATTTAAAATACTCAAATCTATTGGGGGTGAAGGGGATGAAAAATTCGTCTCTTTTATATTTTATCAGCTTTAACGCAATCGGATTGTTAAAACTGTAATTTAATATTTGAAGTTGATACGAGAAAATGTAAAGCAAAAATAAGATTTTCTGAGTTTTTTTCTTTTACAGGAACTTAAAAATAGCTTCTTCTAATAGTAGCACACGCGCGCGTACGTAATCTATTGTTGAAAGGGGTTGCTTAGCAACCTTCTCTCGAATGTCAGGTCTACAAACTAATTCTTCGTTTCTTTTTTATTTTGTCTTTGAGGCTAGTTCACGCATTCCAAGGAACGCTGCTGACGTCATCACCTTGCCAAAGGTGTGCGTCTATTAGCTGCGTGTACAGCAATGCATTGTGCTGCATGTACTATTTTTGTAACCAATGTTTATACACTGTATACCATCAAATTAAGTTTCTTTGGTTACCCTGGCGTTATGCTCAGATTAGTTAAAAACTCTGGGTTATTAAGTGTTTTGAAAGTCTTTGGTAATTTAAATATATGAATCAAAAGTCCTACATCTATTGTAACCACTTTAGAAAAGAGTTTAAAAAAAAACATTTTAAAAGCAGTTTTCGACCCATTATATGAATATGAAGATTTGTAAACACTTTAAAGCAAAGCGCTGACCAGTTATAACAACAGATTATCAAATAACACTTTACGATAACTTTATCTCAGAACGGTATCTAACGTGTTGTAGGATATAGTTCCTTCAACTGATCGTCACTGATAACATGATTCTAACTTGTTCATAAGACTTTTAAGTTTTAAGTTAACAAAAATATAGAAGAATTTAAAATAAAATATTTAAAAAAAAACAAACAACAAACAAACCAAAAAACAGTACATTTTTCATAAGATGTTATTAAACAATATAATTTGCAATTGTCACGCAAGTAGTGTCTGTCAGTCAGTCCTGATGCTACTAATTTTAGAAAGCAGGGAAAACCAAATTACTGCAACAAAGCATCAAAACGTGTGCAAATTCAATATGCGCTGTAAAAAATATTATATGACGTCATTGTTTTCGCTCATATTTTAATTTTGGAAAAGTGAACATTGTAAAAAGAGAATTAGATGATGGTTAATTATAAACTTAAAAAAGAAAGGGGCGCCGTAGGCGCCCTGCAACCCCTATTATAAAATACTTTGTGTACATTTCAGAAAGTTTAATATTTCGTATTTATCAAACAAGGACAAGTTAGTTGGGCTTTTGAAAAAGGTCGGTGCCGTAGGCGCCTTAAAAAAAGTGCATTTGTTTATAAAATAAATAGATTTCAGCTGAAAACTTCCGTCATTTTTGACGGGTGTACGCTAGTTATATATAATTTGTTTGAGGTCTCTGAATTAACTTCCTCTTAACTCGACAGACAAATTTTCTTCCTGTTTTCTTTCTTTTTTTTCTCTCTTCAGTTACATGATAACGGTTTTGAGAGTCTTCTGACGTCATTTGAGCTTGTACAATACCCCATATATCCACACTATCCAACACCACATTAAACCACAGAAACACACTACCCCACTTCACCATACACAGCCCCACTTTCAGTAGACCGGTTTGCAATGCTAAATAAACATTTTCGCTAAACATCAGCATGTAAACAAAACACAGGAAATGTAGAAATTATCAAGTTTGGTTATTTCTGCTATTGGAGCGGGGAGAGAACCCCGTAATTTTTGTTTGTAGGTGTTTTTACCGTATTCTTCTGGGAAAACAGTTCTACAAAACAAAATCAACATTTCGACGCTTTTGAATTAAAAAAAAATATACAAAAAAGAAATAATTTATTTAAAAAAAAATACAATTAAAAACACCATCAAAACATTCAACACACCAACATGACACCATCAAAACATTAAAGACACCAACATGACACCATTGAAACACTCAACACACCAACATGACACCATCAAAACATTAAAGACACCAACATGACACCATCATAACATTTAACACACCAACATGACACCATCAAAACATTAAAGACACCAACATGACACCACTGAAACATTCAACACACCAACATGACACAATCAAAACATTAAAGACACCAACATAACACCATTGAAACATTCAACACACCAACATGACACCATTGAAACATTCAACACACCAACATCACACCATCAAAACATTCAACACACCAACATGACACCATCAAAACATTCAACACACCAACATGACACCATCAAAACATTCAACACACCAACATGACACCATCAAAACATTCAACACACCAACATGACACCACCAAAACATTCAACACACCAACATGACACCATCATAACATCCAACACACCAACATGACACCATCAAAACATTCAACACACCAACATGACACCATCAAAACATATAACACACCAACATGACACCATCAAAACATTCAACACACCAACATGACACCATCATAACATCCAACACACCCACCTTTTTGACACTAAGTTCCGAAGAGAAGTCACGCCCGCCTTGTAGCCGGAAGCCCCAAGGCACGCCGGGATTTCTGTGGAGCTGGACAATGGTCTGAGACATGGCAGTGGTCAGAAAGTCCTTTAATATCAAGTCTGTTTATTGTTTGTACTGAGTCTATTTAATTAGCACAAGTCTGTAGCGGTCAAGGTAAGTTTTATAAATAAATATTTTTTGATCTGTTATAATTTTCTGATAATTGAGTAAAAACAATAATGTCAGCTATCTCTTCGTGAAATTGATGTCATTGCAATCAACTTTATGTAGTGTTTAAGATTTTTTGTTAAACTTTTTCTAATCACCGGCTCGAGTTATGTTAGGTTATTAATTACATTTATAAATTTTGTTTAGGAATTCATTTACGAACACACTGGCTGGTCATTTATTGACATTTATGAAGCAACAAACAATAAATTCGAGTTGTTTTTGAAGTACGTAACGGTGCTATTCCCTTGCGATTCATTAATTTGATAATATTCATTCTCTAATTTCATAAGTAAACGTCAATTTATGGTGAGTTTGAAATTTGGAATTTTATTTTCTACTCATTCACGATCTTATCTTATCAATACAGACGCTCCTCCTATCCCAGAAGATAATTGCGTCCACAGACCATGACAGATGACCTGTAGGCAAGTGATGCAGCGTTCACAGGCCACGGCTTTGTGGGTTCCACGCATTACCCAGCCGCCTAACTAGTGTTAAGTACCCATTCGGAGCTGGGTGACTCAGGGACGCCCTAGGCCCCGGGAACAAATCCTTGCCTTGACATGGATTCGAACCCATGACCATCGGTACGCCAGTCGAGTTCGCTGCCACTCCACCACGATGATTTTGAAAAGAAATATAGATTAATATTCTTATGCGTTCCACCGTTTACATCACGTCAATACGTCATTCTATTGGATTGGATGTTCTTTATAAGGCTTTAAAAAAAACTCCATACTAATTGGGCAAGTGTTTAACATGCTACAAATGGGGAAAGAATTTAAAGCTAAACTGTAAAATTTTTAATGATTTATATTAAAGCTACGATTTTATTTTGTCGGAGAATCAGAAAGGCAACAATTAATGAACAATCTACACACATCACTAAAATAAATAATCCCAGATGATAACTGAGCACACCTTTTGATCTGTGTAGGCACAGGTCTCCCGGACAACACGTTAGTTCACGAACACACAAGATCCCTGCCCTAAGATGTGATGCGTTCAGACAAATCCTGCAAGACTCGGTTCTCTCTGCACCTTCCGAAAAATCTTTCCTCCCCCTTTCCATAAATTGTTTCCCTTTACTCGGTTCCTGATCCATTGCTTTCGTTTGGCTCACTTGCCCCCCCCCTCACCCCCCCTAACGACCACCCCGGCAAGGTGGTCATAGCACAGAGGTAAGAGTGCATGTGTAAGTGTGAGTAATACACGGCACGTGGGCGGAACGTGACATTAGAGGCGCCGCCCCTGAGGAGGAAAACAGCCATGTGAAGGAACGTACCTTGTGAGCTGGAGATTGTAGAGTAGGTAGTAGTGGATTAGGGAGTAGTGGAGTAGTGGATTAGGGAGTAGTGGAGTAGTGGATTAGGGAGTAGTGGAGTAGTGGATTAGGGAGTAGTGGATTAGGGAGTAGTGGAGTAGGGAGTAGTGGAGTAGGGAGTAGTGGATTAGGGAGTAGTGGATTAGGGAGTAGTGAAGTAGGGAGTAGTGGAGTAGGGAGTAGTGGAGTAGTGGATTAGGGAGTAGTGGATTAGGGAGTAGTGGAGTAGGGAGTAGTGGAGTAGTGGAGTAGGGAGTAGTGGAGTAGGGAGTAGTGGATTAGGGAGTAGTGGATTAGTGAGTAGTGGAGTAGGGAGTAGTGGATTAGGGAGTAGGGGAGTAGGGAGTAGTGGAGTAGTGGATTAGGGAGTAGTGGATTAGGGAGTAGTGGAGTAGGGAGTAGTGGAGTAGTGGAGTAGGGAGTAGTGGATTAGGGAGTAGTGGAGTAGGGAGTAGTGGATTAGGGAGTAGTGGATTAGGGAGTAGTGGATTAGGGAGTAGTGGAGTAGGGAGTAGTGGAGTAGTAGATTAGGGAGTAGTGGAGTAGGGAGTAGTGGAGTAGGGAGTAGTGGATTAGGGAGTAGTGGAGTAGGGAGTAGTGGATTAGGGAGTAGTGGATTAGGGAGTAGTGGAGTAGGGAGTAGTGGAGTAGGGAGTAGTGGAGTAGGGAGTAGTGGAGTAGGGAGTAGTGGATTAGCGAGTGGTGGATTAGGGAGTGGTGGAGTAGGGAGTGGTGGAGTAGGGAGTAGTGGAGTAGTGGATTAGGGAGTAGTGGATTAGGGAGTAGTGGAGTAGGGAGTAGTGGATTAGGGAGTAGTGGAGTAGGGAGTAGTGGAGTAGGGAGTAGTGGATTAGGGAGTAGTGGAGTAGGGAGTAGTGGATTAGGGAGTAGTGGAGTAGTGGATTAGGGAGTAGTGGAGTAGGGAGTAGTGGAGTAGGGAGTAGTGGATTAGGGAGTAGTGGATTAGGGAGTAGTGGAGTAGGGAGTAGGGAGCAGTGGAGTAGTGGATTAGGGAGTAGTGGATTAGGGAGTAGTGGATTAGGGAGTAGTGGAGTAGGGAGTAGTGGATTAGGGAGTAGTGGAGTAGTGGATCAGGGAGTAGGGAGTAGTGGAGTAGGGAGTAGTGGATTAGGGAGTAGTGGAGTAGGGAGTAGTGGAGTAGTGGATTAGGGAGTAGTGGATTAGGGAGTATTGGATTAGGGAGTAGTGGAGTAGGGAGTAGTGGAGTAGGGAGTAGTGGAGTAGGGAGTAGTGGATTAGGGAGTAGTGGATTAGGGAGTAGTGGAGTAGGCAGTAGGGAGTAGTGGAGTAGTGGATTAGGGAGTAGTGGATTAGGGAATAGTGGAGTAGGGAGTAGTGGATTAGGGAGTAGTGGAGTAGGGAGTAGTGGATTAGGGAGTAGTTGAGTATTGGAGTAGGGAGTAGTGGATTAGGGAGTAGTGGAGTGGGGAGTAGTGGATTAGGGAGTAGGGAGTAGTGGAGTAGGGAGTAGTGGATTAGGGAGTAGTGGATTAGGGAGTAGGGAGTAGTGGATTAGGGAGTAGTGGAGTAGGGAGTAGTGGAGTAGGGAGTAGTGGATTAGGGAGTAGTGGAGTAGGGAGTAGGGAGTAGTGGATTAGGGAGTAGTGGAGTAGGGAGTAGTGGAGTAGTGGATTAGGGAGTAATGGAGTAGGGAGTAGTGGATTAGGGAGTAGGGAGTAGGGAGTAGTGGAGTAGGGAGTAGTGGAGTAGGGAGTAGTGGATTAGGGAGTAGTGGAGTAGGGAGTAGTGGAGTAGTGGATTAGGGAGTAGTGGAGTAGGGAGTAGTGGAGTAGTGGATTAGGGAGTAGTGGAGTAGGGAGTAGTGGATTAGGGAGTAGTGGATTAGGGAGTAGTGGATTAGGGAGTAGTGGATTAGGGAGTAGTGGATTAGGGAGTAGTGGATTAGGGAGTAGTGGAGTAGTGGATTAGGGAGTAGGGAGTAGTGGAGTAGTGGAGTAGGGAGTAGTGGAGTAGGGAGTAGTGGATTAGGGAGTAGTGGAGTAGGGAGTAGTGGAGTAGTGGATTAGGGAGTAGTGGAGTAGGGAGTAGTGGAGTAGTGGATTAGGGAGTAGTGGAGTAGGGAGTAGTGGAGTAGGGAGTAGTGGAGTAGGGAGTAGTGTATTAGGGAGTAGTGGAGTAGGGAGTAGTGGAGTAGGGAGTAGTGGAGTAGTGGATTAGGGAGTAGTGGATTAGGGAGTAGTGGATTGGGGAGTAGTGGATTATGGAGTAGTGGAGTAGGGAGTAGTGGATTAATATAGTAGAGAGTATTAGAAAAGGGAGTAATATAGTAGAGAGTATTAGAGAAGGGAGGAATATAGTAAAGAGTATTAGAGTAGGGAGTGATTGAGTAGTAGAGAAGAGATTTGTAGAGTAGGGAGTAGGGAATGGTAGAGCAGGGAGTAGTAGAGTAGAGAGTATTGAGTGGTAGAGTAGAGAGTATTGAGTGGTAGAGTAGAGAGTATTGAGTGGTAGAGTAGAGAGTATTGAGTGGTAGAGTAGGGAGTATTGAGTGGTAGAGTAGAGAGTATTGAGTGGTAGAGTAGAGAGTATTGAGTGGTAGAGTAGAGAGTATTGAGTGGTAGAGTAGAGAGTATTGAGTGGTAGAGTAGGGAGTATAAGTGGTAGAGTAGGGAATGGCAGTTTAGGGAGTGGAGAGCCGGGGAGTAAAGACTTGTAGAGTGATATTGTAGAAAATATTGTGGTATGGTGGAAAAAGTTTTGTTTTATAATAAAGTAACGAATAGTTGAACAGGAAGTAATAGAGTAAATAGAGCAGGAAGTAATAGAGTAAATACGATAAATTAGAAAGTGGTAGAGAAAGGAGAAGTAGAATATAATGCCACACTGAAGGCAGCGGGATGTTTTGAAGATAAATACCGTATATACTCGAGTATAAAACAAACTCCTTGATGTGTCACTTGAAAAGTTGAATTTTACATTTTATCAACGATCGCTACAGTAAAATCATGGCGTTTATAAACTAAGTCGATCCACTGATTTTGGCCTTGAAAAAAAAACCTCGACTATTACTCGAGTAAATAAGGTAGTTATCATGGTATAGGCTCAGATAAGAGCTGAACTCTCATCCCATTGTTCATGTTTATAACTTGTACTAATAAATAGTTTTAACATCCCTCTACAACACATCTCAATCTGGTCTCTTGCATTTACACCAATGGATTACCTCATGCAACCACTGACACCATGGGACAATCTCATACCACCACTGACACCATGACACCACCACTGACACCCTGATACCACCACTGACACCATGTTACTACCACTGGCACCAAGACACCACCACTGACACCATGACACCACCACTGACACCATGACACCACCCCTGACACCATGACACCACCACTGACCCAATGATAGCACCAAACAGTAGAGATGCCATCACTAACCTCTAAGTCACGTGTTACCTGGTAACTTAGACCCGTAGCACGCGGGGCTATTATTAGTTACGAAACGTTTTCCCCATTCCACATGTTAGAATGTCTCCTCCCCCCTCTCTTTCTCGCCCCATCTCTCTCTCCCTCTCTGTCTGCCAGTCTGTCTCTCTCTCTCTCTGTCTGTCTCTATGTCTGTCTCTTTCTCTCTCTTTATATATTTATATATATATATAAAAATCAAAGTATGTCTCTGTGTGTGTGTGTGTGTGTGTGTGTGTGCATGTCCTTTATAGCTGACTAAACCATTCACCCGATCGTCATGAAACTTTTCGAGACTGTTGAGTATGCTCCCGGGATGGTAACTGGCTGATTTATTTTCAAAATTTAACACTCATGGGGCGCCGGGGGCCCATAATGTCATATTTTGCTTATACGAGCTATATAAAAATTAGTTTAAGCGTTATCTACTGAGTAAATGAATAGATCTTAACCAAACTTAGTATAAAAAAACTTGGTAGCCCATATTATAATACTATAGGGCAATTGACTCCTAATGGCCACTCCTTCGGGGCTGGGGGCCCAAAATACCTTTTTACTTAAACTTTTAAGATTTTATTCCTCAATTCAATTATTAAAAAAACTTGACAAATAATGATAAATGTATCCACTATTATCCATATTGAAATGAACAGGTTTCTGAACTTCATATCTTTCCCTGAATGGGCCCCGGGGCCCTTAATTTCGTTTATTGCTTATGAGCTCTATAAATATTAGTTTATCGTTGCTACTTAGTAAATGAATAGATCTTCACCAAAACTTTGTATACAAAAACTTGGTAGCCCATATTAAAATACTATAGGGCACTGAACTTGTAATGTCAATATCTTCGGGGCCGGGGGCCCCAAATGTCTTTTTTTCGTATATGTTTAAGATATTTTTCCTATTCAATTTTTAAAGATCTTGAGAAATATATCCACAATAAAACTGAATAAAAATGAACAGGATTTAGAAAGTTGACCTCATGCACCGAATGGGCCTGAGGCCCCTTAATGTCATTTTCCCCCTATATTAGCTATATAAAGAGTAGTTTAAGCGTTAGATAATAAGAAAATAACTGGATTTTGACCAAACTTAGTATATAAAAACTTAAGAGCCTATATTACTATAGTGCACTGAACTCCTAATGTCCATTCCCTCGGAGCTGGGGGCCCCAAATTTCTTTTTACTGAACTTTAATAATTGTATTCCCTATTCAATTTTACACGATATTGAGGAATATAGCTTGAGTACAATGGCAATGAAAAACTATATTATCACTCATTTTGGGGCCGGGGCCCTTAATATCGTTCCTTATTTTGTACGCTATTTAATTATTAATTTATTTATCCGTTTGCTATGAAACTTGGAATTTTTTCCAATCTTCCGCGAAGGTTTCTGCATAATTTTTTTTAAACATAACACTCATTGGTTTCTTTAAATTTATTCATTTTTACTGAGATCGTTGCAACGATCTAGTATATAATATAATATATAACATGTATATATTTCTCTGTCTCTCTGTCTTCTTAACATTTACATACTTTGGAGTAAGGGAAATATAGTGGAGGTAACCAATAATAAATTTTGTACATGCACAGGCCCGCACGTGCGCGCGCGCACACACACAGACACACACACACTCTGTCTTAACAAATCACGATAACTGACTTATTATTAACCTGTAAAACTCTAATAAAAATGAAAGACTGGACATAAACCACAGATGAGCGTGGGGCACAATCAACTTCTGTATAGAAGGAGCGTCTGTATTACATTTGATATGAGCGGAAAGAGAGGGAAGGGCAGGGGAGGAGAGAGGCTTGTCCAGATGTAATAACGATCTAGGATAGTTGTAGATGTTTAAGAAAAAAATTCATATGTAAATGATGTTTGTATTGAAATGAACGTTTTTTAAAAAATCTTTCGCCTGTTAGTAATACAGTTGTGTGAATAGCCTGTTAGTTATACAGTTGTGTGAATAGCCTGTTAGTTATGCATTTGTGTGAATAGCCTGTTAGTTACAGTTTTTTGAATAGCCTGTCAGTTATACAATTGTGTGAATAGCCTGTTAGTTACACAGTTTTTTTTGAATAGCCTGTCAGTTATACAATTGTGTGAATAGCCATGATATAAATAAATCAACAAATGTGTTAACTGCTGTGAGAAAAACAATGGTGTATATCCGTAATAAATTAACACATATACTTACTGTTTTGTATAACCATTATATATATATATATATATATATATATATTTATATATATATAAAATATACAATATAATTTGCAATTGTCACCCAAGTAGTGTCTGTCAGTCCTGACGCTACTAATTTTAGAAAGCAGGGAAAACCAAATTACTGCCCCAATGCATCAAAAGGTGTGCAAATTAAAGATGTGCTGTAAAAAATATTATATGACGTCATTGTTTTCGCTCATATTTTAATTTTGGAAAAGCGATCAATGTAAAAAGAGGATTTGATGATGGTTAATTATAAAATAAAAAAAACAAAGGGGGCGCCGTAGGTGCCCTACAACCAGGGCCGTCTTAACGCAAAGGCCCGTTGGGCATTTGCCCGGGAGCCCACGAGCATAGGGGCACCATGGGAATATATTTATTTATATATATTATGTTAATTTATATTTTATTCCTTCGGGGGAGGGGCCCGACACTATTTCTTTGTCCGGGGGCCCCAAATGGTGTAAAGACGGCTCTGTCTACAACCCCTATTATAAAATACTTTGTGTGCATTTCAGAAAGTTTAATATTTCGTATTTATCAAACAAGGACAAGTTAGTTGGGCTTTTGAAAAAGGTTGGCGCCGTAGGCGCCCTAAGAAAGTGCATTTTTAAAAATAAAATAAATAGATTTCAGCTGAAAACTTCCGTCATTTTCGACGGGTGATACGCTAGTATACATATATATATATTAGGGCTGTTATCAATTAATTTAAATTTAATCGTTAACTTTTGAAAAATTATCAATTAATTAATCGATAATTTCGATTAAAACCAAAAATATAAATTTATGACGTCATTAAACTGAACATTTCTCACAGACATTGAAAATTAAGAATATTTTGAACTAAATTTCATGACAATGTGTTGATACTTGATTTGTGCTGAAGGTGGTACGTCAGCGATGTATTTGATCCTTTAAAAGAGAATTGTTTATGGCAGTGGACACAGTAAACGTTTTCACCATCTTCGACTTTCGCCATCCGCAGTTAGCTTAAAAACAACATATTTGCTCAACTTTCTAGTTATATGTTTAAATTTAACTGCGCTGATGCTGTCAGCAGGGCCGTCTTAACGCATAGGCCCGTTGGGCATTAGCCCGGGGGCCCACGAGCATATGGGCCCCGTGGGAATATGTTTATTTATATATATTATGTATATTCATTTTTTATTCCTGCGGGGGAAGTGCCCAACATATTTCTTTGCCCGGGGGGTCCAAAATGGTGTAAAGACGGCTCTGGCTGTCAGCCATTTTTTAGTTGACGTCTGACGGTCAACATATATTAATAAAATAAATGTTAATATTACGCGGGAGATGTTTGTCGGTAAAAAAAAATAATAAATTATTAATTATTAATAATTTATTATTTATTACTAAAATTTTTAAAAAATATTAAAAATATTTTCTTAAATTTTAATCGAATTTTTATCGATTAAAATTATTTTAATCGATATTTAATCTATACAATTTTTAACGATTAATCGAGAAATTAATCGATAATTTTCGCAGCCTAATATATATATATATATATATATATATATATATATATATATATATATATATATATATATATATATATATATATATATATATATATATGTATATATATATATATATATATATATAAGTAAGTAAAAATTTAACGGATACAATGACATCTGTGAATAGCCATGATCAGAGGCGTCACTAGGAGTGCGGGGTGGTGCGAACCGTACCGGGTGACACCATCACAAAGGGTGACACCAAAACGTAAAATTTTGAATGTTCCCGCCCTTTGGCACTGGAAGACACGGAGGAAGTCTATGGATTAGTCCTGACGGGACTACCGCACTGGGAGACACCAACCCTAGTGACGCCACTGGCCATGATATGAATCAGTAACAAAAGCAATATTTATGTTTACAGTCAGTCCGCAGTAATAATATGACACCTGAAAGAGGTTTGTAACAAAGTAAAATCTTTAATTTTCATCGCCTGAGGTTATTTTCTCCATTTCTCACAGACTGGATCTCAAACTGGTACCAAGACAGCCATTTATTCTCACCAGAGATGAGGAAGAATGTGCCTCTACTGTAACACACCGAATAAACCTTTTTTGAGACTCACTGGCACGAAAAACTGAACACTTCATATGAACTCGCATATCCCCGTATAGCCAGGTCTCCTGCAGGGATCCCAACAGCAGGTCTGCCCTGCTGAATGTCCAGTTGTAATCCCGACCCTGACCTATCTGAAGGTGACTTGACCATTTGACCGTCCTTGGAATATCTTTGAAGGTAGACTCCTCCGTCATGCCCTTGCCCGGGGCCAGCACTGCCCGACGGGCTGGAGATCCTGGCCCCAAGTTTGAACATCGTAAACAGGGTCAGTCTGAACTGTTTGTTGAACACGCCGTAAACAACAGGGTTCAGCAGGGGGCTGAGAAACAGCAGGCTGAGCGTCACCGAGTGGATGAGGAGGTCCTGATGGTCGGTGTCGTTGATGGTGTCAATCACGAGGCGGACCTAAGGATGGAAATGTTTGTACTGACAAGAGATGACCTAAGGATGGAAATGTTTGTACTGACAAGAGATGACCTAATGAACGAGATGTTTGTATTGACAAGAGATAACCTAAGGTAGGAAATGTTTGTACTGACAAGAGATGACCTAATGAACGAAATGTTTGTACTGACAAGAGATGACCTAATGAACGAAATGTTTGTACTGACAAGAGATGACCTAAAGAACGAAACGTTTGTACTGATAAGAGATGACCTAATGAACGAAATGTTTGTACTGACAAGACATGACCTAATGAACGAATTGTTTGTACTGACTGCTCACCACGAAAGGGGCGTAACACAAGGCGTAGACGAATGAGACCACGAGTGTCACGTGACCAAATTTCCGGCGTTTGCCGTGGGCGTTCGTTCTCGTGCTTTCTGCGGCGCGTGCACCGATGACCTCTGACCTGATGACGTTCCTCTGACGGAGCTGAGATGAATTATGGAACTTGATATACAATATGCAAACGAAGTTGACTGTTTGGCGTTAAAAGTCGAGGCGAATTTATCAACAGATTCCCGTTAAGGAATTAGCAATACCACAATAAAGTACATAGCTGACCGCGGGGAGTTGGGGGGGATGTCATTAAAACCACACTTGGTGACCTGGGGATTATTCTCTCACAATGCAATGAGTGACCTATGACGAAGAGTGACCTAACATAATGAGTGACTTAACACGATGAGTGACCTAACACAACGAGTGACCTATGACATTGAGTGACCAATGACAATGAATGACCTATGACGACCAGTTACTAAACACAATGAGTGACCTATGACAATGAGTGACCTATGACAGCAAGTGACCTATGACAGCAAGTGACCTATGACAGCAAGTGACCTATGACAGCAAGTGACCTATGACAGCAAGTGACCTATAACAACGAGTGACCTATGACAACAAGTGACCTATGACAGCAAGTGACCTATCACAGCGAGTGACCTATGTCAACGAGTGACCTATGACAACGAGCGACCTATGACAACGAGTGACCTATGACTGACTGACGTCGATTGGTGAGGTTGCAGACCAGCACCAGGACCACCGTCAGACAGCCGAGAACTCCGGTGACGCCAATAAACACCCTCTGGCCGAGACCTGCGCCGCCAGGGGCGAACTGTGTGCCGCAGATGTGGTTGTCTTCATAGATCCTGTGACAGCGAGGAGTCAGAATCTGGTCAGCGTAAACACACACGAACACACACGAACACACACACGCACAGACACACACCCCACACGCACGCACGGACGCACACACGCTACAAACGCATATACACACGCCAATACACCCACACACACGAACGGACGCACAAATACACACTCACCCACACATACTCGCACAAATACACGCACACAAACACACACACAAACACTATTAGACAAAATATTAGCCATCCACTAGTTTAATTGTTAAACTACATTTTGCAGCTATAGCTATTTCTTTCATATTAACAGCTATTTTATTGTTATTATATTAGTCTGATCTGTTAAGACACTATTTCTTAAGGGTTCATTTGTTATTAGGCTATACAAACATATTTGATCCTTGACAGCTAGTTTGTGCTCTACCAGGCTTTCAAGAGATCCCGAATATGCTGAGATCCCTAACATGTTAAGATCCCGATCATCTTGAGATCCCTAAAGTGTTGACTCACGTGAAAGGGGCCGTAAGCCCCGTGAAGGGCCATATGAAGAAGATGAGGCAGAAGACAAACGCGCCAATGACTCCACGCGTCACACTGCCCGTGGTCACGTGGGTTCTGTAATACAAAGGCTTGACCAGCGACAGGTACCTGGGACAGGGAACACAGAAGACGAGAATCGAAATCATTTCATCACTGTACACATCGAACTGACACAATTCAGGTAACTGGTCAACTGATGAAATAAAATGAAAATTAAATGGATTTGTTATGTTTTTTCTCCATGTTTATTGAAATGTATTTTTTTAAAGCTTCAGTAGGCTATGATTTAAAATCTTCGATCAAAGAAATATTAAAAAGAAATAAAAGAACTAAAATAAAATACAAATATTGCAACAGTTCGGTTCCTTAATATTTCTATTGCCAGTGCGGCAGATAAGGCTCATCATAATGATAAACTAAATGTCTACAGATTTGAATCTGGTTATGATGACACGTAAAGCTACATACCACGAGCAACTATTAACGATGACAGTTTCAGTGGTTAACCCCCTGTAGCTCGTCATGATGACAATGTAAGTGGCTACCCACCTGCAGCTAGACATGATGACAATTGGCTACCCACCTGCAGCTAGACATGATGACAATTGGCTACCCACCTGCAGCTAGTCATGATGACAATGTAAGTGGCTACCCACTGCAGCTAGATGATGACAATTGGCTACCCACCTGCAGCTAGTCATGATGACAATGTAAGTGGCTACCCACCTGCAGCTAGTCATGATGACAATGTAAGTGGCTACCCACCTGCAGCTAGACATGATGACAATTGGCTACCCACCTGCAGCTAGACATGATGACAATTTGCTACCCACCTGCAGCTAGTCATGATGACAATTGGCTACCCACCTGCAGCTAGTCATGATGACAATTGGCTACCCACCTGCAGCTAGACATGATGACAATTGGCTACCCACCTGCAGCTAGACATGATGACAATTTGCTACCCACCTGCAGCTAGTCATGATGACAATGTAAGTGGCTACCCACCTGCAGCTAGACATGATGACAATTGGCTACCCACCTGCAGCTAGTCATGATGACAATGATCCCCGCTGACCAGACGACCAGGGCCGTGCCCAGCCAGCCCAAGATGCCACAGTAGAGAGGTATACGCAGTAACCTGTTACAAGAGGCCCAGCCAGACAGCCACATCAAGGTAAACAGAACTGTGAAGGGAAATCACTGGCGTTAGAAGTACATCAGCTCAATCGCGAAATTGATTGTCAGATAAATTGTGACATTGATTGTTAAATTGATTGTTATATAAAACGTGACTGTGAATGTTAGATAAATCGTGACATTCATTGTGATATTGATTTTGTCCTTTCTTTGTGACATTAGTTCATAGTAGGGGTGTACCGGATTTCGGCATGGCTATGGAAAATCCGGAATCTATATATTTTTACAAATCCGGCTCCGGCAGGATTTCACTTCATAAATCCGGCTTGTTGGTAGAGCCCTAATATAATGGCTAATAATATATATAATATAATATATAATGTTAGATATATAATAATATATATTATATTATGGCTCCGGCAAATATGGAATCCAGCCATTTTTACAAAGCTGGCAAAATCCGGCTCCGGCCGAATTTCAAAAATTTGAATCCGGTACAGCCCTAGTTCCTAGGTGTGACTGCAAAGTTCTTGGACTCATTCAAAGACTATTTAAATCACATTGTCCATGTGGCTCATGTTGTCACTCACCTGTTGAGATGAGGTCATTTAAATTGAGCAATGACACCAGGTGATGGTCAAGGGTGTCACAGGTGCCGCGCATGCGCAGAAGCACAACAAAAGCCAGCAGGTTGATGGACAGTGTGACGAGAAATATAACCGGAAGTTCAGCCTTCCTCAAGTCAAGGCCGCACTGGCTGCTGTTGGTGCCGGCAGACGTCTCGTTGTCCGTGAGTTTGTCGTCTGCAAGCAGCGATCCTTCCGTTCTTGCGTCAAGAGATGAGGCGGCCTCTGGGCTTTTGATAATATTCATTTACGTACCTCGCACGACTCATCGGGCCCTGGGGATACACGAGTGGCAACACATAATTAATATGTGTATTTTATGCAAAGTACATTACAAATAATTAAAATATGCTAAAATCTAACTGGAGCAATATAGTTTGTGTAAATAATTGTAATGTAAGAAATGTCATAAATATTCAAGTACACCGTCGCAAAATTAATTTACTTTCCTAGTTTGAAAAAAAAAGAAAATCAATGATTTGGAATCATGGAATTTTTTTTTACACAGAACAGCGCAAATTTGTGTCAGCTTTTTTTACAGACAATATCCACCTAGGCAAACAATAAAAGTTCATCGATATTCATCGTAATTATTTTTACAAATAAGAAGCTAATAAAAATTTCGGCTTTCCTTATAAATTAAATGTCGTTGCTAAAGAAAAATTCCGCGAGTCAATTAATTATTTATTATGAGGCCAGTAAAAAATATAACTCGGGCCGTATTTGCACCGCGGATCGGACTTCAAACATTCCTAGAATAAATAGTCACAAGTGTAGATGGACGACAATGTAGGTTGACAGCAGGCTGCTTACTCAAGAGGATATAGGAAAGTTAGCAAGGTGCTACATCTTGAGTTGATGCGTGACACCATAGGTTTATGACACCATGAGTTTATTACACTAGAGGACACCATGAGTTTATTACTCAAGGTGACACATTATGTCTATAACACCAGATGACACTATGAGTATATTACACTAGTTAACACTATGAGTTGATTACACTAGATGACGCAAATCATTTCTGCTAAATAACACGATGTCGTCTTTTAACAATTGTGGTGACATTTCAAACAATATATATATATATATATATATATATATATATATATATATATATATATATATATATATATAAATATGTATACATATATATATATATACATATACATATATATATATATATATATATATATATATATATATATATATATATATATATATATATATAACAGCTGAATATATTATGTGCTGATATAGGGCGACGCACATCAAGTATTAGTGAGCGAAAATTCCCAGTACCAATAAAAAGATATAAGTTCACACAATATTTTAAAGCATTTGCTCATTCTTCATAGAGATAACATGAAAGCGTATTAATTAAAGCAAATATTCAAATTTCACATCGAAGCATTTATTTGCATTCATAAAAACCATCCGCATACGCAGAACTCATATAGAGCATTTGTGTTTTATAAATTACGTTAATCTCTTAGCATTTTTTCACTGCGTTTTATAAAGTACGCTCATAGCAAATTTCAAAGCATTTGTTCGCTGTGTTTTATAAATAACTTTCAACGCACATATCAAATCATTTGTTCGCATTAAACATTTATGCCATGTAATACAAACCCTTGCACTGAGAGGTCTTCAAACCAATCGATATTAACTGTTAGATTAAATTTCCGCGTGATCGTTAATTGACACCACGCCGGGCCTGGTACTGATGTTTGTCACAGTGATAAGTCGATCCATAGTTACAAATTGTCATGTCTGATAGTAACAACCAGGTTTTTACCTGAGTCATCAGATCCAGGAACCAGTGTGTTTGCTTTTACCTCTACATTTACTTAAATTTAAAAAACAAATATTATAAATTATTAAAAATACAACATACACAAAGAAATTGTGTAATCAAAACAATAACTTCAAGCTTTATTCGTTGACTGATACAAAAGAAGACGGTTCTGGTAATGCATTCTTCAGTACAAATAACTTACACAAGTATTAAAATTATATTTACATTATATAAGACTTTCTATATCTCTATACATATAAGACGCATTTGTTGTCTGTCTGTCTGTCTGTTCCCTAATAACTCAAGATCCAGACAACCAAATAACGTGAAATTTGGTACACGTACACAAAATTATACCGGAAAGGTTATTAAACAGGTTTCGTTCCATATATATAAGATACTGGGGGCCGGGGGCCCAAAATGTAGTTTTTCCTTATATGAGCTATATAAAATAAAAATTATTGAAAATTAAGACGTAAAATAATGACGCAAAATAATAAACATTTTGGTGTCGAGATTAACAAGAAGGCGACTATCGCCATAAAATAATTGTTTTGTTGTTGTTGCTTTGTTGCTGTTGTTGTTGCTGTTGCTGTTTTTGTGTTGTTTTTGCTGTTGTTGTTGTCCACATCCCTTGCCCTGCGACGACAATGTCGTTCATGTTGTTGTTGCTTTGTTGTTGTTGTAGTTGTTGTTTTGTTGTTGTTGCTTTGTTGTTGTTGTTGTTGTTATTGTAGTTGTTGTTAAACCCGGGTGAAGCCGGGTACTTGCCCCTAGTATCATAATAAAACTATATAATTTGCAATTGTCACGCAAGTCAGTCAGTCTGTCCTGACGCTACTAATTTTAGAAAGCAGGGAAAACCAAATTACTGCACCAAAGCATCAAAAGGTGTGCAAATTAAATATGCGCTGTAAAAAAAATATTATATGACGTCATCGTTTTTGCTAATATTTTAATTTTGGAAAAGGGATCAATGTAATAATAGTATTTGATGATGGTTAATTATAAATAAAAACAAACAAAAGGGGCGCCGTAGTCGCCCTGCAACCCCTATTATAAAAATTAAATACTTTGTGTACATTTCAGAAAGTTTAATATTTCGTATTTATCAAACAAGGACAAGTTAGTTGGGCTTTTGATAAAGGTCGGCGCCGTAGGCGCCCTAAAAATGTGCATTTTTTATAAAATAAATAAATTTCAGCTGAAAACTTCCGTCATTTTTGACGGGTGTACACTAGTGAAAACATAATTTTAAAATAAAATGACACAAGATATAGGAAAAAGAAGGAAGTATCAAAAGTCGCAGTACTAACTACAATAGGAAATACGATTATGAGTAGGAAATCTTTTATTTTCATACCGGAAAATGTTTTCAGAAAAAAAAGTTGTTAAATAGCTGCCAAGATGTTAGCTCCAGTGAGTAGATTTCCCTGGACATTAGTTCATGAGATGAGCGTTGTTCAAATGTTTTATGTAGCCTCAACAAGATTCGGGTAATGGGTGTACCATGTTATTGCGTCAGACAGCGATTAGGTGACGACACACTGAGTCCAGTCAGACAGCGATTAGGTGACGACACACTGAGTCCAGTCAGACAGCGATTAGGTGACGACACACTGAGTCCAGTCAGACAGCGATTAGGTGACGACACACTGAGTCCAGTCAGACAGCGAGTAGGTGACGACACACTGAGTCCAGTCAGACAGCGAGTAGGTGACGACACACTGAGTCCAGTCAGACAGCGAGTAGGTGACGACACACTGAGTCCAGTCAGACAGCGAGTAGGTGGCGACACACTGAGTCCAGTCAGACAGCGAGTAGGTGACGACACACTGAGTCCAGTCAGACAGCGAGTAGGTGACGACACACTGAGTCCAGTCAGACAGCGAGTAGGTGACGACACACTGAGTCCAGTCAGACAGCGATTAGGTGACGACACACTGAGTCCAGTCAGACAGCGATTAGGTGACGACACACTGAGTCCAGTCAGGCAGCGAGTAGGTGACGACACACTGAGTCCAGTCAGACAGCGATTAGGTGACGACACACTGTGTCCATGATCCACAACACGGGGAAAAAAAGACACCGAATCACTGACTGAATCTTGACATTGAAAACCAGCCTCGTGTCTTGGTTGTTAAAACGTGTTGGTTAATAAATCCGTGGCTTTGGGGAGTCTTCAAATAATTATCACCTGGCATTAAATGCCCGACCGTTGAGCTGAATGCCAGATTGGCTATTTGTTGAGATTTAAGGTTAAATAAAGTCACGTGTTTTAAAATGCACGTTGATAAAACAAGAAAACTACAAGCCAGGGCGATTTATTACGGCGCAAGTGTATTCAAAGTATTTTCAATGAATACTTTTAGTAGTCATGATGGAACAAGTGGTACCAGGGATGGGTGGACAACACTACCTGATGGAACAAGTGGTACCAGGGATGGGTGGACAACACTACCTGATGGAACAAGTGGTACCAGGATGGTTGGACAACACTACCTGATGGAACAAGTGGTACCAGGGATGGGTGGACAACACTACCTGATGGAACAAGTGGTACCAGGGATGGGTGGACAACACTACTTGATGGAACAAGTGGTACCAGGATGGTTGGACAACACTACGGGATGGAACAAGTGGTACCAGGGATGGGTGGACAACACTACAGGATGGAACAAATGGTACCAGGATGGTTGGACGACACTACCTGATGGAACAAGTGGTACCAGGATGGGTGGACAAGAGTACGTGATGGAACAAGTGGTACCACGGATGGGTGGACAACACTACCTGATGGAACAAGTGGTACCAGGGATGGGTGGACAAGAGTACGTGATGGAACAAGTGGTACCACGGATGGGTGGACAACACTACCTGATGGAACAAGTGGTACCAGGGATGGGTGGACAACACTACCTGATGCAACAAGTGGTATCAGGATGGTTGGACAACACTACCTGATGGAACAAGTGGTACCAGGGATGGGTGGACAACACTACTTGATGGAACAAGTGGTACCAGTGACCAGGATGGTTGAACAACACTACTTGATGGAACAAGTGGTACCAGGATGGTTGGACAACACTACCTGATGCAACAAGTGGTACCAGGGATGGGTGGACAACACTACTTGATGGAATAAGTCGTACCAGGATGGTTGGACAACACTACGGGATGGAACAAGTGGTACCAGCGATGGTTGGACAACACTACGGGATGGAACAAGTGGTACCAGGATGGTTGGACAACACTACCTGATGGAACAAGTGGTACCAGGATGGTTGGACAACACTACATGATGGAACAAGTGGTACCAGGATGGGTGGACAAGAGTACGTGATGGAACAAGTGGTACCAGGGATGGGTGGACAACACTACCTGATGGAACAAGTGGTACCAGGGATGGGTGGAGAACACTACTTGATGGAACAAGTGGTACCAGGATGGTTGGACAACACTACTTGATGGAACAAGTGGTACCAGTGACCAGGATGGTTGAACAACACTACTTGATTGAACAAGTGGTACCAGTGACCAGGATGGTTGAACAACACTACTTGATGGAACAAGTGGTACCAGGATGGTTGGACAACACTACCTGATGGAACAAGTGGTACCAGGGATGGGTGGACAACACTACTTGATGGAACAAGTGGTACCAGGATGGTTGGACAACACTACTTGATGGAACAAGTGGTACCAGGGATGGGTGGACAACACTACTTGATGGAACAAGTGGTACCAGGGATGGGTGGACAACACTACTTGATGGAACAAGTGGTACCAGGATGGTTGGACTACACTACCTGATGGAACAAGTGGTACCAGGATGGTTGGACAACACTATTTGATGGAACAAGTGGTACCAGGATGGTTGGACAACACTACGTGATGGAACAAATGGTACCAGGATGGTTGGACAACACTACCTGATGGAACAAGTGGTACCAGGGATGGGTGGACAACACTACGTGATGGAACAAGTGGTACCAGGGATGGGTGGACAACACTACGTGATGGAACAAGTGGTACCAGGGATGGGGGAACAACACTACGGGATGGAACAAGTGGTACCAGGATGGTTGGACAACACTACCTGATGGAATAAGTGGTACCAGGGATGGGTGGACAACACTACCTGATGCAACAAGTGGTACCAGGATGGTTGGACAACACTACCTGATGGAACAAGTGGTACCAGGATGGTTGGACAACACTACCTGATGGAACAAGTGGTACCAGGGATGGGTGGACAACACTACTTGATGGAACAAGTGGTACCAGGATCGTTTGACAACACTACGGGATGGAACAAGTGGTACCAGGGATGGGTGGACAATACTACGGGATGGAACAAGTGGTACCAGGGATGGGTGGACATCACTACTTGATGGAACAAGTGGTACCAGTGACCAGGATGGTTGAACAACACTACTTGATGGAACAAGTGGTACCAGGATGGTTGGACAACACTACCTGATGGAACAAGTGGTACCAGGGATTGGTGGACAACACTACTTGATGGAACAAGTGGTACCAGGGATGGGTGGACAACACTACTTGATGGAACAAGTGGTACCAGGGATGGTTGGACTACACTACCTGATGGAACAAGTGGTACCAGGGATGGGTGGTCAACACTACTTGATGCAACAAGTGGTACCAGGATGGTTGGACAACACTACTTGATGCAACAAGTGGTACCAGGATGGTTGGACTACACTACCTGATGGAACAAGTGGTACCAGGATGGTTGGACAACACTACTTGATGGAACAAGTGGTACCAGGATGGTTGGACAACACTACTTGATGGAACAAGTGGTACCAGGGATGGGTGGACAAACATGACTATGAGAGGAGATGGTGTCAAATGGTGCGTTTTTCACCCTCAACACCACCCTCTTGCTACGCCACTGCTACAAACGTATTTAGGTAAACATGTGTTCTAGTTTTGCTCTTTTGTTTTGTTTTGTGTTCATTCTGAAATTATTTTGATAGTTTTTGTTGAGGGCGTATTTATCTTAAGACTTCGGTTAACAGCTAAAGGAGATTTAATCCCAAGAAAAATATCTTCTCACTCGGAGAAATAATTTTAGAAACAAGCCCACTAGGAGATGATTTTTTTTTACGAAAGACAGTGAAAGTCAATGTTTACAGAGTAAGTTTGTTACGTTATAGTCGCGATATTACACAAGTAGAATTACGGATTTTAAAAGCCTTCTCCAGAGTGTTAGTCACATTATCACACATCCAACATACACCGTTTATTTTAAACATAAATTCACGTTATATGACAACATATATCAGGGGTGGCCAGACCCGTATCAACCAAGATTTCTTTTCAGTATAAAAATGTGTATAGGGCCGCACTGAAGTTATGAAGCCTTGAGTGCTATCAGCAGCAGAAGTCTGTATTTATTTGGATCTAGTATGGAAATTAATTATCGATTTTCTTCATTTTAAGCCCCCCCCCCTCAGAATGAGATCGTAGCACGAAAAATATTCCACGCGATGCAGTAACTTGCCTCAGTTGAAGTGAAGCAGTCTTTGCTAAAAACAGTGAGTAATGTCTTCTGTTGATGAGATTGATTTTTCTTCTTATTCAGATTGAAGTGGATATGACGATGCAAATTCTCCATGAAATTTTCATAGTGTCGCTTAATATTGATAGCTTTGTAATTTACAAGCAGTGTTTGGCATATCAGGGAAAATGGCTTACTGTCCATATCGATAAATGCAAAGCCCTCTTAACATGCTGGTGGGCAAAAGTTCTCTTTTCTTTATGTTATCGTTTCCTGCCATCAGCCAGAAACCAATAGCTTCCGCACACTTTTTAAAATTTAAATGCAGCCCACATTATTTTCAACCCTTTATGTCGGACAATATTTTTCGAAAACTTTAATTAATTTTTTAACTATAAATTTCAAACGAAAAGTTTTCATTTCATAAATTGTTCACGAGCCGAAATGTGAACAGAGAAGAGCCGCAATGTGAACAGAGAGAGCCGCAATGCGAACAGAGAAGAGCCGCAATGTGAACAGAGGAGAGCCGCAATGTGAACAGAGGAGAGCCGCAATGTGAACACATGAGAGCCCGCAATGTGAACAGAGAAGAGCCGCAATGTGAACAGAGAGAGCCGCAATGCGAACAGAGAAGAGCCGCAATGTGAACAGAGAAGAGCCGCAATGTGAACAGAGGAGAGCCGCAATTTGAACACATGAGAGCCGCAATGTGAACAGAGAAGAGCCGCAATGCGAACAGAGAAGAGCCGCAATGTGAACAGAGAAGAGCCGCAATGTGAACAGAGAGAGCCACAATTTGAACACATGAGAGCCGCAATGTGAACAGAGGAGAGCCGCATTATGCTGGTGAGACGCAGTTTGGCCACCGTATACAATTAATCTATATACAAAATAAAATATGGTCAATAATGACGAGTTTTTGAATTAAGTATCTATACATATAATTCTCTTCGTGGTCGGACCCTGCGAGGCAACAAAAAGCTGCATGTGCAACAGAGCGTGACGAATGACCCTCGCTCGGGTCAACTAAACACTGTTGGCAAGCGTGGTGGGATGAAATGAAAAAAAGGGGGGGTGGGAGTGGGTGGCAACAATGCACTTGCGTTCACTTGCATTGTCCTTCACAGTAAATCGAAATTCGTAGTGTACTGGTTATCACGTCCGCCTCATACGTCGATGGTCCTGGGTTCAAGCCCCAGCGAAAACATTTTTTTAAATTTTTTTTAAAAAAATGTCTGTTTGTGCCCGTTCTTTTACCCCTTTATTGCCAACACTAGCTGATTTAGTTACGGGTGAAGACTTCCTGAAAGACACAGTTGTCAAAATGGGATGGGTTTGGGCAAACGACTGTGATTGAATGAACGTAGCAAAAAGCAGCACAAAGTAAGTAAAAAATAGCGAGTAAGCATGGAGACAAGCACACTGAGGTTGTTGTTACCCGCCTCCCATTTAATACGACCATCCCTTAAACATAAACTGTGATTGGCCGACCCTAGCGAGGGTTAGTCATGTTTAGGGTTGTTAATTGCGTGTTGTTGTTTTCTGTTGTTTTTTAAAAACCGATTATCGATTATGTAACTCTGATTTTAAACCGATTATCGTTTTATAGCTGACGTCATAGAAGTTAGGGGTGTACCGAATTTCTCCTGCAAACGTCTAGAAACCAACAATGAGTTGGCAGTTCCCCCCCCTCCCCCCCAAACCGACGTTCACTCGCGTTGTTTTGATTTCTTCGTGCTGTAGTTTGTGTCCGTTATTTCTCCACTTTCTTTGCACTCTCCATGAGCAAGTCTGCGGCGTATGCAATACGCCGCGGGGCGTCTAGTAGTCAATATTGGCAATACTTGTAATAAGAAACAAGTATATAAAAATTCCTTAAGGGCGGTGACAAAACAAATGTTTGAAGGTAATGTTTTGTAAATATTTTTTTTTAAAAAAAGAGACCATTTTGTGGAGACCAAATAATGTCATTTAATACCCTGGTCTATCTTGGTTGGATGTGACGTCACTGATGACTACAGCCAGGGGTAACTCGATAACCCATACCGGAACTAAGGGAGGTGATCAGAGAAACAGATAATTATAGACGTTTCTTTCAGCAGGCGCTGGGATAGAATGCGACAAGACGACAACAAAGCTCACAAAGATTTCTGGTAAAGTTAGCGTTTGGTGTCTTCATAAAACAAGACTGTCTCGTTGTCTGACCTGTCACATGACGGTCTAGTTGTCTCACCCGTCACAGGACGGTCTAGTTGTCTGACCTGTCACAGGACGGTCTAGTTGTCATGACCTGTCACAGGATGGTCTAGTTGTCTGACCCGTCACAGGTCGGTCTAGTTGTCTGACATGTCATATGACGGTCTAGTTATCTGACCTGTCACAGGACAATCTAGCTGTCTGATCTGTCACAGGATGGTCTAGTTGTCTGACCTGTCACAGGACGGTCTATTTGTCTGACCTGTCACAGGACGGTCTAGTTGTCTGACCTGTCACAGGATGGTCTAGTTGTCTGACCTGTCACAGGACGGTCTAGTTGTCTGACCTGTCACAGGACGGTTTAGTTTTCTGACCGGTCACAGGACGGTCTAGTTGTCTGTCCTGTCACAGGGTGGTCTAAATGTCTGACCTGTCACAGGACGGTTTAGTTTTCTGACCTGTCACAGGACGGTATAGCTGTCTGATCTGTCACAGGACGGTCTAGTTGTCATGACCTGTCATTGGAAATCTATTTGTCTATATAACCACTGGCTCATAAAAAGCTACACATTACAACTTGCATGGCCTCATATTATAAAATCAGACACAACCCGTTTGTACGTCTTGCTCATCTACGACTTTGTATTCTACAAACAGCACAGTCTTATGAATCAACGTATGATGCCGTCTTATGACGTCATTTCAAGAAATTTTTATTAGCATGATAGCTATAAACTTTTCCTGAGCTTTTACCTACTAAGATACAACGTACCCCTTTTATTGTGTTTAACACATGTTAATATTTTGTTGTGTTGAACAACTTCTAGTCATAAACATCAATCAAAATTTTACATTCAAAATTATTGTTTCTAAATATATAACATATATGTATATATATATATATATATATATATATATATATATATATATATATATATATATATATATATATATATATATATATATATATATATATATATATGTATATATATATATATATGTATATATATATATATGTATATATATATATATATATGTATATATATATATATATATATATATATATATATCAATATACATATACATAATTCCCGTTGTCTGTATGTATGGATGTAATTATAATGCTGTTAAGTGGCGCTGCGAAATTTGTAATGCTGTAAGGTGGCGCTGCGATCGATTTTGTTTTAAAGTGCTGCACTAAAAATAACACTTTTCGAACGTTCCGCATAAAATATTCAATATGATAATTAATGAATCAAATAAAAATAAATGAAAGTTCTGTATTACGTTATTTTTTTAATCTGATGTGTATTTATTTTGAAAACTTCCGTCATTTTTGACGGGTGATACGCTAGTCTATGTAATAATTCCTAGAAAGGAGCACCATAGAAAATGAACGCAAATAATTTACCAATGTCCAGTATCCAAAGGCTGCACGATATCCTTCTGTATTTACGATTAACTGATCCTGGAGTCACGGAGTCAAAAATTGTTTTCCACGGAACTAGCGCACACTCTACACCCGTGCGCCCAGCACTGACCACCTACCTCCCAGAACGTTCCCGCCACAGTCCGTGTTTGGACGTCAGTGGCTGAAGGCAAGGGGAGGGATGGGGAGCGGACGGTTTGCGCAAGTCGAGAGTCTTGTCAAATCTCACAGTGACTTAATGCTAGATACGCGTTGGCTTCGGCAACCAATGGGCGCTCACCGTTAATCGTGCTAGTGACGATTTGAGTAAATATCATTTTGAGCTAGTTGGTTCCTAGTCCCTAACTAAACACCGAGAGGCGTTTACTTAACACCGAGAGGCTTTTACTAAACACCGATAGGAGTTTACTAAACACCGATAGGCGTTTACTAAACACCGATAGGCGTTTACTAAACACCGAGAGGCGTTTACTAAACACCGAGAGGCGTTTACTAAACACCGAGAGGCGCTTACTAAACACAAAGAGGCGTTTAATAAACACTGAGTGGCGTATGCTAAACACCATGAGGAGTTAACCAAACACTGAGACACGTATACTAAACACTGAAACACGTTTAATAAATAATGAGTGGCGTTTAATAAACACCGGGAGGCATTTAATAAACACTGGTAGTTGTTTACTTAACACCGAGTGGCGTTTACTTATCATTGAGATTCTATGACAATGTTGTGAAACTTCAATAATTAGTTTTCATTAATGTTCTTTAAGACTTTCTCTCTACCAGCAAATTCATCGTGTGGCTGAATGGAATGGTTTTATAAAATGTTTTTACTCTGCTTTTTGTACAACATTTTTTTTTAAAGACTTCCACGCGCTCTGTTCATGGCGTATCATCAGCGTGTGCGTCAATGAGAGAAGAGGTGCGCGGGGTCGATCACTTGTCATGTTTTCATTGAGAAAAAAAATTCTTTGTATCAGTCGGGGTTTTACAAGTATGTGCTTGCAATGTAACAATGTCATTCTATCAATAATTGGAAGATTAAAGTTTACGTGTCATAGAAGCATTAATTCTAGTCTCGGCGACTTTACTTCTGACATTTTCATCGACGAAGCGAGACAAAGTGCAGACTGGTGCAGATTGGTGCATGCGTGCACCTAGTGGAACACTGAATGAACGCTACTCATGACGCACCGGAAATGTTGCGTAAAAACGGTTTTGACTTTGCCACTACGCAGTAAGTAAAGGAAAATGCATTCTTAGTAGTCAATATAACAAGCCGTTAACCGTTAAACTGATGCCAAGGCGATTAGATCGAAGTGATCGACGATCGATATCTATGATGTCTTTCGTTACGTCTTCAAACATTACGTGTATTTCTCAACACGTTCAAAGTAAGTGTTTCATCGCTTTGATATGAAAACCCTTTTCTTTAAAAATGGCGAAATCTACTCTGACTCTGCTTAATAAAATGGTTAAAAGAATTTTAAAAAAATGAAAATAAATGTCAGAAAATATATCACAAAGAACAGTGAATTACAACTATAACTTATCGGAGTTGCAACTCGGGAGTGCGCAATCATCAGTAGATTGTGCCCAGGTTATTAAAATTATGGAGAAGTCTTTGAGGGAATTTAACGATGACATAGACACATACAATAAATACCATTTTTTTTGGAAAACAGTTTGGAAAATTACAGCGCAATGACAGTCTGTCCTCTGGCTAGACCCCCTTGTGACCTTGTCCCTGAAAGTCTGACCCATGGCTAGACCCAGTTTCCTTGACTCCTGTCCCCTGTTCTGCAGGGATGTATAAATATATCCTTCAAGATTTGTCAATCGGTAGACCAATTTTAAAGTCTAGGTGGCTGCTTCGTTCTGAGTTAGGCACATTCCTTTGCGTTCGTTTAATTTGGGTCTGCAAAACAGTTATGGTCCTTGATGACTTCCCCCAATTACACGTGAATTACATGTGTATCTGGCATTTAAGAAATACGCGAATGTATACCGACAACAACACGTTTATCTTGTCATTTGGTAATAGGTGTAGTATATCTTGGTAATACATGTAGTATATCTTGGTAATACATGTAGTATATCTTGGTAATACAAGTAGTATATCTTGGTAATACATGTAGTATATCTTGGTAATACATGTAGTATATCTTGGTTATACATGTAGTATATCTTGGTAATACAAGTAGTATATCTTGGTAATACATGTAGTATATCTTGGTAATACATGTAGTATGATGTAGTATATCTTGGTAATACAAGTAGTATATCTTGGTAATACATGTAGTATATCTTGGTAATACATGTAGTATATCTTGGTAATACATGTAGTATATCTTGGTAATACATGTAGTATATCTTGGTAATACATGTAGTATATCTTGGTAATACATGTAGTATATCTTGGTAATACATGTAGTATATCTTGGTAATACATGTAGTATATCTTGGTAATACATGTAGTATATCTTGGTAATACATGTAGTATATCTTGGTAATACATGTAGTATATCTTGGTAATACAAGTAGTATATCTTGGTAATACATGTAGTATATCTTGGTAATACATGTAGTATATCTTGGTAATACAAGTAGTATATCTTGGTAATACATGTAGTATATCTTGGTAATACATGTAGTATATCTTGGTAATACAAGTAGTATATCTTGATAATACATGTAGTATATCTTGGTAATACATGTAGTATATCTTGGTAATACAAGTAGTATATCTTGGTAATACAAGTAGTATATCTTGGTAATACATGTAGTATATCTTGGTAATACATGTAGTATACCTTGGTAAAACATGTAGTATATCTTGGTAATACATGTAGTATATCTTGGTAATACATGTAGTATACCTTGGTAAAACATGTAGTATATCTTGGTAAAACATGTAGTATATCTTGGTAATACATGTAGTATATCTTGGTAATACATGTAGTATATCTTGGTAGGTAATACATGTAGTATATCTTGGTAATACATGTAGTATATCTTGGTAGGTAATACATGTAGTATATCTTGGTAATACATGTAGTATATCTTGGTAAAACATGTAGTATATCTTGGTAATACATGTAGTATATCTTGGTAAAACATGTAGTATATCTTGGTAATACATGTAGTATATCTTGGTAAAACATGTAGTATATCTTGGTAAAACATGTAGTATATCTTGGTAATACATGTATATCTTGGTAATACATGTAGTATATCTTGGTAATACGTTTAGTATACATTGATAAAAATTTTAGTATACCTTGGTAAATAAGTAATTTAGTTCACCTTAGTAATTCAACATGTAGTTTACCTTGGTAAAACATGAAGTATACCATGTAAATACATATCGATTTACCTTTGAAATTCATGTAGTATACCTTGGTAAAACATGTTGTATACCCACAACTGCGCGTTTATCTGGCACTTTGGTAATTACAGACATGTCTAATCTATCAACAGCATAACTGGCAACCGAACGACTCCTCTGCTGACATCATCATCATCATCTTCAGTCCCGTGACCGTTGCGGTCATTGGGGGGAGCGCATGGACACATCAACAGATAACGATCTCCTCATATGCCCATTTTGAGCGGCGGCCAATAATTCATGCAATCTCATCCCTGTCCCTTCCTTTATGTTGTCCAGCCAGCTTTTCCGTTGTCGACCTCTTCGCCGGTCCCCTTCTACAGTGCCTTGAAGGATAATTTTTGTCAGGGAATCATGTCGCAGTACATGACCGAAACATGCCATCTTACGTCTCTTAACTGTTGTTATGATGGCTTCTTGATGACCCGCAACAGAGTTTATTATGTCACAGACATATTCATCGGTCTGCTGACAACGAACATGGTATCAAAGTGACGTCACTGGGATCAGCCTAACAGAAAGTTACCCACAACATGCGCTGCGCTGACTGAGGGATGACTTGCTTGTGGGCGAACATCTTACAGCCACGACCTTGTTGGACCTGCGTTTATTGCTTCTGCAGGACATTCAAAGCCACAGGCTTCTTGATATGCAAGTTCTGCACTGGATTCTTCATTGACTTTGGAAAGAGAAGTTTAGACAACAGAGAGGAAAGGAATTCAAGTACAACCATGTCAGATAAGTAGCTATGTTAAAAAAATTTCTTTCAATTTTTTCTATTTCACTTTTATCTCCTAAGGGAATCTACGTGAATCAAATAGGGACTGGACATGTACTTTAGGGGACTGACATGTACTATAGAGGACTGGACTTGTACTATAGAGGACTGGACATGTACTATAGGGGACTGGACATGTACCATAGAGGACTGGACATGTACTATAGACTTTAGGGGACTGGACTTGTACTATAGAGGACTGGACATGTACTTTAGGGGACTGGACATGTACTATAGAGGACTGGACATGTACTATAGAGGACTGGGCATGTACTTTAGGGGACAGTACATGTACTTTAGGGGACTGGACTTGTACTATAGGGGACAGGACATGTACTTTAGGGGACTGGACTTGTACTATAGGGGACAGGACATGTACTTTAGGGGACAGTACATGTACTTTAGGGGACTGGACTTGTACTATAGGGGACAGGACATGTACTTTAGGGGACAGTACATGTACTTTAGGGGACAGGACATGTACTTTAGGGGACTGGACATGTACTATAGAGGACTGGACTTGTACTATAGAGGACTGGACATGTACTTTAGGGGACTGGACTTGTACTATAGGGGACAGGACATGTACTTTAGGGGACTGGACTTGTACTATAGGGGACAGGACATGTACTTTAGGGGACTGGACTTGTACTATAGGGGACAGGACATGTACTTTAGGGGACAGTACATGTACTTTAGGGGACAGGACATGTACTTTAGGGGACTGGACATGTACTATAGAGGACTGGACATGTACTATAGAGGACTGGACATGTACTTTAGGGGACAGTACATGTACTTTAGGGGACTGGACTTGTACTATAGGGGACAGGACATGTACTTTAGGGGACTGGACTTGTACTATAGGGGACAGGACATGTACTTTAGGGGACAGGACATGTACTTTAGGGGACTGGACATGTACTATAGAGGACTGGACTTGTACTATAGAGGACTGGACATGTACTTTAGGGGACTGGACTTGTACTATAGGGGACAGGACATGTACTTTAGGGGACTGGACTTGTACTATAGGGGACAGGACATGTACTTTAGGGGACTGGACTTGTACTATAGGGGACAGGACATGTACTTTAGGGGACAGTACATGTACTTTAGGGGACAGGACATGTACTTTAGGGGACTGGACATGTACTATAGAGGACTGGACTTGTACTATAGAGGACTGGACATGTACTTTAGGGGACTGGACTTGTACTATAGGGGACAGGACATGTACTTTAGGGGACAGTACATGTACTTTAGGGGACAGTACATGTACTTTAGGGGACAGGACATGTACTTTAGGGGACTGGACATGTACTATAGAGGACTGGACTTGTACTATAGAGGACTGGACATGTACTTTAGGGGACTGGACTTGTACTATAGGGGACAGGACATGTACTTTAGGGGACTGGACTTGTACTATAGGGGACAGGACATGTACTTTAGGCGACTGGACTTGTACTATAGGGGACAGGACATGTACTTTAGGGGACAGTACATGTACTTTAGGGGACTGGACATGTACTTTAGGGGACTGGACATGTACTATAGAGGACTGGACTTGTACTATAGAGGACTGGACATGTACTTTAGGGGACTGGACTTGTACTATAGGGGACAGGACATGTACTTTAGGGGACAGTACCTGTACTTTAGGGGACAGGACATGTACTTTAGGGGACTGGACATGTACTATAGAGGACTGGACTTGTACTATAGAGGACTGGACATGTACTATAGGGGACTGGTATGTACTATAGGGGACTGGACATGTACTATAGGGGACTGGACATGTACTATAAGGGACTGGACATGTACTATAGCGGACTGGACATGTACTATAGAGGACTGGACATGTACTATAGGGGACTGGTATGTACTATAGGGGACTGGACATGTACTATAGGGGACTCGACATGTACTTTAGGGGACTGGACATGTACTTTAGGGGACTTGACATATACTATAGCGGACTTGACAGGTACTATAGGAGACTGGACATGTACTATAGGAGACTGGACATGTACTATAGGACACTGGATATGTACTATAGAGGACTTGATATTTACTATAGGTGACTGGACATGTACTTTAGGGGACTTGACATGCACTATAGAGGACTTGACATGTACAATAGAGGACTTGACATGTACTATAGAGGACTGGACATGTACTATAGGGGACTGGTATGTACTATAGAGGACTGGACATGTACTATAAGGGACTGGACATGTACTATAGGGGACTGGACATGTACTATAGAGGACTGGACATGTACTATAGGGGACATGACATGTACTTTAGGGGACTGGACATGCACTATAGTGGACTGGACATGTAATATAGGGGACTGGACATGTACTATAGGGGACTGGACATGTACTATAGAGGACTGGACATGTACTATAGGCGACTGGACATGTAATATAGTGGACTGGACATTTACTTTAGGGGACTGGACTTGAACTATAGAGGACTGGACATGTACTATAGGGGACTGGACATGTACTATAGGGGACTGGACATGTACTATAAGGGACTGGACATGTACTATAGGGGACTGGACATGTACTATAAGGGACTGGACATGTACTATAAGGGACTGGACATGTACTATAAGGGACTGGTATGTACTATAGGAGACTGGACATGTACTATAGGGGACTGGACATGTACTATAGAGGACTGGACATGTACTATAGAGGACTGGACATGTACTATAGAGAACTGGACATGTACTATAGAGGACTGGACATGTACTATAGGGGACTGGTATGTACTATAGGAGACTTGACATGTACTATAGGGGACTGGACATGTACTATAGAGGACTGGACATGTACGATAGAGGACTGGACATGTAATGTAGGGGACTGGACAAGTACTTTAGTTGACTAGAGACTTCATTCATTCATGCTTTAGGCAGTAATAAATTCATGCATGCATTATTGCTGACTTATTCATTCACGCACCCCCAGAGACTTCATACATTTATGCACTATAACGTTCTTCATTCATTAATTAATGTGCTATAGCAGGGGTCGGGAAACCATGGCTCGCGAGCCAGATGTGGCTCTATTGATGACTGCATCTGGCTCTCAGACAAATATTCGATTATTTTAAAAAAAAGTTTATTCAGACTCCTTTGATCTACATATTAATTGCATATAAAAGCAGCATAACCAAATTATTAAAAAGAATTCAGAGACATAATTATTGTACTTTTAGTGTTAAAATTACACAAAATGCACACATTTACTAGAACTTTTAGTTTTAAACATAATGCATGGCTCTCATAGAATCACTTTTCAAAATATGTGGTGTTTATGTCTTTCTCAGACAAAAATTTTCCCGACCCCTGGGCTATAGTGTACTTCATTCATTTATGCACTATGGTGTGCTTCATTCATTTATGCACTATAGTGTACATTCATTTTGGGGGGACTTTATTCATGCATTACAGGCACAGTGGCCGTCAATAAAGTACGTCACGCTATTTTCTACCATTTTTACCCCCCTCTCCCCTGTCACAAACTGTCAGATCTCTCGGACCCCCCCCCCTAAAAGTCACCCTTTCGAACAAAAATGTTTTTTTTTATTAACAAAGTAATTAAAATTTAATATTAAAAAACCGGGACATCAACATAGCCAGACCCCCCCCCTTTCCCCCGTCACAAACTGTCACACTTTCTTACACCCCTCCCTCCTCTGGAGCATGACGTACTTTATGGAGGGCCCCGCAGGTGACTTCATTCATTCATGCGTTATTGGGTACTTATTGCATTCTTGCACTATTTTGTTCTTGCCTGGATGTATTTGTAATAAGATTGGAAATACATTAATATTTCATTCTCCACTACATTTCTAAATAAACAATTTATATTTTAGATCCTATAGTTGAATAACCACGTATAAAATAGGATTTAATTTGTAAAAAAATCGTTGATAAAATCGATCAATAAGATTGTTACGCATAACAAATACTCTGCCCTCGATGCAATCAAACCGGAAAATAACACATGCATTTCAGGTGATAGAATTCGTTTTAAAATTAGAGTCTATTCATGTACACGCCCAACTGTCATATGTACACGCCCAACTGTCATATGTACACGCCCAACTGTCATATGTACATGCAAGGTGATAATATGAATAATAGCTACCAAACATGACAGTAGTAAATCTCAAAAATGATTTGGCCACGAAAATATAATGAAATTGTTGTCGCCAGAGGCTGTCGCAATGATTATGAAACACAAAAAAAAACACAAAAAAAAACAAATAAAAAAAACAAACAAAAACACGTGAAGCGTTTGGTTGTAGTCGGTATAATCTTATGACAGGATTGTACTTTATTGGCCTTGCCGATAACCCTGTGATCAATGTTGCCGTTAAGTTGTACGGCCGCGCAGATGTCTGACAGATGTCGCGCAGCAGTTTAGAATTAACGCGCAGAAAATTTAGATAATAGGAAAAAATTAGTGTCTTTGTTTGTGGGGTGTAAGATGTTGGACTCAAAGTGGTTGTATGCAACTGGTTTGTCATTTTGCACTCAGACCAAGGAACCTTAGAGGGAACATTGATTGCGGTTTCCTTCGTCGGAATGTCTTCTTCTAGCCTTATCTACCATTTTTGTTTTCCCAACAATATCTCTATACCTACATCCCTCGCATGGATATTTTCTGACGAATTGCAGTGGCTAATCAATATTGGAAAAAAGTATGTGGAGGGAGGAGTGTCAGAATCAAAGGCGTTAATTTAGCGAGGGTCGCCAGAAAAATAGAAATCCGAGGCTGACTAATAGTGTGAATAAAAGTGTGAACGATAATTTTTGATAGCGATAGTTTACCGTTGTTTGTCTATATAGCGTAGGAAAACATCCAGTCATCAGATGGACGTAAATAAAGATACAACATAGCGTTTAAGTGCTGGATACAGGCGCTCCGCTCACTATAATTGCAGATGCGCCACTGAACTACGAGCTCCCCAGAATATGCCTCTCTTGCGGAAATGTGGGGGAATTTTCTTTTCTCTAAAGAAAGAGAAAAACAAATTCCCGAACGCACTGTTAAATATATTTTAAAAATATTTGTACTTTGCTTTCAATTGTTTCTTCTGGTTCAACGACTGGGTATAAATTCCAAAGAGGAATCAAATGATTTCAGGCGGTTTCATAGAACCGGTTGTTAAATCTTGAACATGCTACAGAGTGAAGTGTTTAAATATGAAAACCATAATATTTCAAATTAGTTCATTTTTTAAAAGAAATATACAAATCTCAACAATTGTTGCGTACTGGGTTCTGGGTACATAAACTCATGTTCTATGACATTCAAACATCAACATAAGTCCAGTCACAATTGTCAACAAGTTTTATTACCTCCACAAAGAATATAAACCGACGTTACTTTGTTTCCATTCCTTTCTCACTACTTCCTTTCACACACTATCAAACTTTGTGCGACGCACAATAGTCTGGTGCGCACTATTATGATGTACTATTAAGTGCAACATTAAGACCAGTGTTTCTCATACCCTGACATATCTCCCCTCTTCCGTTAGATTCTACTTACGAGTAGAATCTCACAATAACAACAAAGTCAGGGTATGGAATCACTGAACATTACACAAAATTTACATTCAACCTACTGTCATGAATGCATTACTACCAACCATTTTGTACTCGAAAAGGAAAATTTAACCGGGTCATAATTTATATACGACTGCAATACACCAAAGTATATACTCACTGTACCTCAATCGCAAATTTGTTAAATTATTATTATTATTATTTTTTTACACAGATGAAGAAGTTCTTACATGCATTATCAATAAGGCAAAAATGAAACCATATTTTTAAACATACAATACTCGACATATAAAAAAAAACACGAAAAAAAAACTTCTATTATTTCTATCGCTTTGTATACAAACAGCCCATCGCTCTTGTCAAACATGAACTTGGTTAATTGTCTAACAAAAACTGCCCATCGCTACTGCTGCACAGGAACGTAGTTAATTATATAACAAATACAGCCCATCTCGCCTGCCATACAGGACTGAAATAACCAGCATACTCATTGACGACTTGTACATTATCCTCAACATAATTATCATAGAACACATCGTCAATATGTGTCCTCATAATACTGAACTGACATCTCTATGCACCAAAAATATCTTACATAATCTTCATTATCATAATAAACACATCAACATGAACCTTATAATCTTCAACATCATAATTATCATATCATAACCTTCATCACATTATCATCATAACACATCAACCTAATAGTACCCACTAAAATAAACATGTTTGCCATTGATTGTTTTAACTGAACTCTACTGGTTCCCCATATAAATTCTTTACGACTTTATTCTAGGATTAACTCCAGCATGAGATAATGATATAGGGATAACTACTAATCAAAATTAACCCATTAAAATCATATACAACAATTGAATCCAACATGTGCATAAATTCCCCACACTGTTTATGGAGACAACAAATTATCCATCCATAACAATTACAATACTGAGCAATCCATGCTCACAATTTATCTTCTCTCCTACATAAGACGCATCTTATGGGAATAATTTATATAAGACTGATTTTGTAAATAAAACCAGCTAGTTCTTTATACAGCTATTCAATGACAACCTACATTACTTAACATAATCACATCATAACTCTGTAGCCTTATACTCATGACCAGAGTTATTCACCAACAAAATTCTTACACAATGATCATTTGAAATATCATTAAAAATTTTAAAAATAATGATTACCCATAATCAATGTAATACATGTTCAGCACAAGAGGTGAAAAAAAAATCATACTTGTGGTTCCGATGGGGGTATATATTTTCTTTTGTCTCCCCCATTCAAAGCCAGGCAATCGTTGGTATTATAACTGATCTTTAGCGCTCCCCCTTTACATGGACCTTCCCACGTTACTCTATTTAAACCGCTTTCGCCTTGACCCCTGCTAAACACTACTTTACCTCCACCTTTAAATCCCCACATATTATGGATCAATCTATCCAATAATATGCCCGATCCCCAAAAGCTCAACCACTTTTCCCTGAGAAACCCCATTATCACTATCATCATTAACACTATTATATTGGTATAAGCCGTGCCCATATTTGTCAACTGATTGTAACTAGACCAACGCGCAAAGATAATCTGGTCTGTCTTGTCATGTCTATTTTTATCCCCGGTCAGACCCAAATTGTCAAATTCCATTCCCCCTCTTCTATTTTTACTACAACTCCAGTGTTTCGTGGTCTGGTTACTTTTGGCTAGTAACTCTCTCTGGCATAGGGGCCGTCCATAAATGACGTCACGCGATTTTTGCCGATTTTTGACCCCCTCCCCCCCCCTCGTCACGCGTCGTCACAAAAAACTAAGACCCCCCCCCTCTAAAAATACGTCACAAATCTTTGACCCCCCCAAAAAAAACAACAACAACAACAACAAAAAAAGAACCAAAAACAACTTATTTCTATTTGAAAATAAGTATGTTTCAAATCACTTTTTATTGTCATTTAAGTATTATTATTTATTTAGTGAAGATCTACATTGTAATATCGTAACTCGCGTGAAGCATTTTTTAAAAACGTTTAACTTGCCTTCAGAAAACGAACTGTGTTAACATCCTTAGATTATATTTTATTTTAATGCATACAAATTAAACATTGACTATTAATCATCACGGTTAACGTCTTTGTTTAGAAAAAAATATATTTAAAAATAACATTTTTAAATACGCTGGACTCACAGGACAATGAGGCGGAAGCCTTGTTGTCGGACTGGTACGTCACCCAAAAACCACTGTGACCGCACAGTGTCCCACCACACTGACAATCTCACCTGGACACATGAGGCCGAACGCCTCGCTGATTAGACACCACGGTCTCCGTCTAGCACAATGGATACTGCACCTTTTATTGGTTAGTCTAATGGCCTAACGCCTCTCTGATTAGACACCACTGTCTCCGTCTAGCACAATGGATACTGCACCTTTTATTGGTTAGTCTAATGGCCTAACGCCTCTCTGATTAGACACCACGGTCTCCGTCTAGCACAATGGATACTGCACCTTTTATTGGTTAGTCTAATGGCCTAACGCCTCTCTGATTAGACACCACTGTCTCCGTCTAGCACAATGGATACTGCACCTTTTATTGGTTAGCCTAACGGCCTAACGCCTCACTGATTAGACAACACGGTCGCCGACCACTGTGACTTGAATCTTTATTTTTGTTGTCATCGAACAGAGTTCCCAGAAATCCACGGACGAGGCCCCCAATGTTGCGTACTGGGTTCTGGGTACATAAACTCATGTTCTATGACATTCAAACATCAACATAAGTCCAGTCACAATTGTCAACAAGTTTTATTACCTCCACAAAGAATATAAACCGACGTTACTTTGTTTCCATTCCTTTCTCACTACTTCCTTTCATACACTGTCATTAAGACCAGTGTTTTCCGTGATTTATTGGCAGCACATAAAAAACGAACAGCAATTGTTTTAAAGACAAGATACACAAACAAGTGTGTAATCGAATACTTTATTAATTGACTAATACAAAAGTAGACGTTTCGGCTAATGCCTTCGTCATGTTCATAAATAAATTACCCAAGTATTAATGTAGCCGAGTGGTGGCCAAGTTAATGTAAAAACACAATAAAGTCCAATTCACCCGGCAAGGATATGCAACAGTTTTATTTCAACACAAATGGAACAGCTGTCCTTGGCACACTCAACTGTCATTCTTTTTCTAATTCCTTTCTTCTCTCATACCACCTAGTGCATCTCGGTGCGGTGCACATGATGCGGCGCTGTGTGGGTGTGCACACTACAACATTATTAACTGCTAAGGATATCAAACAGTTTTATTCTGAATCTCTCACACAGACCAGGGGCAGTGTGTTACTGGCCCGCTGGCGTGTCCCTGCTCATCACGGGACTGACCTCCCCGTGCAGTAAAACACTGGTAGTTGGTCAGTCACTCTCTGTGAACTCCAGTCACATCGATCGAACTCCAGTCACATCGAGTGACTCCAGTCACATCGAGGGCTGGAGTGAACCTGCAGTGACCATTCTGGTCACTAAGGCGGACTGCTGAGGTTTAACTCTTGCAGACGGCTACATTAACATTATAATTACATTATATAAGACATTCTATATCATGGCAACAACATTACGTATAGATAAAAAGAAGAAATATACACACACACACAAACAAAACAAACAAACCAAAAAAACAACAAGAATTAAAACACTGACGCAGGATATAACAAAGGGAGAAAGTAGCAAAAGTTAAAGTGAAAACAACGGGAAAATATTCCACAGTTTTTAATTTCCATGTAGATCCTATTATGGGTATTGCTCGCATATCAAATACCAGTAACTGCAATATCTGAAATCCCGCCATGATCAGCGCTGTTGAAGTTGAAGTGCTTAGAGACAAACATAGAGCCTGTTTTTTTTAAAATTGTAAAGCGTTCTTTAAAAGATATCCCAGACAACGTACATTTTACTGCACCTCTTGCAAAGAATTGCATAAATCAGTTGCGACGTGTGCAAATGAAATCATATTTTATTTTAAACTAGATCCGACCCCCGGCGTAGCATACGCTGCTGAATAGCTCATAGATAATGAAAAAAATGGGGAAAAGAACTGACAAAACATTTCCCGCAGCGTGCATTATTGTAGTTTTGAAGCATTACTTCCTTTCCTTCTATATAATATAGTGCGTCTCATTGTGGTGCGCATAGTGCGGCGCGGTGTAGGTGTGCACACTACTACATATATATAGACAGTGGCGTCTTGCTTGCTCTAGTTTCTGGCGAATTATATATATAGATTTTCAAGAAGGAAAGAAATGTTATCAATGTCGATTACATATGGACACGTGTTGCAACGGTTACGGTTGCTGTCGTTTATGTCAATGTTTCCTTTGATATTAGGAAGGTGGCTTCTTACAAGTACATCTTTAAGACTTCTATCTCTCCGGTGAGCAAAAATTGGAGCTTTTTTGAAGGCCTGCTCGGTTAGAGGGTCAGCCATGAGGAGTGATCAGAAGAAGTTGATTAAAAAGGGTTCTTTCTGGTCATACCTTTAATTCGATTGTCCGTAGATGTTAAATTTGGCTCAGTATGTGACCTCCGACATAAAATCCAGCATTTCATTTCTTTTTTTCCCCCAAAAAATCTTCCTCATTACTACATAGTCTCCTATGTCTCAGTAGTTATGAATACGGGATAGAGTTTTACAACATTGAGAATGATACGATGACTACATCAGGAAACTATGGCTGTCTGTAGACTTGTAATAAATTGATCTAGATATTTTGTTTACGTTCAATTTAATTTTTATGTAAAAAAAAATGAACAGCACTCATATAATATTCACTGGAAGTGAATTTGATCGAAGAATGGAAATTATCAACGAAGTCAATAAAACTTTGCAATTGTTGCATGCCCATCGTTGGGATTTCAAAACAATCATAAATATATCTTTTGTAGTACTCTGCAGAAGCACCTTTGTAATTTTCGTTCCACAGGTGTTCCAAATGGCCCATACATATACAAGCATAACTAGGTCCCATTTCGGTTCCCATAACAACTCGACTAATCCTCCTATATAATTGTCACAAGCGTTTTAATAATTTATATCTAGACTGCTTGCTCCCAGATTCATAAACTCCTATTACACAAGAAATGACTGAACACTGCTAACGGAATCAAACTTTAATCGCCGAACCCCTTTTCAACAACACTTTATACACCACACAACTCTCTAACCTTCTACACACATTCTCATGAGGTCAACAAAAATAACTCCCTTTTGCACGCTTTTGCACCGACTAACTAATAACACTAACACGACCACCAAACACACCACCGTGCGCAGCTCACAAGTTATTGAGGGGAAATTGGTCATTCGTGACAATAATAAAAGGCCATGTTAAGTGCGGTCATCGATAGCGATTGGTCCCTCAAACACATACGACTCCTACAGCCAATCATATTGAACACGTTTATGCGGACGTTCAAAACGAGTTATATTTGTTACAGTATTTCTTCCAAGACTTTATTTTGAGTTGTGCGCGTTGGGATTTATAGTCAAAAGCTCTGTTTTTACGAGTTAATTATTTTAACTATAATCAATAGTATTTTTGACGTGATGCACATGTATGCCGGTCGAGAGGGCTGTTGGAGGGGAGTTACAACATGCCACCGAGCGGTGGCGGAACGGGCACGGGTTCAAAATAGCGACTGTGAAAACAGCGACCGTCATAATAGCGACTTCAAAATAGCGACTGTATCAAAAGAGCGACTGTCATAACAGCGACTTCACCACATAGCTATTTTTGTCCAACCGTTCACCTAACACAGTGGTTGCAATCTTTTTTTGACACATAGACCCCTTTTCATTGTCTAAACTTACCCAAGGACCCCAAGTGAAGAAACTACATAAATGCATAGTAGCAAATAACAACTCCAAAAAGTAGCAACATTTTGATGAAGTATTTATTGAAATTAAAAATTGTGTTTAAAATAAAATTTAAAACAATTAACTTATGCTATATATACAAGCATTCATTGAAATACAAACAACTGCTCAGTAAAAATAAAATTTGAATCATGGTTAACCGGGCAGCTTTTTTTAACAATATTGACAGCCCCCTTGCCAAAACGTCCTGTGGTCGAACTGTCCGGGGGTTACATAATAACATGTTACGAAGGCTAGACTAAGTGACGGCCATGGACCCCGTGTTATGGAGAAGGTAAATAAAGGGATTGGGGCTGAAAGAATGTAGGTACCTTTGTAAAGGACTATCTCACCACATTGCCTTGGGGTGGGGGTGGAGTTGGATAGGTTTGGAAGGACTTGCTAACTCAGAGGAGTGGTGCATTTAAACACAATCATGAATTCGCCCTTAATGTTGATTGGTTTTCAGGGTGTATACTTTTTAGTGTTAAATTAAACGTTGAAAAAAAGCGTGTAATAACTATTTCATGCCGTTTTTAATTTTTAATAGATAATAATATTTAACTATATTATTTTTATTTATTTTTTTAAATTAGAAAAAAACCAACAACAATTTTACGAGGAAAAGGGTCGAAACATCCGGGGATCAAAAAGTCCTGTAGTCGAACTGTCTCTAGCTTTAAAAGCAGCCACACGCCACCTCTGCCCCTACCACATCAATCCCCCTCGATTAATCGACTGCATCTATGTTTGTTAATCTCTATCGAGCTTTCTGCAAAATATATTTGACTGAAGTAATAGCAGTTATAATTTTATTTATTTTTTTACAGAATTTTTTTTTAAAGTGTGTCCTGACAACGTGCAGTTTTTGTCAAAATGGACTAGCGAAACCATTGTAGAACACGTTCCCATCGGATAATTTTTTATTTGATGTTTTTGAAGTGGTATAGAAATATTTTGTAAGGTCTCTGCTTGCGTTTTAAATAACTTTAACGTTTTTTTTTACTGTTTATATTGTCATTTTAAACCATATCAACTTAATCAAACTTTTCGTTTCCAAATAGTGTTTGGTATCATTTTAAAGGATTTTTATTGGAGTATCCATATATCCGAATGTCGAATACCTTTTACTATGAGATATACGAAAAAGTAAATATATTGATATCCTAGTTTTTTCCTCCATAAAGTGTTACATCCCCCCTTAATTGGTAAAAATACTATTATTTAAATGTTGTTTAATTTGGCAACGTATCAGCAGAAAAATTAAGATAAGAAATATATAATTACCCTAATGAATGTATTGAGAAACTTCGCTTACATTCAACAGAAACCCTTTCCACTCATTTTAACTTCTGACATCTTTACATTTAAGTGCATCTTTGATAGATAGCCAAAAAAAAGGTGAATAAAACATACTTATAAAACTAAATAAATATCGTGCCATAAAAAAAGGTCTCTTGTGGTCTGTACTCCATTTCTTCGTGATCCTAGAACTGACCTGGGGGCCAGGCACCGGAGTCACGGAGCTGTGGATGCATAGAAAAAACGTTAGGTGGTGTTGTCACGTGACTAGCACCATCGCTGTTATTGGCTTTTCATCCATTGGTGGTTATTTCTTCTTGGCTGTATGTAACGTTACTGAGTCGAGAGTTATTCGGTGTGATCTGGACCGGGCTTGTTCGATAATGTCAAACTTCAAGGGAGACAACTTGTTTTCAGAACTCAAATGTCGCAGCAGAGTTATCGGACTTCTTGCTGTTGGGGTCTAAATGTGGTCCACTGAGAACAAAAACCGCTTAAACTTTAAATTAAATGATGTCATTCTGTAAAGAAAAGTAACATTATATATATATATATAATTATCAATTATCACTGACTCACTCATTCCGTAACGCTACAATAATAAAAATAATAATAATAATAATAGTGATGATAACAATGATAAAAATAGTAATTACAATAATAATAATAATAACTACTGTATTACCCGTCAAAAATGACGGAAGTTTTTAAAATGGATATATTTCAGTTTTTGTAATTGTCCCTTTTGCCTGAAAGCCGCATAATAAATAATCAGAAAATGTAGAGACCAAGAGAGAAAAATTAAATCTCATTTCCATATTGAACAATTTTATGCGGAAGTTTGAAAATAGTTTTCTTTTGCAGTATTTTTTTCAAGGCTATTTTTTTTATCGGTGCGCTTTCTAAAATCTAGCGTTACGAACGGACATAGCAAAGTATATATTTTGATTATATATACGAATATATGTGTAATGGAAAAACCTCCAAGCTTAGGCTTCGCGTTATATAATTTTGCATGAATAATAATGATATAATCATGATAATAGTAAATGCATAGTGAATTACACACAGCTTAAAGTGATACTGCAGCAAAGAAGTTTTAAGTTCGAAGTATCTATTATGTAAACACCCTCAATTATCACCGACTCATGCCGTAACGCTAACGGACAGCACAAGCAGGTTTATTGAAATGCAAACATAAAGTAAATTTTCTAATATATATATATATATCTTAATATATAAAGCTCAGTTGTTTGTATGTTTGTATGTTTCACTTTTCAACTTTCTGTTAGACAATCACGGAAAAACCAAATGACGGACGGGGACCAAATTTGACAGGACGGTTCCTTTTACCCCGAAGGTGGTTTTAAGATAGTTTTTGTAATTGTCCCTTTTGCCCGAATGCCATAAATTAAATAATCAGAAAATGCAGAGACAAAGATTAAAAAATTTAACCTCATTTCTGTATTGAACAAATTTACGCGGACGTTCAAATGCCGTTCAAAGCGAGTTACTTTTGGTGACGTTTTTTTCCCCAATGCCAATACTTTATTTTCAGCCGTGCGCATTTGAAAAAATATTATAATGTCTAATTACGGTGCGCACATTTTCGTGTACGCTTCATAATTTGAGCTGTGTAGTACAAAGAATTGTCATTTTCTTTACTGTTACTTTCTATATATTAGATAGACACGTAAACATATTTAATTACAACTGCCACACGATGCATTAGATTTAATTGTTTACACGTTTAAATTTAATTGCGAATTTGTTTTAATTATTTTCTGTTCCATAACTCGACATTTAATGAAAAACATATTTATGTAATAATTGTGTCAGTATTTTTTTCAAGGCTTCATTTTTAGCGGTGCACGTTTTAAAATCTTTTATCGCCTGATTACTGTGCGCACATTTTCGTGTACGCATCTTAAATTTAGCTGTGTCCTATTAATATAACATTTATATTTTGTTTTTCTTTTACATAAGCTGTTGTCTTTTACATAACCTATACACTTATACTATTTAAACTTAGGCTACCGGACTTATTAACATAAGTAGATTAAACTAAATAAAGTGATCCTGAAAACTCTTAATTATTTTGTATTGCGAATTGAATATGTTATGTTCATTCCTTTGATGATGGATTAACATAAGCCATTTTTAAAATCGATTATTGTGATGGTTTCACATGCATTTTTAACATAAAATTGATTTGTTTTGTTTGTTTTTTTAAAATTAGGAATATAACCTAATTTTTTATATTTATCTTTATTATCTTTATCTCATAGACGCTGTTGCAAATATTGTATTAATTACAATTGTGTTACATTGCAGTGTCGTAAATATATAAGAGCTTTTTTAGTGACGACAGTGGCAGAGATCTTTTGGACAAATGTCAACAAAGCAGTGGCCTTTTTTTAATGGATACAAACAAACAAACATAAAAATATCAACTGAGCTTTATATATTACATATGCGTTTAAATTATTTTATTTCAATTATTTTCCCGATGCATTGTAATAATATTTTACATGCAATGAATAAAATTGGGATTTTTTAAAATTTAATTCATAACTCGACATTTAATTAAAAACCATAGATGTAGCGAGTTTATTTTATATTGAAAGCGATGGCCTATGTCAAATAAACGTACACTTTAAAACTGTTTACTTAAGCTTTATATACACTATACATTATAAACTTTCGCTACCGAACGTATTAACAAAAGTTGACTAAATTTAATGAAGTGATCCTGAAAACGCTTAATTAATATGAATGGCGAATTGAATATGTTTTTATGTTCATTCCTTTGCATTCAGAATAGCATAGGCCATTTCTAAAATTGCCTTTTAATCATTTTTAAGATGCGCTTATTAACAGACGGTTGAATCTTTTTTTTAAATGTATTTTATTTTTCAGATATAAAATCTGGTGTGTGTGTGTGCATTGAATATAATTTACAAAATATGATGCCTTATCCGAAATAGGGAACAAAAAAAAAGATTCCTTTTTGAAATTATACACATTGCTTATAAACCGTAAATATAAATCGTAAAAATGTTAAATATTATTTCCCTGTTTAGACAATGATGAATACGTCAAGATGAAGAGTTATTTTGGTCCAGTACATTTACTTTATAACAAGACTTTATTTTATGCGGCCAGCTTTCTATATGTCTAAATATGGTGTGCACATTTTTTTATATCATTTTAATACGACCGTTTTTGTTTAAAAATAGTATTTTAGAAAGTACATTTATAATTTTGTTTATTTGCGCTATGAGTCAATTAGCTTTTGCCTTTTAAAGGGATAGTGCCACATGTTCTTTATCTCATAGACGTGGTTACAAATATTATATAACTTACAATTGTGATACGATGCAGTTTCGTAATTATATATTAAATTTTTGAGTGACGAGGGTGGTAGAGCTCTTTCGGAAAACATATAAGTTATGTTAATTTTGTACAAGTGGGAATGAAATTGTAAATTTAGTTATTATGGTCGGCAAGAATCATTATTTAATAAGTCATATCTTTTGAATAGTAAGGTTATGTTAAAAGGCACTGCATTAAGTGAAAACAACTCACGCGGTAAAATGGCATATCTCTGTTTCTCATAAGATTTTTAACTAAATAGTTGAATCTGAAATTTAACTTGGCAAATAAAAATTGTAATAACCATCACCTAATACTTGGATAAAGGGTCAGCACACACCCGCTACAAAGTGCGGGTATTTTTCAAGTATATATATATATATATAAATATTTAAATATGTTTGTGTGTGTATGAATGTCCTTTATAGCTGTCTAAACCATTCACCCGATCGTCATGAAACTTTTCAAGACTGTTGAGTATGCTCCCGGGATGGTAACTATCACTTTTTTCAAAATTTAACACTCATGGGGCGCCGGGGGCCCATATCGTCATGTTTTGCTTATACGAGCTATATAAAAATTAGTTTAAGCTTTAGCTACTGTGTAAATTATTGGATCTTAACCAAAATGTGTATATGACAACTTGATAGCCAATATTAAAATACTATAGGGCACTAAACTGCTAATATTCATTCCTTTGGGGCTGGGGGCCCAAAAATTCACATTTTTTAAGCGTTTAAGATTTTATTCACCATTCAGTCATTAACAATCTTGACAAATTATGACACATGTATCAATTATTATACTAATTGAAATGAAAAGATGTTTTTAACTTTATATCTTGCCCAGAATGGGCCCTGGGACCCTTAATGTCGTTTTTATCTAATATGAGCTATATAAAACATAGTTTCTACGTTAGCTACTTAGTAAATGAATAGATCTTCACCAAACTTTGCACACAAAAACTTGGTAGCCTATATTAAAATACTATAGACACTGCACTTCTAATGCCAATATCTTCGTGGCCGGGGCCCCAAATATCTTTTTTCGTATATGTTTAAGATATTTTTCCTACTTACTTTTTAAAGAGCTTGAGAAATATAGCCACAATAAAAATGAAACTAAAATGAACAGGTTTTTGAAATTGACCTCTTGCACCGAATGGGCCAGGGCCCCTTAATGCTATTTTCCCCCTATTGTAGGTATATAAAAAGTAGTTTAAGAGTTAGATATTGAGAAAAAAACTGGATTTTGACAAAACTTAGAATATAAAAACTTAAGAGCCTATATTACTATAGGGGACTGAACTCTTAATTTCCATTCCTTCGAAAAAGTCTTTTTACTGAACTTTAATCATTGTATTCCCTATTCAATTTTACACGATATTGAGGAATATATATTGAGTACAATAGATAAAAACAACATTAAGGGCCACAGGGCCCATTCTGGGCAAGATATAAAGTTCAAAACACCTGTTAATTTCAATTTGTATAATAATGGATACATGTGTCATTATTTGTTAAGATTGTTAATGACTGAATAGTGAATAAAATCTTAAACGTTTAAGAAATGAGTACAATGGCAATAAAAAAAAACCTATAATATCACTCATTTTGGGGCCGGGGCCCTTAATATCGTTTCTTCTTTTGTACGCTATTTAATTATTAATTTATTTATCCGTTTGCTATGAAACTTGGATTTTTTTTTCACACTTCCACGAAGATTTCTTCTGAATTATTTTTAAACATACCACTCATTGGTTTCTTTAAATTTATTCCTTTTTACTTTGATCGTTGCAACGCACGATGGGTCTACTAGTATATATATATATATATATATATATATATATATATATATATATATATATATATATATATATATATATATATATATATATATATATATTCCATTCAGTTTATGATTACACTTGTTAAAAACTTGTTTTACGGTGCACTATGATTTGTTGTAAGCCTGTTGTGCATCATAGGTCACTGAGATAAATACTTGAGTAAGACCATTCAAAATATGGTATTTATACTTTATCCTAATATCACATAATGTCATTAGCCACTCATTAGATCAGCGGTCGGGACCCTATGGCTCGAGAGCGAGATGTGGCTCTATTGATGGCTGCATCTGGCTCACAGACAAATGTTCGATTATAAAAAAAATGTTTCTTTAGACTCCTTTGATCTACATATTACTAGCATATAATATTTCATATGAGCTAAAGTCTACTGCAGCTCAGCATCAGAAGTGGTAAAGGAGATAAACTCCGCTGACCTAAAAGACAGAGAAATAGCATTCACTGAGTTCACCAAAGAAAAGAAATCCACCGATGGTGCTCCAGGCCTGGCTTAACCATTAGGCAAACTATGGCATCAAGCGTTTGGGGGGCACCACAACTCATTAAGAAACATGTGTACATTGTCACGGTAGCCGCGCGTATCAACATGACATAAGCAAATCGCAATTGTAATATTGAATCGCACATTATTTAACCTTGGTCCCACAACTTGGGTGGTAAAAAACCTCCCACCTAGTTTTTAAAAAAACTATTTTTAGCTATTTTTCATAGAGTTTTTTTGGTGGTATTTTAATTACATTTTTAGGATATGTTTGTGCTACGTAAGGCATTAATGCGTAGCGACACATTCTCTCCTATTTTGGTCTGCTACTGAAAACAATTGTGAAGAGTGCTAATTTGTCGACGTGACATTGAATGACTGTACATTTGCATTATACTTTCATTTTCGAATATTTGCATAAGCAACTTTTTAAAGAAGATATTAATTATTTAGCTTAAGAATCAAAACTTGATGTGACGAAGGTTAATTGTTACAATTTTTACTTTCGTTTTCATCTACAATGAGTACGTGAACTTGAAAACGGGTGCAGCTTTGTATTCTTCATTACTAGATCACTTGCATGAAACTAGGAATTCATTTGAAACATTTGAAGAAACTGCAAAAGAAATAATAATAACAATAGTAATAAATTGATAATTTATATAGCGCTCTACCCCAGCAAGGAACCGGGCTCACGGCGCTTTACATGGAGATAATAACATACATATAATGATTAAATAAGCATTCATATCATAATAACAACATCAATGACAGTACGTTACACGTAGGCTACGTTAATCATTAAAAGAAATGTTGTTTCATTAATTTTGTAATTACATTTTGAAAAGATGCGTCTTAAGTGCAGTCTTGAAGGACTTGGTAGTTGGAATACTACGGATGTGTAATGGTAGAGAATTCAATTGTTTGGCTGCACAAAAAGGCTGCAACTTTCGCCAAAAGTTTTTGTTCGTGTCTTAGGAACACAGAGAATACGTGTGTCTGCAGAAGAGCGTAGCTGACGACTGTTCATTGATGGTGATGCCCAGTGGCGACACTAGGGGGGTGCGGTGGGGCGGGTCGCCCCGGGTGACACCATCAGTGGGGGTGACACCAAAATCTAAAATTTCACTCTGTACAATTTTATGGCATTTAAAAAAAAGAGATTACACATTTTTTTCATCTACAAAAAATTATTGCGAAATACAATGAAATATCTTAAGTGCGAGAGCGTATTGATAAAAACAATATCAGCTCACATGCATTAATAAAACAGTCCCAAAAAACTACAATTAAACATATTAGGAGAAAAAATATAAAAAGGCTGTCTTTTGTTTTAACTGAAATAAAGCCATGACTGAGCTTTGACAAACCCACACCATGTAGTGAGCCGGTGAGACGAACCTCCACCTCACTACTCCCTCCACCATTGTATGTGTGTGTTTTGGGGGGGGGTATCTATGTTAATATAATGTACTCTAAGAAACTTAATTTTCTTGAGTATAGGTGTAATACACTTTTTGTGTAATATCCTTTAACTTTAACACGAAATTATTTTCACACGGAAATGTCAGTCTTGACAGTTTCGTATGAAACTATTTTCACTGATAGATCGCTTGATGCGTATGTTCGACAGTCGAGGCAAAGTTGATTTTGAACGACTCCGATCAGAAAGACACCTAAGCCACTGCAGAGACGAATTTTTTACGTTGAAAGACATCTGGTCTGAGAATTATATAGCATATTATTGAAGATATAATCTGTAATATTTTGTTCACAATTCATAATTCCACATTTTTGCAGCAGTAATGGTAAGCAAGTGAATCCTTTATTTAATTTTGTGAAAAGATTGAAAGATAGTGAGAATTGACTCGATTTACTTTTGAGTCAAAATCCCACCTTATACCTTTTCCGGCTTAAATAATTCTTTAATAATGATTGACTTTAATTTTGAAAGTTACAAAATTAAGCAGAATCACACTTAAATTTGGGGCACCTTCAGAAGTTAGACGAAATTTATTTAAAAATTAATAAATCTTCTTAAGGTATGAAAGACAAGATCTAAACTTTAAAAAAATTTAATTAAATTAATTAATAAACTATTTTCTTTAGTTCAGGGCTTGTCTGACATACGTTGGGAAAATTTTCCTGTTGTCACAGGTTATGATAAAAGCGCACGATGAAAGAGTGACTTCAAATGGTCGCTACCATAAGAGTGCTATACCTCATTGGTAGTCCATCTTGGAACATTAGCATCTATTAGAACATTCGCCTCCAATCTTCATCTGTACTCTTTTGTTGTGTGCTATTATAAGGGTCACCGTCATGAAATTAATTAGTAAGTGACACTAAACAGAGGCGTCACTTGGAAGGGGGGGTGGGGACCGCACCGGGTGACATGCTATAAGGGCTGACACCAAAATGTAAAATTCTGTATGTTCCCGTTATTTGGCACCAGAAGAGACTCGGGGGGAGTTCTGTGGGTTAAGTCGTGAGGGGTGACACCATGAGCTACCGCCCCGGGTGACACCAACCCTAGTGACGCCTCTGGTGATGCCCCTGAGGTATCTCTGAATGCCAAAGACACATTTTGTAAATCTGTTGTATACTCCACCTTTGACATATTTGAGACAGAGATGAGTAGACGATGACAGGCACATAATGAAATAGCAGTTCGATTTTATTGTTTGGTCGATATACCACAAACATCTTAGTGTTGTGAAGGACTAAGAATTCTTATCCTGAAGATCTGAACTAAAATTTGTATACTGAACTACAAAAGTTCCACTCATATAATCGCCACAAGTTCCGTGCATCAAAATCTGAAAACAAAACGTTCAGTCATGCAGAATCATGCAAAGTACTAGTTAGAGACAACATCGGGTGTGCTTTTCCAAATGTAGAAATCGCCTTGCGCATATTTTGAACATTAATGGTTACGAACTGTTCAACTGAGCGCTCATTTTCTCTGACGAAACGTTAAAAAAATCCAAGTAGATTGACAATGAAACAAGAAAGACTTGATTCCTTATCTCTGCTGATGATTGAGGAAGACTTGGTACGCAAAATTCGCTTTCATGATGTACTCAAAAAACGGTGCCAGATGTAAATCTAGAAAAAAGAACTTTAGAATGTCAATGTGTGCTTTCTCTGACTTTCTCATATATTAAAAAAGTTTAGTATTTTAAAATCCTTTATATTAACTCGTGGTGTCTGTTTGAGCCCTTGCTTGATCGTTTGCTTGCCGAAAAATTTTTCGATCGATTTTTAACCAACTCCCTCGTAAGCTAGCGAGCTGAAATTTTGTAGGCATTTTTGTGCCGATTATAAAAATGATGCATC